>CM042047.1:171207500-172417500 GCA_023525745.1 Arctium lappa
ACTTGGAAGTTCAAGTACTTAATGAATTTTTGTTTGATTTTTGAATTATATCAATGAATTTATGAATATATGACTTAAAAAATAAACAACAATTTATAAAACAACTTAAAATTCATAGTCAGGGGTAAATTGGTAATTCTTGTTATTCAGACTGTGAATTCAGATAAAAAAGTAAACAACAACATCAATTTATCTAGACAGACAAATTTATCCAGACAGACACATTTATCCATACAAGACTTAATGGAAAATTTGGTAAACAGTTCCTTACTATGCCGCAAATCAAGCAATTTCCACTGCTCACTCCTTCCCTCTTTATAAATATAATAATAGTAATAATCAACTCCTACAATTCCTACCAATATTTCTTCTAATAAAAACAACATAAAATATTGACCAAGAATGGAAAATAAACAAGTTTTTTTTTTATCTCATGTTACATACAATACACATTTAATTAATCCCTCACCAACTTTGATCTAAATGAGTGTAATCTTTGACCATCAAGATTTCACTACATAGCTTTTTAGGCACTTGCATCAGCTCATCTCTTCTTGCTATGTTTGTCCCACCACAACACCAGGCCCCAAATTCCGTATATATATCATGACCTGGTCGTTGAACGGCCATGGATGCTTCTCCCTGCTAACGCAACATATAAACCATCATTAATATAAACGATAACTTTGCTTAAGATTTTATAACGACTCCTTCAGAACCATGACATAATATGTATATAATTATATATATATATATATATATATATATATATATATTATATAAATCCTTGAGGGTACTCTTGGATATCCAAAAGCCCGCTTTCAATGATTTAAAAAAGTCAAATTTTAGTAAAGTTGTTGGAGAGGAATAGCAAAGAAAAAGCCAAAATTTTATATTTAAGCAATATTGTTGAAGATGATCTAAGAAATATGCAAGAGAAAATAATGAAACCATTATATAGACCAATCTCTTAAAAACAACCATTAAAGCTTTATGTACTACATTTTATGTTATTTATTAACTTTCAATCCTTATCTCTAACCACTTTAACTTCCCTAAAA
This sequence comes from Arctium lappa, assembly GCA_023525745.1. Taxonomy (NCBI): domain Eukaryota; kingdom Viridiplantae; phylum Streptophyta; class Magnoliopsida; order Asterales; family Asteraceae; genus Arctium; species Arctium lappa. Next base: position 171,208,562 of record CM042047.1, read on the forward strand.
TCACTCCTCACTTCAAAAATCACTCTCCACTTAACTAAATACAGGATAAAAATCAAATTTTAAATATAAAAATCTAAAATATAATTAACAAAATCTAACAGAATATTTAATGTTTATTTTATTAAAAAAACATTATATTATTAAAACTAAAATAAATTAAATTACATTATTATTAAACTATCGAAAAAAACTCGTAAAAACAAGCTTTTATGCATTAAGTGCTGTCTATTAATACACATTACTTAAAATTCAAAATTACAAGTCATGATTCATGATAACAAATTTTTAAAGCTATATGTTTAAATTAATAACTAACTGATAAACATAATCAAAACAGAATAAATATCTCAATTTAAATATAAAGAATTTAAAATATATAAGATAATCATTGAATTCTAACAAAATACTTATTTTTTTTATATAAAAAACATTATATTATTAAGCTTAAATTAAACAAATTTATATTAAAAAAAAAAACATTATCATTCTCTCAAAACCATCCAAAATGGTACTGTAAATCGATAAAAAAAAAACAAAAAATAAAAGAAAACATTAAAATCGTTATGTATGTCCCTACATTGTGTAAGTAAGCTTCTAGTTTATAAAAAACCATTGAATAATCAAAATAACAATTATAAGCGATTTATTTATCAATCAAACACAAAATCATTTACATTGGTGTTTACTGAAATTTGGTTTAGATGTTAACTTCGTTAGCAACGTTCTCAACCTCCGAGCCCCCGGTCCGGGCCTCAAGACACCGAAGCCATCGATATGCAAACCCGAGCACGTTTTATCCTTCCCGCCGCTCTTGGAACACCACCCCCCGTGGGTGAAATGGTTCGGGTGTCGTTTGAGTAGTTCACGATCAATCTTATCAAGAACTGCGTTCTTGTGCTTGAATTTTCTTGCAAACGGCCGACTGCTTAGAACCATTTTCCGGTAGTCCCGGGGCCCGAGCAACCTCGGGTGCTGTTTCGGAGGTGTGTCCCAGGTGATGTAATGGAGATCATGGTTGACTGTGGTGTTCTTGTAGTCCTTTGAGTTGCATATAACGGTTTGAAAGTATCCTTCGGGAGATGAAACGAAGTTCGTGTAGTAAAGCAGGAGAGTCCGTGGCAAGTTTTCCCAACCGATTATGCAGTATTCCGCAAAAGATCTCGATAATATAGTCCATGCCGAGCCTGCATTACGCAAGAAACAAAACGTCAAAATGGTTTAACATTTTGCCGCTCTACCTCTGGAGGTAGAGTTCATGTCCGCATTCATCTCACCCCTCCTAGACCCAGTTTTCGAGCAGGATACACTGAGTTTGTTTGCATGAACGAAACCAGACAGAAAATGAGCAAGAGGAAAAAACCAACCAAATGAACCCGATATACCTCACAAAGAGGTAGCGTGTAAGGCTCCCCCAAACCACATAAAATCTGACTTTTATAAGCAAGATTTTCAAGCATATTTAACCATGAAATTGTGCAGGAATGGAGTGGAGTCATCGCAGGTGAACCTCCACGGCCACAATGACTTTCATAGCGCCTGGATTCAAACTCGAGGAAGATGAGATTTTCACTACATCCCCTGGGCCTTAACCAGTGCGTCACAACCCAAGTTGTTATCAGAATCCTTGATAACAGCTAGATTAGTTCTAAAACTCATTCAACTCTCCAAGATTTGTGGATGAGATCCATAAATAGAACCCCTCCACTCCCCAGAAGAAAAAAAAAAGAATTAGGGGCCTTTTACTAAACGTTTACCGGGTAAGCGCTTACCAATATCATTTACCTTATTGATTGAGCATGACGAAGACCAAGAAACTTACCCGGTAAGAGACAAGGGAAGGACCGAGAGTCTTACCCGGTAAGCGCTTACGGGGTTTAAGATGCTTACCAACAATCCATTTTCATAGCCATGGATTTTACACAATAAGGTAAATAAAGGAGAATCTCTTGCCGGTAAGTGCTTAACCGGTAAGATTTTGGTAAACGGCCCCTTAGACTTTAAAACTAGAAGATATTCAAATATAATCTTTTGGAACCAAGTCTACACATGGTCAAATTTATCTTGATGTAAAAATTCGGGAAACAATACATGACATGATGTCATCGCTCACCCATACATGGAGGCGTTAGTACTTTCAATGAACATAATCTCATATAGAAGTTCTTGGAGGCATCGGATTATGGTAGTTGATTAACATGTAGAATTATATTAGGCATTCCGGTTGGGGGAGGGGGTTAGGAAGGTAGAGGGTGGAAAAGGGTCTAAATATATCTTACCCCCACACGGGTACGTTTTCATTTAATCCATGACCTTCTAACAAGTTTTAGAATGCCTCTCACATGTACAAGAATGCCACTTTCATATACAAGAATGCACTAAACTTGTCGGAAGGTTATTTTGTTAATAAAACTCTCGTTAAAGGTTATTGAGCAAAACAGCACCCCTCCCCACCCCCAAAAAAAATGGCATACATGTGGTTGGGTGTATTGGGTTTGCTTGGTTTGCTTTTTTACTTATTAATCAGAGGCGAACCATGAGATTTTTTTCCGGTAGGGGAACCATTTGACTAAAAAACCCCGAAGCTATAGATATTTTTTACAAAATTATCATTGGTCTTTGGTTAGTTCTTTGCTTTTTGTATGTGAGGTGTTGTGTTCGACTTTTTTTATCTCAATCTTTTCTAGAAACATAATAAACTTGAAATTAAAAGCTAAAAAATAAGAAAAATGATACAAATGCTATTCGAAGGCGCACCATGGCTGGAAGGAGAAAAAAGACCGAGCAAACCAACTCTACCAAGAGAAAATGTGTTATTATTGTAGTTTCAAGGAGTATACGATTAAGGAACAAAGCCCGTGCCACCGTATGCACCATAGTGGGTCCGCCCGTGTTATTATTAATACATGCGTGATAACACCCAAATATTGGTTCAAACTTAGATTTTTTTGGGTTAACTTTGTCCACTTGAATAACCCTATTTGTACAATCCTTCCTCTTATAACACAAGAAAAGTGTGATGACTTGTTTTTCTCTATCTTTGTTTGGAGGGCAAGAAGGGTAAAGAAAATTTGGAGCTTTTCTCTTTGAAATTAGATTTGTATGAGATCATATACGGTGCTTTTACAGAAGTTCACATGATATGTCATAAAAGTTATCACCTAGTCTTAGAAAATAACAAGTTAGATGGCCCCCACATGAATTGTCACCCCCAAATCCTTTTTCCAAAATTAGAACTCCAAATAACTTGCAACTTTCATTGCATGATGTACAAATCATAATTCAAGATTTGCACCCACATTCTTGATTTGAAGTTAGGATTTAACCCAAGAAGTAATTTAACCCATTGCTCAAAGAAAGATTTCAGACTTAAAATGGAAGCAGAAATGATGGAAACAAAACCTGTATACAACTTGAAAGCAGTGGGAATACTTCTTTGCTTGATTACCCACCAAATATCTGATTTATTTGAACTGTAAAGACCAGGATCAATCATTATTGGCTTCCCTCTCTTGTTCCTGCAAACAAAATTTCATCTTTCCTTTCATTCATTGATCTTTATATAACTCTATGAAAAAACTAAATAACTCATTGGGTTGTACTAAAATTGCAAATCTTGAATTTTTCTGCAGATTAATAGAATCTTTATGCACAATCAACAAATGGGTCATTTAAAATTTGGTCAAAAAATCAGTTCTTGAAAGCTTAGATTGATAAAATTTGAATTGATAGGGGAAATCTTGTTCCTGCAAATGAAATTTGATCTTTCCTTTCATTCATTGATCTTTATATAACTCTATGAAAAAACTAAATAAAAACTCATCCGGTTGTACTAAATCACAAATCTTGAATTTTTCTGCAGATCAATAGAAAATCTTTATGCATAATCAACAAATGGGTACATTTAAATTTAGTTCCTGAAAGCTTAAATTGATAAAATTCGAACTGGGTTGTACTAAAATCACAAATCTTGAATCTTGCTGCAGATTAATAGAATTTTTATGCACAATCAACAAATGGGTAATTTAAATTTGTTCAAAAAATCAGTTCTTGAAAGCTTAAATCGATAGGCGAAATGGGTATTATCTTACATTTTCCATCCTAATCGACTTGTATGCTGTATGAAATTGAGATTTCTTGGCAGATTCGAGAAGGCAGATATCAGATCTGAAAAATGGAAATCAAAATATAATTCAATCTACACAATCTACAACCATTCTTCACAATCAAATCCAATAAAATCACAGAAAAAAAAACTAAGTACTCACCGTACCATCTTGAGTAACCAAAGGGTAATCAGAAGCACTTAGATTAATAAACCAATCCCATTTCGCATCAATCCTCAAAAGCATCGCCATTGCGTGCAAAGTAGTTGCAAGCATTGTTGGTCCTCTATACGTCACTCGATTAGGTTTTCCCACAACCAAAACATTACCCACAACTTGAAAAACCTGATCATCATTAACAAATCTCGCAATCTCTCCATGTTCATCTTCACTAGCTTCACGTTCCAAATGAATCAGGTAAAAATTCGCCGGATGATACAGTGCTTGAACCGTTCGTTTCACTTTTGCAGTATCGCCTTTCGAAGCGGAGATCAAGTAGGCAAACGAGACTGGGTATGGGCGAGTGTTGTTGATTGATTTGGGGATTATGAGAGTTGTGGTTGATGATTGATTTAAGATGTTCATATCGAATGAGGTTAAGTGGGTGGAGAAGTAGAGCATTGTGAAGATAACGGATGTTAAGATGAAGGAGATTAAGAAGAATTTCAAACCCATTTTTGGGTTTGGGTTTGTGGGGTGAGAATTAAGATTGATGAAATGGAATCAATAAAGAATGGGTGATTAGGAGGAAGAAAGAAGAGAGGGTGTGTTTGTTAATGGCTGGTGTTGTTGAGTTTGAGTGCAAACGAGTTTTGTGGGTTTCTTTCGTTTGAAGGAGGAGATGTAAATAAAGATGGAGTCGCCATCAAGTTGGGTGGTGTGACGATGTCTTGATTTAGTTAAGGTTGCACCGATTTTGTTCAAGGCTATATTTGACAAAGTATAATGTTTGATTAAGGATAAATTACCTAATAAGTTCGCTTAGGGTTGTATCACAGTTGTTGAATGGTTTGATGTAGAATATAATTAAGAGGTTCTTATGATATAGTGTAAAATTAAATATGGTTGTTTGGTAGTTGTTTAAAATGAAATTAGGGGACCGGATGGTTAAGGAAGGTCCAATATACAAAATCATTTAGAGAATTTTCGAACCATTAAGGTTATGTTTGACAAACTAGCTGATAAACTAACTGATAGCTGATAAGCTAGCTTGTAACTGATAAGCTAGCTGATGAAAAAATCTCGTTAAGCATGTAAAGTTATCAAAAAGGACAGTAAAAAAAATAATCAATTACAATAATTAATAATATAATTAATACAACAAGGTAGTAAATAATATAATATGTTAATTAAAAATTTTGAAATTTATTATATATATATATATATATATATATATATTATAAATTTTAAACCAAATTTTAAAAAAAATCTACATTAATTTATAATTTTTAATAACCGTAACATATAATATGAAAAAATAATCAAATAATAACTACAAAAATAATAATAATTGATAACTAAAATATATTGATTATACTGGAAAAAATTGATATAATTATCAATAATTCTAAATAATTAAAAATTAATATCAATGTATAATTAAAATTTATGTTATAATTTTCAGATAATATTAATTAGAGTAAACTACGATTTTCGTCCCTATGGTTTCATATTTATAACGATTTTCGTTCCTGGTCTTTTAAAACTGCTTTTTTAGTCCCTGTGGTTTCTATTTGCTTCCATTTTAGTCCCTCTATCCAATTTTATTATAATTAAATGTTAATTCATTTAAAAATAGAATAAGTAAATTACATATTTGGTCCTTATAATATATAAATTTTTACATTTTTATCTTAGTTTACATTTTTTTTACTTTTTCTTTATTTATTGTATTTCATCAAGACATTTATTTTTCTATTAATTATATTGTATATTTTCATAATTATTATAAATTTAATTATAAAAAGAATCAAATAATTTCGTTAAAAATACTGCTAAATGCATGATATTTTTTTCAAACTATTAGGTTTAAATCTCCTAAAATTTATATTTTTTATCTATTGATTTATTAAATTTTTTTATTTATTTTAAATTACTATCGAAAAAAGTTTAATAAAATTCGAGAAAAAATAGTATTATTTTTATAACAACCGACTGTTTTTTGTTAAATGTAATTTACTCTCACTATTCTAAATTTTCATTTAATCCTTATTTTCTATTAATTAATCAAGTTTGTTTAATATTTAAATAAAACATACACACACACGTACACACCATTTTAAATTAGGTTATATATTAAAAACAAAAAATAAGGCAATAAAAGGATAAGAAGATTTCAATATGGTGTTACAAGAATCATGCAATAAGCAATGACATGCCACAAAATTAACGTGACGTCAAACACAAGGCTTAAATCTCATGTTATTTAGAACATTGATGTATATATATATATATATATATATATATATATATATATATATGTGTGTGTGTGTGTGTGTGTCTATGTTTATTTTAAATATTAAATAAATTTGATTAATTAATAAAAATAAAGTTTAATGAAAATATGAAATGGTGGAAGTAAAGTGAATTTAACAATAAACAATCGGTTGTTATAAAATAAAACTATTTTTTCTCGAATTTTATTAAATTTTTTTCAACGGTAATTTAAAATAAATAAAAACCTTTAATAAATCAACATATATAAAATATTAATTTTAAGTGATTTAAACTAAAGCTTTGAAAAAAATATCATGTATTTATCAGTATTTTAACGAAATTATTTGATTATTTTTATAATTAAAATGTTATAATAATTACGAAAATATACAATATAATTAATAGAAAAATAAATGTTTTGATGAAATGCAATAAATAAATAAAAAGTAAAAAAATGTAAATTAGTATAAAAATGTAAAACTTTATATACCATAAGGACCAAATATGTAAATTGCTTATTCAATTTTTAAATGAATTTACAATTAATTTTAAATAAAATTGGATTGAGGGATGAAAATAGAAGTAAATAGAAACCATAGGGACTAAAAAAGCAGTTTTGAAAGACCAAAGACGAAAATCGTTATAAACATGAAACCACAGGGACGAAAATCGTAGTTTACTCTATTAATTAATAATAAATTATAATAATTAATATTTATTTATAATTAATAGTTAATATATAATAATGAATATTAATGAGGGCATAATTGGAATAATCACAAAAACTCCTTATAAGCTACTCCAAGTAATGTAACACCTCATATTTGGTAAGAACAACTAATTAAAAAATTTGATATAACATCAAATAAAAGACAAGACTTCTTCCTACAAATTAAAACCCAATATACCTCCATATAAAATTCTATAATTAACCTCAACAACGATAGACTCCAAAATTATACAAGCACTAAATCGAAGTCGGGTGTTACTCAACTCAAATACAGGTTACTCTTCCCGGACAAATGCGGAAATTTCACTAAGCTACTCACTCTTGTGCATTTAACTCGACACTCAACTCTTCGCAGTGTGGCTAGAACCTTACCTCCAACCGGAACCTAATGCACATGCCGATAAATAAAAAGGGTTAGACTTAACGCCTAGTGAACTCAATAGTTTTCATCATAAACATATAAAGCAATAAACTTTAAGAATGTTATTTAAATCTTGATTTCCAAAATGAAATACATTAAGTCTGAAAGAAACCTCTTTTCAACATTCACCATCTTTGTGATTAATACCACGATACAAAACGTTATTTCGAATATAAATCCAAAACCCAAAACTCACGTAAACTATAACTGATATTTTAATAATCAAATACTGAAAGCATGGATAAACTCTATCATCCAAAATATCCAAAACATGGATAAGGTTCAATATCCAAAACCACAAAACATAGGTAACAACTCATACTCAAAACGCCACCGAAAACATGGATTATAAAACTCCATAACCAAAACAACACATTTTGGTGACGGGGGAGACCCGATTACATTGCACGTGACGGAACACAAAAGTAGGTCACATAACTATGTAGTAAAACCAAAACGTATGGATTATAATCATCAGACATATTGAGCTTGACCCCTCTAGATCTTTTGCCCGTGGAGACTCAAATTCAACCCCTCTAGATCTATACTTTGAGATGTCCAAATCTACACAAAACATACAAGCACATTTGGAATTACACCTTACTGCCTATGGGACGCTGCCCGACCGTATAGGTCCACATCTTACTTACCATGGTGACCCGATGCCTATTCCGTGCTAAAGTGGTGAACTTGTCCAAAACGGGACATAAAAACACCGTGCCTATGGATCCATAGCAATAAGGTCTAAAACATTATATGACTCCAACGAATGAACTAACGCATTCGAAATATGTAATTCTCATATAAATATAAATCATGACCAAAGCTCTACGTTGAGCTATCAAAACTAGACAAATGTCCCCAAGACCCGATAGAGTCAAAACCCGGGCCATAAGCTCAACCAAATCAACTGACCATTTGTAAAAGCCATAAAATACAATAAAACGTAAACAACCCGCATTTATATAAACCTACATTCCAAAATACATAAATACCCCAACATAGTTTAGATTGGGAAAAATCATTTGTACCATTTATACTTTCAAAAAACGTCTCATAACACGAAATCAAGCATTCTTCAAAAACACACACTAAAAGTGCATTTATACTCAAAAGGTCTCATACCATAAAACAAATTATTAAAAATGCAAATACTCGAGATTTATTTATCAAAATGCCAAAAATCCCAAATGTGGGTGTTTTACAAGGTTTATAAAGTTAAACACTTCAAATAATCAAAACCCACCAAATAGCTCAACAATTGATAATTTCATGTAAAACATGTAAACATTTAAAAATGGACATTTTGACATGTACGCCGTTTTCACAAAACAACTTGAACTCATCTTGCTAGATTTAAGCTAAATCTTTTCCCCAACTTGAGCTCCTTTTGAAAAACTTGGATCCTCAAGCCAAAAACTTCAAAAAAACTAGATCCATAAATTACCATCCATAAATATAGATATTCAACCGTATAAAATTGTTCCCCCAACATTTTACATGAAGATTTCATCTACACCAAAACCCTAATTTCCATAGTTGAGGAGAAGAGAAGATTACCTTTGCCATAGCTTAAATCCATCTACAATAATCTTCTAGATCCCTAAAATAACCACAAACTCCCAAATGTTCAAAGTGGTGAAAAGGATTGGATGAAACTCTAGAAAGTTTGGTGAAGAAGATGAAGATGAAAGGTTTATGGTTCTTGTTCCCAACTTGCTCGATGAAGGAGAATCACATTGTTTTAGGAGGACCCCCCCCCCCCCCCCCCAAATGAGTTAGGGTTCGTTTATGGAGGATGGGGGTCGGTTTGGGAGAGAAAGGGGGAGAGGTTTGAGTTTTGGGTGAGAAAATGGTGTTGTAGGCCGATTTTTCTCTTTTATGTGCGTGCAGTGGCTCCACACGAGTGGTGGCGCGACCCAACTAGCACGGGCAGTAGCACGGAGCTCTGAACAGGGTCTCGTGCGGGCAGTAGCGCGGAGCATTGTCTCCATTTTTCTGCCTATTTTTCAACCAAAGATTTCGGGGTGTTACAAGTAGTTTATCAAAAAGCTAGTTTATGTCTATCCAAACATATACCCAGAAAATAAGTTAGCTTATTTTTTCCAAACAATGCCTAAGAGGCAGATTTTTTTTTACCAAACAAGATTCACCTCTTAACGATTCAGAGGTTACCTCTTAATGAAACTATTAATATGTAAACAAGCAACCCCTTTAAGCTAGCTGGTGATTAGCAAAGTGGCTGATAGATGATAAGCTAATTGATGAATAAGTAATGCTAGATAGAAAGTAGCTTGTAAGCATGTAAATGACTCAAAAGGATATATTGAAAAAAAATCAATTACAATATTATATAATATAATTAAAATAAATTTCTAATAATATAATATATCAATTAATACAAATAAAATAGTAAAGAAAAAATAAATAATATAAACATATTAAAAGAATTTAAAATTGATTATTATATATATACTATAAATTTTGAATTTGCTAAACAAACTTTAGAAAACATCTACATCAATTTACAATTTTAAATAGCCATTATATATAATATGAATAAAAATAAAAATGGTTAACCTCACATATCCTAATAAATTAATATTTTTTAAATATATAATTAGTAATTAAACTAAATATTTTATTATAATTATTTAATACAAATTTATGTAACTTATATAAACATATTTAGAATTGTAATATTTTGGTTGATAGCTAAAATATATTAAATAGTAATTAAAATAATGATAATATAAAAATAATTGATATGATTAATAATAATTCTAAATAATTAATATCAATATAACTAAAATTAATTAATAACTTTCAATTTATTAATATTAGTAATAATCAAAAAAATTAATAGTAATAAATAATAATTAATATTAATAGAGTCATAATTGAAAAAAGTGACAAAAATCTTCAAATAAGCTACTACAAGTAGCTTATCAGAAAACTAGCTTATGTCTATCCAAACGTGTACTCAAAAAATAAGTTAGCTTATTTTTGTCGAATAATGCCTAAATTGGTTTAATTACAGTTGGTTGATAGTGTCGTTTGCAAACTTGGTTGGTATTGTAAGGGTTGATATGCCAAGATGCAAGATACAAATGATCCCAAATCAAGTAACAATCCAAGTACATAAGCAACCTCACAACAAATGCAAATAAACAATAATCTAGATGTTGCACAACTATGTTCCAAAGAAGAAAACAACCCACAATGTAAATAACAACTAGATATGCACGAATTTAAGCATATAACATAAGGATTTAATGTGGTTTCACAATCGATATGATAATGTACAACCACCAAAGTGAAAGCTTATATTACCACCAACACCAAGGATATTACAAAGTGCTTATATAAAATCTTTTAGATCCAAGATCAACTAACAAAGCATGTTGATCTGATTCCCAATCATTTTTCATTTCTGTTAGGATCAAGCGTTTACCACTACGCCAAAAGCAATTGTTGATGGAGAAGGCGCAACTTTATTTTCTTATAGCGTAGCAGCCAGCGTCACGTTTCGATTTAGGAAGATGTTGGTCAATGACCCAACAATCCCCCCCCCCCCCAGCATCTGCCAGCACTAACAAGATCTTCGCTAGAAGTCAATGGCTGCACAACATGCCTTTGGCATTTAAATGCACTCCTTGGGATTCGAACCCGTGACCTGCTCTGATACCACATGTTAGGATCAAGCGCTTACCACAACATCAAAAGCAATTGCTGATGGAGAAGGCGCAACTTTATTTCCTTATAGCGTAGCAGTCAGCGCCACGTTTCGATTTAGGAAGATGCTGGTCAATGACCCAACAATTTCCCAAAAATAAAAGCATGTTGCTCCTTAGGGCACGTTTGGTTTGCGGGATTGGAATGGATTTAGAGGGATTCGGATTTCAAATACATTCCAATCCTGTGTTTTGTTTGCAGGAATGAAATTTATTGATCGGATTTGAAATCCTTTGACCCTCTTAAAATCCTTAACCTAATGGATTTGAAATTCATTTGCAATGGGTCGGGATTTCAAATCCCCCCAAATCCAAATCCTTACTTGAAATCCAATCCATTCCCGCAAACCAAACAGAGAATTTGTTTATGCTATCGTTTAAAATGAAAATTGTACCAATGATATGCATTTTAACTCCTAACTTTTTATATAAACAAAATATATTTATCAAGAATTAATATAAAAGGAAAAAAAAGTAAATTGTATTTTGTTCTGATTCATATTTTAGGCAACCTATTTTAAAAAAGCTTTATTTTAAAAAATGTGCTATGATTAAATGGAACATATTATAATTTTGTGTGAAAAAAATATTTAAACTTGTTTATTTAAGATCTCTTGTAGTAGACATCAAAATGTAGATTTTAAAAGTAAATTTCTTAAATACGACAAAATAAAAGTTACTACAACAAATTCGATTTTTTGAGGGAAAATGTAAAACTATGTAATTGCATGACCTTATTAATCAGATATTTTCTTTTTATCTTATCTTGATTTTTGAATATTGCAATGATTACCTTTAAAATATGCATACAAAGATTATCATTATATACATTTCAACCAAACAAATAATTCATTATAAATTTTTGTCAAAATTTGTTTTTGCAAATTAAAATCTTTTCGTCTGATTCCATCAAATGTTTCACTTCAAGTCTATTGATTTTATTGTTTAGATTTGAAAATCAGACCGCTTAAAATGGAAAAGTTACAAACACTTGTCCTTCAATCTAAAAGAAGACCGACACCAAAAGATGGTTGCTCCGACATCGATCGATCATGGCTCAGTTGTAGAAGGCATCTTCGGGACCATTAAGAAAGTCTTTAAATGGACGTTAATCAATGAATAGTTAGGGGTATTAATTATTGGTTTAATAAGTGTTTAAATTCAACAATTTATAAAAGCGAAAAGGCAGAAATATATCAATTCAAACAATTTAATACAATTAATTTTAATGTTACATTCCATATATAAAATCAACATTCAGTAGCTCTTTGACCAAATCCAACATATTTGAGGGATGTTTATTATTACCATGGTCAAAATTATTGATAGTTAGAAAACTCTTCCTTACTTTACAAAACCAATTTTATCGTGTGAAAATATAGTGTTATTAATGATCAGAAAATCAACATAAATTTTGTGTTGCCAAATAATACAAAAGTGATCATGAAGATCAGAAAGCCAATTAAGGCCCGGATCCGAATTACATTTCGATCGGTTATACTACTCTATCAGATACAATTCTTTAAATGATCGGTTAAAAAACCACTAAAAGATAGCCGATTAGCAGTAAAAAAACATTTCATGTTTTTCTAAGTTACACATTTATAAAAGCTTCAAAATGTAAATAGATGTTTGACAATAAGTTCTTTTTTTTTTTTCCTTTCAAAACCCTAATTGAAAGTATTACAAAACCATGTGATTTTAGAGGAAGATTTGAACCTATATACGTAAAAATGAGTTAGTTTTAGGTTACATTTCCTAACTGATTTAAGTCGATAAGTGGAGATATACCTTTTCGTATCTTGGACATGGATTTTTCTATAATATCTTATAGTAAAACCAGGCTTTGACCACCGGCCATTGGCGTTTTGACTTGGATTTCTATTAGGTTTGCCCGAGCCATCCGAACCTCCTCCACCTGTTTACGGGTCAAAAATGCAAGAACAACTGTCGTAAGTTGTTTTGGACTTCATCACGTACAATGGTGCAGACCGGTGTCTTTAGTATTGTGATAAGACCCAAAGAGATTCATGTCACTTGTACAACTTCTTTGAGCGTAAGTATGTCATCGCGTGGATGAGCTTCTGCAACCCGAACCTCCACCTCGTCCCCAACATGCGACCCTATCAACACCCAAGCAGATGCCTGAAACCCAACCTACAAAATGCAGAAAAAAAAAACAAATGAATCATCATGACAGCAGCAAGAACTAGATGACATACTTGCAGCAGAGCCAATGAGGCCAAAACTGGGGCAGGGGATCTTTTACAATGGAATAATAATAGCAAGTTCAGTAAGAGTGCGTATGTATGCGGACGAGAACGGACAGAACTGGACGAGACTAGACTGGAAAGTACTGGACGGGGGAGAGTGAGGTAGATGGGTTAAAAAATTGTGGAAGATTTTGAGATTTTTAATTTGACATGGGTAGTTTAGTAATTTACCAACCTTGTCCCATCTCCTTAATTTTGTTCCACCTATTTTCGTGGGACCAAAAGAATGCATTTTTGTACCACTCAGTAGTCTAATGTCATGCGCCAAATGTGAGACAAGTTTTTGTTATGTCCTGTCACAGACCCATTCAATGATTTTGCAAGTCCGTTTCTAGTTGATATCCTTTTGGAGTTGGCTTGAAATATAATAAAAACGAATGAAGAGATCCAGAATATAATTAAATTAGGAATAAAATACTATTTCAGAAGATCTTTTGAGTAAATCGCCCTAAACATAGAGGTATCAGCTCAAGTTATGCGTTCAAACAACATAATAGGCCAGTTGGGAAGTGTACAGAAGCAGTTTAGATGTTTACCTCCAAAAGTAGTAAAGATGCATTCCGATCTTTGACAAATTTAAGGATCAGCGCACGGTATTTTCTCTGTTTGGGTTGTGTTCTCAAGTATTCTAGTATCCAATACCGTAGGCTGCTGCTAAATAGCTTCTTTGCTATCCTAGCATTCATGTTCACAGATGCAGCCATCCCTTCTAGTTGCCCAGCTGTAAACGGAAGGGCATCGCCTCTAAGAAAGGCTTTCACCTACGAACACATGGTTAAAGTAGCGGAATTAACATAATGGTTCAGGGAAAAACAAAACCAATGGTTTAAAGCAACACATTATACGAGCTACAAACAAAGAAAAACGTACTTTTTTTGTTTTCAATATTACTTCTATTAACATGCTACCCCGAACCCCAATTTGTTTGAACATGTATATTTTTTGTTTGTTTTTACCATGATATCTAGTTTTGCATCATAAAGACATGTCAAGCATGGAAGCTTATATGCTGGTATTTGGGTTTTTTTAAACATAAATCAAGAAAAAAACTTCTGACAATGATAACTTAACAAGTGGCAACCACTATGCATAATCGAGGAAAAAGAAAACCTTTAACTACTTTTTATTTATTTATTTTAAATTACCTGGTAATGAGCAAGGAGGTCCATATATCTGCGTATAGGAGATGTAAACTGCACGTAACCAGGAATACCCAGAATACCATGGCGTATAGGCTTTCTATAATCCATTTCAGCAGCACGCATAATTTTCACAATAGCAGAGTTACGAACTGGGCCTTCTGGAAGATGATCAAATGCAGATGTATCGATGTTCGACTGGGGCTGTCCTCTGTATGGTAAAGGAATCTTATTAGAAGAACCATATGTGGCTAGAGCTTCTCCACAAAGTATCATCATCTCGGAAACAAGTCGCATTGCAGGATCTCTCTGGTCTTCAACATACAACCTAATTGATGGTTCTGGATCATCTGGATTTTCCACCTTTATTCTGGGTTCCAGTGAGCCTGTCTCAATTGCACCCTAAACCATGTACAATTTTCATAATTACAATCAGCGAAACTCAATTACTAAATTGATGAGTCACTTACACACAGCCACTTAAGTCCTCCCCATATAAGGGCAGTTTCGGAATTTTCAGAAATCTTATTGTGCAAATTGAAACAAAAACGAAATTGAAGAGGCTATCAGTATCCTAAAGGGTTTGGCCTTGTCAAACTAATTACAAAACACAATCTTCGTCCCTCCCACTTTTTGTGTGTGTGTACAATGCTTCTAACAAATGAAACGACGTTGTAATAATTGCGAAAAAAATGATCATACACTACCAAAAATATGCACTTACTTTTCCTTTCTAGTCCTTAAAATAAATACTGATTTGAGAGCAGGACTTATCTTTCTTGTAAATGTTCAATACAACCAATATATATGATCCAGGGACAACACCAACCTGTCCACGTCGCCACTGAAGCCGAAGACTTGCAGCCTCAGAAAGAGTCCTCAGTTCCAACTCTTCTTCCAGATTCAGATGAAGCAACTCAGATGCACTCTCATATGTTAACATATAAGTTGGTCTAATGATTGAATTATTCACCGCATATTCTGCAATGCTGTTATCAAGTAATGTAGTAAGATCGCAACACAAACACTATAAATGAACTATTGAACATATTAACGATTAGGTCATGTAATGATGGGAAAGCAAAAGTACATGTTAAATTTTACATAAAAATAAAAGATCGGATCTCATTATCATATATGTGACCTTGTACACAGATACTTGAAACCATCTACAGTTGTCTATATGTTTAGGGATTAAAGAAATGTTATATTTGTGGAGGGGAAAGCCCTGAATTCGTAGTCAACAAAGAAATCGGGACCAAAGTAAATCAATCACAACAGGAGAGTAATTCTAAGCCCAATATATGACCTTGAAACAAACCATACAAATCCAGTATATCCCACCTGCGGTGGGGTCAGGGAAAATATATGACCTTAAACAAAAACAAAATCTATCCCATAGCATTCATCCTCAAGTTGCAGTCACTTTCCATAACTGTTCCCCAAGATACAATAAAATGTAGCAACGCATTCTAATTGTGTTTCACAATTAGTAAGCAGTTTCACTCGAATTCTTACAGTTACAGGTGCATTTGTGCATGCAAAGCATTTAAGGTTTACCTGCCATCAGAATGCAATACAACTGATACTGTAACAGCCCTGCAATTTGTTCCTTGCCTCAAGCTCATTCCCTCCATGGCAAGTTTCTCAGGAAACATTGGATAGGTGGCAGTTGGTAAAAAAACAGATGTTCCTCTTTGCATTGCTTCTCTACAGTATAGCCATATCCAAAAACCTCAGCAAAAATTGAAGTCGCAGCTATATGCTGTAGAGAACCAGATGTACCTGTCTATCATGCTCCCAGGCTGAACAAAGCTAGCTGGATCAGCAACATGTATCCAAACTTTAATACGGCCATCATGCAACTTTGTCGCACTTAGTGCATCATCAAGCTGTAAATTTTAGTTATTTGCAGTTACATATTGATAGATGTTTGATCAAATAGATATATAATAATGTGTAACATCAAAGTCCAAACTGCATATAGAAGATACCCAAAACACAGGCTTTACAATAGACATGGCATCACTCCTTGATGGCAAATGGATGTGTGCACATAGCGTAAAATAAAGAGACCAAAAGAATACTTCATTATTGCTTGACAAATGGTGATTTAAATGCTTTGAATTTGAATTGTTTGAAAGCTTTAAGTGGTTTATTCAATTGTTTTTGCATGTCATAATCATTTCGTTAAAAAATAAACAAACCTCTGAGTAATCTGAGGTAACAGGGAACATTTAGAACTCTTTAACTGGAAGCAGTTCCCTAAAATGGCTGGTTATTATAGGTAATTTGGACATGGTTTAGACCTTTGAAAACTGAGTTAAAATTAGTTAATCCTTACGTATGTTCATTACAATTTGATATGCTCATAATTTGCTATCTGGATAATCTTTTTTCTTCATAATATCCATCCACTCATTCATTGATATCATTCATTGAATGCCTTATTTTATGTCGAATCTAGGAGTCTAGAAATTGCATAACATTTTGCATGGCAGTTTGATTCAATAATTTTGCAAACATTTTCTCAAATAACTTTGTGTTGGTTTTTTACACTGTCCTCTAAAACAATCATTGGGGGAATATTTGGACATACTCCATTATTACATTGATGATACATGCGACTGAGTATCATTGTGGAAGTGAAATTTTGCTGTTGCCGTGGATTGGCGATTTTATTGCCATGTTACTTTGAGTTGTACTATTGTAAATTCTTGTATAAATTGTATATTTCTTACAATATTTTCGGGAACATTTCAGTATTTGCTACCTAAAGATTGTATTTCTCCTCATTGGTTGTTGGCGCCTGATGAAGGTATCATGTTCTGCTGGTAGGGATGAAAAACATTTCATAAATTGAATGAACCAAATAACATATAGGGTACATAAATGCCAACGACCAGATATATTAAAGCCTAGCAAATACAATATAACCCAAATATCCTATACATTAAATTTACATATGCAACTTAATATGTATGTATTCATATGTATAAATTGTAGAAAACTAACACAACAAGATGAAAGATGTAAGTAAGATAATAAAGTGTAATTACCTCATCTGCTTCATCCACGTCAATTGCATATACCTTCAGATGTGTCAGATCTATCCTATCGTCCTACATTCACATACAGCAGTTAGAGTGCACTATGTTTATATCTTAAATTGATGATGATGATCAGTGACAAGGGCCACCTTATGCAACTTATTTATGAAAACACTTTGAAAGCAATGTGGAATTCGACATCTTCAAATGACTCCAACTGTACAGCTCGAAAGATCAAGACGGAAAAGGTAACGTTTATATTGACCATACTTGATCCCATTTCGTGACCTAAGCATAAGCAAATCTGAGCCATCATAAGCTATATTAAATTCCTAAAGCAAGAGATAACGTTTGGCAAATCCTAACTAATATTAATAACTACATTGATTAGGAGGCTTTCATGTGCGTATACAAGGAAGCCTTATGTTTCCTTCAAAGAGAATACGTGTGGACTCATGGAATAGAGAATTGGGAAGGAGATTAGAAAAGGATGTATATCTGGGTTCAGAGAATATATATCAGAAAAAACTGAACTGCAATTCTAAGACCTTACACGATTAATACATGCAACTTTATTTTAAAAACTATGCCACTAGTTTCTTTTGAGAAACTATCTAATCGACAATCGAGCTCTTGGGTGCTTTAAAGACTATTAAGATCATCTTACAAGCCTGGAGATATACAGAAAAATATATCAGTCAATATGCTTCTACTCCATTTACCTACTTTTAAATTTAAAATGATTAAACGGATTATAGCTTCCATCATCTTCAGGGCACTCTACAACTGTAATATCTTTAACTTATGAGCATCCAAAACTCTAGGGACTGACCATGCAGATGGAAACCAATACAACACTGTTTAACAAACAGAGAGAAGCATCTCATAATATTCTAAATAAGAAGCAAAGTACCTTATCTGTATCGGGTGATTCAAGCAGAAGCCTTTCAGCAGCTGACAAAATCTTATCTGGATAATTGGTACGTATGCTGAACTTCAAGAGATCAAGATTAACATGTACTGGGAAATACCCAATATCTATGAGAAGATTTACTGCTGAAGTAGCCGTCTTCGGTAAGCCCATTCCCTTCAGGATCTGATAAATGTAAACATAAAACACAAGAGTCAGCGTTGCTTTTTGTCCTCTTTGAAAATTTTCAGCAACTACACATAATGGCAGTACCGTTATCAATAATATAAGAAATACTCTTCAGAATACACCAAGTAATTATTTTAGACATTTAACATTTTTAACCACGCATATAGCCATGCAATAATCGATTACACCCAATCTAGCCTAGCCTCTGTTTGAGAGGGCATGTTGGAGTCCGATAACAGCTAGTCATGAACCAAGAAACCGAATATATCCCACTCAAAAGTAGGGTCTTGGGGGATGTACACACACCTAACCTCTATCACCTCCCCCCCCCCCCCCCCCAAAAAAAAAAAAGGGTAGAGCAGTTGTTTCCATGAAGACCCCCAGTTATGCAATAGTGTGAGCGAAAAGAAAATAAGAACTAAAACTAGTTAAAGTGTAAGCACCAGGAAAAAGAGAGAGAGAGAGAGAGAGAGAGAGAGAGAAGAAAGGGGCACAATGAAACATAAAAATGTAAGGCGCATTATAACATAAAAATGTAAGGAGAAGCACACATCCCTCCAAGTATCAGACCAATCAAACTGTATATATGTAGGATCTACCAGTAAGGACTGTATTAGAGAGAAAATCAGGGGTTCCACATATTCAAACACTATTTAAATCTACAAGAACTCTTAAGAAATAACAATTGGTGGAAAAATTTCTGTCTTCTTTGAAATGAGGTGATCTTGATACATACAAGGACCGTTCGCTACGACTACATTTTGTACGCGGGACACGACAGGAGGACTATACAAAAACTTGTTGTCTCACGTTTGGTGCGACATTAGACTGGGACAGAAAAAGACTGAGTGGGACAAAATCAGCAAAATAAAATAGGTGGAACAAAAATCAGTGAGAGGGGAAAGATTGGTAAATTACTACACATATCAAATTAAATTCCAAAAACCTAACACAATTCTTTCACCCGCCTACCTCATTCTTGCCTATCCAATCCTGTCCCATCCCATCCAGTCAAGTCCTCTTAGTGTACCAAACGCACCCTTTGGCCACACCTATTTTCTTTCACTTCTTTGTTTCCAAGTGTCTTTTACAAATTAGTTATTAATTTACAACCCACCACCGAAGGCATCAGTTTTTTAATTTTTCAAGTATTGATGTGCATACTGATTGTACAGTACTTAACCCACATACTGGACAAAACAAACCATCCAGACATTAAAACTAATATTGAATTTAAAAAATGTGTGTGTGCACGTGGGCTATAGAAATTACCGCTCCTGCAATATTCGTTTGCACGTCATCTTTACAAGCATCGATAGCAAAAGCCTCAAGGGACTCAATTCTGTGCCAGATTTTCTCTTCAACTTTCCAGGAACATTTGGACGGTTTGCCACGTAGAGGCATTGCTTTTGCAGATTTTAGTAACTCCAAAAACTCGTGAAATTCCTTATCGGCTGCCTCCTTCGCAAGCATTCTACGTTTAAGTTCTTCAACCTAAATTATTGTGTAAAAATATATATATTTGATCACTCCAAATGATTAGAGACATCAAAAGAAATAACAATAAAGAAAACATCAAACTGCACTCATAACGTGATTTTTCAATAGCAACTGACAAAACGTCATTTGATAACACCTACACAACGTCAAATTATTCTTTATAAGAATAAAGAAGTATGTCCTCTCCACATCTTGCTTCTTGTTCTCCCAATATATAAGGATCCCACAAAAAGAATGTAGTAGATCTCCTAAAGGCATCCTACATGACTATTATCTAATACCCAACTACTCAAGTATGTCCTCATGAGTGGTAAAGAAGACCCTTTCCAAGAGCACCGTTGAGATATCTTAGAATATGTAGAACTGCATCTCAGTGTGTCAGTGACTAGTGTGAGAAAAGAACACAAATTGCTCACCAAATGGAGAGGACACAAACTATTCACTGCATTCACTCAAAGGTAATATATGGTCTTAAAATGGGCATGGTGGCCTTAGACATTTCAGAGGACATAACTTCTAGTATAAGTTCAAAGTTCTTGTACTCACGGGACTAGGATAGCAGACTAGGTGTAGGGACATGTGATCTTTTATGACAAAAAATACCCTCATAAGGAAAAGTGAGAAAAACACATATAAAGGGTATATTTGTAAAAGAAACTAAAAATGACATCTTTCTTTTCCTTTCTATCTGGTTCAAGAACATGATAAATTGTTTCCTTTCCATTCCATCCCTTCCCTACCCTTCCCTTTCAAGAACACAAATAAAAGACTTTATTTCCTTTCCTTTCTTTTCTTTTCATCCCAATTTCGAGAACACGATGTTAACTGTCTTCTTACATAAGAGTATTGAATAGTCGGTCATAGTTTGTGTCATTCCAGAATTCTCCAATGCTTGAGATGTAGAGAATTAGACATGGAGGACCTACCTCATAGCACAAGAATTTCTGTTACCTCCTCCATCTCATTTGAGACTCCACCGGTTTTGTTCCAATTTCAAGAAATTTATAAATTTACTGAGGTCCTAAACTTACCCTCTGTCCTACTCACTGGGGACACGCTTATAGCCTAGTCTTATGAACAAATGCTTAGCACTAATGTTTTTTGCTTTATAGCTTAGTTTGTTACCAAATGTAGGCTTACTATTATCTCCTTTTGGGGGGAGGGTCTAAATTCTGGAATAGGTATAAAATAAAAAATTAAGAGCTCCAATAAGGAAGTAGACAAAAAATCAGACATACTAGGCGAATGAAAGGAATAAAACATGACCAAACAGGCAGCCAAAGCACCAAAGCTAGAGAAGCTGCAAACTATTCTAGATTCATGTGGTGATGAGGGGGGTCATATTACGTATTAACGACTTCTTAAAGGCATAATCCAACATGGTGAGACTTTGCAGTATAAAGTCACAGTATGTTCATCTTCTTCCTTTTTTTCTCTGGTATTGTCTTCTTTGTATGGTTGATATCAATTTAGTTCTTCATAACCACCAGCTAAACACAAATAAGTAAGCCAAAGTGTCATGCATTCTAAATGCCTGAAAAATATTAGATTGAAATTTTCTTCTGCTTCTTTTGGTTATTCTTAACAAGAACATGGAATCAATCACAAGGCATACCTGAACAGTTGGCCGAGGACCATAAACAGAACAAGAGCCTTTGCTGTCAAGCACAGTGAAGTAAATTTCATCTCTTGATAGCAAGAGATGGGCGCAATAGCTCTCAACAGGTTCAGCACTGCCAAAAATCATCTGTAAGAACGTGAAAAGGTCAACAGAGAGACAATGAAACATCAAATATCACATTGAAGCACACATACCTCAGCCAACTCTTCAACTGTTACTGACTTGTTCATATCAAGAAGCTCAGTCCAAGCAAATTCAAGGAGTGTGGGATCCTGCAACAAATTATTTGATCTCTATAAGACACAGGGGAGTACATCTTACTCGTTATATTTAAGTCATCAAGAACTGACCAAGCTATTCTGAGCTCTCTGGTTGAAGTCCGATATGTCTGTGGTGTCGAAATTATCAATCCCTGGAACTATATAAGTGATTTGTTGTGGTTTAATGGAAGTTGTAACACCATTCTGCGTGTTTTAAAACCAGATAACAATCAAAACCTTCCTAATACCATTAAAGAAAGGAAACGACAAGTCCTAACACCTAGAAACCCATTCAACATGACATAGGCTATGTTTGGCAAAAAAAAGCTAGCTTATAAGCTAGCTTTTTTTCCTGGTACATGTTTGGATGACCATAAGCTAGCTTATTGAAACGCTACTCAAAGTAGTGTTTTGAAAAGCTAGCTTATCAGCTACCAACTAGCTTATAAGCTAGTTTGCCAAACAATGCCATAGTAAATGTTTCTACAAAAACCTGATCGGAGACTATCCAATTCTTCCTTCCATCAGGTTTCTGAACTACAGCAAGCAATATTCTTTCAGAATCTTTCTTAAATTCTAGCAGCAACCCTTTCTGCAGTACTTGCTTCCGCAACTTATCTTCAACAAGCTCCTTACTGCTTGTTAATACTGATCTGAAAAGTGATTAAATAAATCACATAATAGACCAACATGTATCCAAGTAAATTCAGTAACGTGAATCAAAAGGTAGAAATGATCACCATGCTAAGTGAAGTTTGTAGGTATAAAAAGATACTTTTTTACTTGTAAGGTATGGACGTGGGCCAAAAGGCTGGCTCATGCCTATCAAAGCAACACAAATAAATATCAATCAAACTATTTACCGTCTGTAAACTGTCTCCTAATAATGGACATGGTACATTGTCCTCATCTGGTTCTTGAGTTCATGTGCTTATATACTATATGCGACAACACAATTGAGATTAAACTTGTGAAAAAACGATAAAACTCTTGAGGAACAACTACCGATCTTATACTTGACCAACTTGTTTTGCATAACATCAATAATTGCAATTAATGGATCACTAATCTAGACATTAATAGCATATTTCCATTGATGGTGATCGGGAATGGTTGAGATGACTTCCGACCTTGCCTACGAGGATGAAATGGGTCTAGTGCCTTGTCAACAAGACAAATGAAAAATAAAGATACTAACAATTTTTGAAGATGACTCTTTGATTGGCCAATATGGGCAAAACTATGATGATCATATGCTTGGCCAATGCAAGGATGATCGTCAAGAAGAATAGACTTTGAGTGCGAGAAATGATGAAAACAATCCCACTAATCCAACAAATGATCGATTTCTCAGTTATTGGGATGATGAAGAATATGACTGTGATTGGCAAATGATAGTGATAACTTTGTATTTATTTGCTTGAAGTTTTTGTGGGAAGTGTGGTGTTGAATACTATCTATTGTCTACTAATTGTCTAATTTTATCATCTTATCTCAAAATTATCAATTCCAATTTTACCAATTTGGAAATTGGGCGTGCCATGGCTCATTGTCCGTGCACCATGACTGCTATGCATCAAAACACTTATAGGTTTTGAGAAGAAAAGGTCACTAATTCTGGGAGAAAGGGAGTATGCAAGTACTAACTACAGCATATGTTAAACAATTTGCAATACATTTAGCCACACGTATCTATCGTAATAAAACAAACTCAATTGAAGACAAGTTAAAATCCAGAACGACACTAATGAAATAGAGGAACGAACTTATTACTGGCACGAACTATCCTCCGCCGACGTAACGCTTCAAACTCTTCCATCACGGAATCAACAAAACTTAGGACTGAATAACTCCGAGTGCCACCGGTTTTTAAGTTATAATAACCCAACGCCATCGGCTTACAAATTGGAAAACGAGAGAACGGCAGATACTGAAAAGCTCGAATTTGGCGGTACCGGTGGAACGCTGCTAATGGCAACGGCGACGGCGGCGATGTTGAGCGGAAAAGTGAAACTGAATTCACCGTTCGGACCACCATGTTTGAGCGGGTAGGAAGGCTGGAATGGCTTTTTTTCCTCTTGTTGATAAAAGGTGTAAAATGGCAAACGGGAAAAAGAACCAAAGGACCAACGGGTCGGGTCGGGTCGGGCTTCCACATTTACATAAAAAGGATAATTTCATACTTTTTTTAATTATATATTTAAACCCAAAACATACTTATATTATTTTGTTATATAATTTTAATCAAATTAACTAATTTAAATTATCAGCTACAGATCAAATATAGTCTCTGATTTTTTTGGTTATTATAGGAAATTTGTGTCATGTAGAATTTGATCTTACTCAGGAAAAAGAAGTTTGACTGTTCTTGATTAAGATAGAGAATAAGTAATGTGTACTAATGTCCTCAAACATCACTTGACGATGGTTTTGAGAAGAAGGTTTTAGCTTTTTCACTTTGGTATCATGTTTCTATTTATAGACCGAAGAACCATCAATTGTTTTCCATGACACATCAGTTTCATTCTTTGTAGCACATGGCTATGGAAGTCGCTTTAATATGAGTTGCTAGTTTTTATCGTGTGATCATGATGTCGTTAATGAGTGATGGACATGTTTCTTAAGGATTCATGCGGGAGGAAGAGCCGCTAATGCAAGTTTTGGATTAAAAAATAGTGTTAAAAGTTACAAATTGACTATGAAACCAAGCATATTGATACTTTGGTAACATTTTGAGTAAGTTCGCAACCTATAGTTTTGTATCAAGAAGCAACAAGGGCCGCAATTCTATCGGTACATGTGGACCGATGGATTTACAACAAGAGTTATGCTCATTGCACAAATTTCTTTATGTGGTTTTGTTACCATCTTTTTCTTGTTATTTTTTATAAGAACCTGAATCTCATTTTAATGCTTTCAATAAAATGATGTTATTTTAATTAAGTTTTTTTTTTGCTTAGGAAATTTCGTTGTGTGTGCATGGGTTTCGTATCCTTAGGCTTAAGATGAGATAGTGGCCTTAGTGTAACCACTAACTCCTGTAGTAGTTGATTCCTTTATAATAAATATTATAATTCCTTTTTGGCAATGGGAATGAGAAAATTGCCCCAAAACACTTTGTTCTTCTCTTGATATATTTGTGGAGGTTGACACTCTTAAATAAGGTCGCGTCATTTGGTGCTCTCATTGAGAGTTCCATGCATCCCACACATAATCCCCCCTCATTGGAAAAGTTAATTGTAATACCCTGAAATCTTCGGCCAAAGAGAAGGCGAAAAAAACGCCAACAGTGCCCTGCGCGACCCTCCGCACGAGTTGAGCCACGTCGGGAACCGCGTGAGGCTCTGTTTGCTCGCCACTCCAGAGGCCTGCCCAACTTTCGCGCGAGTCGATCTGTGCCAGCGCTCGTGTGGAGCCACTGTGCGTATTTATAAGGCTAAAACCGGTCTCCCTCCTCATTTTCACCAAAAACCTCAAATTCCTTCCCATTTTCTCTCCCAAAACGACCCCTCACCCTCTCATATGAACCCCTAGCTTGTTTTTAGAGGTTTCGCTCCTAAAAGCCAAGTGTTTCTTCATCATCTAGCAAGGTTTGGGAAGCGAGAGCTAAGGTATCTTCATCTTCTTCATCATCACCAAGTTTCCTTAGGTTTTCACCCAACCATTCTCACCATTTTAAAGATTGGGAGTTTGAGGATCATTTTGGTGACCTAGAAGAGTTTTATTGATGGTTTCAAACTATGGTAAAGGTAATATTCTCTTCTCTTCAACTATGGAAAATTAGGGTTTTGGGTATCTATTGAGGTATTCATGTTTATTGTTTGGGGAATGTTTCTAAATGGTTAGATGTAAATATTTATGGTTGAAATTTATGGATATTGGTTTTGGAAGTTTTGGGCTTTGAAGATTCAAGTTTCTTCAAGGAAGCTTTAAGTGGGTAAAATCTAGATTTATTCTAAATCTAACAAGGTGGGTTCAAGTTGCTTTGTGAAAACTATGTACATGCCAAAATGTGTATTTTGAAGTAAAAATATGTTTTACTTGGTAACTGTCAATGCATGGAGTATTTTGATAAGTTTTCATATTCGGTAAACTTGGGTTGTTTTAATCTCATGAGATGCTTATTTGGGATTTGAATATTTGATAAGTAAATAGCATGATTTATGCATTTTTGGTGATTTTATACAAATGCAGTATATTTTATTATTTATGTATTTTTGGAGATTTTATACAAATGAAGTCTATTTTACTACTTATGCGTTTTTGGTGTATTTAATTTCATAAACCCTTTGGAAAATACATGTCCCCGTATTATGAGACATTTTGGAAATGTAAGGGTATGAGTCTATTTGGAAAATCGGTTGTCCCAATTTGTGATGAGTTTTGGGTTAGTCTCATGTGTGAGGTATGTGTCGGGGTAAATGCCGTTTAAATACGTTTTATTGTTTGGGGACTGTTAATTGTTGGCCAAATGGATTTTTGAGCATTTTAGATTGGTTTTTACTTGAAAGAGTTTTGAGGACATTTGTCCAGTTTTAATGGCTCAATGTGTGTAACACCCCGAATTTCGAAATGTATCATTTCAAGCTAATGCAAAAATCAGTATTTTAAGGGGAAAAATAAGATATATGATCTTGGACTTGAATTCTAGATTTTATAGTCTTAATGGATAAAGAATTCAATTACGAGTCCAACGGTTCTTTCCGGAGCGCAAACGGAGCTAAAACGAAGAAGTTATGGCCAAAACAACGATCGGTACAAGCTTGGCTAAAGTGCCTAGCGAAAGTGACATCTGTCACTTTAGCTTGGCACTATCGCTGAGAGTCTAAAAACCCTCGGTACATTTGGCGCGAGAATGCCTCGCGAAAGTGACATATGTCACTTTAGCCAGGCACTTTAGCGGAGCGCGTCTGGAAGTTAAAAATCCAATTTTTAGGGGTTTTCTTCATTTGCTCATTTCTCCTTCACCATAACTCCGTTTTGGGCGATTCAAAATGCTATGGTTTCGATTTTGAGAGCTTTTCAAGTTTAGATTGTTAGTTTTGGGTAAATTCAAGAGTATTTGGTGGTGGAATGGAAGCTAGGATCAAGAGTTCATCATCATCACCTCCATCTTCAAGAACTTGGGTTTTCTAGGTTTTCATCAAAACCTAAGTGGTAAGTGTATCTCTTCCATTTCTAAACCTTGATATAAGTTATAAATTCTCCATTGATGGTTCCCTAGTGTTTGCTTTCTCTAATTTCGGTTTGGAAGTATTTTGGGAGTCTTGGGTTAAAATTAGGGTTTTACCCAAAGTGGAGATTTTGATGATAGGTATTTGGGGAATGATTCTATATGGTTGATTATGGTTATTTACAGTTGGATACTTGTGGATCTAGGTTATGGAAGTTTTGACCTTGAAGATTCAAGTTTCTTCAAAGGGGCTCAAAGCAGGGTAAAATCTAGATTTAGCCTAAATCTAGCAAGGTGGGTTCAAGTTGATTTGTGAAAACGGTGTACATGTCAAAATGTCCATTTTAAGTGTTTATGTGTTTTACATGAAATTATCAAATGTTGGGTTATTTGTTGATCTTGATTATTTGAAGTATTCAACCTTACAAACTTTGTATAATACCTACATTTGGGATTTTTGGGCATTTAATATATGTGTCACAAATGAATGTGTTTTGAGGTCTTATTGCATAAATAGATCTTTGGTAAAAAACATACACTTTAAATGTTTGTCGGGTTTTATGCATCATTCACGAAATGGAATGTTTTGTAAAGTATTAATTGCACATTTATGCGAGGTACTGGAAAGAATGTTTATAGTCTCATTTTATGATTTTCATTCTTATCAGCAGTTAAAGTTGGAAAATGCATATTTTGTGTTATGAGACATTTGGAAACATTATAATGGTATAAGTTCATTTGGAAAATGGGTTATCTCAACTAATGTTGAGTTTTGAACTAATCTTACTTTTGGTCATGGTGTTGACATATCCGTTGGTCGAATGCGTTTTATCGTATTTTTATTTTCATTTATCAATGAGTCCATTGGGTTGCTAAGCCTGCGGCTTGGCATTGTTATTTTGATGGGGTTTTGGACAATTGTCCAGTTTTGGTAACTCGACTCCGAGCCTTGTTGGCAATTTTGGATGAAGCTCGTTAGGTATCGGGTGCGATGTAAGTCCTACGAGCTGCACGTTATGTATCGGGTGCGATGTAAGTCCTTCGTGCTGCACGTTAAGGTACCGGGGTGCGGTATAAGTCCTTCGTGCTCAAGTATTACGATATTAGATGAGGGGCTCGACATAGGAACCCGACGGGGTTGAACTCGAGTTTCCGTGGGTGTACGTTTAAAGCTACTGAGCCTGACATCTCTTGCGTGTACTTTTGTTTATATGACTAGTCATAACAACATAAAATGGGCTTACTTTGTGGACCGTCACATTTTATGGAATCGGGAATCCCCCGTCACCGAAAGGTGTTGTTTTTGGATATTGAGTTTTATTATCCAAGTTTTCGGTGACGTTTTGTATTATTGGGTTTTACCCTTGATTTTATGGGATGAGTATTATGCCCCACCCGTGTTTTGGGGTGTCTTGGGATATAAGGTTTAACCGTATCTTCATAAATGGAGAGTTCAAGTTATATTTACGCTTTGAGCGAGTTTTGGGTTAAAGCTAACTTATAAATGGGCGGCTTACATTGGTATTATCATCTTTGTAGTGGTTGGGTTTAGAAAACTTCCAAATTTGTGTTCTTTGTTTAAAATGCATATTATTGGAAAATGGGTCGTTTTCACATGTAAGACGTATCATATTGAAAGACTATAACTTTTAACCGCATTCTTTCTTTTAAACTATTATTTCATATATGTTGAAAACTCTTGAGCTCACTAGGCGTTAAGCCTAACCTTTTTATTTGTCGGCATATGCATCAGGTTCCAGTTGGGGTTGGTTCTAGCAGCCATGAAGAGTTGAGCCTTAGCTTTGTGCAAATGTAAGTAGTTGGTGAAGTCTTCCGCAATTTTGGAGATAGTGACTATTATGGGGTTTTAGTAGCACCCGTTATTATCATAGGCTTTTGTATAGAATGAATGTTTGTATTGAGGTTAAATCTTAATTTGTGGTTGAAGATGATCTATTTATTGATGTATTTAGTAAATTTTTAATAAGTTACTATTTCTAGATTTAAGGGTGTTACAATGTGGAGCCCCATTTTGATTTGCATCTGAATGCATCATGTGGTATTTTGATGATAATTGCATGCTCGAGTGCGTTGGTCATTCCTGTGTAGTCATGCAATTTTAGACTATGTTGCATTGGATCCATAGGCGCGTAAGTCAGTCTTTATTTGATGGTCAATTGGGTATTACAGGATTGGACTCCAGGAACCTATGTTTTATGACCTTAACCTTTCAAGTGTACACTAAGAGGGCTAAGTCCGGTTGTGCTATCGTGTTGATGGGCGTTTGGGGCCTCCGCCATGTCGGGGCAATGCCTTGGTTGTAACCCCCGACTGTGGCGGGCCTTTGGTGGTATTCATGGTAATATTCACTAAGGTAAACTATCTCTTTTGGTGTAGCTTGACAAGGAGTCGTAGAGACACTTGGGCTTTTATGTCATGAAGTGTCATACGATTAACATTGTATGAGTGACATATTTTTGTGTTCCTCCACTCTCAATGGATACGGGTCTCCCCCGTTGTCGGCCAACAGTATTTTGGATATTTAATTGTCCATACTTTAACATTTCGATTTCATTCCATTTTATGGTCGTGTGAGTATTGAATTTTAGTTCCATTTTTCGACGACATATTATATTTATATGGATTGTTTTCCATGATTTATGAGTTGAGTATTATGACCCCACCCGTGGTTTGGGTGTTTCGGGATATAAAGTTTTATCCGCGTTTTTATGATTGGGAGTCCGTTTTCTATTCATGTTTGAGTGAGTTTTAGGCGGCATCATTTTATAAAGAATGTTTTGTATTGGGACGTTCGTCCTTAAAAATGCATGTTATTGGAAAACGAGTCGTTTTCATAGTTAAGGTAAATCATTTTGAAATATCATGATTTAAATTGCATTCTTTCCTTTTGACGATATATTTATTCATGTTGAAAACTTTTGAACCCACTAGGCGTTAGCCTAACCTTTTTATTTGTTGGCATGTGCATCAGGTCCCGGCTGGGTATGGTACTAGCGACACTTTGAAGATACGAGAAATAGATTTATGCTTAAGGGTGAGTAGTTTGGTGAAGTCTTCCCTGTTACATTGGGTATAGAATTTGTATTTGGGTTTAGTAACACTGACCTTTAATTAGTCTATGTGTAAGACTTTATTTATTTTTGTTGATGGTTAAATCTAGAACATTATTTCAAGAATGGACTTGTCGTAAGATATTTTATCTTTCTTTGAGGCATTATTGAAAATTTTAAATTAGTTGTTCCTTTGAATTGAGGTTGTTACATTAATGGCCTCCATGGCTGACACCCTTTCCAAACTCCTCATCGCCACCATCTCCAACACCACCTAACTCGAAAACCTCTCCAAACAACTTGCCACCAATACCGCCACTACCGCCAACTTGGTCACTGCCATTGCCAAGATGGAAACCACATTTCCTCACGATCCACCTCCCCACACTCCCATCACATCCCTCAAAATCCTATTGCCCTTTTCGACGATTCTACGCCTATGGATTGTCTATTGCAAGCCGACCAATACTTATCTTCTATAAGACCCCCCGAACAACGTCTCACTTCATTGCCTTTCATCTCAAAGGTGACACCTTAAGTTGGTACAAATACCTCCATACCAACTGCCTTCTCGTAGACTGCGTGTCTTTCACCCACACACTTGAACTTCGATTCAGACCATCCTATTTCAAAAACCATGGCTTCCCTTTTCAAGCTATGCTAAAATGAGTTGTCTTCACTTACCATTGCCAAAACGAGTTTGAGCATATTAGCAATTGTGTGGCCGTTCTCCACTCTGACATTCAACAAGAACTCTCTCTCCACCACCCCATCCTCCATCCATAAGGCCTACGAGTTGTCCAAATTAACCGATGATAATGTAACACCCTGAATTTTATCCCAATTGAAGAAAAGTGTTGATCTGGATGAATCGGTAAAGGAAAAACCACATATGGTTGTCTCAGCTATAGTGTCATGTGGTTGTGACATTTGTCACAATAACACCAATGGTACTAAGGGTATGGTCATCTCGGCTATAGTGTCATGTAGTTGTGACATTTGTCATAATAGCACCAATGGTACTAAAAGTATGGTTGTCTCGGCTATAGTGCCATGTGGTTGTGACATCTGTTACAATAGCACCAATGGTACTAAAAGTGTGGTAGTCATGGCTATAGTGTCATGTAGTTGTGACATATGTCACAATATCAACGGTTATTACCAAGTGGTTGGTCATCCCAATGAATGTGCCATGTAATTAAAACAATTGTGTAACACCCGTAATATTTGGGCAAGTACTATTTCAAGTAAATGTGGAAATGGATCTTTCAAGAGAAATTGAGGAAATAGGATTTTGGAGTGAATCCTAGATTTTATAGTCTTGTTGTATGGAAAATTCAAATACGAAAATAAAACGGGCCTTTCCGGAGCGAAAACAGAGCTAAAACGAAGAAGTTATGGCTAAATCAACATTCAGTACACTCTTGGCTATTGTGACAGCGATTGTGACAATGTCACTATAGCCGTCACAATCGCCAAAAGCCAAAAACCTCTCGGTACACTCTTGGCTATTGTGACAGCGATTGTGACAATGTCACTATAGCCGTCACAATCACCAAAAGCCAAAAACCTCTCGGTACACTCTTGGCTACAGTGACAACGATTGTGACAATGTCACTGTAGCCGTCACAATAGATTGCGGCTACCAGAGTGTTAAAAATACGATTTTCAACCATTTCTTTCATTTCTCATTTCCACCCTCTTCCCTTTCTCTCCCAAAACGTTCCTCCACCTTCTTTTATGAACCCTAACCGATTTTGGGGCTTTCCCATGAAGATCAAAGTGTTCACTCTCCATATTATGTTAATGGCTTCCTCTTTTGTTGCAAGATTAAGTTCTCACCTCCAACATTAGAGATTTTTGGGGTTTATTAGGTTTTGCCCAAAACCTAAGTGGTAAGTTCATCCCCTCAATTTCAAGCTTCTTTATGGGTAATAAATAGACCTAACAAATGTGTCGTGTCGTGTCAGGTTCGTATTGTTGGTCCCAAATAGCAGTAAATAAACAAGCAAAGTATTGTAGAAGGGGGGGTTGAATACAATACACACAGTTTTTCACTTAATTTAATTCTTATTGATTTGAAATCAAGAATTACACATAGAAAACTTTGATTGTTGCGGAAGAGAACATATGAGATATGTTCAAACAATCTTACACATAGAGAATAAAGAACAATTGTAAAACACTTAGAAAACAATTGAACTTCGTAGAGAGAAAGTTGCCAGGCACTTAGAGAACTTAAAGGTAGTAGAGCTGGTTGATCTTGCATGTTGAAACATCCATCATATTTATAGTGCCTCATGCATTTAATGCATGAGACACCTGTTAAGCAAGGGATGGACACAGGTCTTCTGCATGGTACATGATGTACCTTTTGTCTTGGAGTGACTTTG
Organism: Arctium lappa; assembly: GCA_023525745.1. Classification (NCBI taxonomy): domain Eukaryota; kingdom Viridiplantae; phylum Streptophyta; class Magnoliopsida; order Asterales; family Asteraceae; genus Arctium; species Arctium lappa. The sequence goes on from CM042047.1 coordinate 171,241,565, forward strand.
TCTTGAAGTGTTGACCTGCAGGGATGGTGTGGACCTTTCCTTAAAAGAGTGTAAGAGACAAACTTACTTTTTCTGATATTGGGATGAGGTCCACGTCAATGCAAGATATCACATATATACTTTGTCAGAAAAGTATAATGTGTTTGAAAGAAATTTTCAGGCATCTTCGGCTCCTGAAGATGTGAGAACATCTTCAACTTCTACGGAGAGATCATCGGTTGCCGAAGACTTGAGAGATCTTCGACTCCTGAAGATGTGAGAACTCCTTCATACTCCTGAAGATATGAGATTGACACCATCCTGGCCGATGGTGTTGATCACTTGGGCATGCTTGGCTTTAGGCTGAGGAGACTATCTTCAATCCGCTTTGAGTGATGTACTCCTTCTTTGTCTTCTTCGGCTGATCTTCGACTTCACCGAACATTTGTATAGAAACCAAGCTGCTAAAAGAACCTCAAACATATTCTAAGTAGGATGATATAAGATGGAAGATCAGGAGGTTATCTTCAAATCTTCAGATGACCCAACAATCTCCCCCTATTTGAGGATGACATCCATACTAAATAATAGAACAAAGAGTGTACTGAATAAATTCATTTTGACCCATCTTTACTCTTTTTGGGTTCTTTTCACATAGACCATTCTTTTTTTTTTTGGTATATCTGACTTTTATATAGTGAAAGAAAAAGTATAGCTATACAAACGAATAAGTTCAAACAATGAATAAAGAATGAGAAAGAGAAAATACAAAGATATAGAAGACAGTAGTCGGGATTGTTTGAACTTGAGTGGTTGGTTGCTCCCCCTCAATTCATACTCCCCCTCAACTAATGTCAGGTGCCTTTGATCACATATTCCATTAGTTTTAGCAGAGTTTAAGCATGAGTGGTAAGATGCTCCCCCTCAACTCATACTCCCTCTTAACTAAGAAGTCAGAAGATTTTCGGGATCCTCCGAACCTGCTCCTGGAAGGGCAGATTCATCCTTGGATCGTGTAGAAGCATCAGGACTGAGAATCCTGGGTGATAGGCTGTGAGGTGGAGAAAAGGCACCTTGGATTGGGGAGGAGTCCAAGTCATCCTTATCAACCAAGGAAAAGGTTGATTAGGGAATAATAAGGGTCCCTAGTTTTACAATTGTATCATTTTGTGAGGATACAAAGGAGGTGGCTTTGGGTTTAGCAGAGTCCCCGGGCCCGGATGGGAAAATTTCAACACCTGCCGATTGTGGAGAATCGGTGGGTGGAGTTTGTGGCTTGGCCCTTGAAACCTTTCTCAGCCTTTTGAGAGGAGAGGGAGGGGAAGAAGGTGAGTGCCTCCGCTTTGAAGAGGGATATGTGACCGGGGCAACAACCGAAGGTTCTTTCAGTCGTATGGTCATCTTAGCTAGTGCGGAGGTGCCGAAAGCCTTTGAATATTCTTTCTTGCTAGTCGGCTTCACTTGGGAATAGGGAAGATGGGGCCACTACAGATGAGGGAGCTTTGGACACCGGAGTGTCGCGAGCATCACCCCATTGTAGATCGGGAGAGGTTATGAAAGAAAACATACCTGGGTTAAGAGCTCGATTGGTGGATGGAGAGATCTTGTTGAGAGAGATTTTCTTGAGTTTCTAAGTGTTGGTAAAAGAGTCATCACCAAATCAATTTGTGACACAACAATTTTTCTCCCCCTATTTGATGATGACACCAACACACAGAAAAAAATGGTATTGACACGAAGAAAAATTACAAGACACGAAGAACTCATAAATTCAGTGGCCTTTTTTTTGGGGGGGGCTCTTTTTTGTCTTTTTTTTTAACAGGAAATTAAAAGAAAAGAAAAAGAGAAGGGGGTAGAAAAAGGTAGGTAATCATGGTGAGATTGGAAGTGGAAAAAAATGAGGATGGTTAATAAGGAGGAGAAGAGATGGGAGGAAGGTATGTAGGAGAGAATTCATTGATGGAGGATATCTAGTAATTGGGGAAAGAAGAGAAGAGTGGAAAAGATTATGGAAGGAAAATGTGAGATTTGGTAGGATGGGATAGATGGAAGAAAAAATTGGGAAGGAAAAGGTATGGAAGAAAAAAGGGTAAAGGGAGGATGGTAGGATGGGAAGGGAAGTAGGAGGTGTAAGAAAAGGAGGGATGGGAAGGGTAGGTAAGTCTTGGGAAAGGAAAGAGAATGGGGAAAGGGGTAAATTAAAAAAGATATGGGATGAAGGAAAAAGTCAAAGAAAGGGGGGTTTGGCCAAAAAAAAATGGAGTGGGGAAGGGGGGGGGTCGGCTAGAGGGTGAGGGGAGGGGGATTGGTAGGGAGAGGGGAGGGGGTCGGTAGGGAGAGGGGAGAGGGGAGAGGGGAGAGGGGAGGGGGTCGGTAGGGATAGGGGAGAGGGGAGTGGGTCGGTAAGGAGAGGGGGGGGGGGGGTTGTCAGCTAGGATAGAAAAAAATGTTTTTTTTTTATTTTTATAGGAATGTTATCGGCCGGAATAAAAAGGAAAGAATAATAATAAAAAATAATTCTTTTATTAAATCATCGGTTGGGAAGGAGGGTTGGTTAGGTGTTCGGTTGGGAAGGATGTGTGTCGAAGAAAAAGATAAGTAGGGGGTAGTGGTCGGTAGCCGATGGAAGGTGGGGAGGGGGTTGTCGGCTACCGAGGGATAGGAGAGAGTGAGAGAGAGATCGGTGAGAGGAAAGGGAGAGGAGCGTGTGAGCGAGGGAGAGAGGTGAGATCGGTAGCCGAAGTGGGGGTGGTGGGAGTTGGTTTCGGTTACCGAAGAAGGGAGAGAGGGAAAGGGGATCGGCTAGGATGTCGGTGGCCAAAGAAGGGTGGTGGTGGTGGCGTCGGCTGCCGATGGAGGGGAGAGGAAAAGAATTTTTTTTTTAAATGAACAGTAAATCGGTAGCCGATTTTTTTTTTAAAGAACAGTAAATCGGTAGCAAAAATAATAATTTTTTTTTGTTCGGTAGCCGATGAACAGTAAATCGGTAGCAAAAAATAATTTTTTTTTTGTTCGGTAACCGATGAACAGTATCGGTAGCCGATTTTTTTTTTTGTTCGGTAGCCGATGAACAGTAAATCGGTAGCCGAAAAAAAATATATATATAACACGACCCGTTTAATAAACGGATAAAAAATATCAACCCTAACCCGGCCCGCTTAACCCGACTCGACCCGCCTAACCCGTTTAACATTTATAAAATTGAAAATTGAAAATTCACAAAAAAATACAAATCCAAAATTCAAATGAAAGCATTAAAAATCCAAATTTTATAGTTCAAAATTAAAACTTCTAACCAAATCTAAAACATTAAAAATCCAAATCATTAAAAAGAAAACTTAAAATATACATACACACACACACACACATATATATATATATATATATAAACGGATTATTCAGGTCATTTTCGAGTTGAAATTTTTGACCCTAACCTTACCCGTTTATTTTTCGTGTCGTGTCGTGTCAACCCGTTTACTTAAACGGGTTGAAATGTATTACCCACACCCGTTTATTTCATGTCGAGTTCATGTCGGGTTAGCGTGTCGTGTCATTTTTTGCCAGGTCTAGTTATAAACACTCAATTGGTGACTTCCTAGTATTATATTCCTCCAATTTTGATTTGGATGATTTTGGAGAATTTGGGTCAAAATTAGGGTTTTGGCCAAAATGGAGATTTTGATATAAAATGTTTGGGGAGCTATTCTAAATGTTTGGAGATAGATATTTATGGTTGGAAACTTATGGATCTAGGTTTTTGGAAGATTTGGCTTGTGGATTCAAGTTTCTTCAAGGAAGCTCAAGTTGGAGTAAAATCTAGATTTAACCTAAATCTAGCAAGGTGAGTTCAAGTTGATTTGTGAAATTGTTGTACATGCTAAAATGTCCATTTTAAAGTGTTTATGTATTTTACATGAAATTATCAAGGTTTGGGTCATTTAATGGGTTTTGATTATTTAAAGTGTTTAGCTTTATAAACCTTGTAAAACACCCACGTTTGGGGTTTTTGGGCATTTTGATAAATAAATCATAAGTACAAGTATTTTAATGATTTATCTTATGAATGGAGATCTTTTGGTATAACCCCGTTTTTAGTGTGTGTTTGGAGAAATGTTTGTTCTTGTGTTATGGGACGTTTTGAAAGAATAAATGGTGTAAATTCATTTGGAAAATGGTTTGTCTCAACCAATGATGAATTTTGGGTTAATCATACTTCTGGGTCGTTGCGTTTGCATAACCGTTGGCTAAATGTGTTTTATTGTTTACACTGGTTTTTATTGTACGATAAAGTAAATTGGGGAACTTTGGCTCGGTTTTGACTAAAATGAGTCTTGGGGATATTCGTCTGGTTTTAGAGTTTTGAGTATGATGGCGGTTATTGCGCATCATTTGAGAATTACATTTTTTGAGTGCATTGGTCATTCAATTGTAGTAATGTATTTTTATAGACTGTAATGTAATGGATCCATAGGCATATAAGTCGGTTTTTAATATTTTAAAAATGGTTATTATTTCACGTGGGGACCAAGATTAGTTATAGGGTCATCGAGAGCCTCATGGTGCCATTGACCCCGTGATGTAATTTCTGAGTCTGCTTTTATGGGATAGTCATTTCCCATTTGTAGCTAGTTGAGACATTGGGTCCTCGGGGGCAACTTGGTACGGTTATGTAGAGTCGGATACTAGCCATGGGCCGTAAATGTAATCCTAGTGAATGAGCATGATTAGGATCATCAGGTGCCCTCATCCACATCTTAGTACGAGTCGGCGAGCTCGTGGCCATGGGTCCTAGTATGGTGAACTCAATAACTTAGGAAATGACCTACTTTTGTGTTTCGCCACTAACCATGGAAAATGGGTCTCTCCCGCCACCGAAATGTGTTGTTTTGGGTATTTAGTTTTATCCATGTTTTCGGTGACGTTTTGAGTTTGGGGTATTATCCTTATATTATAATTTTGGAGGTTCGAGTTTACTCATATATCGGTCGTTCGGTTTATAAAGTTTTATTCAAATTTCAATATTTGAGCATTTAACATTATTCACGTTGGAGTAAGTTTTGGATTGCATTACTTCATGAAATAATGTTTTGGCGCTGAAGCGTTCATCTATAAAATGCGTATCATTGAAAAACGGCTCGTTTTTATATTTAAAGCAATTCATTTTGAAGGATCATGATTTAAGTTGCATAATTTTCATTTAACAATTTTTATAATCATGATGAAAACTCTTGAACTCACTAGGCGTTAGTCTAACCTTTTTATTTCTCGACATGTGCAACAGATTCTGGTTGGGAATAGTTCTAGCGACACTATGAAGAGATGAGTGCTTGGTGTGAGCTCGAGAAATGATTAGCTTGGTGAAGTCTTCCGCATTGTTTTAGGAAGAGCAACTTGTATTTGGGTTAAGTAACACTCGACTTTGGTTTAGTCCTTGTATATAAGATTGGAGTTGACAATTGTTGAGGTTAATTATAGAATTTTATATCTGATGCATATTGAGTTTTGATTTGTAGGAAGGAGTTTGTCTTTTATTTGATGTTATATTGAAAATTTTCATTAGTTGCTCTTACCAAATTTGAAGGTGTTACAGATAAATTGGCCGCCAATTTTCCCCGGACTCCACCAACCCTTGGACTACCCCGTTCTCACTTTCCCCATCCCCTCCATCATCGTTCCCATCGACCACCCTGATGGTCCTCCTTACACCACCAGAATCACCAACCACTCTTTCGCTTTGTCGATTGGCGCTAGAAGAAGTCCAAGCTCGCCACTTCCAAGGTCTCTGCTTTCGTTGTTATGAGAAGTTTCTCCTAGGACACCATTGTAATCCACCTCAATTCCTACTTATGACAAGGCCTTTGTTTGAGGGGCGGACATTGATACAAACCTGAATCTCATTTTATTGCTTTCAATAAAAAGAATGTTTTTTTTTAATTAAGTTTATTGCTTGGGAAGTTATATCGTGTGTGCATGGGTTAAATCCTTCAAGTTTAGGATGAGATAGTGGCATTAGTGCATCCATTAACTCGAGTAGTAGTTGATTCCTTTATAATAAATTTTGTAATTCCTTTTTGGCAATGGAAATGAGAAAATTGTCCCAAAACACTATGTTCTTTTCTTAATATTTCCATGGAGATCGACCCTCTCTAATAAGGCCACATCATTTTCATTTTCTTCATTAGCTACATTTTTTTGCCAACGAACAAGTATTTTTCTCTTCATATGGATGCTACAAACAAAGGTTTTTTCAATGACTCTCACCTTTGTGTAGACGTATATTGATCGAGACATCGTACCGTTTTCTGCCATGACATCTTTTCAGCCAAATAAAGTATATATGGCAATTCAAATTATTTTCCTAACTAGCTAAGCAAAACACTTAAAAATGCCTCTCCATTATGGTTCCCTAGAGGTGTAGGTACGACTTTCCCATATTTATGAACGATGGTCCCACACATGAGCAGCCCCAATTAGGTTTAGGTGAAACTGAATTTCAACTTAAAAGCTAAACAAAACTGATAAAGGTGAGAGTTAGACAATAAACAAAACTAAAAACGACTTGTTTTGAGAATACCAAACTAGCATAGGGGGTGCATACCGTCACTGACATAAGCATGTCAGGGTCAGTTAAGTTGACAAGTATTGAATCCAACAAATAATAAATATAAGTAGGTTCCTATTACCTCTATTTCACAACGGATTGTAATAGCGATAAGTAGGGTTGTCTTCTCAAGGACTCGGTATAAACCGTAAGTTTCAAATAAGTGTCACGTGCAAGCGTGTAAAGCAATAAAAAAGGAAATTTACTTGCTAGTTCACACAGTTGAATGAAACATGAAAGCAATATGCGTTTTCATAATGATATCAGACTAGTATTTAATAATCAGAAGCAATTTTGATATATACTTAAAACTAAAATCAATTTTCTCAAATACCATATAATAACAATAGAGCAAGCTTAAGGGACCCCCCCCCCCCCCCAAAAAAAAAAAAAAAAATAAATAAATAAAAAATAAAAATAAATAAAAAACAAGCAACACCTTAATCGTTCATCTGTACGATATGCACATATGCATATAAGTAATTGAAGATATTTCTTGAGATCTATGCAACTGTTCATGCCAACACATGTACATACTGAAAAAACACCTTAATAATCGTTCATTTGTACCATATACACATGTACGTACAAATAATTGAAAATGTTTCCCGGGATCTATGCAAGTGTGCATGTTATGCATGTCAACACGTGTACATATCATAAAAATTACTTACAAAATACTTATATACACATGTTCATACAGTCAAATAAACGGTTACTAAGGGGTCGTTTACTAAATACTTAACCGGGTAAGCATTTACTGGTATAATTTACCTTACGATTCTTAAGTATTAAGTATGAAAACTACCTATAATCTTATACGGTAAGAACCTATTGTTTTTTCCCGACCCAATAACAATATATTATATATCACACACACCACCTAGAATTTTGCAAAGCTTGGTCAATAATATGGACCAAAGTCTTGGTAGTTTCTTGGATGCTAACCATCAAACACTATTTATTCACTCAAAAAGCAAAAGGAAGCCATGGAATTACAGAAAGTTTTCAAAGTGTCCTTTTTTACCAGCACCGCCCCACGCACCTCCATGACCTTTCCATTTCAACACTGATAATAGCTGTGAGAATTCCCCAAAACCACGAAAGTGAATCCCCAACACTGCTTCCCAATTCGATCTTTGTTCTTCAAGATTCTTGATCCCCATCTCCACAATCGTCCCCCAAGTTAATCTTTTCCATTCTTTTTTCACCCAAAACTGAATCCCACACACAAGGGTCTGAATTGTTTGTACCATCTTTCAATAAAGGTACTAACTTTTTGATCATCAATTCATCATCTATTGTTTGGTTTTGTTTTTTTATACCTTTTCTCTTTGTTTTCTGATTTGTTTCAAGCAGGTTAAAAAATGGGTGCTGAATTGTTCAGAAAGTATGTTACAAGTTCGATGATAACTTGCTACAGATCAGTTGTGAGACATCCGTTTCTTGTTGGTATGGGTTTTCTTTTGATTTTGATGTACCGATTATTTCCTTTGTTGTTTTCGCTTCTGGTGTCTGTTTCACCTGTTATTGTGTCAACTGCTGTGCTTCTTGGAACCCTGTTAAGTTTTGGTCAGCCAAACATACCTGAAATCGAAATCGAAAAAGAAGTCGAAAAAGAATTGAAATCTGATAAAGATGTGATTCAGAAATTGGAAAGTAAGGTTATGAGTGATACTGAAATTGTTGGGAGAGATTTGAGTTTTGGTTTTGTGGAAACTAATGGGAGTAGAATTGAGATTGGGGATAAAATTTGTGTTGATGATGATGATAATGTGTTGATAAGTGAAGAAAAGTGTGAGAATTTGCAATTTGGGGAAGAATGTTTAGTGGAAGAAGGAGAGAATGAAGTGGGTGATCATGGGATTGATTTGGATGAGGAGAAAGTTGTTTCGGGAAGCGATTACGCTCCGCTTCGGCAGTCGGAGGAGGACGAAAATGTCGTGTTGGAAAGTGATGATAAGTTATGGGAGGGTTCGGCTGATCCATTGAATTCGGATTCTGGTTTGTTGTGGAAACGAATGGAAGGGGATGATGACGATGACGATTCTGAGGATGATGATGGATCAGATTCGGGATCTGATCTTGCGGAGAGTTCGTCACCGGACGCTTCGATGGCTGACATCATTCCGATGCTTGACGAACTCCACCCACTTCTTGGTGAAGAATCGGAAACCCGTGAACCCGCTCACATTCCACGTGATGGCACCGATGCTAGTGATAGCAGTAGTGAGTCGAATGATGACGATGGTGGTATCGAAAACCACGAAGAGTTAGGAGTTGGGGATGATGAAGATAAAGAATCAAAACGTTCCGATAAAGAGGGTGAGATTGGATCGGTTATAACATGGACGGAAGATGACCAAAAGAATTTGATGAACTTAGGAACATCGGAGCTCGAAAGGAACCGGCGGCTCGAGAATCTAATCGCGAGGCGAAGGGCACGAAAGACCATGAGGATGCAAGCGGAAAAGAATTTGATCGACTTGGAAAGCGCTGATCTTCCGTGGAACATTCCTCCGATCTCGACCGCAAGAAACAACCCTTTTGATATGTCTTACGATTCCAACGACAACGTTCCCGGTTCTGCTCCATCCGTTATGTTACAACGAAGGAATCCGTTTGATCTCCCATACGACTCGAGCGAAGAGAAACCTGATCTGGTGGGCGACACTTTCCAACAAGAATTCGCAGCCGTTCAACCGAAGGAGCCGTTCTTCCGTAGGCACGAAAGTTTCAATGTCGGTCCTTCTATTTTCGGGGCTTCAAGAAGCGAGAGGCAAGAAACTAAGCTAAGACCGTACTTTGTACCCGAACGAATTGCTTCTGATGGGACACACTTTTCTTCATTTCAAAGACAATTAAGTGAACTTAGCGACTCTAAAGTGACCGATACAGAGTCCGTTTCTTCAGCCGGTGATCTCGAAAATAAAGGCCATATCGAAGACGACCTTTCTCTAGAACCAGCTGAAAAAGAGCATGAACATGATGTTTCGGATGACGTAATCGAGGTAACACCGTACTTTGTACCCGAGCAGGTTGCTTCTGCGTTTCATAGACAAATAAGCGAACTCAGTGAGTCGAAGGTGAGCTCCGTACCTGATACGGAGTCCATTTCTTCAGCTAGTGATCTTGAAAATAAGGACCCTATTGATGATGAATCAATTTCTATAAACGAGCATGAACAAGTGGAGTTAATTTCTAAACGTGAGCCTGCTCCGAAGGCAAACGAGCATGCATCTGAAGATGATGGCAATGTGGAATCCAATCAAGTTGAAAAAGAAGATGACGAACTTGATGAAATAAGTGCTATCGGGAATGTGACAAATCAACAAGAAGTAGCATCGGGTTTTCGTGAAACCGAGAATGCAGACTCGTCTGTGGAGCTCGTATCAGATGCAACGCACGTGAATTTGGGTGATCAAGGATTGCATAGTAGGGCATCGAGTTTGTCATCATTGTATGAAGTGAGTGACCAAATATATCACGAGAAAGATGATGACGAGACGCCGACATCAGTTGCGGAAACAGATTATTACTTTGTGGAGCGTGGTAACTCGATAGAAACGTCTGGTATTGATGTAACAAGTTTATCGGTGGACGAGAGTCAGCCGAAGGAACCTATATATGATTCTAGTCCTCGAGCCGTTGCAAAGAATCTCTCATCTTCCTCGATTTCTACCGTATCTGAGAAGGGAACCGGTTCTGTTTCTGGCAGAGAGTCTCAAGAAACCGTGCAGAAAACAGTGACGGAATGCGCTGGTAACGATGCAGAGTTCGTAGATTCATCAAAGCACGATGCAGCAGAGGAGATTGAATCAAGGAGCATTACAGATGTAAGAGAATTTAACGCTCAAATATTTGGTGTTTTAAGATGTGATATGAATACTGATGATACTAATACTTTTAAATCTTCAGAATAATTTGATCGAGTTAGATCATCCGCATAACGATAAAGGCTTTCAGCATGCCGAGGACCAACAACAAGCATCAAGCTCCGTTGCAGTTGTGAAGCGGAATTCCACAGATTCTAATTCCGAAACTACGGATGCTCAAAATCAAATTCCGACGGTACCGGATAATGAAGAATGTCTATCGGCTGGGGATAGCATTTCAACGTCGTTATCAAATAAGCCCATTTTTGAAACAGAGGATGGTCTATTGGATATGGATGCATATGGAGGCGTTGACCGGGAAGAAGTTATATCTCAACGAGAAGAGTCGTGTTTGTTAGGTAGCTCAGTGGAGGAACCATCGGCGGAGGATCCTGAAGAATTGGAGGTAACATACAAAGATAAGGAATAGGGTTGTTGAGGGAGGTTCAAGGGAAAACCTCAAAAAAATGGAAAACTAAGGTACACCCTGGTAGCCCTTCCTCTGGACGGCATGCACTTGTGCATACAAGTAAATTAAGTTGTTTTTTGGTTTTTATGCATGTGTACATTATGCATTTGTGCATATGCACGTGTGCATGTTACAAATTACCTATATGCACAAGTGCATACCATCTAGATGAAAGTCTACCAGGGTGTTCTTCAGTTTTCCGTTTTTTTGAGGTTTTCCCCTAACCTGACCCTAGGGTTGTTTTTATCCCAACTTTTGATTGTTCGCTGAACCTTACATTCAACATGATGATAACATGATAGCGTACTCTGAATCGCCTAATCTTTCTAAGTGACAGGGTGATGAGGTTGAACGAGGTCACGTCGCCTCATTAAATAGTGAAGCACGATCCGAGGAGGTTGTCCATAGAGAAGCGTTCGAATCTGAAGAAGAAGCTATATTGCACCCACATAAAGAGTTCCCTTTGTTAGGCACATCTGGAAACAAACCATTTGAAGAGAATCCTGAAGTATTGCAGGTTCTTTTTCTCAAATTTTTGATTAGTTTGATATATCCTTCCATTTTCAATATGTTCTATCTGGTGTTATTGTGAATGAATTCTTGTGCAGTTTTTTTTTTTTTTTTGGAAAGGGTATCCTGGGCCTATGGCCCAGACTAATCCCTGGCAATTAGGGCCTTTGGCCCAGCTGCTAAAGCGTGCAACCCTGAGTTTCATCCTCAGTGGCCACAAGTGCTGCTAGTGGGGTTTCTGATACTTGTATTACAAATTAGCGGTTAAGGTGTTGCATGAGTGCCTGATCTTGTGAAAGATACTTATTCTAATCACTTAGGCGTTAACAATTCGAAATTTTAGTTTTGTCTTATATGAGGAGAAATGAAATGTGATTATCGATCCTTTTACTTGATATGAGGGAAACTGGGACGACTCTCACACAGAGCTTTGTATTCTTGTTGAACTTGTTTATGACTGAACATAACTGTCGATGGTGGTAATGGATATTAATACCCGATTATGTTGTAAGCTATATATATATTTGTGTGTGTATCATCTATATATATATAGAGAGAGAGAGGGGGGGGGGGGGGGGGGGGGGGAGGTTCAGGGAATCCTCAAAAAAATGAAAAACTGAGGAACACCTTGGTAACCTTTTTATCTGGATGGTATGCACATGTGCATACAAGTAATAGAAGTTGTTTTTTGGTTTTTATGCACGTATGCATGTTATGCACATGGAATACCGGACAAATTGCTTACATATGTACTTGTGAATTCTGTCTAGATGAATGGTTACCAGGGTGTTCCTTAGTTTTTCATTTTTTTTTTTTGCGATTTTCCCCTGAACTTGACCCTATATGTGTGTGTATGTGTATGTATCATTTGGGTGAATTCAAGATCGATGACCATAGGATTAACTTCTTTCCAGGTTCAAATTAATAGCAACAACTCGGACAATTTGCAGATCCAAGAGCCAGAAAACAACATTTCACCAAGTATCAACTCTGTCTCGAGTCCTGAACCTGATGTGGTTGAAGTTACTGGTATCGAAACTAAAGCACCGGAAACTTTGGCATATACGGGTGACATTCATAGTATTGAAAGTAAGAACGCCCCCGATAACATTGATGATGTAGAGGAGATTAACGAGATTGATGAAAATTTACTAGTGGAACTTGATGCTGTCGGCGATTTCAGCGTCAAAGATTTGGGATTGACTTCGAATGAGATCAAAGAGGACCAACATGCCTCGGTGCATGATCTTGAAAACAAGCATTCGAATGAAGATTCTTACTCCAATGATTTAGGATCAAGTTTGAATGAGACGAAACGGGACCCGCATGCCTCGGAACATGATCTTGAAGATAACCCTTCTGTAGATGAAGATTCTTACTCCAAAGATCTAGGGTCAACTTTGAACGAGATGAAACAGGACCCGCATGGCTCGGAGCATGATATTGAAACTAAACGTTATGGAGATGAAGATTCTTGCTCCAAAGATTTGGGATCAAATTCGAATGAGATGAAACAGGACCCACATGCCTCAGAGCATGATCTTGAAACTAATTCTTTTATGGATTTAGGATCAATATCGAATGAGATGATTTCAGACCCGCATGCCTCGGAGCATGTTCTTGAAACTAACCGTTCTGTAGATGAAGATTTGAACATTGAGGATTTGGAATCTAGTTTGAATGAGATGAAACAGGAGCCAAGGGACTCGGGGGCGCATAGTCTTGAAACTTTCTATTCTGTAGAGGAAAGTGCTTTCATCAAGGATATAGAATCTACTTTGAACGAGATGAAACAGGATCGACAGACCCTGGATCATGATGACTCCACGGTTTTTTCTGAAAAAAATATTAACACGGATGCAGAAGAAAGAACGAAGCCCGAGGGTGAGAAGGAAATTAGCGATACTGAGGTTGCAGGTGCTTCCGAAGCATCGAGTTCTGCGATGGTTAACGATGGAAGAGAGAATGTGTTGAGTACAAGTAATACAGATAATAAAGAATGAGAAGGAAGGCAGGCAGGCAGAAACTTATATATGGTGTTGGGATTTTTTTGGTTGTTTGGGTTTGCTTGCATTTGAGATGTACTTTATGTTAGTTTTGGGTTTCTGCAGTTGGGGATTGAAATTATGGATTTTTTTTTTGTGAAAACCATTTTGTGTTCTTTGGGAGGTGAGGGAAGGGGGTTGGTTTAAGCATATGCTTGTGTCTTTTTTTTTTCTTTTAAAATGTAAAGTCTAAGGTTGGGGGTTGTTTTGGGGTTTATGAAACCCCTTTTGTGTGTTTGAGTTGTGAGTGTAAAGGTATGCAGTTTGAGGATTAATGTAATATGGGTTGTGTTTTCTCTATTTTTCTTCCCTTTTGCCACATTATAGGAATTGGTAAAAACACACTCCTCTAGATGACAAGAGAACATGAGTCATGTTGTCTGTTTGGTGATTGACACGACATATACGGACAAAACTGACTATATAAGTTGCTTCTAAATATTGTTTGATGATTTTATATGGTGGTTGAAAGAGGGGGTGGTTGGCAATGGTGGTGGTGACCGGTGGTCGACGATAGTTGTGGATGACGTGGAGATGGTGGATGGTGGAAGTGTTGGGTGTGGAGGAGGTAGAGGTGTTGGTGGCTAATGTGGTGGAGATAGAGGTGGTAATGGATAGTGGTAGGTAGCCGACGGTAGTGGAGGTGGTGACGGCAATGGGCAATGGTAGCCGGTGGTGGTGGAGGACGTGGGACAGTGAACAAAGGTGGATATGGAGGTGGTAGGTCTGGAGGAGATGGTGGGTGGTGGTAGTGGTGATCATGGAGGTGGCACCGGTGGCTATCGTCGGGGGTGGCAACGATGACAATGAACGATGACAACCATTAAACCATATAAGGGTAGATTAGTAAATTTTTAGTAATGTTCCATTTCTATGGAACAAAACAAAACAAAACCTTTTTTGTCCCATCTAGTCACACCCGCTCCCTGTCCCATGTTGGGCCAAGTGGAATAGTGAGTTTTATCCGTTCCTATCCCATGTACTAAATGCATCCGTAGGTGCATTTGGTATGCTAGAATCTGGATATGATGAGACAATAAATAAGACATGATTGAGCGGGACAAAATTACATCTCTCTCTCACCAAAAATATATGGAACAATAATTATCGAGATAAAACGACAATATTAGTAAATTATTAAACCACCCATATCAAATTAGAACCGTAAAAACTTGCACAATTTATTCACCCACCTATCTCACCCTCATCCCTCCAGTCTATCCTATCCAGTATTGATTCCTGACCTTTACTTCAAATAGAGGTGTGATTTGGTTATATTCCCATTAGAGATTTGCAACACATGCACAGTAGCACACCAGTACTAGCTACAAAATGCCCATTAGAGATTTGCATCACATGCACAGTAGCACACCAGTACTAGCTACAAATAAATATAGTAAAAGAACAAAAATATAACAAAAAACTAGAACAGTAAATGTTCCCCAGACATTATAATGGTAGTTCTTTGCAAAGACCCATTTCAATCCCTAACTACAGGAGGCAAAGGCACCACACACCCCTCCTGCCAAGTAAATTATGGGTTCACTAACTGTATTATATCATTCATCATCAGCTGGAGCTGGTTCCGACTGGTCCTCTGTAGAATTGTCAATATCCTCTGGTTCTTCTAATGACTCTGCACCTGGAACGGAAGCTTCTGGTTCTGACGGGCTTACTGGTACAGCGGTTTCAGGTCCTGGACCAGCTGAAACCTTCACCATTGACGGACGCAAAAGTCTATCACCGATTCTGAACCCCTTGCGGAATTCTTGAATTACCACACCTTCATCAAATTCATTTGAATCTTCACGCATAATGGCTTCGTGCAGCTTTTACCATGAAAAAGGGAAATGTCAAGCTACTAGAATTTCTCAAAACAGACGATGAGGAACAACTCGAGAAACAAGAGACATAACCACTTATAAACGTAGATCATATCATAAAGTATCTAGGTTTTCAATAAACCTGAACTCTCTTTGTACAAAAATCAGCACGATAACTGACATGCCAAAATGAATTGAAGAAAATGAAAGGTCTGTTGTTCCATTGTAAATGGAACCTTACATAAGCTCGAATGTGAGTTAGCTCGAATCAATCAAGACTTGGTTTGCGCTAGAAAAATGTATTTAGGTCTTAGTTTGTTCAGCCTTTGAAAAAGATCATCATGTATTTAGGTCTTGATAAAACCTGAAAAAAGTTTGTCCAGCCTTTGAAAAAGATCATCAAGTACTCGACTGAATTTCGAGCCAACTCTGGTATATGCCTGCAGCCAATGATCAAGTAGGTGGATCACTATGACGAACAGACAAGAACGGGTAACGGAATAGAGGGTTACATTATTGGTTAAAGAAAAGGCATGTGTGCAACCAATGTGGAGAAAATCCGTCTTATGTTTAGAAATAGCTCGTTTCCATTTGGAACGCCCTAAACCTAATGTCCTTCCCCAACCATATTTATCGTATAGATGATTTAATTTGATGTTAGACGTACGTGTATAATGTATATAGGTGAAAACAGCTTTAGATAGATATAAGTGGAAGAGAAGAATCGGAAAGAGGAATTACCAATGGATCAAATGGCTGTCCAATTGTCTCCACAGGGACAACACCAAGAGAGCCTAGGACCTCAACAAATTGCTTGTATATGCTTTGGTAGCTGTTGTTGATTTTCTCCTCTTTCTCGGTCTCCACTTTTATTTGGGATTTAGCTCGCTCAAAGTTGTCCAAAACGCCCAAAAGATTTTCAACGACTTCACCTTGTGCATTTGCTACCAACGAGAGACGTTCCCTTTCTGTCCTCTTCCGGAAATTGTCAAAGTCTGCACTTATCCTAAGAACTCGATCTTTTGCGCTTGAAAGTTCATCGGACAGTGTTGCTAGTTGTCTTTCTAAAACTAATTTTTCATCTTCCATCGACTTAAAATGAGTTTCTATTTCAGCTATTTTTGACTCGTCATTATCTGCCAATGCCTCTTTGTATGACTGCAGTGATGCTAAAATGGTTGCAGGTGATTCTTCCACTCCGGTACCATCACCCTGGATCGAATCATCATCCGAAGTAGCGCCTTCTGAATCCTCTGGCTATGAATACATCAGTGAACAAGACACAGAATGTTCACAACCATCAATATAGTGAATAAACAAAATAAAATAAAAGAAATTACAGATGATAGGCTAACACATAATAGCAATTACATAATCATCATCATTCATTCACCCTAAGAAATCCCGACATGCTTTGGTTGACTCAGTTCGTATGGAATCAAAGTATTCATGTGAATATTACATGCTAGCCGCACACAGAGGAAAGTGAATAGCTACATGCTATAGGCATGTTCAACTCATTTTACTCACCATCAATTTTTATAACAGGCATCATCCGTTGACCAACTTACAGTTTTATTGCTAAGCGAAAGAAGAAGGGACAAATTTATCATGGATATGAGGAAAGAGATCGACTCTAACTCTCCATTTACCACTCCACCTTTCAAGAAATCAACCTTGCTTCACTTGGAAAAAATGGAAAGCAGATTACAATAATCCCTTTCCCAACTGAACAATAAACTAAATCCCAATGATTTGGTGTAACAGTCGACAACGCAGGCATAACCACTTATAGCTTGTAATGGAACAAACTATACAACTGAAACTTGACAGCATAAAAAATCTGCATTCATCCTCCCTAATCCTAGTATCTTTTATATGCCAACTCATTATGCAAGTCATCAGCTTTAACATCTATCATATGGCTACCTGACCAGAGAGAGGAGACAGATGTAAGGGTTAGGGGGTGGGAAGTTGAGAGAATGGGAAAGGGCTCGGAGGGTGAGAGGGACTTTAAGAAAGAATAAGTGGAAGTTTTGTGAATTCAGAAGAGATTATAGCCTTACAGTCCATATGCTACAGCAAAGCATATATAACAACTTGACATCCAAGACCGTGAAGTAGTAAATCAGATCCCATGATTTATGGGTTACTCTAAAAGAACGGAAAGTCATCATATAGGCTAATTCTAAGTTATTCTAAGAGATCTCCTGAATCAGTTCTCTCAACTATTTTTCCAAATTTAGCTTCTAAGTTCTAACAATCTGTTCTCCCAGACTCCCCTCAGTTGGTGAATATATATTCTCCATTCCCAGTGTGGATACAAACTTCTCAAAATCAGAGCTACCAAATACCTTTGTGAACGTCTGCAACCTGGACATGGGAAGACACATACGGACCAAACCACTTTCCAGCTTCTCCTTGATGAGGAGTCTGTTAATCTAAATATGTTTTGCTCAGCCCTGTTGCACTAAGTTATAAGCTATACTGGTTGCACATATGTTGTCACAGTAGTCTCATTGGACCATCCCAGTTAAATCTCACATAAAATATGACTTTTAGCCAAAGTAGCTCACACACCATGAGCAACTGTGTGGAGTTCAGCTTCTGTACTTGAGCAAGCAATCACATTTTTATTTCTTACTTGTCCATGTCAAAATGTTTCCACGGAGAAAAGGTGCAGTAACCTGAAGTTGATCTTCCATCAACCAGTGATCCTTTATAATTTGAATTAATGTAAGCCTGGAGTATCAAACCTCCAGCTTTCTTGAACAAAATGCCTCTCCCTGCTAGGACTCTATAGGTTTGTTGTAAAGGGACTTCCTTTGTACTAGGCATAAATTGCTGAATCAAACTAATTGCATTTGCTATATTTGCTCGTGAATGAGACAGGTAAATGTGCCATCCTACAAGGCAACGTTTACATTTCTCGATCCATCATATCGTCAATGGGATCTTATTTATTTTCATGTGGTGTTGCCAGCATCCTGGCGTAGATTCAAGTCATACTTTTTTTGAGAAATAAAAAATCCTTTCCTAGAGTGAGTAATATCAATCCCAAGGAAATATTTTAGTCTCTCCAATGCTTTAATCTCAAAATTCTTTGCCAAAATGTTCAATGAACAATATGTGATCCACTAGACTTCTGTTTGCAACCCGTGGTTAGCATATTTCTCACAAATCTTCCAAACCAACCCCCATGGTGATTGCTTAAGGTCATACAATGCCTTTTTAAGCTTACACACAGTATCAGCAGCAACAACCAATCTCGCCTTATATCTCAAATTGATTCATCAGCTCTATTTCACTGTGTACACCCATTTATGGCCAACTGGTAAGTTCCCAAGTTCTATTCTTATAATGCCTTAGTTTTTCCATTTATAGCATGTTTTCGCTTGCCATTGGACAAAGTCTTAGATAAGGTTGTGGGAGTGGTGATACAGCTTAGGATGACAAGGAAGACTCTATCCAACGATGGAAGATAAACATTCAATGAGCTTTCCGTAGACATGATAAACATCAAAGCCAGAGAAAGGCTCAAGTTTGCTGTCATTTAATTTCGTCAATGACCTCAAAGCCAAAACCACAATCAACACAAAGCCAAAGGTTCCATACTAGTTTAGCATGACAAAGGCACAAATCAAAAGAAAAAGTGTATTGATAATTGAAAACTGAGATTTACATAGAAACCCTTGTGTGGAAAAACCATACAAGGTTGGAATGTTCATTATGAGAAATCTGAAGACTACGATGTTGAGAGAAAAAGAGATGTTCGAACCCTAGCAAAGCTAAGTGCTAAAAAGATGGACCAATAATTCAACTGCTCCATAACAACATTAGACCTCATCTTACAGTCCAAGCCCTCTACTACCAACACTATATCTCATAATTTCCTCTCTTAAGGTTGTGCCATCTTTATTTCAGGTTGCGTTATAACTTGGGTCCCATAACTACGGATACCAATACAAACACAGGTCAGTTGTTCATGCACAATTAAAGTGTGTGTTCTAATTAGCTAAACCACAGGATAAATATAAATATAGGCCAGCTGTCCACATATCAAAACGTGACATCATGACCACCAAATGAATGGTAATCATAATTTACAAATTAGTTTGGGGTCCATAGCGATTAGAATTTTGCCCTTGGTATCCATCAGCCACAATGTTTATCCATTTATCTTTATCCACACTCCTGCCTAACAAACTTAAAATTGGGGAAGAACCTAAAGTTGCCCTTTGATGCCATCTTTAGTTAACGGATAATCTGGTACCTCATATCCTGGTTCCCAAGAGCTTCTTACATTTCCATATTCAAAAGATCCCTTCATTCACGCATCACTAACAACGTTCGTAAAATTTCAAAGGAATCACAGGTTCTCAGACCAAAAAGGTCTATAAAGTGTGAACTATGATTAGACCCAAATACTCGCCATTCAACACTTAGCAGCCTATATCAGTAATATTTGTCTGGAAACAGTCAATTTAACTGTAAATAACTTAGATGAAGTTGAAAACTTCAAATCATGACTAAAATTAAGAAACTTGGAGTTTGAGGTGGAAGTATGGGATATAACCACAAAAGGTTAAGCTTAGCAATAGTGTCAATCACACTAAATGAAAAATATGCCCTACTTATTTCAATTGTCAAATGTAGTACTCCTGCCATTCTATGAAAATCACAGCACTTTCCTTTGTGAAATATCCCCATTAAAAATCTAAATTTCTAACAGTTTCTTTTTTGGAAGGTCCCAATTTAAAATTATATATTTGCAAAAAAAATGGTAGTATTGATTTATGTCCAAAAAATTCTTGAAGTTGTATATGTTAAAAGGTAATTTAGTCAACCATTTTATTACCTAAACCAAGTCACAAGTTTTTGATAACCAAATTAAATTATTTCTTTGAATATCAAATCTGAAAGGTTTTCAAAATAAAATGTGACTATGGATTTTAATGGATACTAGGTCAAATTTTGGAAATCAGAATTGGATTTTCAATTTCGAAAACAATCTATACAATCATTGGAAGAATATTAAGCAGGTGCACTAACATCAGATGTCAATCTGAGTTACTAGAACAATTGACCAAAGTTACTAAACGAAAACAAATGATGACAGTACCTGTGGCTGAGATTCATCAGTGACGACGTCCTTTTCTTCGTCAGTTACGAGGGTTTCGTCATGTGAAGAAGCGGAGTGGCACAAAAAGGAACCAACTGGGAGAGGAGATAACTTATAAGAGAAAGAGACTGAGGAGGATGATACAAGGGGAAGTTGCGATGGCCATGACTGCCTGCTGCGTTGCGGAAATGCAGAGGAGAGCTTCGAGTACGAGGGGGTAATTCGATTTGGAGTTAGAGTTAGATGGAGGGAGGATGTTCTCTGGAAGCTGCTAGTTGTGGTAGCCGCAGCGGCCATTGATGGAGATTGGAGAAGCTGAAATAATGAAATGGCGATTGGGAGGAGGCCGTGAGGTCAGGTTGGAGTTGTGGATAGGAGATTAATGTAGAAGAGAAGAAGCAGCCCCAAAGATGTGATTTATTATTTTCCTTTAATATAGTCATTGTTGTTTCAAAAGATTACCGGCGCAATTGCGTAATGCACCGAGATATATCATCATCTTGATGTTTTATTTTATTATTTTTTTTATCCACAGTACGATTTTGAATGATTTTGAGAAAGTGATATTGTTTTTTTATAAATTTGTTTAATTTAGGCTTAATAATATAATGTTGTTTATATAAAAAAAATTAAGTATTTTATTAGAATTCAATGATTATCTTATATATTTTAATGACATCTAGAAAAAATAACCAATTACATATTTAATAATATAATTAAAACAAATTTATAGTAAGAAGATATATTAATTAATAGTGATACATGGAAGAGTCTTTATAAAAGGAAAGTCTTGTACATACCAAATTGGTGGGTGTTAGAAGCTTGCAATAGTAATATGTATCTTTTGTTTTGATACTTGTAAATTAAGAGATTTTTAAAATATTGCATAAAATGATGGTACATTGTGCCTAATAATTTGTATTTAAGAGTTTTTTATCCGTGTTTTATAATATAGTATAGATATATATATATTTGGCTTTCAGTATAAGCTTACCCTAAAAGCTTATTGAATAAACTATTTTTTATATCATCAAACCACAACCAAATAGTCAATAATAGCTACTTTCTAGTCCTCCCTCTAGCACACGGGGACCGGCCCTACGCACCGGGGAAACCCTTTCTCTGCCCAGAGATAAACCACTCTCGTAGCCTCCTGGTCTCGACTACTCAAAGGAGCCTCCGTAAAACCTCATCCGACAGGTAGCGGAAGCTGATAGAAAGCACCCGAATAAATTGTGACTCTCATTAGGCTTGTTAAACTGCTAACGAGTAGACCCTTAGAGCATCTCCAACAGGTGTTTTTATAATTTCTCTAAAATATAGAACCAAAAGTTAAAATCTCTAAAAAAATTACATTTAACTCCAACAGATTCTTTATTTTAGAGATTTTAACATAAATTATATTAGTATAGTATTCTCTAATTTATCATCCCAATACATTTTAAAATAAAATTAATATAAAATGATAAAAATTCAATCTCATTGATGAGATTGAATAAAATAATCATTTCTCTTTTTTGCCATCAAGATTTAGAGAATTCTTTAAATTTAGAAAATTTTCAAGTTTTCTCTATTAAAGCATCTCCAATGTTCTTATAAGCAAAAAGTGTAGTGGATATTAAGAACTAGCATTGTAGAGAGTTCTTATAAGAACCCAAATCCCTCTAGGTTCTTAAATAAGAACCTTGGTTCTTACTATGAAATGTGTGAGATGTGACATTATCCTTATTTTTTTATTTTTTTTCTTGACTTTATAATAATTATTAATATTATATATTTAACTATCATTATGGACTTTTATGTGAATTTTTAATTTGATGAGGTGAAAATGAGGTGACACCAAAAAATACAAAAAAGAGGTTCTTACAAGAACTTGCATTGGAGATGCTCTTGTATAGAACATGATAACAAGGTTGTTGGATAAATTTAGGTGGAAACAATTAGAATAATATTTTCTCTTTCCTCACTATTAAGAGCATCTCCAATGGTGGTTCTTATAAGAACCTCCTTTTTATACTTTTTGTTATCACATCATTTTCAACTCATCAAAATAAGAACTCATGTAAATGTCCACAATGGTAGTTCTTATAAGAATCTCCTTTTGTTATTAATAGTTATTATAAAGTCAAGAAAATAAAATAAAAAAATGTCACATCTCACAAATTTCATGGTAAGAACCAGATTCTTTATTTAAAAATCTAAAGGGGTTTGGGTTCTTATAAAAACTCTCCACAATGCTAGTTCCTACAAGCCACTATACTTTTTGTTTATAAGAATCTTGTATTGGAGATGCTCTAAGTTTTAAAGATTTTTTCAAATTTGGATATTCGTAGCTTCTCTATCTTGTTTTCTCTATTTTAGAGTAACTGTTGGAGCTATATGATATCTAGAATCTCTATTTTAAAGAAGTTATTGGAGATGCTCTAACTAACAATCTGTTTTATCAGTTGAACTTATTTTATAAATAAAATAGTTTGACAAATACAACGATATATCGGTAATTCTCAAAATAACTTGAAAGTAAGTTATTATCTAAAGTAGGAATTTTTACGCAAGTACCCAACGTTTAATAAATAATGAAATATCCAACTCTTTGCTATCATAACAAATGGACCGTATACCAAACACGTACTGTCATTAACCTTAGCTGATGCGTATGACAATTACCGATAAAAATGGTAAGGACCGAAAATCTTACCCAGTAAAGAAACATAATATTACACCCACTTGTCAATTCATTTCATCTACTTAGATAAATTATCTTTTTTTTCTTTATAAAAAGAGTATGACAATACTTAGGGGCTGTTTGTTTACCTCTTAATTATTTCATTAAGAGGCAACATCTGAATCGTTAAGAGATGAATCTTGGTTGGCAAAAAAAATCTGCCTCTTAATGGTTCCAAAACCCTCTGAATGATTTTGTATCATGACCCTCCCTTAACCATTGAGAGCCCTGATTTCATGCTGAACAATTAAAAAACAACCGTATTTCATTTTGCACTATATCATAAGAGTCTCTTAATCATTCTGCACCAAACCATTCAGCAACTGCCAAACAACCCCTTAGTGGTTATTTACTGCTTGCAAGGTGCTTAATCGGGATGCTATTTACCAACACACATTTATCAGCGACTATGCTGACCTAGTAAGAAAGGGGTTGCTTTCTGACTCGATCAGTTCCAATCAACACTTACCGGTAAACAACCATTTCAGTCACTTCTTACCACGACCACACTCTTACTCGGCTAGTGTTAATCCAATTTTTGTTGGTAAATGGCCCCTAAGATCGACATGTTAATAACAAAAGGTTGGCATTGGCATTAAAGAGATTCATATTTGTCTTAAAACATATACATACAATGAAAAGTGAGGGCATCGTAGAGCAGTCGCAGCCATGGGCGACGATGTATGACAACACGCCATTCATCGCCCAGAAAATACGCAGAAAACTAAGAAACAACACTAGCAAACACAAGGTATCGAAACCCATGTCTCCTACGGAAAATTGGATTTAAATAAAAAAAAAAAGACAAAATGACTCTACATAATCCTTGATACCAAGAATTCTTGTTAGAAAGGAGCTGAGCTTGTTCTTCGGAGCTGGTACTTCGGTTCGGGTGGCGGTGCACTTGGCAAAACCTTCCCTATCTCCTGCAAATACAAACCACAATAGTTACCATAACAGAAAACATTGGCTTATTCATTTCAGCACAAAATATGCATACAAGTAGCACAAACGAAAACGAAAACGGAAACAATACTACATATGTTATGGTTTACTATTAAGATCATCAAAGGCTTACAAGTTCAGAAACACTACTAGCTCTAGACTCGGACTTAGAAGTACAGGAGGCGTAAGTCGATATCCAAATACCATTTATATCCACATTTGGTAGAAGTGGATTCGTATGCAAATCTAGATACATCTATATCTAATGTTATAAAATAAATGGATATTTGAATATTTGTATACATGATCCTATATCCACATATGTATATGGTTTTGTATTTTATACCATGGTATATGATTAAATATCTTATATTTCTACCCATTCAAAAAAACATGTCGTCTTAAAATTGAACAACTGCTCTATGAACTATGAAGTAATAAACGATGAAAACAAGTAACCGAATTATGTCAATGTGCTACTCTTTCACAAAAAGGGGTCTTCTATAGAAAATGGCAAGTATAAACCAAACTGATCTCTACCCTCGCTGAATGGGTCAGCAAAGTCTACGCACCATTGACTTAACTACGTGCGTTTTTAACTCGACCTGTAAGCAACCAGTAGAACTATGTCTACTAGAGCAGTGGAAAATAATACTTGATATCACCCGAATGGTGACACAAGAAGCAAACACCACAAATATCTCCGCATTCTAAGTTTTTTTGAACTACCATCAATTATATCATATTCTTCATTCAAATTTCGTACTAATAATAATGTATGTATTTATGTATATGAAAATTGTGTAAAAATGCTTATAAATTAAATTATTTAAATATTTACTTTATTTATGTCATCTATAACTATTATATGATACATAAAATTATCAACCAACTTTTAGGGTCAACTTGTCTAGTCATGTCCTATTCAGTCCTAGTCGTACCAAACACCAGACAAACACTTGTCCTGTCATGTCCTCTCCTATCCTACCCTCTTGCCCTGGTCCTGTTCAATTCTGTCATGTCCAATCATGTTTGCGTACCAAACGCTACCTTAGAGAACATATATGAGCCAACATACCAGAACATAAATCAGTAAAGAAGGAAGCATGTGTGTCTATCATAGAGAATGGGTGCATAAAGCCAATTGTAGAGGAGTTAAGGCCTTATTCCTCATTCTTCTCATGAATAGTTGTTAAAAGCGCGCATGAGGCGCACCTAGGCTCTGAGGCTCATAAGGTTAAAGGTCTTGGACTTTTTGAAAGTCGAGGCTAGGCATATTCACGAGGCTCACTAAGGCGTTGTGCCTTGGCTGAGACGCCTTGTAGGCCTAGGCGTGCCTCATAAAGAGTTATTAAGTACGTGGTCAAACCCTACTATTAAATAAGTTTTCTCATCTTCTCATCTCCTAGACTTCTTAAAAAAGAGTTATTAAATAAATGACATAAGCCAAACCCTGATATTAAATACCCAGTCCTTAGAACTTCAAGCTTCCTTTTCTATAAATTCTCAGACCTTTAAACTTCTCCCTCACAGCTCACGCTTTAAACTCTTCTCCCTTCTGCCTCTATCGAAGTATTGTAGGTTGTTGCATTGGAGGCTTGTAGTTGCTGGATATTTGAGTTGTCTCTGTGTGTGTGTGTAAGATGCGCCTTGCATTCCCGAGACCTGAGCGTCATGCCTGCGCCTCGCGCCTAGTCCCCAGGACCCCTTAGCG
Organism: Arctium lappa; assembly: GCA_023525745.1. Taxonomy (NCBI): domain Eukaryota; kingdom Viridiplantae; phylum Streptophyta; class Magnoliopsida; order Asterales; family Asteraceae; genus Arctium; species Arctium lappa. Next base: position 171,267,373 of record CM042047.1, read on the forward strand.
CCTAAGTGCGCCTTGAGCCTTTAACAACTTTGTTCTCATGGAAACAAAGCTCACAGCTGTCAAACAAAAAAGATACAATCTACTTGGCAGAAAGCCAACTGTTTGTTGCCTAACAAAGTACAACCTTGAGCCATCATAGCAGCATCCTCATGGCAGCTACTGACTGCCTTCTGAGCACCGTTGCCGCACAAAAGGCAAGCTTGACTTGTCTTCGATTTCATAGCTGATGCTGGCCTTAACATCAAGGTTTTATCAAATGGGGTTTACTTTTTGTTGTTTGGTTTCACTGGTTGGTGGTGTTGCTCATGAAAGCCGGTCTGTACTCGATATCCTTTGTGTTGAGTGTGAATTGATTTATTATTTCTGGAAAGAATATGAAAAAGGTACACTTGGTGATGTACAAAAAATAGAATAAAAAGAGAAACAAAAGAAACAAAAAGGACAGAAAATAGAAGTGGGAAATGGATGTGGAACTACCTATATATCATCTCCCATACAAGCAGATTAACCTCTAGAAAAAACAAATTGGAACCGAAGCCTCCCAAGTCCCAAAGACATCAACGGCGCTAGCCACAAATCAAAAACAATAAAAGAAAAAACACCGAGAAAAAGGAACCCCGTGGATTCATAACAAAACGACCACACCCGCCAAGAGCACAAATCAATTCGACACACAAGAATGCCCCCTTACGTTTGGACATCCTATAAAAGAGTGACTTTTTGAATCAATCCCAAACTATTGGTTTCTCTTTTAAGACGGTTGGGCTTCCTGTTATGTCTGTAATGTCGAGAAGCTTAAGGATCATAATCCAACCCCACATAAGAAAGACAAAGAATCGTTTGAGAAGTTGAGGTTAACGTGTGAAGTGGATCTGAACCGTTGATCAGTTTTAATCTCATGCCCTCCCATGAATTGCGGCTTAGAAGGGAATTGATCTGATGCATCTCGTGCATCTCATCCTAATGTGCATCCATTTCTCATCCAACGGTTGATAACCACTTCTCACGTTAACCTCAACTTCTCACCGGAACCCAACCCCATAAGAAATACCTAACTCTTTCCCACTTAAAGCCCGTTGTCCTCAAACCATTTTTCATGCTCTTTGATTTCCTTTTTATCAAGCAAATGATTTGTTTCTAGGATGTTAAGCATATTGATTTGTTATTCATAAGATATACTTGAAGCATATGACAACCCAAGATTAGTGCTCTAAGTCTCTACTCTATCCAGGAAATAATATCAACCATGCATGACTACTTCAAAGCCATTCAAACTCTTCCATCTTTGTTTAAGTCAAGTCTCCTACGATATTCTTGTACTTGCCGAGCTCGGTCATGAATATGACCACATAATCTTTTATCTTTGCATTTTGAGTCTTGTTGTTAATAAAATTTCCTTTCCTACCACGTTATTAATAGCCAATTTTGAATTCTTAGCTTTGTCCATCAACCTTGGTTCTCGAATGGTAATCTGCAACATGCCTATTTGGTTTTGCTGGAAACTAAACCACTCTGTTTAACCCTCATCTAAAGCTAAAAGAATCATTTCTTTGTTATGCTTACATGAAAATGAAACACCCATTACTTTCCAAATAATGCGTTGGCTACATTCATTGGTAAGTCATCACTACATGCAATCAAGACAACACATTGATGTGTGATAGGAATCAAAAGTAAGAACTCGATTGTAAGGAAATAAGAGCAAGGGAAATAGCTATTAATTGGTAATTCATATGATTGAAGGATCAAAATCAAAAGGATAACCACAGTATGGTAAATCCTCCTGACCACGCTAATAACAGCCGATTCTCTCAACAAAAAAAGTAATTACTCACATGCCTCACAACAATACCCAACATTCTTTATTTATATTCTTCTCTCACTACTAACCAACTGAGTCTATCACAGCCCTACACCTGTCCTTTCATCCTCTCTCCTGCGTTGGTAAACCTTCATCCATTATTGGGCTTGGGCTATTAAGCCGTTCCCTATCAATGCCACCGTCTTGAAGAGCAGGCTTGTCCTCAAGCCTGAAATCAGGAACCGAGTTTGAATGGCAGCGACAACCGCCCAAGTAGCTTCTTCAATGCTACCATTTCCCACAATTCTTTATGAATTTCCTGTAGTACCCCATGAAACCAAGAAATCCCAGGAAAGGCTTGATATTATTGAAGGTTGGCCAATCGTGAATGGTTGAGATCTTGGACGGGTCTATTGACGCCTCGTCTGTATCTGCCGATAAGAGACCGAGCTGTTCTTCCAACCATGTATGACGAGTATTGGTTGTAAGGTGAAGACGAGACTCCTTGCAACTGAATGAAAATCCTGTTTTTCCAAAATCGCATATGTCGTCTGCCAATTAAAAATGATATCGCCCAAGGTCCCTAACAAAGCTATGCCGAGAATCATGTCTAAGGACCCCAAATCATAGACTAAGGCATCTACAACGCGAGTGAAAGTACCCAATTGTATTGAAACTCCACGGCACATCTCTAAAATCCGAACCTGATTACCATCCCTGAAACTGATGGAAAGGGGGTTTGTTAGTTTAATTTCTAGCCCCAGAGCCATTGCTAGTCGTTTAGAAAGGAAATCATGCGTTGCCCCACTATCGACTAAAAATATAGAAAAAATACCCCGTAATTCTCCCGCTAATTTAAGTGTCTTCAAGGTCGAAGAGGAGTCTGATGCAAACCCATAGAATTCGAGTTCATTACACTCTCCATCTGAGGCCAGACCATCATCCAAAAAATTTTCCATACAACGAATCTCTTCGTCTTCACCGAACTCTTCGCTGTTGGTCAACAAAATCACACGGAGTTGTCCCTCAGCGCACTTATGTTGAGGAGAGTATTTATGCCCACAACTGAAGCATAACCCACGTTTGTGTCGATCTTTCCGCTCTTGCTTAGTAAGATGTCAAGTTCCCGGATATCGGTGGACAGGCACGTAGGTTTTGGAAGTGTCGTAGGGTTTAGAGTGAACATGGCCGTAGGAGGATTGGGCTTGTTAGATTGATAGTAGGTTGAGATAAGGGTATTGGTCTTATCTACGCGTTGGGTCGAGTCTTATTGGGCATAATTCCAGAAAAAAAATCAGACCGCCGGTTCCGTTATTGAACAAGGTTTTACCCCTCGTGTTGGTTTTATCCCCATGAATGGCGGTGGCTATCGCAACATGACGCGCGAGATCCAAAGGTCACACGTACGTGGTTGGAGTGCCCTGACCCAATTCCCAATTCCTGATATCATTTTGGAGACCACGAAGAAGCATTCCTACTGCTTGGTCTGGAATGAGGGTTTAGTGTCTCATGTGCGTTGTGGAATCTGGTCCCTCCGAATCGAACCAACAGTTTTCACAAAATTATTCCCAGGTGGTTTGGGGATGTTTAATCAAGAGATTTGTGAACCAATTCAGGGTAGATCCATCCATACACATTTGGGTTACATTCAATTTATCAGAAGGGGAAGTACGATGAACCCGGAAAGAGTTTGGCCTTAGTGATCCATCCTCTGGGATCGATGCCTTCAAACTCTGGGAGTTTTCCCTTGAACATTGAGAAAAAATGGAATTCTCAAAGTGGTTGTTCCTGATGAACGAATGCAAAACCTCGATTAAGGGTTTTCTCACCAGAATCATAACTCTCCATCTCCAGATTACCTTTGAACCCTGATTCATCCCCTTCTTCTTCGTAAATCTGTCGTTTTCCCTCAAACTTCTAATAACCCATTGTTAACTTCTCGATGGATTTGGGCAACTCGTTCAGGATTTCCTTCATAGAATTGATAGAAACGGAGAGATCCTTCACTTGATTAGTGACGGATTCGATTTTCTCGTCTTGAGCATCAATCCTTGGTTGAAACCAAGTGCTCACCTGATCTGGAGCGACCATCATTTCCCTTGATTGTTGTTTCACGACAATGGAACCAAATTGATAGGAATTGAAACTAAGAACTCGATTGTAAGGAAATAAGAACAAGGGAAATAGCTATTAATTGGTAATTCATATGATTGAAGGAACAAAATCAAAAGGATAACCAAAGTATGGTAAATCCCCCTGCCTAAGCTGCTAACAGCCGATTCTCTCAACAAAAAGGTAATTACTCACATGCCTCACAACAATACCCAACATTATTTATTTATAGTCCTCTCTCACTACTAACCAACAAGATCTATCACAGCCCTACACGGCTACACCTTTCCTTTCATCCTCTCTCCAGCATTGGTAGACCTTCATCCATAATTGGGCTTGGGCTATTAGGCCATTCTTTATCAATGTGTAACTGTTACCCGCATATTATTTAACAAAGGGGTTGTTTAAGAACATCAAATGCTAAGGTGTGAGATTTGATCTTTCCACGAGCAAATGGGATATAAGTACTTAAATCAAGTTCACATCTATTGTCGATGACAAGCTTGCAAAAACCTTGAATTACATCGAGCCTAAATATAAAACTTACAACAAGGTCTCAGATTATCCTTTCGAAGAAGTTAAGGGATGACAATATCAACCTTCATCTAAGCTGGCAAACAAACAATCCCTCGATCTTTCAGAAATGCACGGAGCCTAAGATTTGAAAATTTATAAAACATACCCTGAAAATTTGATTTTTCAAAATTGTCCAAACTTCTAGAAATTTAATTTCCAAAATTGCAGGCCAGCCTATGATCTTCAACAAAATTTGTGAATTACAAACAGCCCTCCAAAGTGGCAGCAATGACAACTAGAGTCTGGTGATGGTCGTATAATTGTGACAGCTAGGGTGTGAGATGATTGAGCATAGGATTTTGAAAAATTTTCACTTAAGCATCGTAACCAAGATAACCAATGGCATGTCACCTAAGCGGGATTTTTTCACTCAAAAAAAAAAACACTTGAAACTATTTTTATTCAATGAGTTCTCATTATTTTCAAGAGAATGTGGTTGCTATTTCTCATGAACATCCTTTATTTGAGCCTGTTTATAGTGATATGCAAGCCCTATTATGCTTCATTTAACATTTCATACTTTTGCCTTGTTGGTCTACTATATAACTATTTATATATACTCTATTAATGCCTGCTTTGATAATTGTATAAGCGAGCTTCTACGTGTCATCATTCTCAGTTTAGTTAAGTTTATAACATAATTACGGTATTAGGGAACTCAAAAAGGATATTTTAAAGAGTAAGCAAACTTCCTATGTTTGAGAGTTTGATTAATGATCGATGTTTTCCCTAAACCATGAAAGAGTAGTTCTTTTAACTTCCAAGATGTTTAAGTGTAACACCCCAATTTCCATATTCGATTGTCATTACTTTAATTATACAAATCTTACAATAGAAACAAAATTTTATTTTATTTAATACTTCATTTATTACATCAAGAGTTAAAACATAGCAGAAACATGACTAAAAGCTTGTAATACAATAAACACTTTTTATTGGAACTTTGTAATACTACTTCTTGAGGTCCTTCTTTATTCCTTCCCTGAGATGCATACACGAAATATATAAGCTTTAAGCTTAGTAAGTAGCTATGGTTTCATGAATAAATAATTTTCATAATACTTGAAAAATACTTTGTCATGCTCATGCATAAAACATTCTTTTGAGATCTCACTTCTCACATGTAAGTATGCCATACTTCTTTGAGGTTCAATAACCCCGGGGTCCATAAAAGGCTGCCCCATAAGATCCGTTTGCAAGACGTCCCTTCATTCTATATCCTGTACGTTGGATATTTGGTCATACATAACATGTATAAAACTTTCATGCCTTGTATGCACAAATGCATATGCTTGTGTCATAACATGCCACCATATGTTTTGATCATATAATTGTATCATAACTTTATGTACAACAATGATATCAAAATATCTTTATCAAAACTTCCATAATGCATAAAATAATTTCATATAGCATGTATGTATCTCATTAAATCACATAACATAGTTACATTGATTTAGCTTAGTTTCTTCCTTGATCTTCTTCTTTAAGCTTTGTAGTATTTTTAAGAGAAAGTGATTTGTTATGAATTCATATGCTTAGTTTCTACCCCTATTTATAGTTAAACCCAAAGCATCAACCACTTGTTCCTTTTTGCTTTCATTGATTGTACTCTGTTAACATTTTGACACCTCGCCCTTTTAGGATAAGAGAATATAACACATCATGCTTCTAGGTTGCTTTGTCAAGCTTTTAGATTGCCATGTCATGCATTTTTAGCTTTGTCAATTCATTACCTAGTCTTGCCAAGTCATGCCTTTTAGCTTGTACTTGTTATAGCTTATCTTTTGTCACCTCATGCTTTTGTACTTGCTATAGCTTATACTTATCCTTGCCACCTCATGCTTTTGCCACCTCATACTTTTGTACTTTCTATTTCTTAGCTTAGGCAATTCATCAAATAATTTTGACAACTCATCATGTAGCCTTGCAATTCATCATGTAGCCTTGCAATTCATCACTTAGGTTTGCTTTGTCATATTCTCTAGATTTGCTTTGTCATCAATTAGTTTAGCCACTTGTCATAGATAATATGTCTATATAGTAATTCCTACTGCTGTTGGTTGTTGTTGGAGTTTAATTAAATCTTCAACTCTTGTAATTAAGGCTTAAGATTTTGAAAATTAAACTAATATAGAAGTAGGGTGTTACATTTAAGAGGTTAAATTTAATTCCTTTTAATTGTTATAATTTCATCTTTGTGTACCCCAGATTTACAATCTTCCTATATGCTTTGGACTAGCTGAAATTTGAACTAAGATATGCTTCGTAAATAAGAGTTCTTTAAGCGGAGGGTAGAATTAAAAAAAAAGAGGGAAAAGTCCAAAAAAACCCAATGAACTTTAGTGTTTAGAGTGATTAAATCCTTGGACAATTTTTTGGAACAAATAAGTCCTTAGACATTTCAAAACACACTAAATAAATCCTTGAACTTTTCTAAACTTGTTAAATACATCCTTATTACTTAAAAATGTAACTTGCAACCTACATAATAGATAAAACTACAAATTAAAAAAAAAAAAAAAGATGAAACCTACTTTATCCCACTACAGATTAAAAATGGGAAAATTAATTAAAACAGTCAATCTTATCAACCAAATTCATTTTTTAAACGCTTTTCAAAATCTTTTTTTAAAATAATAATAAAAAATATAAAACAATTTTTTAAGAATTGTTTTTGGCAAAAAAAAATATAATAATAAAAAATATAAAACATCTTTATAATTTGTTATTTAATTTACTTTATATCTTCTGCTTTTTTAATTTCAGTTAACGCTTTATTATATTAAAACACATAATCGTATATTAACTAAAATACATTAAAAAATATGTTCTTTTTCATATTAAACGACTATAATTGTCTAGTCAATGCGTTTAAAATGAGCTTAATATTGAATTTTTTGGATTTAATTTCATATTATTAAATATCATAAATACGTACGAATTATATTTAATATTTACACTTTCTATCCTTTTAGGGTTATTTATTTAATAATATAAGATAAATCTGTAACTATAAGTATTAAAAATAGTTCGTACGTATTTGTGATGTTGAATAATATAAGATTAAATTCAAAAACAATATTGAGTTCATTTTGAACATATTGACCAAACGATTATAATGGTATAATTTGTAAAAGAAGAAACCAATTTTTTTTATATATTTTAGTTAATATATGATTATGTGTTAACATAATAAAAATGTAAAATGAAAAAGTAATGCATATAAAATAAATCAAATAACTAATTATAGTTTTATAAGGATGGAAAGTGTATTTTTTTTTCTAAAACTGTAAGCAAAGTGAATATTTATACATAAAAATTTCTATGTAAGGATGTTTTTTATTTTATTTTTTGGAAAAAAACAATCCTTACACAGGAAAAAAAACATTATGTGCAAACTTTAACTATTTTAGAAAAAAAAACTTTGAAAAGTAGTTAAAAAATGAACTTGGTTGATGAGATTGACTTATTTCAGTTAATTTCCTCATTTTTAGTTTGTAGGTGGATAAAGTATGTGACATTTCTTTTTTAATTTGTAGTTTTACCTGTTATGTAATAAGGATGTATTCAACAGGTTATCAAAAGTCCAAGGATTTATTTAACGGGTTTTGAAATGCCCAAGGACTTATTTGTTCGAAAAAATTGTCCAGGGACTTAATCACTCCAAACCCTAAAGTCCGTTGGGACCATGGAATTGAAATTTTTCAAAACTAGCCTTAGTTAGCTGTAAACGAGCCAAAATGAAGTGAGAACAAAGTGGCTCCTTAATTGGGACCATAGCTCCAATATGGCTCATGTTCAGAAAATCTATTACGTTCAAATCTTGGATCAACTCAAAAGAAGGATTGAATGCACAAGATCAGGTAAGCTAAACTCGAGTGATTTCACAAAACCACTCGGGGGTTGTTGTTTACCTCTTAAATAGTACCATTAAGAGGAAACATCTGAAACGCTAAGAGGTGAATCTTCTTTTGAAAAAAAAAATAGGTTGCCTCTCAATGATTCCAAAACCCTCTGAATGATTTTGTATCTTCGGCCTCACTTAACCATTCAACGCCCTAATTTCATTATGAACAATTACCAAACAACCATATTTCATTTTGCAATATATCATAAGAGCCTCTTAATCATTTCGACCACTTAATCATTATGCACCAAACCATTCAACAACTGCCAAACAACCCCTCTTTTTTATACTTGATTATTTCAAGATTGGGGAACAAATTTTTTTTCTTTGGAATTTCCAAATTTTGTACAGTGTAATTATATTATTGTAAAAAGAGCCTTGGAACTAGTGAAAGGAAACCCCCATAAGAATGACCTACAACTAGTATCGGTTGGTGATACAAAAGGCTTAACCATTCATCATTCAATGGTATCATCGTCCAAAAGCTATGTGATGCGTTGAAGTCTAAAACAACCTTCACTAATCGTTACTTGTTTTGTCTTAAGTTAACTTGAAGAAACCCAAGGCTCAAAAGCCATATAAATGGAACCAAGGACCAAAGTGCTTTAGCAGTTAAGCTTTATATGAAAATAAATATAACTTATATTCTCCTCAAACTTGAAATTTAGTAGAGCAAGCAAATACAGTATTTTGAACTCATTCAATTCAAGCACAGGTAGTTATGTTTCCATCAGTCCTATAACTAGAACCCAGAAAGAACCAAGAAAGCTACAGGTAATGAAAACAACCAAGCCACACACTGAACAATTGACCATTGAGTTAGGGTTTGTTTGTTAGCAGCTTAATGAGCTTGATAAGACTCACAACTTATTTGGTCAGCTATACATAACTGTTTCACAGTGACTTAACGATATAGAAAGTGTCTTATTAGGTAAGCTTCCAGACGGAGCTTTATGCAGAAATGCAAGTTTTTTTCCAAACCTGCCCCTCCCAATTAAAAAAACCCGCTCCTTCCTTCTATGGAAAACCCCTCCCAAACAAAAACCTTCTCAATCTATACAGACAGATGAATCCACACAGACAACTTATCCATACAGGACTTAATGGAAAACCAACCAAACAGCCCCTCAGTATTCCCAGGTGAAGAATCAAAAGATGCATTTCTGAATTACCTAAGGAAGCAAAAATGACACATCTTACAGTAAGGGGATCAACTTTAATCAACTTCCAGGTAAAAACGTAACAAAAAGATAAGCATATACCAAACATATAGGAACAAAGATAACCACAGCAAGGTTTTTCACTTGCCTCTAAAGATTAAGGAAAACATCCTTCAATAGTGGATCAGCATGTGTTTATCTTTTCTTACATTCTAGAACAACTATTATCCTCTAGAATAGTTGTTATGTAAATTAAGATTATGAAAGGTAAATATAGAGCAAAGAAAAATACTACCCCCCCCCCTCTGCGGTTGGGTATACATGCATGCTCTTTTCTTACAACACTATCAGAAATAGATCTAGTAACATCATAGGAACAAATAAACATCACATAGTAAAGGAGGGGGGGGGGGGGGGGGGGGATTGGAGAACAAGCATACCTTCTGTCTCTTAAGTCTTTCGTTTTCCTCTTCCAAACGTGAAATTTTATTCTCAAGTTCATGGGTGTAAGCCTGTTTAACCATGAAAGGAGTCTCTTATAACTTGTTTACATCTCAGAAAGTGAAAAAAGAAAACAATACCTACTTGCAATCACTGCCAAATGTACCTGTTTTCTTGCTCGTGAACGTGCAGCAGATTCCCTATTTTTTATCATCCTCTTTTGCCTCCTTTCCACAGTCTTCTCTATCACATCTCCAGAGGCAACTCTTTTCCGTCCAGGCGTCTGTGTATCCGATAGATTGTGCATCAAATGCGAAGGAGACATCGTTATCTGGGTCTCCGGAAAACCCAACTCCATCATCGGGTTCCCACCAATAGGCAGCGATTGTTGAACCGGAATCTGCCCTGTCATATACAAGTGTGGCTGCTGAATCGGTGGGACTTGGTAATGCATCCATTGCGCTTGTTGATGGTTTATACTCGGTTGATGCGACACATTCGATTCAATTCCAATAACAGAACCCGGATTTTTCTTCCCAGGAGAAGATCCCGCAACAATCCCCGCCTTAACCAAGAAATCCTCCAAAGTCATCTCGCCGAGCGTAGGTTGTCTCTCCCGATTACTACCCGTTTTATCAAGATTACTATTGCTACTACTGTTGTTATAGTTATTGCTATTGTTACTACTAGTGCTACGATTCTTCTGACCTTGTTGGATATCTTGCCATACTTCATCAACCGTTCGTTTCCTTAAATCGTGCGTAAGATTAAGGCTCGATTGTCGAGCGAGCGACGAAGCCGAAACCGAAGCAGGTTGAGCATGATGAGAGTAATCAGTTTGCTGCCCACTGTTCATCCCTTGATTATTAGCTTCAGCAGACCAAACATTCTTCAAAAGCTCATCAAGATTCATACTGCTGAGTGGTTTTCCAAGATCCCCTAACTGGGTTTGAACCTCATCTAAAGTTAGGTTATACAAAGAACTTTGTCTTGTCAATTCATCAGATTTTGGAGGTTGTGACCCACCACCACCACGCCCATTTGATCCCATTTTTATCAGTCAAGATTGCAACTAATTCACTAACAATTCAATCTTTTCTCAGAAATTAATCAAATGATGAAAGAAAAAATTCAAGATTTCAAGAACCCCTTTGTGGGAATCGATAATAGAAAGGAAAGAAAAAAAAAGTGTAAACAAACCCACATTTCTAATTACGGTTTTTCATGATTCCAACCCCAACCCTGTTAAAGAAATGCGAATCGGGAACAATCATCACAAAGAAAAAGTGTTTTCTAAGAAGATGGAAATGAAGAAGAACTCACCAAAGACACAAAACCCTGAAAGATGAACACCATCGGAGAAATAATAAAGATTTAGCTTTTTCTTCTTTTTCCATGCAATGAATCTTGAAGAACGTTGTTTGAATCAAAACGAACCATTTGTGTTGAAGAGGAGTAATGATTTGTGAATTCGCTTAATCGAGAATAGAAACGAAACATATGCCCACATTCTAGATTCTCGTACTCAAAGAAGAAGAAGAAGAAGAAGAAGAAGAAGAAATTGGTGAATTTTTTTAATATTAAAGTTGTGAATTTTTTTTAATTTTCTTTTTATTTATCACTAACCCCACCACGAATTGGGGAAGATAAATTTTGATGCCAATAAATTCCAAGTGGATACATACATAAAAGATGTATATATGTCTGCTGACTTTGGAAGTTATTTATTTATTAAAACGTTGGAAGAACAGAAATTTTGCACGCACAAGGATCCGATCTGATTCTTCGAAACGAAAAACTGCTGCCCCCTTATTCCCCTTTTTTTCCTATTTTCTCTGTTTCTTTTCTTTTTACGAGTACAAATTAAAGATATGAGAGATTAAACGTTTATTGGGTAAGTAATTATTAGATGTTACTTATTTTATAGGATGAACATAATAAGTACCAAGATCCTTATATGGTAAGTGAGGGTGTTTAGAACATCTCCAACAGCTTATTCAAAATAGAGAAAATAGAATTTTTGGGTTTTTTTTTTTTTGCTCAAGCATGTCCTCTGAAACTTTCTTCAAAATGGAGAAAATAGAAGAAAAAGAGTGGAAAATTTTCAAAATTTGGAAATATCTTAAAAAATGATTACTATATGAGATAAATGATTTTTTATTATATTTCACCAATAAGATATCTTGAAATGAAATATTTATGAGAGATAAATAATATTTTATTAGATATATGTAATATTTTAATAATATAAGTAATGATTTAAGGGTTGTTTGACAGTTGCTGAATGGTTTAGTATAGAATGATTAAGAGACTCTTATGATATAGTGCGAAATGATATATGGTTGTTTGCTAATTGTTCAGAATAAAATCAAGGCACTGAATGGTTAAGGCATTGTCAATATACAAAATCATTCAGAGAGTTTTGGAACCATTAATACAAACATTTTTTTTACCAAACAATATTTACCTCTTATCGATTCAGAGTTTGTCTCTTAATGGAATCATTAAGAGGTAAACAAACAGCCCCTAATTAATCTCCAAAATGGAGAATTGAATGGAAGTTTTTATAGAGATTTTGGACTTTGGTTCTCCATTTTGGAAAACTTTTAGAGCATCTCTTAGAAGATGCTCTTACCAACAATTCATTTTAAGAAGGCAAGTAAAAATAATGATTCTTGTAAGTAAGAACTTGGTAAAATGTTACTGCTAAGGAAACGAGGATGCAGGGTTGTCCCTGTGGGAGGGCGGGTCGGGCGCACGTGTAACACCCTAAAAATAGGGATAACAAAATTTCTGAAAAATGGAAACATAGTATATAAATTTGCCAAAGCAATCGAGCCTCCCAAAAATGGGAAAATATTTAAACCTGTTTAATTACAGTTGTAATATAACGGAAAATAGACAACAATCAACTAATCTAGTTTCTAAGCTAGAAAGAAGATTACAAAAAGGGTGTCTTCTATAGACCCAAAACGCCATCACAAAGGGTGCTCTCAAAAGCACCTTCCCCAAGCTCTCACCCAAACGCATATATACCTGCTTTGGAACGGCACCACTAGAACCTGAGATACACATCGACACCAAAAAATGTTAGGCCAAAAAGCCTAGTGAGTTTGCACAAGAAATAGCATATAAATATCAAATACAATTCTTATCAGCAGTTAACCAAAGTTCATTACATGTGGAGTTAATGGGGGAGACCCATAGCACCAATCAAGTTCCACCCAAAGAGTCGATATACCTTGATGACAACTACCACGAGTGACATCCGAAAGGCCCAGCACATCCGAGGACTACAACCATGGCATTACCCCGAATGGCGGAGGTAGGTACATACCATTACGATGGCACCCAAGACTACATCCTCATAGTGTCTACTGACTTGGTTCGTCCAACATAATTTATAGAATGTCTCAAGGCACATTATAACCAAGAATATCTCAATACCAACCATGGGTACAATATTACCATCCCAATTAATATAATGTACATAACGAGACTATCACAATCACCATTTTAATCATGTAGTTGTGATACCACCAAATGGTGTCTCAAGCAAACAATCAACTCAATAATAAGATATGTATTCCATCTAGTCATGGCAAGTTACATATAACAAGTATTTATAGAGAAAAACCCCAAATACTTAAGCATTAGAAATGAACATTTCAAGTTGGGATGAAAGCTAGTAACAATTGTTTGGGGTTATTTGATTTTTATAAGAAAATGATGTAATTTTGAAAAATTAAGGAAGTTGAGGGACTATATTAAAATTTGTCATAAAAAGGTTTTAAACCCTAGTCTATTCATTTAGGGTCTGTCTGGTGTGGATTTTGGGTGCGGCGTTGAGGACGAACAAAGAAGAAGTCAATCGATGCCAAACTAAGGGAAGAATCGTCTGTCTGATCAGGGGAACCGATAGCATTTGGTGAGGTTTTTCAAGAGGTAAGCACTCAAACCCCTTTCCTCTATTGAAAGCTTTTCTAATTTTGAGGTTTGTAGGTGGATCGATTAAAGTTCGTTTAGGACTGGGGTTTTTGTTCAAAAGAGTCGATTGTTGGGTATTGTAGGGTTAAGATATGATAGAAGTTAGAGATTATCGCGGTAACTTAAACCCTACAATTGTGTATTTATTAGTGAACTGCTTTGTTAATGTCATCGATTGGATTTTTGGTTTTGGTATCGGGCCGCCCTGTGTTAAAGAACTAAGGGTCACCCGACGTTAAGGACCGGGGTCGGCCGGTGTTGGGCCGCCCGGGGGTGGGTCGACCGGGGTTGCCCGGGGTGAGTGGCGACCGGGACTGGCTTCGACCGGGGTATCCGAGGACCGAGTTACCAGCGAGTTTTTTTTTCTATTAGGTGTTGATTATTAGTAGATGTACGAATCTTAATAGGATCTATAATCAGATATTAAACTGAAATGTAGGGCTTTGAGTAGGGGTGTGCATCGGACGGGTCGGGTCGGGTCGGGGCCCAAAACCCTAAACCCGATCGGATATTCGGGTAGGAGGAAATGCCCCGAAATCCGACCGATTAGGGTTCGGGTAGTTCGGGTTCGGGTGAGTTCGGGTTCGGGTAGGTCGGGTCGGGTGGTGCGGGTTGGAAGGTAACAGATTCCATAAGTGCATCTATCTTCACTTTTCTTGAAATCAAACTATGGTAAGAACAATAGTCCATGGCTAATACAAATGAGTTATTCATCTCTCATTTCTTTGGAAAAATGGGGATAACAGTGATAACACCATTGGTAAACTCAAAAAGCTTCAATATCTTGATTTAAGCAGCAATCAAATCAAATCACTAATTTTCGATCAGATTTTTGGAGTTTGGGAGGGCACCGTGGGTGGAGACGTGGAATTGTGCGTTGTGTCTGCGATGGCCGCTGGACCGCTGGTGGCTGGAGTCGACAGAGAGGTCGCCGGTGGCGTTGGCTGGAGACTGGAGTTGTGCGCCGGTACACGGTTGTTTGAGCAGTCGAGAGAGACAACGGAGAGAGGTGAGTCAAGAGTCAGACTATTGAGGATTTGAGGTGTGAGGTCTGAATCTGAGCTGCTTTTAGGTAATTAGGTTTATAATTATAAAAAACATAATTTTTTTTAAAACATAAAGTTCGGGTTTTCGGACGGGTTCGGGTGGGGGTTGGGATACCCGCCCCGATCCGTATTACCCGCAGAATAATTCGGGTTCGGGGGGTTTCGGGTTTCGGGTGATCGGGTGAGTCCTTTTCGGGTAGTTCGGGTCTCGGGTCGGGTGGGTTGTTCGGACCGGGCGGGTTTTGCTCACCCCTAGCTTTGAGCTTTGTGATAGTGCTTGGAATACACCTATAGATGTGTGCTAATTAAACCTCAAAGCAAGTATACAATGAGATCTAATATCGTCTTTCAAATAATAAAACGGTAAAGTACCGGATATCGTCCCACATATATTGGAGTAAAAGTTTAATAAAAACTTAGAGAAAGAAAAGATTTCAGATGTCGATTTTGAAGACTTTGATTTGGTTTGGTTTATCACTTGATTAGATTAACAGAATAATAAAACAAGCACGGGTGTAAGACATTCAGGTGATATTTAAACACAAATTCCAGTAGACTTATGCTACAGACATGCTGCAGCATGAGTTGGCCATAACTAGATTCACCATCTATTTTGAGGGTATTCCTCTCGGACTTCAATATTCACACTACTGTTTAGATTCGACTAAACACATCTTTGTGCAGCCTCCAGCTATTTGTAGTGTAGAATAAAGTCCTCAAAAATATATGGATGATCAAATCTCTTTGTATCTAAAACCGCTCTCTCGAGTTGATTCACATATCATTCAAGTTGACGTGTTCGAAGGGGCTTATCTCTAAGTCTTCTACACTTTAACACTAATGACTAGCGATCAACTTGTCAAGAATAAATCAGTTTATAAATAATAAGCAACTCTCTCAAGTCTACTTCTTATATCATTCAAACTGACGTGCTTTTGGTAACTTATCTCTAAGTCAACCGCACTTTAACACTTTAGCAAGTGATCAGTTCGTCAAGAAGTGTCATTGAACTTTATAAAACTTGAAATGAAATGATGGAACATTGTTATTGTGAAACAATAAATAAAGCATAAATGACGAAAAGTAAATGCATAAATGTAAATGACATAAATTAAATGACGGAATATAAATTGCGTAAAATAAATAAAGCGTAATAAAGAAAGTAAAATTACAAGAAAATAAAGAAAGACAAAATATTAACTTCAAAAGATTAATAATAACTATGGAATAAGACTTCTTTCTACATGGAGATGAAAGTTACTTGGAATTAAAAGCTACTTAATACTAATACCAACCACTCCTATTTATACTACCAAAAGGAGGAGGGCAAAATGGTAAATAAAATAAACTTAGTACTATAGTTACTTTAAAGTACATACATAAGTATCATTGGTTAATACACAAAAGATAATAAGGATTAAAGTTTATCCAAATACATCAGCCATAAAAAATAGTCTAGAAGGTTCCCAAAAATCAGATCCATGAATCAAAAAGGTCTTCCCACAATAAGCTCCTCCTAGCTTATCCATTAAGCTCCATATATGGCTGCTGTAGGGATGCTGCAGACTGTTGCACTTATAAATCTGCCCAAAAATACACCAATTAGCTATCCAACGCAATAAAACAAGTCATTCACATATTTAGCTCCAAGAAACAAGAAAAGAGAAAACAATGAACTAAAATGACTCAAAGGTTGGGATTAGAAGGTAAAAACTATCCTAAAAGAAAGAGAAAAAGAGCGTAATGGCACTAAATAATTATTGTCATCACTTTGCAAGACTAGTGTTCGGTTGTGTGTCAAGTTTCCTCAACCAGGTAAGTTCCCTCACTTTGAAAATTGTAGTTACCTTTGAACTGGAAATGGTTTTCACTTGATAATGACCATTAAATTTATTGTCAATAATCGATCAATCATATTTTGGGATTATGGTAATTGGTTGTTATATGAAGCTTTGTTTCACTTATGTTTTGTCTCATGTGCATGCATAAATGCATGTCGACGTGTCAATATGAATGAATGTTTTGCCATGGCTAACTATAACCATCGGGGATGGTTGAACCGTGTGTTTGGAATTTGTTTCCCTACACACGGAAATGACATCTACTGGGGGGGTCGTATGGGGATATACTGGGGGCCTCGAGGACGAGTAGTCCTGTTTCGCGAGGTTGGACTTCTGAATGGATCTACATCAATTTTGGTGATTTACAACTGTGGGATCAATCTTATTTATTTGTACATGGTTTATGTTTTTAATAACAACAGGACGAGGTTGGGAATTCACTAGACCTTTCGTTCTAACCCTCATTTCCATTTTCTTAATACCCATTTTCAGGTAACAGAGCTGCTTCAAGATCTGTTAAAGGGAAAGAGAAATGTTAGACGTCTTAAGATCGAGAGAGTGTGCCTTAGTGCAGCATAGTTACAGTTTTGTTTTATAGATTCTCGGTTGTAATAGACTTGATTTTGACCA
This sequence comes from Arctium lappa, assembly GCA_023525745.1. Lineage (NCBI taxonomy): Eukaryota > Viridiplantae > Streptophyta > Magnoliopsida > Asterales > Asteraceae > Arctium > Arctium lappa. The sequence goes on from CM042047.1 coordinate 171,284,877, forward strand.
TGTCGATCTTCTCATATAAATTTTGTTTTGGGACCCATTTGTGGGAGTTAAATTTTATTTAAATTGTTATGTTAAGTTTTGGGGTTGTTACATTTGGTATCAGAGCCATACTTTAAGGGATTTAGGCGATCGGTTGGGCCTAAACTTAAACTGTAGGACATGGGACACAACGGAGAAATAGGATGTCCTAGGGGTAACCGCTATAGGAATGTGTGTTTCAAGAAGTGGGAACTAACATGTGAGGTAAATTTGGAATTACATCTGGCCAATGTAAATGCGAATTTACAGGCACATGTACGTACGCGGATTACTTCTCTATGCTTGGAAGTCAATAGAATGTTGAGTATGCGCAGATAGTTTAGTCCTCATTGCGATTGGAATGTGTTATTGAGGGGTTAGTCTTTAAAGGGGTGATTGGGAGGGAATAAAGTTCTAACCCTGTGTTGTTGGCAATAGTTTGGGTGCGGTGCGTGAGGTTGCTTGTGATGAAATTGATGATAAACTCTAGAAAGAGTATTACACAAAGCAATAACGGACCGACCAAGGAAGAACTTTATGTGTGTGAAACGAGTGAAGGATTGATTAGAGGGAACTTTAAGTGTTGAGTAAGTTCCCATGATGGTAGATGGGGTGTTTATCTGTTCGGACAAGAGAAAATGATTTGGGTTAGAATTCTGAAAGGTGTAAATTCAAGGTTTGGAGAAAAATGGAATCTCATGACTTCCCAATCGGGATTGAAGTAAATTGTTAGAGGAACCGATCAAGGGGGAAAATGTGATTTGGGTTATTGGTCTGTAGGGGTTAAAATTCGAAATCATACGAAGTATACATCAGGGCTCAAGGCGAGAACTTGGTGGGATAATCAATTAGCTAGAGTGTGAAACACTTGAACTGCAAGTTGCTGTTGTTACGAGAAAGTAAACGACAGATAAAGGTTGGATGCCCTGATAATTGGGTTAGTGCAACAGTTGACTTCAATTGAGTGAATAGCCTTCAATTGCAAGTGATTTCATGCATTGTGTCTGTAAAGGTATCCCGAGAACTCAGTCATGATTTAAAGGGTGATGCACCCACAACGAACTTCATGTTTTGGAAATAATTCGATGTGTGCAAGAGGGCGTTAAAGAGGAAAGATAAACCTATCTTTGTTGCATGATAAAATTTTACTTAAACTTAGTGAGTTGGGAAGTATACCACTTCTTTTCATATTGAGATAAATGTATTGCAAAACCTATGAACACATTTGGCAACATGCCCTTATAACCAAAATGAGTTTGAGACGATATTTTATAAGCGAGTGTGAGAGTCGTTTGTTTTATTTCGTGCAAGCGGTTTCGTTCAGAGCTTTTCTAGTCGTGTAAGAAAGTTCTCTCTCTATATTATGATTGTCGCGACGTCGGTTTAGTTGATCATGGTGATGTTTTACCAAAAGATTGCGCGCAACAATTTTTGAGATCGTTGTGTATGATTTTGAAGTTATGAAAGTGTTGAGTCAGGTGTGCTTAAAATGTTTTCAAGTGTTTTGTCCCTTGAGTGTTCAATTGAGAGAAATGTTTTTTTTATTATTTATCGAGTCATCATGCATGAAGGCTATGAACTCATGAAGTCGTGAAAGTTATCGGATTAGGGACAGGGAACGGTTCGAGCGTGGGGAACGTGTCGGTCAAACTAATGTTAGATGATTTATGTCTTCAGTGTTTTTACTAAGGAAGAGGTGGGGGATATAGAAAATGTCGAAGCAGGGACTGTGACATTGATGGTATTACGAGAGTTTGAAATATTGCTTGGCAAAACTTGGCATGTTGTTGTAGGTGAATGGTCATAATTGGGGTGAAAGACTCGAAGTCGTCGAAATGCCGATGTTAGTGAATAATAAAACTTGAAATGTTAAAGAGTATTGATCCCAAACTGGTTGGAATGGCCCTGCAAGTTAGACCTTGCATCATGTAGACCTTGAACCTCCTTCAGATAAGGAGAGGGAAGTGTAAAATTAAATGCAGTAGATTTGGGAAAGGAAGATGGCATTATTAACTCTTGTTGCTAGAGATACAGTGGAAGTACGATCATGTCTATTATTTTTACGATGGAAGCAGAAGATGTTTAAAATATGCCGAGATAAGGGTGTCGATAGGAGTTGGATTTTACGAGTTTATCATCGTAATTCATTTGGATTGGAGAAGAGATGGAACCAGGAAATAGACTGAGTATTGCATGTGAGTAAGTGTATATGAAGGCATGTTTGATTATGTATGCGGATGACCGGGAGGACTTGGACTCGCCTCTAAATATATTCAAGTGTAAATGTGTTATGTTGATGAGCATGAAGGGGGTGTCTAGGTTATATAAAGAGGGTTGCGAAGGATGAGTTGATGGCATGATCAAGTGGGTGATATGTTATGCCGGATTAGACGTGTAAGTCCGCAGCGTGATAATGGACCGTCATGATATTTGGTTTATGATTTTTTTTTATCGTAATGTATGGTCAGGATAAGCGTAAATCTTGATTGGAAAATTTAGAAGGAAGATTCAAATGGCGACAATCTAGAAGAAGAACTTGTATTCTTCTCGGCTATGGTGAACTCCGGGTGAGTTCATCTGTTTCCGACAAATCGTTGATGAGAAAGTTTTATGTGGTTGGTTGTAGTGCCTTTGTTGTGGATTAAAGTTCGACAGAGGAGGTGAAGCATTTTTGGGGATAAGTAAATCCCGGTAGTCAGATCGAAATTGTTAGTGAGAAAATGAGGCTAGTATGTCACCATAATGGAAGTAATCTGAAAATGGGAAGTTCGCCAAGTGGAACAGAAAAGTGTGGAGTATGGCTAAAAGAGTCAACTTTGCGAGTATATGAACAACACGCGAGAATATGAAGAAGCTCTCGGTTATGGGTTGGGTATTATTATTTCCGCGTGTGTTTGGTCTAAAACTTGCCACCTTGAGTAAGCCTTTATTTGAAAGTGAGTGATCTATGTTTTCATAGAAGCAAGTAAAGTGATTGTTCGAGATGCTCGAAAGGAAATACCGGAGGATGTGAGTAATTGTTAGCGTGTTAAGCATTCTGAGTGAGTATTGAGTTTAACGTCGGGAAATTAAACTTGTATTGTGAGAAAGTGTTGCTCCTCTTGTAGGGCAAGTGAAACCGAAATAAGACTAAAAGAGTTATGAGTACGGGTGGGTTCGGTGGTAATCAGTTATATGTATGGGGAAGCTAAAGTCTTCGACGGACTATTCGGGCAGTGAAAATGTAGAATGCTTACGTTCTCAAGTGTATGCAAATGTGCCAAGGGATATGTGGAAATGATATTTTGGTCGAATTGTGCATGGTATGGATAAATTGGTTATCAACAATGTATTAGTAATCGACGGTGGGGATGGGAGTAGGTGTTAATGCGATGTATATTTCCGGGGAGTATGGTGTTTAATTTTGAGAAAATTGGGATATTACGTGGGTTTGTGTCGCTTTACTCTTAAGAAGCGGACACTGAAGCGATTATAAATGTATGGGATTTGATAGATTCAGTGGTGTATTGTTTTATGCCTTTAGGACTGACTCATCTTGACAAGGGAATAGATTGGCAATAGATCGAAGGATGGTGTAAGGTTAAATATAAATATATGGATATCCAAAGGATTAAGGGTGTTTGATGTTGTGGTTGATGGGTGCATTGTGCGGTTGAATGGTTACCATCAAAGAATTAGTGATCGACGTTGTGTTATAATCAAAGAGTTAGTAGTGTTATGAGCGATCTTATAGGGCTTTGCTAAGTATTATGTTGTTGAATACAAGAATTCTCACCTGTAGCCTTAGGGGGTAGATCAAGAGTGACCCTGTGTCAAGTTGGCAAGATGGGTATTTAATATTTTAGTCAGGAAAGGTTGAAGGTGACTCGTGTTTGTCGTAAGAGCTACGCGGTTGAACGGAGGGAAGCCGTAGGATTTCGGGTCGAAATTGTATGTTGCTTAAAGTATTCCTTAGGAAAGGGGTGGTACGAGTTGGAAAGAAAGGAAAGTTGAGCATGCGTTAGATCAGACCGTTCGTGAGTGCAAGAGAAGTGGGGAAGTGTTGTGCAATCTTGACCTACCGGATAAATTGCAAGGAAATCCGCAGTGTACCTTCACAAGTTGAATGGGCCGGGGAGGTGGCGTACAAGTTGGAAGTACTTGGGGAGTTGAGAAGTATTCACAACACCTTTCACGTCTCAAATCTGAGACAATGTCTTGCAGAGGTCGATATGGTTGTACCTTTACAAGATATACAGGTGGACGAGAAATTGAACTTCGCCGAAGAACCTGAGTCTATAGTGGATCGTAAGGTTAAACGACTAAGGACATAAAATATTAATCTAGTGAAAGTTCAATGGAAGTTTCATAAAGGGCGGGAAACGACATGGGAGATTGAATCGAACATGATGTCCAAATACCGCACCTTTTTGGCAATGAAAATTCCGAGGACGGGGTTTTTCTAAGGGGGGGAGTGTTGTAACACTCGTCAATTGTTTGGGGTTATTTGATTTTTATAAGAAAATGATGTAATTTTGAAAAATTAAGGAAGTTGAGGGACTATATTGAAATTTGTCATAAAAATGTTTAAAACCCTAGTCTATTCATTTGGGGTCTGTCTGGTGTGGATTTTGGGTGTGGCGTTGGGGACGAACAAAGAAGAAGTCGATCGACGCCAAACTAAGAGAATAATCGTCTGTTTGATCAGGGAAACCGATAGCATTTGGTGAGGCTCTTCAAGAGGTAAGCACTCAAACCCCTTTCCTCTATTGAAAGCTTTTCTATTTTTTAGGTTTGTAGGTGAATCGATTAACAGTTCGTTTAGGACTGGGGTTTTTGTTCAAAAGAGTCGTTTGTTGGGTATTGTAGGGTTAAGATCTGATAGAAGTTAGAGATTATCGCAATAACTTAAACCCTACAATCGTGTATTGATTAGTGAACTGCTTTGTTAATGCTATCGATTGGATTCTGGGTTTTGGTATCGGGGCAACCCTGTGTTAAAGAACTAAGTGTCGCCCGGTGTTAAGGACCGGGGTTGCTTGCTGTTGGGTCGCCCGGGGGCGCCCAGTGTTGTGCCGACCGGGGTTGCCCGGGGTGAGTGGCGACCGAGACTGGCTTCGACCGGGGTATCCGGGGACCGGATTACCAGCGAGTTTTTTTCTATTAGGTGTTGATTATTAGTAGATGTATGTGTTAATGTATATATGTGTACAAGGCCCAGACCCATGTTCGTATAAGGCCCAGACCCATATAGTCTCTGTATAAATACCTTGTATCTTATAGTCTAGGTTAGTTTTTCTTATTATCATTCAGTCGTATTGTAAGTTTATTCTCTCAATCAATATATCGAAGTTTCAAACCTTCAGCATATTCATCGTCTCTTTTAATCATCATCATATTCTAACATGGTATCAGAGCTGTAGGTTTTTTTTTATCGATTTTACTGTTCATCGATTTCACCATTCATCGGTATTGTTCATCGATTTCACTATTCATATGTTACTGTTCATCGATACTATTCATCATTACTGTTCATCAGTTACTATTCATCGGTACTGTTCATCGCAGTCGACCCTCGCCATTGCCGCCCTCTCTGTCTCTTGTCGTCTTCGAATCAAGTCGCCTTCGAAACCCTAGCCGCAAACCGGAAGAACTCCGGTCGCAAACATCATACAAGTCATTACACCATACTGGTCGCTAATACCGGTCGTTACACTTGCCCGGTCCACTCCATACCGGTCGATACCGGTCACTACACCTTACCAGTCCATACTGGTCGCAACACCTTACCGGTCCATACCGGTCTCTCACCCCTACCGGTCCATACCGGTCGCTCACCCCTACCGGTCCATACCGGTCGCTCACCTTACCGGTTCATACCGGTCGCAACACCTTACCGGTCCATACCGGTCGTCACTCTAGTGCAAATCTGAACTGTTTCTCGTCGCATCCATGGCTGCCAATCTCAGTCACTCAAATCCCAAGTCCAAAGGTAAGTGGACCAACAGCAACCATTCCAAATCTGTGGGAAAGTCGAACACATCTGAGTGTGCCTTTTGCCATTCTACTGCTCATCTTCTCCTTGATTGTCCTATTCGCAAGTGTCGTCGGTGTGGCATCACTCATCCGCGACATTATGAGTCTGGCTGCCCTAAGAACTCAAAGAGCACTGGCCCTCAGAACCGGACTCACGCTGTTGCTGGATCTACTATTGCTGATAACGAGATTTCTCCAGTCTCCTCACCTGACCTCATGGAACTGATGCGTCGCAATCAGGAGCTCATGGAGCAGATCATGTATGGTGCTATGGGTATGAATTCTCAACACTCAACTGCATCAGGTAACTCATGTTTTTTTTACTTTGGGTGCTGCAATCATATGACTCCCTGCACTGATGGTTTTGTTTCTAAGAAACCACCTCAGCATTTTACGTCAGTACGAACTGCAGACAACACTGTCCTACCGGTATCCTTTAGTGGAAATGTCTCCACTCCTCATATACAATTACCAGATGTTCTAAGTGTTCTGAAACTATCTTTGAGCTTAGTTTCGATTATGCAGCTTCTAGAATCTAACCTGATCATTTTATTTCATTCTTATGTTTGTGTTGTATAGGATCCAAAGACCAAGCAGATCCTTGGACTCGGCCGTAAAGTTGGACGGATGATTGAAGTGGTCTACCTTCGTCCTCCTTTACCCTCTTCAAGTCTTGTTGCCTCAGTTTCCAACACTTCTTCCTTTGACTTGTGGCATGCCCGACTAGGTCACTTATCTCTAGCCAGAATAAAATCATTAGCTAATTTAGGGGTGTTAGGAAAATGTGTGACAACTGACCATATTTCTTGTTTATCATGCAAACTTGGCAAACATCATGTCTTATCTTTTGAAACAAATGAGTTTAATTCTCCTTTTTCTTTTGATCTTATTCATTCTGATGTATGGGGACCAGCACCACATCCATCCATGGGGGGTGCTCGTTATTTTGTTATTTTTATTGATGATCATACACGTTTCACATAGAGATATCTCATGAAACATCGTTCAGAGCTACCTAAAATTTATATTATGTTTGCTCGGATGATTCACACCCAATTTTCAAAATCTATAAAGATTCTTAGGGTTGACAATGCTATGGAATACAAAGAGTCTTCTCTTCTATCCTTTCTTCAATCTCAGGGGACTCTCTCTCAGTACTCCTGTCCCGGCACATCTCCTTAAAATGGTCGTGTCGAACGCAAACACCATCATATTCTTAATACGGTTCGCACTCTTCTCATTTCTGCAAAATGTCCAGAACGTTTTTGGGGTGAAGCTGCTTTCACTGCAGTTTATACTATCAATCGTCATCCTACTCCCATCCTTAATAATAAGTCTTCTTATGAGTCTCTTCATGAGATCACCCCTGCCTATGAACTTCTAAAAGTTTGGGGTAGTGCTTGTTTTGTTCAGTTACAACCTCATGAACATACCAAACTTGAACCTCGCTCCAGACTTTGCTGCTTCCTTGGATATGGTATTGAGCACAAGGGTTATCGCTGCTAGGATCCTATCTCCCAGCGTCTTCGTATATCTCGTCACGTTACCTTCTGGGAACATGTTCCTTTTTCTTCTATATCCAAGTTTCGTGAGTCCCCTACCTTCACCGCTCCGTTCTTTACTGATGCTTCCATCTCATTGGACTCACTCCAATCTGACTTCATATCCTCTCCATCTATTGTTCCAACATCTTTTGACTCTGCCTCTCCTTCAGAGTCTCCTACCCCTCCACCACCTGCATCTCAGAGTTTTCCTGATCAACATCAATCATCTGCTCCATCCGCACCGCCAACATCTGAGCTGCCTGCTGAGTCTTTAGCTCCTGGAACGTCTCAATCTCCGAATGTTAGACGATCAGAAAGGGTAAGACAAGTTCCTTCTCATCTCCGTGATTATCATGTTTATGCTACTCTGTTGTCCAATCACGAACCTACTTCCTACAAGGAATCCTCCTCTAATCTTGATTGGCAGAAAGCTATGGATGAGGAACTTCAGGCTCTTGACAAAGCTCAGACATGGGACTCTGTTCCTCTTCCACCGGGTAAGTCACCCATTGGTTCCAAATGGGTGTTCAAAATCAAGACAAAATCCGATGGCTCTATTGATAGGTACAAAGCTCGCCTAGTGGCAAAGGGATTCAATCAAGAGTACGACATTGATTATGAGGAGACATTTGCACCTGTTGCTCGAGTCACTTCTGTTCGCAGTCTTCTAGCCATTGCAGCTACAAAACAATGGCCTCTCTTTCAGATGGATGTTAAGAATGCCTTCTTGAACGGTGACTTATCTGAGGAAGTCTACATGACACCTCCTCTAGGCGTTCGACTTCCACAAGGTCATGTTTGTCGTATTCGGAAGGCTCTTTATGGACTCAAGCAAGCTCCGCGAGCTTGGTTTGAGAAGTTCAGTTCCACAGTCACCTCTCTGGGTTTCTCACCCAGCAACTATGATTCAGGATTGTTTACTCGGACCACTGAGGCTGGCACAATCTTACTTCTCCTGTATGTGGATGATATGATCATTACTGGCAGTGACTCTACAGGCATAGTTAATCTCAAGACATCTCTTAGCTCCTGTTTTGAGATGAAGGATCTTGGCTCTTTACACTATTTTCTTGGTCTTGAGGTGCTCTCAGATCCATCGGGAATTTACCTTTGTCAAGCCAAATACACCTCAGATCTCTTGTCAAAAGCTGGGATTACTGACAACAAAACTGCATCCACTCCTCTTGAGCACAACCTTCATTTGGCTCCGAATGCTGGACCTCCTCTGCGTGATCCTACTTTATATCGACAGTTAGTGGGGTCACTTGTCTACCTGACAGTGACTCGACCTGACATTGCCTATGATGTTCATATCGTCAGTTAGTTCATGTCTGCACCCTGTTCTGATCACTATGCTGCTGTCCTACTCATCATTCGATATTTAAAAGGGACCATGTTTCATGGTCTTCATTTTCCATCCACATCATCATTGACTTTGCGAGGTTTTTCTGATGTTGATTGGGACAGTGACATGACTGATCGTCGCTCCACTACCAGCTACTGTTTCTTTCCTGGAGACTCTCTTATATCTTGGCGGAGCAAGAAACAATCTCTCACAGCTCGATCCAGTACTGAAGTTGAGTATCGAGCACTAGCTGACACGGCTCAAGAACTTGTGTGGCTACGCTGGCTACTCTCTGACATGGGGGCTCCTCAACAGTCTCCAACTCCATTGTGGTGTGACAACAACAGTGCGATTCAGATTGCTCACAATGATGTCTTTCACGAGCGAACGAAGCATATTGAAATTGACTGTCACTTTGTTCGTCAACACGTGACTCGTAAGACTATCCAACTTCTTCCTATTTCAACTCTTGATCAACCGGCCGACATTTTCACTAAAGCTCATCTACCAGGACGGTTTCGTGATCTAGTTTCCAAACTCCATCTGCTCATTCTTCTCCCGATTTAGTTTGAAGGGGGATGTTAAAGGCCCATGTTCGTATAAGGCCCAGGCCCATATAGTCTTTGTATAAATACCTTGTATCTTATAGTCTAGGTTAGTTTTTCTTATTATCATTCAGTCGTATTGTAAGTTTATTCTCTCAATCAATATATCGAAGTTTCAAACCTTTAGCATATTCATCGTCTCTTTCAATCATCATCGATCTTAATAGGATCTATAATCAGATATTAAACTGAAATGTAGGGCTTTGAGCTTTGCAAGACTAGTGTTCGGTTGTGTGTCAAGTTTCCTCAACCAGGTGAGTTCCCTCACTTTGAAAATTGTTGTTACCTTTGAACTGGAAATGGTTTTCACTTGATAATGACCATTAAATTTATTGTCAATAATCAATCAATCATATTTTGGGATTATGGTAATTGGTTGTTATGTGAAGCTTTGTTTCACTTTATGTTCTGTCTCATGTGCATGCATAAATGCATGTCGACGTGTCAATATGAATGAATGTTTTGCCATGGCTAACTATAACCATCGGGGATGGTTGAACCGTGTGTTTGGAATCTGTTTCCCTACACAAGGAAACGACATCTACTGGGAGGGTCGTATGGGGATATACTGGGGGCCTCGAGGACGAGTAGTTCTGTTTCGCGAGGTTGGACATCGGAATGGATCTACATCAATTTTGGTGATTTACAACTGTGGGATCAATCTTATTTATTTGTACATGTTTTCTGTTTTTAATAACAACAGGACGAGGTTGGGAATTCACTAGACCTTTCAGTCTAACCCTCGTTTCCATTTTCTTAAAACCCATTTTCAGGTAACAGAGCTGCTTCGGGATCTGTTAAAGGGAAAGAGAAATGCTAGACATCTTAAGATCGAGAGAGCGGGCCTTAGTGCGACATAGTTACAGTTTTGTTTTATAGATTCTCGGCTGTAATAGACTTGATTTTGACCATGTCGATCTTCTCATATAAATTTTGTTTTGGGACCCATTTGTGGGAGTTGGATTTTATTTAAATTGTTATGTTAAGTTTTGGGGTTGTTACAATAGCACGTCCAAAGCCCAAAGGAAATAGGGCCCCAAATTTTTTAGTATATTATACATTAGTAGTTAAAAAAATTGTACATACAAAAGACAAAAAAATTGGTATAAAATAGGACCCAAGAAGAATTTAACATTATATTAATGACTCAAACATGTATTAATTAATAACATTGGACAATAAATTTTGTAAAAAGTTATTTAGTTTTTCATTTTATATTATTGTTTGTTGTTTCTCTAAGTTATTTATTTTTATTTTTTATCAAGTAATATCTAAGAACTAATTTTGCCTATAATCCTTGAATTTTATTATTCCATCCGCATGAATTTTACATGTTATTTTCATTATTCATCTTCTACATACTCGTTGCCTATAATCCTTAGTATTACTCATCTTCTATATACCGTTTTCAACATTCCATCCGCATGAATTATATTATTGTGTTAGAATATAGTAATTTTTTGTTATTAACTAAAAAACTCCTACATTTTGAAAACAATTACAAACTATATGAGACGACCCAACATATGTCTATATTTAAGATTTCAAAGATATTTTTTTCATACATTATTGACTCTTTATTATATAATATTTGGTGTATGAATCTTAAGTACTTTCTTATTTCTAAAACAAAAATAAGATTTCAAACTATAACTAACATGGACTTTGGATTCTAAGATCAATGGTTCTTAAAAAATTTGTTTCATCCATAAAAGTTTAAAATGATGATAAAAAACATTAACATCAGGTAACATGTCAAATGATTTATGTTGATTTACTTAAAGTGTTACTCCGAATGATCAACATAATGACGTCAAATGATTTCATCTATATATTAAAGGTATATCATAAAATGACTTTGATGGTGGAACTGATTGACGATGTTATGTAAAATTGATATGATGAATAATATTAATTTAGAAATAATTATTAATTGATCTTGCGTTAGGAATACTGGGAAAACGGTTTTATATGAATTATTAATATTTCCTAAATTCAATATTATTTTTGATGATATAAACAATATATTGAAAATAATTTTCTAGTTATCGAATGCCCATTTTTACTTCTCGTCCAGGACCTAAAAAATATAAGAAACGGACCTGCGAGGATGCATTTAATATTTTTATAGATAATTTATTTTGTGGTATATTTTTAATTGAAATTATAAATTATTTTTACTGAAAAAATGACATGTTTCATATTTATATGTCAATTAAACGTGATAATGAAATGGTGATGTATTATTTGTTATTTTGTATTATTTTATCCATTTGTAATTTTATTTCGTCAAACAAGACAAACATTTATTATGTTGAGTGTATGATAGAATGAAGTATTGAGATAATATTTAGAAATTATGTATGAGTGCCACGTGGAAAGGAAATGAATGATTTCTTACAAACATGAATGCCTCTTGTGAGTTGATTTTTATTTCATGAAAAAACTTATTTTAATATCTGAAAAATCTAAGGTGCGGTTTGTTTTTTAATAGGTCTAAAGTCTGAAGTCTTATTTTAGTTATGATTAATAAGAGGTGATGTATAAAAAGGTCTGAACGATTCAGACTTAAGAGTCATTAAGAGATTTTTTTTAAAAAACAAGCAACCCCTAAGTGAATAATCAGATATTTTGCAACCATGGATGGTTGAATCAACTTGTACATATTCCTACTAATCTCGTGGGTCTAAAAAATAAGAGCCAAAGAAATACCAGTGGCTTTGAGAACCGAATAGTTTTCGCTACTTCATGCCACAACTTGGAAGTCTAGCTACCTATTTGTCTCACCTTTGACGATATATCTATTTGAATCTGTCCAAACAGTCGAGAGGAGACATAAACTATTATGCCTCTGAGATGCATGCTACTAATTAGCTTATAGGCTCAGTGTGCATAGACGAAGCCACCTTATAATCAGAATGGCCAAAGCTTCCCCGGAAATTTTTTAAAAAAATGTTTTAATACATGCTCAAAATTTATTATCCATAAATTTTGTTTATTTTTATTAAATTATTCTTTTTCTTCCTTTAAATGGCAAACTCTTTAAATGTTTTGCTAATTAAAAAAGTTTCTTTATGATTTTCATGTATTTTCGAAAAGGTTTTATTATATATGTAAATATCAACACTTTTAGACACATCTTGTATATGTTTATTTAAATATACACATGATTATGTTGTTTGGCCCTACTTTTTCTAACAATTATTGTCTATGGACAAATGTTTGTAAAAAAAATATCTTTTAATAGGGTCTTTTTAACATTAAAATCATAAATTTTCTTACATTGTTTCTAGGCCTCCCCTAGATAATCTTTATGGCTCTGCCCTTGTCAGTGATTACAAGCACATAAATAGTACAAGTCACTTGCATATTTTTCATTTGGTACCTAAGAATTAACTCACATGCACTATAATCATCAAATGCATACCAGTCGCACGAGATCATGTGACCCTCTGAAGTTAATTAATGAGGACACAAGTCATTTTTAAAGCGGCAAAACCTGTCCCCAACTCCTTGCTTTAAAGATTTATTATCCCGGAACACTTTCGTCCTTGGCAAACACCACCGATGAATTCTACACGACTCTCACCCACATCTTATCACACATTGAACACAAGCATGCTCAACAATTCAGTAACTAAGGGGTTTTTAATGTTCAAAAAAATTAGTTTTAGTTATGATTTCTTGATTCTTTTAATTGCGAAAACAATAAATGTGGAGAAATAAATAAAAAGTTGGTACAAGAAAGCCATTTTTTCGAGGATAATCTTAAAATCAGAAAGTCCGGCAAAACTTAACGGATTATCATATTTTAAACAATCAAGTTTTTAAACATATTGAATAAATAAATTGTTGCACTTGTTGATACAGAACAAATTGATTATTTGACCTATAACGTTTACGGTGCTAAAAATCATTGAAAAAATGGAAAACAACCCAACAACCTTTCATATTTTCAGTGATTAAGTTTATGGACATTGTTTTGAACGAATAAAATCCTTACACTTAAAAAACGAATGGAATATACGATTTCCCTCTCAATATATTGACATATTGGTAGCAAAATATAATGAATCAATGAAACAAAAGAATATACCATTTATATTAGTTATTTTAAAACATAATTTTTTATAAGCAAATGCATACAAAAGTTATGTTCAAGAGGATAAACTAAAAAAAGTTGTGTCCACCCCCTTACAAAATATACGGTACGGGGAGGACATGGGAGGCTATCGTGGGTTCCTGGCCATTGAGTACCTGAGAGGCTGAGAATAAGAGCAGTTGTCGAGGAGCAGGTGAACTGTGAGAGGGAACCTACTGTTTCCATGCAATTTTTTTGTCTTTAACTTTAAATATCACATAATAATGATTTTTACAATAAATAACTGATTCTTGGTCACTTTTATGGGTTAGAAGAACCATTTTATACGTTTTCAATAAGCGAATAGATTTATTTGTTATAGAGAAAAAAAATCCTACAACACTTAATTACTCAAAATATGAAAATCCCGTTGGATTTTTTCTTAATAACAGTTAACACAATAACCGATTTTTTTATCATTTTTATAGATTAGAAGGATTATTCCTAAAATAGTTATTTGATTATAACTTTTAGAGTAAATTTCACTTTTTGGTCCTTAACGTTTATCAATTTCAACAGATATCGTCCCTAAACTTCGAAAACTCGGATTTGGTCTCACTCTCACATGTTTGTCATTTTATAACGGTTTTGGTCGCTCATCCTAACGACCGTTAGCCTTTTCCATTAAATCCACTTAAATAAGGGGTATATTAGTCATTTTTAAATAATTTTGTTAAGTCCATCAGCACCTGGTTAAATGAAGGGTATTTTAGTCATAAAAACATTTAAAATGACTAAAATACCCACATTTAATTTGACTTAACGAAAAAACTAACGATTATTAAAAAAAAAGGACCAAAAACCGTTGTAAAATGACAAACACAAGGGACCGGACCCAAGTTTTTTAAAGTTTAGATACAATATTCGTTGAAATTGACAAACGTTATGGTATGCAGACAGGACAAGACAAGATGGAACAGGACAGGACGGAACAAAACAGGACATCTGTCCAGCGTTTGGCAAGACATGATAGAACATGACAGAACAGGACTAGACTGGTTAAATGATGAATTTACCCCTGATAAAAAATCATAGATTACATCACATAAACCTAATTTACATCACTAATACATAGTGCAATGGATTATCAAAAACATAAAACTAATTTATCACGATTGGATTTTGGATTTGGAAATCAAAACCCAAATTTTAAGTTTTGGATTTTAAGTTGTTTCGGGTTTGGGTTGGTCGGGTTTCAGATTGATGTCAGTCGGGTTCGAGTATTATTATAATGCAAAAGTTATATATAAATTCAATCGTTTTTTAGGATGAATACAATCGATTGAAAGATTGATGAAATCGATGACAAGTTTAAAATTTAGAAAATATTTCAACAGACTATAATTTATGATTTTCAAAAAATAATTAATAAAATATATATAATATTTAAAATATAGATTTATGTTATTTCGGGTTTTCGGACAGGTTGGGTGACCAACGATCAAACCCAATCTGAATCCAAATATTCTCCCAAATGTCGGGTTTCGGATTATCGGATTTCGGGTATTAGGGTTTTGCAAAAACACCTTATTTTCGCTTCGGATGCGAATTCGGATTTCAGACTATTCGGGTTTTGCATATCCCTAGCTTGGAGGCGTGGATGATGAGAAGACATGTTTTATGTTTTTGTTTTTAACAAAAGGGTATATTAGTCAAAATATTGTTGTTCTACTTAGTTCCAAGGGTTTGGAGTGGGACAAGTGTGTCTCATGCTTGTTCCACTTAGTTCTAACGTGTCCCACATATGATCACGCCAAAAATGAGACAAGTTTGTTCTGTTATGTCGTATTCCACTATGTTCTTCATACCAAACGAAAGGGATTAAAAGTAAAGTTTACTCTAACTTTTATTTAAAATACTCATTCAAACACTTCTTTTGATGCAAAAAATTTAAAAAAATTAAAAATTAATTGAGGTACAATACTTTGGGGAGCAAAGTGCAATAAAACAATTTTCTAGGGCATAATAGTGCACTTTCACCTGTCTTCTTTATCGGAGCTCATACGTTCGCCATGTTCATATTCCATCATATCCATTGATATTTTCAGTTAAAAAGCTTCAATTTGTTCAACTATAGGTTTAGTAACCAAGATCAAT
The DNA here is from genome assembly GCA_023525745.1 of Arctium lappa. Taxonomy (NCBI): domain Eukaryota; kingdom Viridiplantae; phylum Streptophyta; class Magnoliopsida; order Asterales; family Asteraceae; genus Arctium; species Arctium lappa. Next base: position 171,300,642 of record CM042047.1, read on the forward strand.
ATGTTGTGCAATAAGGTACATCCAATTTCTGAATAATTTTTCTCATTTTCATGTTTCTTACTCTTTGATTGTTAAAACCCTAATGTTTTAATTAGGTTTTTAGAGTATATTTGTCATAGAGCTAAGAGGATTTGTGTAGTTAGTGAAACTGTTAATTGTGTCTGTAGGGATTTGAATTATGTTCATCAGAACTTGAATTATCTTGTGAAAAGCCTAAATTTTGAAGAATTGAAGCAAATAATTTGTATCAAGTTGGCATGTATGGATCCAAGATGTGAAAAAACTTTTAGTTCCGAGAATGGAGATGGAGAACATGGAAATAGGATTCAATTTGGGCAAGGAATCATGCCTGTTTTTCCTGATAATCAGAATCTAAATAATAATGATCATGTATTCGAAAACAATTTTTCGATTTACGATCCGGTGAATGAAGGTGGTGCATACCAAAGTTCTATTTACAATCAAAACTATAGAGGTTTAAGATTTCCTCATTTGAACAATCCTCATGTGCCCTGTGTGAGTGCAATTCCTGAAGATGAGCTTCATGAAGATTGTGATTTTTCAGATGCAATTTTGGGATTTATTAGTAAGGTGCTTATGGAAGAAGATATGGAGGATAAGTCTTGCATGCTTCAAGAGTCTTTAGATCTTCAAGCTGCAGAGAAGCCTTTTTATGATGTTCTTGGCAAAAAGTACCCTCCATCTCCATCTCCATCTCCATCCCCATCCCCATGGACATCACATTCCTCTGAAGGAGGTTTGACCTCTGTTGACCATTCTAGAGAGAGTGTAGATGAATTTGCTTCCTTAACTCATAACACTTATGTTGGTAGTTTCGGTAGTTGTAGTGGTTACTTACATGATGGTTCGAATGTACAAACTTTTGGAGCTCAGAATGTATCGTATGCATCATCTGGATCATCAAACAACACGAATTATAATTATGTGACGGATGGGGGGTTGGATGATCTTTGTAACAAGAATCAAATGATGTGGCAGTTTAGAAAGGGTGTCGAAGAAGCAAACAAGTTCCTTCCTAGTGGGAACAACTTGTTAGTTTCTTCCAACGCTGGTGGATGTGAGTCCTTACCTCAAGATCATAATCTGGGCAATGTTGAGGGGATAATTTCGTCAACGGGGTCAAGGGTAAGAAAGAATTCTGAGGGAGATAATATAACGGAAGTAGAAAAACAAGAGAGGAGTATTAAGCAGGCGGCGATTTTCCCGGATGCCACGATGAGGTCTGAAGAGATGGATTTGATCTTCCTCTCTAGTAAGGGTCGGGGTAAGGATGCTTTAAACTCGTTTCGTGACACCTTACGCCAAGAAACAAGCAAGGATTCGCGAAAAGATAAAGAAGAGACAAGTTTAAGTAACGGAAAAGGGAGAGGCAGAGGCAGAGGCAAAGGACGTGGTAGGAAACAAAACAGGAAAAAAGAGGTGATAGATTTGAGAACCCTTTTAATTACTTGCGCGCAGGCTGTTGCTGCTGATGATTGGATGACAGCAAATGAACTTTTGAAAGAAATAAGGCAGCATGCTTCTCCTTTTGGTGACGGGACTCAGAGGTTATCACATTGCTTTGCTAATGGTCTCGAGGCTCGTTTGGCTGGCACTGGTAGCCAGATTCATAAAGCATTGGTCAGCAAGAAAACCTGTTCGGCTGACTATATCAAAGCTTACCATCTGTATATTGCATCATCCCCTTTCAGGAAGATTTCGAATTTTGCTTCAAACAGGACAATTAGGGAGATATCAGAGAATGCCACGAGGATACACATCATTGATTTTGGTATTCTCTATGGCTTTCAATGGCCCACGTTGATTCAACGTATTTCAGATAGAAAGCAAGGGCCTCCGAGGCTTAGGATAACTGGGATTGAATTTCCTCAACCTGGGTTTCGGCCAGCACAAAGAATTGAAGAGACTGGTCGCCGGTTGGAGGAGTATGCTCGCCATTTTAATGTGCCATTCGAGTATAATTCCATTGCCAAAAGATGGGAAAATGTTAAAGTTGAGGATCTTTTGCTTGATGAGGGTGAGTTTCTAGTGGTTAACTGTATGTATCGATCAAAAAACTTGCTTGATGAGACAGTGGTGGTGGACAGCGCCAGGAATATCGTTCTAAACCTGATAAAGAAGATTAATCCGGATATCTTCATCCATGGAATTCTGAACGGGTCTTACAACGCCCCGTTTTTCCTCACCCGATTCCGCGAGGCTCTTTTTCATTTCTCTGCATTATTTGATATGCTGGAAACGAATGTTCCCCGTGAGCGAGCTGAGAGGATGCTGCTTGAGAGAGAGATCTTTGGAAGAGAAGCGTTGAATGTTATAGCTTGTGAGGGATGGGAAAGGAGCGAAAGACCTGAGACGTACAAACAATGGCATGTTCGCAATCTGAGGGTAGGGTTAGTTCCAGTACCATTATCTAGGTTTATTATCAAAGTGGCAAGGGAGAAAGTGAGTTTATATCACAAAGATTTCTTGATAGATGAAGACAATCATTGGCTTTTGCAAGGATGGAAAGGAAGAATCATTTATGCCATTTCTTGTTGGAGACCTGGCTAAGTAGCAAGAGAAATTTCAGGTCTGTTCAACCACTAATAGTCACATTTGCAAACATTTTGACCTTTTTTGTATCATTAACATGTAATTTAACTTACTGCCTCACCTTGAGTTGTCGATGTTTAACTCCAAATGATAGTTACTTGAAGGTTTCTAAGTTTTGAATTATGATGGGGTCTGTCTTCTATTACAAAATCTGTACAGGTTGAATTGTGAAGGTGTCTTTTTATAAATGCATCTACTTTCATGATGTTTTTAAGTTGCTAATAGAACAGAAGTCTCAGATGTGGTCTTCAAGTCACAGGTTCACTTGATGGTGTATGCAAATATATTACCTTGTTTAGGGGTGCTCAAAAACCCGATCAACCCAACCCAACGCGAAATAACTCAAACCGAAGCAACCCAATGTCTAATCGAGTTGTAAAATCTTCAAACCGTAGGTATTGGGTTGATATCGGGTTACTTTTATTTGAACCCAACCCGATGAACCCGATCCTTTTATTTTATGGATTTAATATGATTATTAAGTCTCTATTAATATGTAAATTAGACAATTACACTATTGTGTACCCTCTTCATTTACATATATTTTCAATCTATTATTCATCTCTATATAACTCCTTTGTATATATATGTTTAATAAATGTAACCACACACATATATATGTGTGTGTGCAAACTAAAAAATTAACTAAATGTGATAAATTTAAGATTTAAGAAGTATGGATAAATTGTACCAAATGGTTGATGATGACACGACCAACATCAAGGCCAAGAAAGCGAAAGCATCTGGGTTGGAGACGTCTAAAACGATTGTTGTTGATTGACATATTATCATTTGGTTTAGACATTTTTATATGTAATATCGTATTGATGAACTTACATACTCTCATGAATTATCGGTCATTCGGTTGTATTTAAAAGAAATGTTTCATTTATGTTTATATTTCTAAATTTGATTTCATCTTGTTTAAACACAACCCGACCAACCCGAACGGTTTGGGTTGGGTTGGGTTGGGTTGTAAAATTTTCAAACCGCCTATATTGGGTTGAGTTGTTAAAAAGCCTTCAACCCGATCAACCCAACTCGTGAGCACCCCTCCTAACCTTGTTGTCACATATTGCTACTGATTTTGATAAGATTGCTACTGGTTTTGAACCTTTTTTTTGTTAACCGTGGGTGTCTAGGGTAGGTTGCAAGCACCTCGATTAATCCGAGGTGTGACTTGGAGGGCAGTCAGGAAAATCCTCAGTGGCGTTGCGGGATTCGAACCAGTGACTTCTAAGGAAAATCCCCAAAGGCTTGAGTCTTACTGCCAATCGAGTTAACCGCACAAGGTTTTGAACGTATGGTTGCTGATCTTGGTCTGATGAGCCTCACATATCGCCTTTTGTTGCTCTCTCCTAGCTAAGGTCCAGGTGTACCTTATTTTCAAACTAAACCGAAAAACCAACCATACTAAGGTGCCGTTTGTTTTTTAAGAGGTCTAAAGTCTGAAACATATTTTAGTTATGATTAATAAGAGGTGGTGTGTAAAAAGATCTGAATGATTCAGACTTAAGAGTCATTAAGAGTTTTTTTTTAAAAAACAAACAACCCCTAAATAATATGAATATTTATAAATATTCAAAGACACCTCCAAGCTAGGGGTGTGCAAAACCCGAATAGTCCGAAATTCGAATCCGCATCCAAACCGAAAATAAGGTGTTTTTTGCAAAACCCGAATACCCCGAAATCCGATAATTCGAAACCCAACATTTGGGAGGATATATGGGTTCGGATTGGGTTTGATCGTTGGCCACCCAACCCATCCGAAAACCCAAAATAACATAAATCTATATTTTAAATACTCTATATTTATTTATTTATCTAATTACTTTTTGAAAATCGTAAATTATAGTGTGTTGAAATATTTTCTAAATTTTAAACTTGCTATTGATTTCATCAATCTTTCAATCGATTGTATTCATCCTAAAAAACGATTGAATTTATATATAACTTTTGCATTATATAATATCCGAACCCGACCGACATCAATCCGAAACCCGACCAACCAAAACCCCAAACAACCTAAAATCCGAAACTTAAAATTTGGGTTTTGATTTCTATATCCAAAATCCAATCGTGATAAATTAGTTTTATGTTTTTGATAATCCATTGCACTATGTATTAGTGATGTAATCTATGATTTTTTATCAGGGGTAAATTCGTCATTTAACCAGCCTAGTCCTGTTAAGTCCAGTCATGTTCCATCTTGTCCTGTCTGCATACTAAGCGCACCCTTAATATCCTAGAACACCCCCTAAAGTTTAGCGAGTGCACCTTTCTTACCGAAACTAAAATTCTACTTGATTATATATTTTTCCAAAGGACTTCAAAAAAAAAAAAAAAACTTTTTTTAACATAAAATCAAATAACTTTCATCCCCATTACAAGATTATAAATTTCAGCCCTATTTATATATATATATTCTGGCTGTGCATACCACCTAAAAAAACAGACATAATTTGGACAAACTAGCTTTATATCTCAAACTGAGTCACACATATGTCTATGTTTTAACTTCCATTGGTTGATATTTTTCAAGCCAACAAACAAACACAGCAAACATAACCATTTTACAGACAATATCACAAACCACATATATGTTTTCACAAGACTTCTTGCAACTCAAGTTGGGGTTGTTTTTTTTATAAATGCAGCACATCAACACTTTCTAAGAGCAGTTAGTGTCATAACTTGCAAGTCCCTGCAACTCTGGTCCTTCCAGACGAGGATTGTTCTCGAAGCTGCAAAACACAAAACCACAAATTTTATCCCAAAATAAATTCGATATCCAAAACAAACGAAACTCAAATGAAGACATGAAAAAAGAAGTCAACACATGGATCACTTTGATCTCTCCTACATAAGACACTATTGTTTCCAATTAATTTTGGCCCAAATTTGCAGCATTCTTGGAGAGATTCACATGAATCACATATCTCTATTCCAAATGAAAGAAAAATGAATTCTTTATCATATTACCAAATTGCCCTTTCTCTTCCAGCTTCAATCAAACACACTACTTGAGAAAATCTATAAACAAATAGATTCTAATACGGATAAAGAAATGAAAACCGTTGTTCATATGTAAAAGTCTTACTTGTTCAAAGGGATGTGTTCAAATGGACCGGTTGTAGGGATTGTTCCACAAAGGTTATTGTTTGATACATCCCTGCACAAAACATGCAAACATTTCTTTAACTTTGTCTCGTTACACATTGCACCAAGCAAATTGATAAGAAGGGAATGAGCACATACACAACTTTCAAGCTCGAAATACCAATGAGTTCCCTGGGGATTCTTCCAGTTAGATGGTTATCGTTAAGACGCCTGCCAACGGTGAAAGATAAGTTAATAATTTTATCAACATAAAAGTTGCATGCAACCAAGCCTGCACAGATATACGAGACTTCTGCATTATTATTATTATTATTATTATTTGGCAAGGGTGTCCTAGGTTATGCCTAGACTAATCCCTTGACAAATTATGACAGTAAGACATCAACCCTGGTTAAACCTCAGTGGCCACAATTGTTGTGTACGCCTAGATTCGAACCTTTTCTGCATTATTTGTGAGCAAGTATATAACTTGGCCTCAAACTCATTATGTAGGCGGTAGTTGGCATCAATCAGTATGCAACAAATATTAGAAATGTGTAATTATTACGTCTTTAATCAATAAAAGGACAATTTTACCCTTAATTATAGGGGTATAATAGAAAAGTAGACATTTTACTTTCGAAAATGTACACTTATTTTTCAGACAAACTAAAATAGTAATGTAGACACTTATTTTGGGACTGTGGCATCAATATGTACAATCATGGTCAAAGTAAAACAAAAGAGTAAATAGTCAAACTCACAAGAACACGAGAGATTTCAGCTTCCCCAGCGAAGGTGGAATTACGCCAGAGATATTGTTGTTGTAGAGATCCAAGCTTATGAGGTTCTTCAGATTACCGATCTCTGCAGGAATTGTACCTTGAATCGTATTTTTGTAAAGCTCCCTGCATAAATCAAAATATCATCAAAGTTTCCAGCTGTTCATTGTTGCTTATTATTAGAGATTACATGAACCAAATGTTTGCATGGACACGCTGTTTTTGACTCAACTATCCACTGCATGCACTAGGTAACGGAATTGAGTGACTTACAGATATTGTAGATGTTCAAGTTTTCCTAGTTCAGGCACAAGATGGCCAGACAAGTTCGAATTTCCAAGATCCCTGTAAAAAAGCAATTATAACGTAATGAATTATAGTTCCGTTACCATTGGGCATGATAAAGATGCAGGTTCGGATTAGTTTAGTAAATATTTGACGGTACATATTAAACGAACAATGAACTTTACAATAGAAGATGCTCCATTCGGAACAAAGGAAAATGCTGTTACAAGTTTTGAGACAAAACTGACAACCCTCGAGGATGGTGTTTGTATTTAGCAATTTAAAATTTACAACAAATCCTGAACATGTAATCAGTTCGTATTCAGTTATATAAGAAAATCAAAATCAATTTCATATAAAAAAGCTAAGCACAAATATGGCTACGAACACGTATGCGACATGAAATGTTTTTCTTCAAAAAAGAAAACCTGCATAAGGTGTGTTGAATTAAATCTCTCATACATAATTTTACACTTTTCTTCAAGGAATTTAAATAATTAATTTCCTAAATTTGCTTTTCGGTACTTATTTGAATTATGTGACTTTCAATGACTAAAATGCAACATGAAGGAAAAAGTGTGTAGTTCTTTAGGTTCTTCTGAAATAATTCATGCATGTCTTTGGTATTTTGAGCATAACTCTTGCTCGAACGTGCAAATGAGTTGATGTATTTGGCAATTGGCATTGTAAAGTTGAGGGATAATGCTAAAATCATATATTCATGACCTTTTCGCATCGGGGATGACATTGCAAAATTGGTAAAACTATCGCTCGGTTGATGAAATTTTGTAGCTAATAATCCAAAAATCAGAGCATTTTGATACATTCCCAATATTTCGCCAAACTATCTCACAATTCATTCCTAACGATACGGATCTTGATACATAATTATATTGTCCTCCCAAGACTACTTTCAATATAGATCAAACTCGATCACTTCCAACTTGATCTTAACATGCTAGTCCTCATCCTTTCTCGGGCCACTGTAAATACACGGAAACCCCTTCAAATGGATTACGTATCCACCACTCCACACGTACTATTTCACCTCTCACGACCATCATAAGGAATTTTATCATCTTATAGATAACAAATGTTTCAACTTGTTATACCATTTTCAATAATTAAATAGCTTTAGGTGAAATCAAACCATAACACTATTTTTCTCTAAGCTATTCGAATACCCTTTTCAATCACAATTTATTTTTTACAAGTTTTCGTTACTTTTAGTCAAGGTTCAAAATAGCGTGAGGCGTGGCGTGGCGGCGAGGTCAAGCCTCAAAGCCTTACGAGATATGGCGAGGACGCGGCGTTTTTGAAGGCGTGAACTAAGGCGGCAAATTAATAATATTATTAATTTATTGTATGTGTATAAATAATTAAATATATGTTTTCTTTTTTTATTCAATGAATACAATTATATCCAATAATTTAAATTCATATATATATATATATATATATGTATGTATTGATATCATATAAAGTCTAAATAATTTCTAAAAAGTCTAGAAAATAACAGGTGAATTCAATTCTAATTTCTAAAAAGTCTAAATAAAGTCAACTTAATTTAAGTTTTAAGTTTTAACTTTTCATCCCTTAAGTTTTTATTTTTACCTTTAACCAATTTAAATTTTAAAACTTAAAAAAGTTACAAATTGTAAAAAAAAAAAAAAAAAAAAAGCGACGCCTTACAAAAAACGGACGCCATGGCGCGATATGGCGCGCCTTGAGCCGCCATGGCGTGAGCCACGCCTTAACAAAACGTTATGGCTCATATCGTAACGGCGGAGACGCGTCTCACGCCATATCGCGCCTTTTTGAACCCTGCTTTTAGTCCATAGTGTATCTGTTTAAACTCCAATCATCTTAAACAAGTGAGTGTTTGGTTAAATTAACTGTGAAATACACACAGGAGATGATACTTGAATTTCATTCACTTTATCACTTGAATGATTGGTGCACTTGACAGCAATTGCCATAGTAGACTTTAAAACCCCGAGAGACGCTCTTTTTCCTTCCATCCCTGCATCGCCATTCACTTGATAAATACTTAAACACACACAGAACATCGTAACTCATTCTATTCACAAAAAAAGAAAAATGTGCCACTATCAACAAAGAAAAGCCTGAAGAACCCTAAAAACGACTTCGGAACAATGGCTTGAGACTTGAGTCACACGAAACCAAGAACAAGAACTCAGGTCTAGTTTTGAGGAACGCCTTAAAACCCAATTCAGAGCTATTTGGTACCTTAGGCCATATCATTAATCACAAACCGAACCCTTCAACCTTGCCCTACAACCCTATAAACCAAACTAAGGGGTTGTTTGTTTGTTTTTTTTTAAACTCGTAATGGCTCTTAAGTCTGTCAGTCAGACCTTTTTACATCAGACTGTTTAGTTTTTTTTTTTTTTTTTTCTTCCAGTTTTCAGAACCTCTTAACTCTTAAACAGTTTTATTGATTCAGATTTCATACTTCAACACCACCTCTTATTAATCAGAACTGAAATAAGACTTCAGACCTCTTAAAAAACAAACGCCACCTAAGATATCTTTCCACGTCTTGTCTGTCTTCTATAACCCTAGCATGGATGGAACCACCGAAAATAGTATTGCCAACCTTCAAATGATCCCTCTTGGCCCTACAAGAAACTCGAGTAGATCCCCTTAAAGTCATTTGTCGATAGGCATCTCCTATGATCAAGGTTTTAAAGTAGAGAATCGCGAGGCGGGGTGAGGCGTAAGCTCAAGGCAGAAAACAAATAAAATTTGTAAAATAATTCATAAGATGCAAAATAAGCACAAATGAACACAATATAAATTTACAAAAATCCCAACTGGATAGTGGATTCGACACAAATGACTAGACAGTGGATTTGGGAGATTTGAAATTCTACAAAAGATACACACATAAATATACTACAAAAACAAAGCGGGAGACTTAATCATGAATACGTAACGTAAGATAAGGTAAGGAAATATATATATCTATATATACACACACACACACAATATATATATATATATATATATATATATATATATATAATATATATATACTTGATGCTCTACAAAGTGGGAGAGTGGAGGATTTGAAAGAGAACAGGAGCAGCAAGCCAGTAGGAGAAGACGATCAATAAAAGAAGGCGAATAGTATGACAGTAGACTTATTTAATAAAAAGTAACCGGAATAATATGTTGTAATGTATACAACAAGGTACATATATAATTATATATGCAACACAAAATGAATTAGAAAGAAATAAAAGTAAAGAGCATCCACTCAAAGGAGAAGATGCAATCATGGAACTACCTCACAAAAAGAATCTATTGGTTCATGTCTCTTAATCATCACCTCCTCCCTTTGCTTCTCATACAAATACAAGATTTTACTTTTAGTTTGTAACTAAACAACTTAACTTCTAATTTGTTCTGAATTCTCTCTCCATGTAGAGAACCAAAATTGCCCTATTCTCTATCCATATACATGGACAACTCCACAATACGGTGAAGATCACATCTTCTGGGCATCGATAGCACCCTGAAATGGGAATTCGACATGCTTCTTAGCTCTAAACATCCCCAACCTCAGACAAACAATAATACTCAATAGCATAGGTTATCATCAAATCCAATAAGCCTAGACTTGAACGAAGTAAGAATCTTGCTAGACTTAAGGGTTGTTTGTTTACCTCTTAATAGTTCCATTAAGAGGCAACTTCTGAATCGGTAAGAGGTGAATTTTGTTTGGAAAAAAAAGTCTGCCTCTTAATAGTTCTAAAACTCTCTGAATGATTTTGCTTCTTGGGTCTTCCTTAACCATTCAGCGCCCTAATTTCATTCTGAAAAAATTACCAAACAACCATATTTCATTTTGCACTGTATCATAAGCTTCTTAATCATTCTGCACCAAGCCATTCAGCGACCGCCAAACATCCCCTTACAAACATCAACATCTTTGTAGCATCCACAGCACAAGAAATCACAAAAAGAACCACCAGTTGCAAATCACCAAAATTCCACACTTGATTTTCAACCTTGTAACTTCTCTATTCTAAAAAATTAACCCACAATTTTCTACTTCTAATACTTTTTCCAAGTTCAAACCTTTTAGCAATTTCCCTGTTGACCAAAAGTACCCAACCGTTGATTTCACCTTCACAACATAAACCCATCAAAAATATCAACTTTCTTGGACAAAAAGATGATAAAATTAAGTTTCCTAAACACAATTAAAGTGCAAAAATCACGGTAAAGAAACACAGAAACATATAAAAAAAAAGGGGGGGCTTACACGCGAGTAACATGGTTATCTTGATTGCAAGTGATGTGAAACCAGGTGCAGGGATTAACAAGATTTGGATCCCAGCTTTGAAGTACTTTATCGGGATCGTATAAGTTCCGGCGAAGGGCGTAAAGCGCGTCGCCTTCAGAATTTCCGGTGACCGGCGATGTAAAGAAAGTTGTTGTTGTTGCTATTAATACGATTAGCAAAACAAGTAAGGTACTCCAAGCCATGATTGTGCTAAGTTAGAAGTTGGATTGAAATTATGAATTGAGGGCTGGAGAAAAAAGAGGGGTTTGGTTTGTGTTTGATATAGATATAAATATAGATATAGATATAGAATCTGGGTGGGGTGGGTCAATGGGTATTGGGACTAAACTTTGTTTGACCAAAAAAACAAATGCAAATGCAAATGAAACAAACACACCCACCCACCCTTCACGCACTCGTTGGAATCTTTTGACCACCTACGCGTGTTTCTTGTTTTAGAACCAAGTTCATTTTGGATTATTTTCAGTTTATTTATTATTTAGACTGAATTACATTGTTGGTATTTCGGAATTTAGATATGGTTCTTATTTTGAAATATGTATATTAGGGGTTTTTATGGTTTGTATTTCGTTTTAAGCCGTGTCCCTTATTCAAAAATAAGTATATTGGACGTCCTTCTGACACCTAAAGATGATGACAAAAATGTCATTGAGTTAACGAAATGGATTTAATTGTATTAGTGTTAGAAGGTCGTCCAATGTACTTATTTTTTTATTGAGAGACACAGCTTGAAACGAAATACAAACCATAGAGACCCTAGTGTACTGATTTTAAAATAGGGGTCATATCTAAATTCTGAAACCACAGGGACCAATGAGTAATTTACTCTATTGTTTGTTTATTTATTTAAATATTGAACAAATTTTTGTTAGCCTTTTATTTTCGGTTTGAGAGTGAATTTTGCAAACTTGGACAACTGAAAATGATGACATGATTATAGGAATTTTGATGTGATATATCTATTTCTTTTATATGATAATTACCAGTATTCTTAACAGATTTTTCTTCGACAAATTATTTAAAATGAAAAAAATATTGAACAGTTTTTTTGTTCCAATATATATTTCAAATCAGAGAAAGGTATGAGAGAGAATTAAATTATTCAAATATGGAGAACTCCCAAAAATGATTATTAAGAGAAATGTTTTTTTGTTATATTCCCACCAGTAAAAAAGTCTGCAATTAAATATTTACCAGAGAATAAATAATATCTTAACAAATATATGAAATATTTTAATAACAAATCAATATTGTAATCTTCAAATAAGGAAAGGAAACTGTTGAAGTTAATGTAAATTTTTTCAGATATTTTAAATTTTGACTCTTTATTTTAAATAAAATTTTGAAATTGATGTGAATATTATAAAATTTTAATTTAATATTTGAAAATAAAAAATAAAAAGTAAAAGTTGTTGGAATAAATGCTACTTGAATCACTTGGTGGCAGTTGCAGTTTTCGTTTTTAAAAATATTTAATGCAAAAGTAAATACTTAAAGAGATATACATGGAGTGGTTTTCATTTTCATTCTTTCTTTGTAGTTTGTTTTATTAAAAGAATTATGCTTTTGAGATTATGAAATACAATTTGTTGGTAATTGATTTTCAGGTTGGTAATACTTAGAATACAAATAAGCCGTATCAGAGTTTGTCATCGAACCAGGTCAAAATTAATAAGAAAAAAAGAAGAGTAGACAAAAAAGACAGAAGGGAAATGATAGTTAAGTGCAACAATGAAAAATGGTTCGTATTAACGTCTATCCCAAGGTTCGATGGTCATTATGGTCACTGGACGATATTAAAGGAATGTTAATATTAACCTTTATCCCACGGTTCGATGACCATTACGATCACTGGATCATACTGATGGAATATTATATTAACCTCTATCCCAAGGTTTGATGGTCATTATGATCGTTGGGCCATATGTTGATGGAATACTTCATCGAGCCGAATGAGTATTGGGATCTTGTCGAGCATGATATTAGAGAGGACGGATAATCCACACCATCTGAATTCTGAAGCACATCAAAAGATTATAAATGATCAGACATTGAAGGCTCTTAAACTAAAGAAAATTATGTTCTAATTTGTTGGTCGAGATATTCTGGATACAATGCTCAACAAGAAGTCGAGCAAGCAAATTTCTACTTGGAAAAACATGAAGTAGAAATTTGCAAGCTCAAGTAAGATTAAGACGGCATGACTATAGGCTTATGAAAGAAGTTGAAATACGTGGATTTACTTCTTGTCTGAAGAAAAATGAAACATTTAAATTTTATATAAACTTCAAAAGCTTGGTAGAAAAGGATAAATGAACAAGTGTAGATTGTTTTAAGACTTACCGTCGATTAGGGTCGGGAATGATAGGTGTAAACAAGTAAAACTGATAGAGGAATCCCTGGTGTAATTTCAGAACTCTAAGGGCGTGTTTGGTTTGCGGGATTGGAATGGATTTGGTTGGAGGGATTTGGATTTCAAATCCATTCCAATCCTGCGTTTGGTTTGCATGAAAGGATTTCGTTGACCGGATTTCAAATCCGTTGACCATTTTAAAATCCCTCAAATGATGGATTTGGAAATCCTTGGCTTTGAAATCCAAATCCGATGGATTCTAAAGCGTGATCTAGACAAATGTTTTAAAACCCGGTTTTTTAATTGACCCGGTGTGGTAACCGGGTCACGGTTCAACCTGGTTTCAAGAATTTCTATGTATTTTTCATTTTCATGCATATATATATATATATATATATATATATATACTATAACCAAAATATTGATGTCCACAAGTTAAAACATTAAAAAAACACATAACAAGTTTTACATCAATCCAAAAACATTAAATAAACACACATAAGTTTTTCATCAATCCAAATACATCAAAACGAAACATAACGATCAAACCTAATCATGGATCTTGAGACATTGGAGTATTGATTTTTAACGCTAATACATATTGTCTATTGGACTATTCGTTTTTAACTTTTGTTACCCGGGTCAACCGGTTCGATACCGGTGCGTTATGACCGGTTCAACCGGTTTTTTAATAGAACCGACCGGTTCAATCCGGGTCATAAAATGGCATAAACCTGGTCACAATTGACCCGGTCTCTTCACCGGTTCCCGGTTCAATCGGCCGGGTCAACCCGGTTTTTAAAACATTGATCCAGACTTCAAATTGTATCAATCCAAATCCGACGTTTACCAATAAAAATAAATTATTTATAAAATAAACAAATAATTTAAAAAAAACTCAATCCAAATCCAAATCCTACAAACCAAACAAGACTTGTAAATGAATGAATTTCAAATCCTACAAACCAAACACATGAAGGGATTTCAAATCCCCCCAATCCAAATCCCTCCTTGAAATCCAATCCATTTCATTCCAATCCCGCAAACCAAACGCGCTATTAAGGGGTGTTTGGTTCATGGATTTTGAAGGAATTGGAATGGATAATTCCTATGACAAAATTCCAATTCTTTTGTTTGGTTCACATATTGATCATGATGGATTCATTGAACTCCGCATATCAAGGAATTCATCATTACTTGCCTAAAGTGAAAGAATTGAATTCCATCTAATTCCTACCAACCAAACGCGTGGTCAAATTCCATTCCAATTCATTCAAAGTCAAATTCCTACAATAGATTTCAATTCCATCAAATTCCATTATGTAAACCAAACGCTCCCGTAAGGGTTGTTTGGTTCATGGAATTGAAAGAAATTTTAAGGAATTGGAATGACCAATTCCATTTGACCAAATTCCAAGCCCATGTTTGGTTCACGAAATGAAAACGATGGAATCCTTCCAATTCCATTGAATTCCACAACTTAAGAAATTCGTCATTCTTTAACTTAAGTGAACGAATTGAATTCCTACCAACCAAATACGTAGTCAAATTTCATTTCAATTCCTTTAAAGTCAAATTCATTTGATGAATTCTAATTCCATTATGTGAACCAAACGCCCCTTAAGTAAAAATCAATAGAATTTTAGTAAACCATGGGAACCATTTAATGGTATCAAGATCTTGATTTGCCATTTGATACCCAAATCAAACGACTTATTTATTTCAAGATCGAGCTTAATAGTTCTCGGATTTAAGTCGGTCTCGAACACAAATAAAGTTTTTAAAATCAACAAGTCGAACTTCATAAAATCAATATTCAACTAGGCTCCTTCGAGAACTTGATTAAAATTTGCAAATCGACTCGAGTCGAGCTGAGCCATACAAACATATACTTTTTCCAGCCAAACATGTTCATAAATCATATAATCAAAAAATAAAAAAATATATATACTAAGCTTGAACCAACAAACGAGTCAATCAATCTCGAGTTTGAAAGCGTATAGAGCTTGAATTTTATGTCATAATGGATTAATAATTTAAAAATTGTTAAGCATGCATCGAACTTAGAGTTTGAACATTGAAATAAAATATCCCAGTTTAAGCTGATGTTATTTTCTCGAGCCTGAGATGCAAGAAAGACCGCTAAGTTGACGGATTTACCAAATGTGGGAGAAATACCACTTCAACCGTCTCACATCGCCTAATTTCCAATGAACAATTTGGTAGTATATATGCAGGTAAAAATCACCACCCTCACTTTACTGATAAAATTGTTGGTAAACACCATCATCTCTGACCATATCGGTAAACACTTGCTAGGTAAAATTCTTGATCAGCAAAATGGTATCGTGAGATTGTTATTTGATAAACACCATCATTTTTTACCGCGTAAGTGTCTCTTACCCAGTAAGAGGCAGTAAACGTTTAGTTACCCGGTAAAGGCAATTAGTGTTTAGTAAACAAACCCTAAAATAGAAATATGATCGCTAATTTTATGAGAGAATAAGTAACAATATACCTCAGATAGTATTCACTCCGCAAAAGAAGACAGCATTGTAGGCAGTGTCCCCTCTAAGAAAACACATGAATCCTGTTGTGTTCTGTTCAGATACTAATTTGACATGATGGACAAAATATGCCAATGGAAATAAACAACTTGAAAGATTTTCAACCAACTCGATTGCTAACACTTTGATACAGTGACCTGAGTTGTGTGTTCCATTTCTCCACAGCGGTGTATTTCTTCATTCCCTTTGATCTGCCACCATCCAATTTCGAAACTTCACAATTTTAGAATCATTATAAGAAAAAAAGATTGTAAATAGTTTATGTAGATGAGATTTAATAACCTGTCACCGCACTCCAACAGCCTGTTAACTTGATCGATATGGCCTTGAACTCTGTTGTCCAATATCAGTGAGACTAACAGTTGTTCAACATCAGCCTCTGGCACGTTAAGCTCCTGAATGACAAAGGTTTCATTACAACATATTGGTGATCAATTAGAGCTAAACGGATAGCAGAAAGGGGAATAGAGATTGTAGCATAATACTATCGACGCATTGCCAACATACAAAAAGGAAGAGTTCATTTTCCAAACAAAAATGGCTCTAAAAACTTGAATCTTGACATGATCGATCCATTAATCAATTTATAACTTACAAGTACATGTAGGTATGGGTTAAGGGAAAGCCACAAAAAGATGGAAAGCTGAGTTACACCCTAATAACCATTCATTTGCCCGCGCGCATCAGTATGCACAGATGCATAGGAACCAAGAAACAATTCTATTACTTTTATACACATGTGAATACCGGACAAATGAATTGTTATTAGAGTGTTCCTCAGTTTTCCATTTTTTATGGTTTTCCGCTGAACCCGAGTCGGTACATGTATTTGAGTATATGCATATGATGCCCTCAAAATATTGCAGGGGGACATAGAAAAAGAATTGCTACCTTTGATATGAAGGGGATTCTGATCCTTGTGTACGGCTTGATCAGTTTGAGTAAGACTTGAGTTCTGATGTTTTTCAGAAGATCTTCGATATAATTTCTGATGAAGGGATCATCCATGATGGTTCTTCTGTTACTCTGCCACATATTGTTTTGAGAATTTGCATTCATATGATTGGGGAGTTGGCAGGAAAAGAGGAAGAGGGAAAGAGAACGCAAGAATGAATCACGTAGAAATAATTTTATCTAAATTATGGGTACATAACCGTCGATCTTTTTACCTTGAGGATTTTCTCAAATTCCAATATTTCATTCCGTTGATATGCTGCAATCAAGTTTGTCATCGCCAAGATTTCGGGATCATTTTTGTATCTGCAGCATTAAATCGGGAATCAGAAAGGGTAATATTGAAGGTTCAAGAACGGAAAAAGGATGAAGTTTGTCACATACGGCTTTGCCTCTTGCCCATCAAATGGATTGACCTCAGATTGCATAAGCATGTTGGCCAGTACCAAGTATCTGTAAAACAAGCAAATTGCAAAAATTAGAAAGAAGCCACACTTCTATAACCTAACCCCCCCCCCCCCCCCCTCTTCTGTTTCTCCACCACCCAGCCCATATATATATTTTCTTATTTTGATTTTATTACTACAACTGATGCTATCTCTATACTTGCACATTATATGAGCAATTTAACATAAAGAACATGGTTCAGATTATGCATATAGCATTTACAGAAAAAAAAAAATAGTACTACTGTAATGGGAAAAATACAGAATTAAGCATACTTCAGACACTGTATTCTTCGTTGATTCCCAGCTTCATCATAGTTCTTAAAAGCTTCAAAAAAGTCAGTAGCTGCTTCTGCCCATTGGCGCTCTGCCATATGCATTTTGCCACCACACTCATGTATTATGCCCATGATCCTTGGATGAGGAATCGCTGATTTTATGGTAAGTGCTTTTTGGTAGAGTTGCTGTCACAAATACATATGAAACAAGTTATGCACAATAATCAGTGGACGGCACATAGGAACAAGAAGATGAATAGAGATGGAACATTTAAAGAATACCGAGTTCTAAATAATATTCACCACAGTGCAGGGAACACCCACGAATGGTGATGCATGGTTTTAAATGTTCATAATCATTTCAGTCATGGTTGTTTAATCTTGAATATGATTTTTTATTCTTTGATTTGTATTTTCAGTACAGCACTTCAGTAACCTTTTGATTATTAAAACTTATGCTATAAAGAACCTTTGTTCCCTTTGAACATAATTACTGCCACTCTCACCATTTTCTCCTTTTACTTATTTTATTTCTAAAATATGGCATTATAATGTCACAAGAATCAAGAGTTGCCAGATATCAGTCCAAATAGCAAGATCTGGAGATCACCTCCCCTCTTCAAATGGTAAAAGGGCAAATTGGAAGGAATCATCATGGTGGACTCACAACTCCGAAGTTGAATATGTGCTCTCTCAGTAGTGCTTGTAAATATCTTACGAACATTACCACTGCCACTTCCTCTTTTCACTTATCTTACTTCTAAAAGCTTGCATTACAACATTGCAAAAATGACAAGATGACAGATATCAGTCCGTATATCAAGATCTCTTATCTTCTTCAAATGGCATAAAAGCGACTAGGGAAGATGATCATCACGGTGAACTGAAAATTCCAAAGCTGAATCTGTGCTATTCAGTAGTCTTGGTAATTATCCTTTCTCCCTTCCTAACCTAACTTTTGTTTCCAGCATGCTTCATAACTTTTCTTCGGTTCAGAATTTGAAAATTCACTCTTGTGGTTTTCTTGTATATTTTGTTCCCAAGAAAAGTATACGAAGTACCCCATAGTCCTCCCCCCCCCCCCCCCCGGACAGGAAATTTAACCTTTCCCTTTTGATAGGACAACTCAATCTACTTGGCAGATCCCCTTTTGTCAAAGGTCTTCCAAGACTAGCCATTCTGTCCCACTAGCTCCCACCTATCCTACACATTTGATCATCATTTTTGCTACAACGATGGACATGCACCAAGTGTTGGAAGGCCTTAGCCAGTTGATCATGGGAGAGTGAACATACAGTCAAAAGCAATGTGCTTTCCTTTACTTGAATATCCAGCCACGTGTGGAGATGGAAGTGGAATACCAAACAAGTCCCAATCTTGTGCATTTAGCCAAGTGTGTGACTCTATTGAAGAAGGTCCTGCTCTCTACCCGAATGATCCCATTAATTAACGCTCTTTCCTTGGTCTTCATTTCCATGACAGTCAGTAAGCCTAACTGGAAAGCAGAGACCCAGAAAGGAAAGCTCACCCTACTGAAGTACTAAAGAAGGTGCACTCAGCCCAGTGACCGGAAATGGGTTTATGCCTTGCATCCACTAATGGTAAGAAACTCAATTAGTCCCGAATATCATACACAGACAGACTTTTAAGGTGCTAAGATCCAACTTCAAGGGTCTTTTTTTCCGTTTGTTTAGAAGATATGATGGGTCTCTAGTTTCAATAGTGGCAGTTGTACAGCATCCACCTAGTGTGCTGCAGAGCACCTCGGAAAAGCAAACCCTGCATAAATTAGTGATCTTTCAAACAACATGTTTTCACAGGGTTCCAAGTCCAGAGCCCATATGCCACGAAAAGCCAAAATCCTCTCTGGCATCAAAAACTGATCTAAGTTATGCTCAACGTTTGTGCATTCTTTGTCTTGCTGAGTTTTGATGGTGTGTCTTTCGAAGGTAAGGACCGTGTGGTGGTTATTGAAGACAATGATAGTCTGCACTAATGGCGAGTCAGGTAAGAAGCAACAGTGCAAAGGTGGTAGCTCAATGCAGTGGCCGATCAATGAAATTTAAGTTCATTCCCAACACAACAAGGTCAATATGAAAATGAGTCAGACAAGTCATGGTCAGAACGCTGAAGTATTTAACAGGCAACTGATGGCAGTGGATATATTGTTGAAGAAATTCAAAACAGCGACTCAATAGGTGAAATTAGGCCATAACGACCATATTGTTACAGATCACTTTTGAACCTAAACTATGTGATTATGTGATTGTAAAACCAATTCCAGCGAAAAGAATTGCTGATTCCATGCAGGAGCTATGATGTCTAGAACTTTCATGATAAAAATTAAATCTAGCTGGTAACATTTTACTTTTATATATGTAACAAGCCATCTAAGTAATCTTATGAATAGCTCCATCTTTTGGGGATGTGATGTTCATGAAATGTAGCAGCTGTAGTATAAGTCCCATGAAAAGTGTGACACTGAAGAAGAGGAAGTGTACTTTCAGAGGTGGTCTCATATAATATGTATGCGTGGGTTATGTTTATATACCTTCCCCACATCCCTTGAGTTGTTTATCTACGGTGATATGCTGATATTTAATCAATCATCTGACAAGTAGTCAGTACTTGTGAGATGCTCGGCTGGGGTAAATGCCACAACTAGTATCTGTGAAACTAGAAAAGGAATTTGGAGATGACTGAATGGAGCATTATTTCATATTTGCTTTCTGTACCATACCTAAAACACACAAAAATGTTTATGGAATTGTCAAGAAAAAGTTAACCCTGATCCTGATCTGCTACTCAATGACCCAAACCGTGAATTCAGTTTTAAAAATAGACTAGAAATGTTATAAATTAGGCTGTTTTTAGAGGTATTAAGCAGTAATTAATGGGATTGAACATAAAAGGAAGTGTTTGGTTTTATATAACATAATGGGCCTATTCACCCACAAGACCAAATTTTTATTCCAGGTCAAATTGGGGGCTGTCATTTTCATTTTCATTCCACAGCCTGAACCAAACAGCCCTAAGTACTCTCTCCATCAGAAAAGGAGTCCAGATTTGACTTTGGAGTATCACATGACTGCCTAAATAACGGTCCACAAGAATACATGCTTTTTTCAGTATATAAGAAGAAATTATGACTATTTAGTTAAGAAGAGGATAAAATCTACACGAGGAAAGACAATTGCAAAGAGCACTGTGGCCTGTGGGCATGTGAAAAAGAGAGATCGATAGCTAAGGGGTCGATTACCAAATGCTTACCCTGGTGAGTGCTTACAGGCAAGAGTTACCACATTCACTTACCTTATCAGTTAACAGTCCTCGGCCATCAAAATGGATTCTTGGTAAGCATTTCTTACCCGGTAAGCGCTTACTAGGTAAGAGCATTCTCTCTCCCTTACCGGGTAAGATTATCGGTCCATGTTATGTCTCTTACCGGGTAAGATTCCTAGTTCTTGCCATGCTGACCGGGAAGGTAAGTGACATCCAGTTAGCGCTTACCCGGTAAGTGTTTGGTAAACAACCGCTAAATCAAATAATACCTGGCTTTTATACGTTAACATCACATGCAAAAATGAAGTGAGAAACATCTTCACTAGCATTTAAAGCTTCAAATATGTGGCGAATATAATATAACCTAACAATTAAAGCATCTCACCTTGAGTTTTTTGTTATTCTTCGTCTCTGTGTACATTTGAATTTCAATTGCATACACTTCCAATAACTGAGTTCCTTTCTTTTGATCATCAGTCCCATCTGCCCGTTGACAAGACTTGTGTAGTTCCTTCAAAATCTGAAATATAAAATTTTGTATAGTAAATGACAGATTAAACTCCAACAGAACGGAAGTACTGAATAGTGCTTTTACTGAGGCCAGAGGGGCAATTCAGCTGCATACCTTGTTCATTCTACCATACTCACCCATGTCAAACCAGATCTTGCAAAGCTTAAGATTTGTCTTGAACCACAACCTCTACATAACAGTATTCAATAATGGTAAATAATTCACTTTAATGAAAACTCCTATAAGATTAACCAAGCTCACCCGTAGAAATAAACCAAGAAGGTTACCTCGTTTTTAGCTTCTTCAAGTGCCTTCAAGGTGGTTTGATAGAACTCTTGTAAAAGACCAAAGTTCTGACTGGCAGACCCAGACACAAAATCCATGATATTGTTTATACATTTTTCACTATAATTTCGGGTCACTGCAGATTTAATGTAAGTTAACATCTCCCTATATGCATCCGTCATCTCCTTGTACCTCCCTAAACGGTAATAAAGCTTGACAGTCTGTTTAAGTGCTTTGAATCCCCTGGTAAACATAAGAGAATCATCATCATTGACTTTGCAAACAACGCTTGATGAAATGGCACATTCAAACAGAAAGAAAAAGCATTTTATCAACTATTAAAGGAAATCAGCTAACAGTGACTGGAAGTTTTGAAAAAGAGAGAAGGAACAGCAAAAGAGGCTGATGAAAAACATAGGTAGTCTAAGCATGCACAGTTTGAATCTAACAACAAGCAAGTGTCTCACACTTAAGGATTTCCATTGTAGCTCTTTAACACAACTCAATTGTAATTCATCATCCACAAAACTTCATTTTCACATGTAGATGTTCATAGAAAAATATTTTAAACAAAACAGGATCATCACAACTGTTGTAGGAAATCAATCTCTTTTTACTATTTAACCAAAGCTCAAAATATTATGAATAGAGAAAAAAATTATGAGTAGGGGTTTCCATAACCACAAAAATGACTGGCTAAGAAATATGCAACAATTATATTTTACCGTTCAGTTATCAGTTTTGCAACATATTTCAGCCAAAGATATTCATTGCAAAATGGAGGGAATATTGAAGTTAGACCATTTGCTATGACATGAATACATCTGTCCAATGTCTTTGACAAATATCATCTAGGCCCCCTTCCATTAGCATACACCAGTAAAGAACCCTTAAGAAAGGTCAACCACCGGCTCAGGTGAACCTTTTCGTTATCCAAAAACAATGGGCTGTAGGTGAACCTTTTCATTATCTCAGACCCCCCCCCCCCAGCAGCCAAACACAAATCTGTACAAAATTCTATCTAATATACCTCAGTTTTGACTTGAACAAAACTACTCAGATGTACATATCTGTACCAAATTATGTAAAGCGAGCATTGAAAAAGCAGCAAGATTCGCCATTTCATCTCCATAATAGCACAACTATGGAACATGTTTACGGCCACTAACAAATGTGCAAAAATCTCATGCATGCTGTATAGTTCTATCAAGCAAACATTGGATTTAATGACCCCAGTTAGTAGCCTCTTTCCTTATCTAGAAAATAATCAGAGTCCACATAACAAAACAAGCGATGGGGCAGCCAATCTTCACGTACAAAGTTTCTTAGTGGACTACAAATAATTTGCCACTTTAGTGATTTCAAGAAAAAGTAACAACAATGACTACAAGTCATTTATCCCATAGTAACCATTTCCATGAGAATGGAACCAAAAAGCAAACAGGGAAAGGAACTAAATAGGTGCTACAGTACTGCACACCTACAACATTTTCTTTAACTGTGTAGAATATGTGTTTCGATGCATAACTAGGAGGAAAAAAAATCAAAACCATCTGGCAAGATAAATAAGAATTCAACAAAAGTCGTAGCAGTTTTTGCTTCTTTGATTCCTTGTTAACATCACATCTTAGCTACTTAATTCCAATACACTCACCATTCTGCTTTCTCTGGTTCCATCTTAACTACTTCAGCAAAACCACTAAGTGCACCCTCTGGATCAGTCTCAACCAGACCTGTCAACAACAAAGAACGACACACCAATCAATCGACTCATATAAGACTATACAAGAGAAGTCATAGTTACAAGCTTAGGCATACGACGGAAGCTATGCTCCCAAATGATAAAATCAATCAATATACTATATCCAATACTTTTGTGCAAGTTGCTTTAAATTAAAAGTCCACCTTAGATTTAAGCAGAGAGTGGCAAACTTCATTGGCCCAGAAGATTAACTCAAACTTGGTCCAAAAAACATGATAGGCATACCATCTTCAGTTCCTTTATCGGAGAGAAAGAGGGTGATTTGGGAGGAAAGGGAGAGAAGAGAAAGGAACTGGAGGGAAAATTCTAGGTGATTTTCTCTCCAACTGTCCTCCCAAATGTGGGAAGATTTGGAGAGAAAGAAAATAAAAAGGTTTATAATTTCATTAGTAACCTATTTTATAAAGAAATTGAAGGATATAATTGTAAAATTGTCAGCTTTCTTCCTCTTTCTATCCAAACTCAAGAACGCAGCATAAGGGGCGACCCGAGTGTACCAAGCCTCCTAGGCTTTGCAATGTTGGGAGGGAAGCCTTTCTAAGGCTGACATACATAAGCCATGTCTTTGTTTGATTTTTGACACGTACAACATAATGATTGAGATGGTGAACATGTCATCTATAAACATAAAATAAAGGATCAATTTGACGATTTCACTCGCAAGTCGCATGTTATAATTTCATAATGTTTTCGTGTTAATCGATGGAACAAGAATACATCATCGCTCCATTGCTTGGATTGCTCTTGAAGGTTTTGTAATCTTTTTCAAAGCCAAAACATATGATATACTCTTATGGCATGTGATTTATATCATACTCATCATTCCAAACCAAGCAACTTTATTATATTTTACTTTATCCAAAATTAAAATCCCTCTACAACTCTCAATAATTGAACATTCGATTGTCCTTCTTATAAACAAACCAATCTTTTTTACTAGCTTCAGTTTTCTTCCAATGAGATGTGATCTTTTTCTTTCATTCTATACTAGTCTAGAGTTTCTAACCCATTCCCAAGTCACTGAGTGTTCTCATTTAAGGTTGTACACACCATTAATGCACACTGTTCCATTTGTGATAATGACAATTTCCTCTTTACATAATTACTCGTTTCCCTAAAGATTCCTATGCATCATCTCATATTTGTGTTCACAAGTGTTGGCACAAATAAACCATCATGACATCATATACAAAAATGGAAAACTTGCATGGTTTATTGGGAAAACATGAGAGACCCTGGAAGATGAGAGAAAATCATTGCTTCACATTAGTTGATGTCATTACAAAAAATTATCATGGTTGAAAAGATTGAGTGGGAGATATATAGAATTACTAGGAGTATGTTGGCAAAACATTTATTTTCTTAACCATGCAATATGAAAAAACAGGCATTTAATTTGCTTTGGAGCGAGTATAATTTGATTCATATCTTTTGCTTAAGTATTACACTTATGAATGTAACAGACCTGTTTACTTACTGATCACAATGAAGCAATTTTACCTCATGACTCATCACTCATCACCCAGCACAACAAAATAACTCACCTACTCAATCACCATATGATCAAAAATCGATTTTTGCCATCTCTACTCTGATAGGTTTGGTCCAACAAAGCTTTTTTCCTTTTCTTTGGGCAAGTGTGAAATCATACAAAACAAGTAAAACGAAGTGTAGGAATTTCATACAACATGAATAACAGCTTTAATTGGAGCAGCTCTAACAATTTGGTTGTGGGATGGAATTGTAATACATAGGTGGCAGCATTAAACGTGTACAATAACATGTATAACCTAGGCATAAACACTCCTTTGCCCTATTTAATTGCATCTAAGCGGACAATGATGCATCCATTATACAGATTTGATTTGAAGAATGCAGGAGATAACAAAAAGTTGCAGTTCATATCAACTCTGTAAGTTGAAAATATAACTTATTATTCCACATCAAAATCATAAGTCAATGTTCAGCTCTTTTTTTCTGGATTAGAGGAAGTATTAACAATTAATTAGAGTTCACTAACGTATAGTAAGGATACAAGTATCAATCAATTTTGAAGATAAAACTTTAACCAGTATGTGCATAACTAAAGCTACTGAAAAAGGGGGTTCACTAATTCAAAACCTTTAGAATTGTAATATTGATTTTCAATGTCCACATCTTGCTCCTCAGGTTCTTCCTCAGAGTACTCGAATCCATAATCCTCCATGTCTGCATCTAAATGGGATAAAAGAAAGAAAAATCGTCATCACTAGGTTGCAACAGTGCAAAACCCATTAAATTAAACAATAAACCCGCTAACACTACTAATCGAATGAGTGAAATTGAACCTATTAAGCAAGAAATTGTGAAGCTTAACCTCACCTGAACCCATGATTGGTTGACGATGATAAGAAGATGGGGAATAGAGGAGCGATCAGTGCTCTAGGGTTTGGTTTCGAACATGTAACACCAGGGTATGGCCTCGGTACGTTTCTTTGTTCCGTAAACCTGGTAAGCTTTCATCAAATAATCGGTTATTTTGTTTATTAGGGGTGTTTGGAATTTTTTTTCCTTTTTTAAGGGTTAAATAATTAATTTCATTTCTATCATCCTATGTAAATAATATAATAAATTATTATAATGTATATTGTATCATTTTATTATCTTTTATTATAATTAAATTTCTTATATGTATATGTATACCGTACAGATGAATGGTTATTAGATTGTTCCTTAATTTTTCATTTTTTTTTACAATTCTTTCCAAAACTATTTTTTTTGGTTCATATAATTTGTACAAGAAACTATTATAGTTGTCTCTCGAAACGTAGATAATGCAAGAATAGCAATCATGGTATTTATTTTGCTTTTGAACTAATGCCTAACACTGATACGTTAGTTGTAGTGCCATTAGTTGTGGGTATTTCGATCATTTTATACTTTTTTATTAAGAAAATTAACGTACAAGTATATGAATCTTATGTACAAGTGTGGTTTACCTATTTGGAGACATCGGGACTTCTAGATGGTGAATGCAATAATACAAGAATTATATTAAGCCGACAGTCTACTATTTAACTTTTGAATTTTATGCCTTCTTTTTGAAATTTTGGTAGAAGAAAAGAAAACAGATTCTACATGAAAATTAATGCAATATGCCATTAAGGCACAACAGTTACATATTTCACAGACCGAAAAGATGGTCCAACTAACTTTAAAAGATTTGGGATAAATTTTCTAGCATAATTTACTAGTCCCAAAAATAAACATAACCTTTTTTTTTCTCTCTCTCTCCTCCCACTTTTTCGACCACTCCCTCATGTTCCTAAACCCACCATTGCCCCCGTAACTTCTTCTTTCAAGTCTTTGTGATTAACACAAACCGAAGAAGTAGGTCAAGTGATCTACCACCAGAAAAAGAGGGAAGTTGACGCCATCCTTCCTCTCGTCAAAATTTCAAAAGAAATCCAACTTCTAAGGGATTTCAGCCACTAAACCCCAAAAGAATTCCATATCGTTAAAACAATATAATTTTAAGTAATATTTATATATACTTGTATGTATAAAATATTACGTTATGTTTGGTTAAATTTTCCATTCTTATTGCTAACAACTATAAAATATTGGTACCATTTGATTTTTGTCTACAATAATTTTTTCACTTTACTTTATTAAAACATATTTTACATATCTAACTAATATATATAAATGTAGGGGTGTTCATCTAAACTGACAAACCGCTCACACCACACCGCAAAGCGCGGTTTAGAACATTCGCGGTGCGGTTTGCGGTTTGCATTTTTACCAAACCGCACTATGCGGTGCGGTTTGCGGTTTTGAGTTATCAAACCGCGGTTCAAACCGCACTGCACCGCACATTATATATATGTATATATTTTTAATTTTATATATTAAACACACATATATGTATATATAGAATAATTGCAATATTTATATAATATATATTTTAGAATCGGACGTATTGAATATTTTTATTTTTAGGGACTACGATCACGTTATCGTTGATTTTAAAATGAAGTTTTGATCTTATAATTATTGAATTGTAGGTGTAAAATACGTAAGGTACAAACCGCACCGCACCGCATTTTGCGGTGCGGTTTGAGGTATATGTGGTGTGGTTTGCGGTTTGAAAAAAATGCTCAAACCGCATATGGGGTGCGGTTTGCGGTTTTACCCCAAACCACACCGCGAACACCACTATATAAATGTGCGCACACACACATGTGTGAGTTTTTATGTTGGTTGTGCCTAGTATATGAACATTACAAGAACTGAACTAGATATGTCAATATTGGTATAGGACAAGACACAATATCAAAGAGACAATATTATTCGTAAGAATTGTTGTTTGATATTTGCGTTTTATCATAAAACAATTATAAATGATACAAATCAAGTAAATACTTAAATATTTTGCTACAAAACTCCATATATTTTTAGAGTAAATGACACAATATTAAATTATGGATTTGATTCATGTTGTATAGTTCTCGTTCTTCATTCACCATATCTAAATCACTATTCCAACTTCACTTTTGTTCATACTTTTGCATAAGTGGGTCTTTTACATAAACAATCGATCTACTCTTTGAGATAGAAAGGTCGGGCTTGCGTACATCCTACCCTCCCCATACGCTATTTTCAAGTGGAATTTACAGAGTACATTTGATTTGCTTGTCGATGTGGTTTGGTGGTGTTTACAATTCTCGTCCTTGAACTTTTTTCATTACAAAAGAAAAAGAAACCTTGTTCTATGCATTTTGTTTTGGTTTTAACCCCTCACTGTAACAATCGTTATTTGTTTATTATTATCTTTCTTCATTATTCATCCTTATTATTATCTTTCTTCATTATTCATCCACCACCCGTAATAGGACCTACTTAATACAATAAGGGTGTATTTGGTACGCAAACGAGACTAAACAGTACCAGACGAAACTGAACTAGAGGGGAGTGGACAAACAAGAGTGATGTATTGTGAATTTTTTTTTTTATCCTTGTAAGGTTTTAATTTTGGCATGATTAGTTTAGTACTTTTCAATTTTGTCAAATCTTACTGATTTTTGTTTCAATTTACGCACTTTTGTGTCACTCAGTCTCATCTTATCCCGGTCTATTGTCTCATCAAACGTGAGATAACGGATTTTTGTTATGTCCAGTCTCACGTACCAAATGCATAATTTCTGAGCATTAAAAGAAAATTCAACTTCATAAACCATGATGCCACCAGAGTAAACTTCCAAATGTCCTTTGATTCCAGAATTTTGACAGGAAAATATACCATCCATGCATATCAATCCTGGTTTATTTGCATTGTTCGACGAAAATAAACACAACTAGAATCGTTTACGTTCGCCTACTTCTCAGATCTCACCGTCCCAGAGTTCCTCAACAGTTTTATACTGGCCGTAGGTTTCATTGACACAAAATTCGCCTCTGATAAGTCGTGCCTGCAAGAAAGTAGCATTCCCATGTGAAGAAAAGAGACGTGAGTAGCATTCACATGTGAAGAATTGAATTTTTCTTATTGGATGATGGATTAGATGAGATGAGCATAAGAAGAAATCTTGCCTGCTCGATTTTAGACAGCTCTGTGAACAAGTCATCAGGAATGGACCAATCGAAAATGGCAAAGTTCTCCTTGATGCGTTCTTCCTTTGTACTCTTGGGAAGTACGCTATGACCCATCTGCAAACCCCAACGGAGGGCCACCTGTGCAGGCGTCTTGCCTAATTTATCCGCAACCATTGTCAAAACAGGATGCTGAAGTACATTGCTCTTGAGCCATTTCGTGCCAGGAGAACCAAGTGGTGAATACGCCTGAATATTTGAACGAAAAGCAAAGTCAAAGCAAGTATGCCTTTTAGCAGAAACAGAAAAACGCGATAGTTTTCCCATATTTTTTGGCTCTAAGTAACACGCATGCACAAGAAGCTATTCAGTAATGTTCAAAGTGAATACTTGTGAATTGAAGTCTCATGATGACTTACGGAAAGATGAACACCATTAGATTTACAGAATTCCCGCAGTTTGGTTTGTTGCCACGAAGGATGGCACTCCACCTGATTCACAGCTGGGGGAACACGCGCCACCTTCAACAAATCTCCCAATTTCTTTGAAGAAAAATTGCTAACACCTAGAGCTCGCGCCTTGCCACAATCATAGAGTGCTTCCATTGCTTTCCACGTGGCAGGTATATCGGTTGGAATCAAATTTTCAGGTTTGAACCCAGCAGTCCCCTTCTTTGTCCGTATTGGCCAGTGAATCTTGAAACAAAAAGGATGACGTTTTGTTGGTTAATATGTTAAAACGAAGATCAAGACAGAAAATATGCCATTTTTACTCTATGAAATCAGTCATTTTTGCAGATCAAAAAGGGCATGAAACTTAGCATTCTGCAGACTTACAAGGTACAAATCAATATGGTCAAGCTGCAAGTCTTTCAAAGTTCTGTGCAATGCCAAAGGTACGTCTTCTGGGGCATGATCATTACACCTGTAACGTTTAGGATACTGAATATTTACTCGAATGAATGGTGTAAAGTTAAGCGAAAAGGGATTAAAACAAACCAGAGTTTAGATGTTATAAACAAATCTTGTCGTTCCACCACGCCATCATCAAAGAGCTGCTTCAAAGCTACACCAATCTTGAAAACCATAATGGGTAGAATTGAGTTATGTTTTGTTTTGGACTACAAAAATATACTAAAGGGTATGCAAAGAATAGGTTTAAGGGGTCTTTGTTACTTGATGACACCAAATATAACAAGGGAAAAAAGTCATCAGTATACTGGTATCAACAATCTAGATAGGAACTCTGGATAAAAGTATCCCGTTATTTGAGCAAAGTCGCTCTGTCCCTTTGCCTACTGAGCTATACACCCGAGGGCTAAAAGTACCCCATTATTTCTCTACATTCTAAACAAAATTAAAGTCCATAAGCTTATGTGTTACTCTGTAAAGTTGCATACCTCTTTTTCGTTGCCATAAACCTGGGCGCAATCGATGTGGCGGTACCCAGCCTGCAGGAGAGAAACAATGATGAGAAGATAATAGGCATCATATACACAATTCTTAAAATTGTTGATGATAATCTATAAAGAAATATATGCATTTGGAAAATAATCTGCTCTTTTTTATATACTCAAGTGTTTCAATGTTTTGTTATTTTTATTTTAAAGATTACCTCTTAAAACTTTTGATTCTAAAAATAAATTTAAACCATTTATACGATAAAATTCATCATATGTTAAACCGTAAAAAGAAACGACTATTTTATAAGTTATTAAAACAATAACCCAAAAATATTTATGAATATCATGATTTATATTATTCATGGTATTTACCATGATTTATGAAAATATATATATATATAGAGAGAGAGAGAGAGGGAGAGGGGGGGGGGAGATCAAAGGCCAACATAGTTAAAATAGAGAAGACGAGACTGTTGCACTGAAATCACGTGCGATTACAGAACATGGTCAACGCAAGAGTGTGCAAGCGACTTAGCCCGCGACCCGGTGGCAAAAGCCACGTGATCCTTGTGATTTTACAAGAGATTTTAGAATAAAATCACATGAGATTAACCGAACTATATATAATATATAAACGCAAGAGTGTGCAAGCGACTTAGCCTGCAGCCCGGTGTCAAAAGCCACGCGATCCTTGTGGTTTTACAAGGTATTTTAGTATAAAATCACAAGAGATTTGACCGTTATCGTGTTCTCTTGTTTGATCATTGTTCTTATTTGAACCCAACTAGAGAGAGGGGGGTTGGGTTCTAGTGAGAAGTTGAGGTTAATGTGAGAAGCGTGAGAAGTGGTTATCAACCGTTGGATGAGAATTGCACATTAGGATGAGATGCACCAAGATAAAATGCATCAAGATGCACCATCAATTCCTTTCTAAGTTGCAATTCATTGAGGACATTTGATTAAAAGCACTTTTCATGCTTCTCACATTAACCTCAACTACACACGATCCTTTGCCTATATAAAAATGCTTTAACTTGGGTTACGTCCCCTTTTCCAAAAAAAAAAAAAAAACCTTAAGGAATTGTCTCAATGGCCTTATGCTTATGCCGACCTAATTACCTATTCATTCTAGAGTTCTAGACTAAGGATTTGACGACCTAATTACCTCGTCAAATCTTGTTACCTTTTCAAGCTACTTATTTCATCATTTCATTCTCCATGTCGATTTACTCGGACACACACATACAATGCTTACGAACCACGCATAAAAAAAAAGAGAACAAAAACAGCGAGCAAGCAAGCAATACATAGATGAAAATAATATTATGGAGTAATTAACAAACTCCATTGACGATTGATCGATGAAATTAGATGAAGTAAATATCAATTTATTGCACAAGTAGAGAAAGAGGGAGAAGCTAACTAGCTAACCTTGACGGCAGCAGAAACAGCTTGGCCAACAAGACCAGGTTCCGATTGCCATGTCCCCAAACCTACCGATGGAATCTGCGATTTGGTTATCAGATCGAAGGATTTAATTTCAGTCGCCATTTTCAGGTCAGCTACAAGCAGAGACGAAACTGACGATAATTTCGGAGCAGAACTTATGGTCCACCGTCGTTCTCGTCACGGACCAATGTTATCTCCACTCAAATGGAGATTTTAAGGGGTGTTTGGGATTGCTTATTTAAAACAACTTAGGACGGTTTGGTTCAATAATGGAATTTGATGGAATTGAAATCATCGGAATTTGACTTTGAATGAATTGTAATGAAATTTGACCATATATGGTTGGTAGGAATTCAATTCTTTCACTTGAGGCAAGGAATGATGAATCCTTAAATTGTGGAATTCAATGGAATTGAAATGATTCCATCGCTTTCATTCCGTGAACCAAACATGGACTTGGAATTTGGTCAATAGAATTGATCATTCCAATTCCTTCATATTCCTTCAAATTCCATGAACCGAACAACCCCTTATCAACTTATGCGGTATTAAACCGGAGTTTTTATAAATGTGTTTGGATTAGCTTATTGTAGTACCAAAACGTAATAAGCTAATAAGTTGTTATTCAAATGTGTTTGGGATTGTTTATACATATAAAATAACCCAAAAAGTCATAAGCACTTTTCAAATAAGTTAAAACTAAATGACTTATCAAAAACAACTTTTCAACGGTTTGACACCGCTATAAGCTCTTTTCATTTTTCTCCATCCAAACACTCAAAAGTACTTATCTCCGGTGCCAAATCGCAATAAGCTAAAAAACACCTCAAATAAGCAATCCCAAACACCCCCTTAGTGTCTATATTATTTTCTAAAACAAATGGGTTGTTTGACAGTTGTTGAATGGTTTAGTGCAGAATGATTAAGTGGTTTGAATGATTAAATGATCTGAATGATTAAGAGGTTTTTATGATATAGGTTTATTGGCGGGGAGCCAAGGCCCCGTGGTCCACTTTTGTGGACCCTACAGGCCCTACCTCTATAAGTCTGCACCGGAAAAGACATCATGTCTCCCCCCAGATTCGAACCCTAGTACGAGAACCCCAGGTAGAAACGTTTACGAAAGAGAGTAAAATGAAATATGGTTGTTTACGGGAACCCCAGGTAGAAGCGTTTTTATGATATAGTGTAAAATGAAATATGGTTGTTTGCTAATTGTTCATAATGAAATCATGACTCTTAATGGTTTAGGGAGGGTCAGAATACAAAATCATTAAAAAGATTTTGGAACCATTAAGAGACAACCTTTTTTTTGTCAAACAATATTTACCTCTTAACGATTCAGATGTTAACTCTTAATGGAACCATTAAGAGGTAAACAAACAACCCCAAAGAAAAAAGTTCAAATAATTTTCTAAAAGGTTTTTGGTTAGAAGTAATTATAGTAATAAAATTGTTTTGTTTTATCTATATCTATACTATATTATAAAGCACGGATAAAAAACTCTTAAATACAAATTATTAGGCATAAGATACCATCATTTTATGCAAGATTTTAAAAATCTCTTAATTTACAAATATCAAAGCACAAGATACATATTACTACTGCAGGCTTCTAACACCCACCAATTTGATATGTACAAAACCTTCCTTTTATGTAGACATTTACATGTATCACTATTAATTAATATATTATATTACTATAAATTTATTTTTATTATATTATTAAATATGTAATTAGTTATTTTTTTAGATGTCATTAATATATATAAGATAATCATTGAATTCTAACAAAATACTTATTTTTTTATATAAAAAACATTATATTATTAAGCCTAAATTAAACAAATTTATAAAAAAACATTATCACTTTCTTAAAACCATCCAAAATCGTACTGTAAATCGACAAAAAAACAAAAAATAAAATGAAACATTAAAATCGTGATTTATCTCGCTGTATTGCGCTAGTACGCTTCTAGTTTATTATAAGGGAAATTCTTTCCCTACGCCCCGCCAAAAACCCCACCCCCTCCCCCTCACATCATTTTTTTTTCTTGTTTTTAATTTCATAATTACATTTTTGGTCCCTGATCTTTTTTGATTGATTTACTTTATACCTTTTAGTTTTATATTTTTTATTTTACATTTTTATCAGATTAACACATATAATTGTATATTAACTAAAATACGTTAAAAAATATTTTTTAATTTTAACAAGTTACACTATTATAATCGTCTCATCGATACCTTTGAAATGAACCCAATATTGAATATTTTTTGATTTAATTATATTATTATATGTCATATACTGTACTTTGTTTAATTGATTTTTTTTTTGAAAAAAGAGAAAATGCAACATCGAACGTAAGTTTTTAACATAAAGATAATAAATATATTGCGTATTTTTTTTATTCCATTTGTCTTAGTCTTTGATCTTTTGGTAACAACAATGACACCAACCGAAAGTCCCACATTACGCACCCAATCAGTTATTTCTTCTCGAGATTCGAACACCTGAAATTATTATATTTTGTTATAACTTTCACTTGTACCCGTAAGTTAAAATTAACATAAATATTATTTATCATAATACGTTAAAAAATACTTTTTAATTTTAACAAGTTACACCATTATAATCGTCTCGTCAATACCTTCGAAATGAGTCAAATACCATCGATACACCATTATTCATTTAAATCAACATTTTAACAAGTTACACCATGTTAAATAATTAAAAACACGAATTAATAAACATATAATAGAAATTATATTAACCTATATTAAATTTGCAGACCCTCTTTTAAAAAACACGAAACAGACAAAAACATTAACAATATTTAGTTGTTTTGGTGTCCAAAAAAATGATGTGTTCCTTAAAAATGCATTCAAATGTTCAGATTTTGTCGACTATTTTATTTTATTTTCAAATTTATTAGTCGATATGTGGATATATTTAGAGTATTAAATCAAAAAATATTCATTATTTGGCTTATTTCGAAGATATCGAAGAGACGATTATAATGATATAATTTGTTAAAATTAAAAAATATTTATTTAACGTATTTTAGTTAATATGTGTTAATATGATAAAAATAAAAAATATAAAACTAAAAGATATAAAGTAAACTAACTAAATAATTATAAGGGTATAAAGTGTAATTATATATATAAAATATTTTAAAATCAACCTTTGGATTATTGCTATCGTTTATGTGAGAGAATAGCAAATATAGGGGGGATATACATTTTAAGTGGGGTAATCTTAGCAACACCCTTATTTTAATGAATTTATTTTGTTGGAAGCCTAAATTTTCATTCAAGTTCAAATCAAAGAAATGAAAATTTCATTCTCATTATCCTTCCCCAACTTGAATAAAAGGACCCTAAAAACTTGATAGAAGGTGAGAAAAGTTATTTTTTATTTATTTTCACTAATAAGATTAAATTATTATTGTTTTTTTTTAATATATTAAGATGATAATATTATATATATTTTAATAATATAATTAATGTTAAACTCTCTATTTCTAAAATAGAAAATATGTTAGTATAATGAAATGTTGTTTTAGAATAAATATGTCATCGTCTAAAAGATATAACGATAGAGATAATGATAGAGATAGAGATAAATATATCAGAGTTAGATTATAACTGAAATATCTCATAGATATCTATTTGTAACTCATCCCTATTTAAAGGGTTTATGATTAATGAAAATTACACATTTTCCTCTCTTTATTATATTGTTCTTCTATGCTGTTTTCCCTTTAACACGTTATCAACACGTACGCTCAATCACTTCACCAATAGATTTTCAATCTTCCAACTTCATCAATCAATCTCCAATAATTCAACAATTCAAGTAAGCATCTCATATTCTCATATTTATCGATTAATGTGGATTATTGAATTAAGATATCCTCTTTAGTATAAAAGTTGATCACCGAAAAAGTATTTTATTATTGAGCAATTAGCAGAAATTTATACAAGAGAAGATCCAATCAAGAAGGATCAATTACAACAAATTAGGGGGCAAATTGGGGGGATAATAGAGGATTAATTACAACAAATTAGGAGGACTAATTCCTTCCATTATAATCTACATATTTGAATTTAAAATACAGATGTATAAAAGGAAATGAGAACAGAGATTTAATCTATAGTTTGATATGCTCCCGCAAGATGGACGATCTAGAGACAAGTCCAATCTTGGAAATTAAGTCATGATGACGATGTTTTAGCAAGGGCTTTGTGAGAGCATCGACTAGTTGATCAGCGCCTTTGATGTGAGTAACTCGGATAGTGCCTTCTTGTACCTTTTCACGGACAAAATGAAAATCCAGAGCTAAATGCTTCATCCTTGAGTGAAAAATTGGATTGGCGGAGTAGTGGATGGCACTAAGATTGTCACAGAAGATTGTTGGGGTGATGATGGATTTAAAGCCTAGTTTCGATAATAAGGAAACGATCCATTGAACTTCCGTGGTTGTTGAAGCGACGACTCGAAATTCAGCTTCGGTGGAGGATCTTGCCAAAGTAGATTGTCTTTTTGAACTCCAAGCGATTGGATTTGAACCAAGATAAACAACATAACCGGTGGTACTTCGATAGGTTTTCTTGTCGCCCGCCCAATCAGCATCAGTGAATGCATGAAGTTGTAATGGAGAGTTACGTCTTAGAAATATTCCAAGATGAATGCTCCCGTGAAGGTAGCGTAATAAACGTTTTAAGGCAGTCCAATGATTAACCGTGGGACGGTGCATAAACTGAGATAGTTTATTCACTGAAAATGCGACATCGGGCCGAGTGAGTGATAAATATTGCAGACCCCCAACAAGTGATCGATAATCTGTAGGATTAGCTAGAGGAGTGCCGTCGGTGGTGAGATGAGGTGATGTGGTCGATGGTGTGGAAGCCGGCTTACAATCACTCATGTTAGCTCTATGGAGAAGATCAAGAATATATTTGGCTTGAGATAGGAAGAGACCGTTGGAATGAGGTAGTACCTCAACACCAAGGAAGTAAGAGAGGTTGCCTAGGTCTTTGAGAGAAAAACGAGTGGCAAGTGAGGTGATGAATGAAGAGACTTTGGAAGGATTGGGACCAGTGATGATTATATCATCAACATAGACAAGAATGTAAATAGGGGATGAAGTAGATGTGTGTACGAATAAAGAAGGATCAGAGATGGTAGGTTTGAAACCAGTGGAGAAGAGGAAAGATTTAAGTTCATTATACCAAGCACGAGACGCTTGTCGAAGGCCATATATGGCTTTATTTAATTTGCATACATGATGTGGAAAGGATGAATCAGTAAAACCGGGTGGTTGAGACATGTAGACATCTTCGGTGAGAGTGCCTTGTAAGAAGGCATTGTTGATATCAAGTTGGCGAAGGCACCAATTATGAGAGGTAGCAAGTGAGAGAATGAGGCGAAGTGAAGCGGGTTTGACGACGGGACTAAAAGTCTCAATATAATCAAGACCGGGTCTTTGATGGAAGCCTTTGGCAACCAGACGTGCTTTAAGACGTTCAACGGTTCCATCGGGTTTGAATTTGGTTCGGAAAACCCACTTGCATCCGACTATGTTAGGTGCGGATTCGGGTGGAACAAGAGACCATGTATTGTTGCGAGTTAAAGCATCATGTTCTTCTTGCATGGCTTTACGCCAATGAGGTTGTTTGGGA
Source organism: Arctium lappa (assembly GCA_023525745.1). NCBI lineage: Eukaryota > Viridiplantae > Streptophyta > Magnoliopsida > Asterales > Asteraceae > Arctium > Arctium lappa. The sequence goes on from CM042047.1 coordinate 171,338,305, forward strand.
GCTTGAGTGATGTTTTGTGGTTCGGGAAAAGGTTGAGCGATAGAGTGATAAAGAAGAAAGTCATTATTATGGTATTTCGGGTTGGGTTTGCGGATAGTTCTAGTGGGACGGGATGAGGGAAGAGAATCAGAAGGTGGTAGGACAGGGGAAGGAATAGAGTCATTAGTGGGGCTGTTGGGAGGTGAGTTGATGGATGGGTTGTGCAACAAAGTATTGTGTTGGGTGTTTGAGGAAGTGGGAGGGGAAGATTGTATAGAAATGGTATGTATGTGGAGCCACGAATCTGGATCAGGTGATGGAGAGGTGCGAGACTGAGTTAATGAGTTATATGGGTACACATGTTAAATAAATTGAACATGTCTAGATGTGTAGATTTTATATGTGGTGGGGTCAAGTAAATGATAAGCACTTTGGGAAGAGGAATAGCCTACAAAAATTCAAGGCTTGGATCGAGATTCTAGTTTGTGTTTTGTGTATGGTCGAAGCTAAGGATAAGCAAGACAACCGAAATTGCGTAGTTTAGAATAGTTTGGTGTTTTGTGGAAGAGGCGAAAATAGGGTGATTTGTTTTTTAGGGTGGGTGTTGGTAGACGGTTTATGAGATAAGCGGCGGTAGTAATGGCGTAAGGCCAAAAGGTTAATGGAAGTTTAGCATGGGAGAGAAGGGAGAGGCCGTTTTCGACTATATGACGGTGTCGTCTTTCGGCATAGCCGTTATGTTCTGGTGTGTGAGGTGGAGATGTGATGTGAGATATGCCACAAGAAGCAAGGTGAGAGGTGAGTTTGGTGTATTCTCCGCCATTGTCGGAAAATAATTGTTTGATTTTGGTTTGAAAATAGTTTTCTACAAGACGTTGAAAACGTATGAAAGTGACGAGGGAGTCGGATTTGTGTTTCAATGGATATAACCATATGTATTTGGTGAAATGATCCACAAAAATAATATAATATTTGAGACCATCAAAAGATGTGATAGGAGAAGACCATACATCAGAAAGTATCAATTGTAACGGAGCATTTGAAGTGAGAGAAGAGCTATGAAAAGGAAGTTTGTGACTTTTATTAATGCAACAAGAATTACAATTGGTTTGTGTTGATGTAATAGTAGGAATAAGTAAAGACAAATGCTTGAGAACTTGAAAATGTGGATGTCCAAGTCGATGATGCCAAGAGATGGACTTATTGTGTTGAGCAAGAAAAGCAGAGGCTGAAGTTGTGGAACGAAGTTGGTAAACTCCATGACTAGCTGTCCCGCGGATTAGAGTGTGTTTGGTTTTGAAGTCCTTGATAAGAAAATGGAAGGAAAAGAATTCAATTAGTATATGGTTGTCGACACATAAACGAGAGATAGATATGATGTTTTTAGAAATAGAAGGAACACAAAGAACATTTGTGAGTGTTAGTGATGTATTAGAAAAGCGAAGAATTAATGAGCCAACATGAGTAATAGTAAGAGACGAACCATCACCGATGATTAGTTCATCAGTACCATCGTAGGGTGCATGGAGAGACAATGCATTGAGATCATTGGTGATATGGTGAGAGGCACCACTGTCGAAGAGCCAACTTTGATTGGGATCCGGTTGCGTGGTAGTCATGGCATGTGCCTGTGGTTGGGTGTGTGTAGATTTCGGGTATGAAGGTAAAGCTACCGTAGGGTATTTGTTTTTGAATGCATAATAGGAGGTGAGTGAATGACCTTTGGTGAAGCAAAACTGGCATTTTCCAAGAAACGAACGATTCGGGGCAATGGTTGTGGGAGTAGGTAGGAGGGCAGGTGAGTGATTGGAATTACGGTTGTTCCATGGTTTGTTTGGTGGTCGTTTGTTTGTTGCAAAAGCAGTGACCGGTTGATGAATAGTAACTGTCGGGGTTTGCTGAAGTAAAGATAGTTCGTGATTTATAAGTTTTTCATGTAATTCATGAAAAGAAATGGGTGTATCACGGGCATGAACAACATCAATTATGGTCTTGTAAGAATTTGAATCAAGGCCATTTAAGACAACATCAGTGATGTCTTATTCATCCATTTTCTTCCCTAAACTGTTGAGTTCATCGACAAGAGTTTTGACAGATTGCATGTAGTCGGTGATAGTTTGATCAGCAGTTTTGGTGGAGTTTTTCAGACGGTGCTGGAGTTGTTTAATGTGACCACGAGAAGGACTAGCATAGGTGTGTGACAGAATAGTCCAGGCTTTAAGGGAAGAAGATGCGTTGGTGACGAGAGGGACTATGGGTGGGGAAAGAGTGCCAACAAGGGCGCCAAATAACAACCTGTCCTAGCGAAACCAGGCGGGGTAATCATCGTGAGGGGTAGAGATACCCGCAATGACAGTGGGTTGCGGGGAAGGGTAAGTTTCGTCGATGTATTTGTAGAGATCCAGGCCATGAAGGAGGGCTTCAATTTGGGTTTTCCAGCTTAGATAGTTTGTGGAGGAGAGTTTAAGAGATGGTGGAAATTGAACCAGGGTTATGGAGGGTGTGTTGAGGGGAAGAGTGGGGATGACGGTGGAGGAAGAGGATGAGTTGGTGGTCATGGTAATCGATGCATAGCTCTGATACCATATAAAAGTTGATCACCGAAAAAGTATTTTATTATTGAGCAATCAGCAGAAATTTATACAAGAGAAGATCCAATCAAGGAGGATCAATTACAACAAATTAGGGGGCAAATTGGGGGGATAATAGAGGATCAATTACAACAAATTAGGAGGACTAATTCCTTCCATTATAATCTACATATTTGAATTTAAAATACAGATGTATAAAAGGAAATGAGAACAGAGATTTAATCTATAGTTTGATATTTAGTGGGGTTTTGTTTGCTTTTGGATTTCAAGTTTACTGTTTCGAACCATATTTTTTTTATTTGCTTTGAATTCTTATTTTTTTTACTTTTTAGGATTGATCTAGATTTTTAGTTCTAGATTTTTTTTTCATCAAAACCAAACTTGAATCTTTAAAAGGTAGACGAGAATCGAGATCTTCTTCATGTGGAAATAAAATATTACTCGTGTTTTTTTAATAAATGTAACACCCCGATTCTTGAAAGATATCATTTCAAGTTAATACAGAAACCGATATATCGAGGAAAAATAAGATATTTAATTTTGGACTTGAATCCTGGATTTTATAGTCTAGATGGATGAATGATTCAATTACGAGTCCAACGGTTCTTTCCGGAGCTAAAACGGAGCTATAACGAAGAAGTTATGGCCAAAACAGTTTCGGTACGCGTTGGGCTATAGTGCCTGGCGATTGTGACAGTGTCACAATCGCCTGTCAAGGTTGCCGGAGCCCGAGAACTCTCGGTACAATCTCAGCGATTGTGCCCGGCGATTGTGACATGGTCACTATAGCCTGGCACAATCGCCCGGGTGTTTCAGGGTGTTAAAATCGCGATTTTCAGCCCCAAACTTCATTTCTTCATAACTCTCTCATTTCAACTCCGATTTGGGCGATTCAAGTTGCTACGGTTTTGTTTTTGAGAGATTTTCAAGGATATGGAAAGATATTAGAAGTATATTGGAGTATACTAGAGTATTTGGTGGTGGTAAGCTTCTCATCTCTCACTATTCATCTTTTTCCCCAAAGTTTTCTTGGTTTTCATCCACCCTATGTTCTCCCTTTCATAGATTGGAGTTTTGTAACCATTTTGGTAAACTAGAAGTGTTTTGGTTGGTGGATTCAAGCTTGGGTTAAGGTAATCTTCTATTCTCTTCGGTTATGGAAGTTAGGGTTTCGGTAGTAATGGAGGTATTCATGTAGATGGTTTGGGAAATGATTCTTTGTGGTTGATTATGTTTATTTGTGGTTGATTATGTATGGATTTAGGTTTTGGAAGTTTGGTCTTGAGAATCCAAGTGTTCTTCAAAGGAGCTCTAGTTGGGGGGAAATCTAGATTTAGCCCAAATCTAGCAAGGTGAGTTCAAGTTGATTTGTGAAAATGGTGTACATGCCAAAATGATTATTTTAAAGTGTTTTACATGAAACGGTTAACTACTGATTAGTTTTGGGTGTTTTGAAGTAAAAATGTATTTTACTTGGTTTTTGGCAAAGTGTGAGTATTTTAATGCATTCTTATATTTGATAAATTTGGTTTATCTTAATTTCATAAAATGCTCATATTTGGGATTTGGACATTTTGATAAGTAATCGCATGGTTTATGCATTATGGGGATTTTGTACAATTAGAGTCCATTTCATGTTATATGTATTTTGGTGTAATTGCATTCATAAACCCGTTGGAAAATATTTGGTTCCATTATGTGTTGAATTCTGGGTTAATCTCGTCTTTGGGATATGGGTCTTCATAAACGTTGTTTAAAGACATTTCTTTAGTCGGGAGACCGATAATTATTGATCAAATGGATTTCGAGCATTTTAGCTCGGTATTGGCTTAAAAGAGTCTTGAGGACACTTGTCCGGTTTTATATGGCTCAATGTAGAGCCCAGTCATGACGTACGTACTAATGCGCTGTGTTGCGTATTGAGTTTGGTTACGGGCTCAGGTTCTTTGGTCATTCGTGTGTAGTCCGGTAATGTTAGACAGTGTGTAGTGGATCCATAGGCACGTCAGTCAATCTGTTTTGGGATGGTCAATTGGGTATTTCGGGGTGGGACTCCGGTACCCATGTTTTATGACCGGAAACTTTACAAGTGATCGCTAGGAGGGTTGAGTCCGTAGTGCTATCGGGGAGTGAGCGCTAGGACCTCCGCCACTTGAAGTAATGCCTGAGAGGTAGTCTTTAAGTGTGCCGGGCCTTCGGGATGGAGTTCTTCGGAATGATCCATCAAGGTCAACTGACTTGGGGTGACACTTGGTAAAGAAGTCGTAGGGACACTTGGGCTGAGATGTCGTGAGGTGTCATGCGATTAACGTTGTTTGAGTGGCATACTTTTGTGTTCCTCCACTCTCAACGGATACGGGTATCCCCCGTTGTCGGCCCTCGGTATTTTGGATATTTAATGGTCCATGCTTTAATATTTGGATTTCATTCCATTTTATGGTCGCATGAGTAGTAAGTTTCAATTCCATGTTCTAATGGCGTATCATATTTATATGGATTGTTTTCCGTTATTTAAGGGTCGAGTATTATGTCCCACCCGAGTTTGGGTGTTTTGGGATAAGACGTATTATTTACATTTTTACAAATGTGAGTGTCGAACTATGACCCTGTTTCGGGTGAGTTACGGGTTGCATCGTTTTATAAGAAATGCATGTTTGGGAACATTGTCTTTAAAAGTGTATATGATGGGAAAATGAGTCGTTCCAACATTTTAAAGTAAATCATTTTAAAGGATCATGATTATAAGTTATAATATTTCCATTTTACGTTTTCTTTATAATCATGATATAAACTCTTGAACTCACTAGGCGTTAGCCTAACCTTTTTATTTGTCGGCATGTGCATCAGGTTCCATCTCGGGAATTAGTTCTAGCTACACCGTGAAGTGATGAGTGCTAGTTGTGTGCTCGAAGAAGTGATTAGCTTGATGAAGTCTTCCGCATTTTTATTGGAGATAGCGATTTGGTATTGGGTTATAGTAACACTCGATTTTAGTTAGTCTTTATGTAAGACTTTAATTATTCGTTGATGGTTCAATCTATAAATGTATTTCAATTATGGATTATTAGTAAGGGATTTTATTACCATCTTAGGTATTTTTGAAAGTTTTTAATTAATCGCTCTTTCCACATTTGAGGGTGTTACAATAAACTATAAAGATATAAGTTTTGATTAAATCCTTTCGATTTAAAATATAATATCTTTAATAAATTGAAATCTTCTACTTTTAAATTATTTAGTTTTGGAAAGAGGGAGAAGCTAACTAGCTAACCTTGACGGCAACACAAACAGCTTGGCCAACAAGACCAGATTCTGATTGCCATGTCCCCAAACCTACCGATGGAATCTGAGATTTGGTTATCAGATCGAAGGATTTAATTTCAGTCGCCATTTTCAGGTCAACCACTTAAAATATTCGGAGGATTATAATAAAGATGAGGAAAACGCAGAGACGACGAAATTGTGATAAGACAGCCTGTGATTCTCTGGGTGTTTGGTTGGAGGTAGGGGTGTACAGAAAATTCCCAATCCGTGAAACCCGACCAACCCAACCCGCTCCCAACCCGATTAAACCTGAACCGTCAAATCGCCGAACCGCCAAACCGCTAATTATAAAGGTTGAAAATGGGTTAGGAAAACTCAACTCAACCCAAACCGCCAACCCGCCGCTATTTTTTTTTAATAAAATTATATATATATATATATATATATATAGGGTCAGATTCAGGAGAAAACTCTAAATAAATGGAAAACCGAAAAACCACGAAAAAACGAATGAAAAAGTATACGAATATGGATGTCAAATTAACGAGAAAAATATGATCGTTTATTTGGTGTAATTTATTTCGCTCGAATTTTGTTCATTTTTCGTATTTTTTCAAATAAAAAATAGGGGGTGGAGCTTTTTTTAATTTAAAAAATATTGTTGTAACCGCTTGCTTAATCACATCCATCAGATCATCTAATCTAACGGTTGATAAAATGTTTTTTAGTTTTTCATTTATTTGAGGTTTTCCCTTGAACCTCTGTCTATATATAATTAAAATTCTAAAACGGTTTTTGAAAAGTAAGTTCTTGAAACGTTCCACTCCGATTACTTTAAAATAAAATGCAATGTTACATTTACGACCCTTAAAATTAATTACTTAATTTACTTTATATTCCTTGTTTTTTCAATTTTCATTTTACACCCTTATCATGTTAACACAAATAATCGTACATGAACAAAAATGCAATGAAAAAATAAGTTTCTTTTTTTACAAATTATATCATTATAGTCGTCTCGTCAATACCTTCAAAACGAGCTCAATATTGAATATTTTTTAATTTGTTGTTATAAATCAAATTATATGACAACTGAGAAAGTAAAAAAATCGTTAAACACCGAAAAAATTAGATGTTAAGAGATTATAAATTTGTTAGTATTATTTAATTTTCCTCATGGAATGCAAATACAAATTAATTTATTTCATATACCATTATAATCGTCTTGTTAATATCTTCAAAATGAGCCTAATATTGAATATTTTTTTAATTTAAACGTACTATTAAATATCATGAATATCTATGAACTAATTTGTTTTCTATCCATACTTTTTTTTTCAACCGTTAGCATATTAAAAATACATAATCGTAGATCAACTAAAATATATTAAAAAATATGTTTCATTCTTATTAACACAAATAATCGTATATGAACAAAATGCAATGAAAAAATACGTTTCTTTTTTTACAAATTATATCATTATAATCGTATCGTCAATACCTTAAAAATGAGCCCAATATTGAAATTTTTTTAACTTAACCGTACTATTAAATATCATAAATATCTATTAATTAATTTATTTTCTATCCATATGTTTATTTTAACCGTTAGCAAAAGGTTTCCAATTGCCAACTTTGAAGGTAATTTGGCTAAAATTTCTTGATCATCCTTAGTTTGACCTTAAGGCATGGCCGGACGTATTGTGTCACTTAGGTATGAACATTCATACCCTGGAAAAATATGATTATGATGAAATAGGTTTAATGATAGTTTGCAAATTTTACTTTTTTTTAAGACAACTTTACAGGAATTACTGTGATAACGTGCGGTGGTGTTTTTTTACGTGTGTTTTTATCGTTGTTTACAAGATCTGAAACCGTCACAAGGGATCGGTTGTACACGTGCACCTGGATAGATCAACAACGAGCGATGGCAAAAAATTGATTTCTTTATGGTTGTGGCCCGTCTTTGAGGTATCTTAGATACAGTATGTTGTATCGAAAATAAAGATAGCAAGTCAAAATTTTATACCAGTTTTGATCATTCATACATTATCCTTGATGGAGGCTGGTCTGTTCTGATGAACTTGTTGTTATTCAATATGGTACTTGTATACATGAATGACATTTTTCGGGAAAACTTGTTTACATACCGCTGCATCGCACGGGTATTTTACTATTACTATATAAAAATTCTAAAACGGTTATTATACAATCTTTTGTACAATAACATTTACCACTCTTAGAGAGTGTTTGGTTCGCATAATGTTTTTAAATAGAATGAAATATGTCAAAGGAATTTGACTTTAAAGAAATTGGAATGGAATGTTGTCAGGTTTGACCACCTGTTTGGTTGACAGAATTGGAATGGAATCTGTTAATGCATTGGAATTTGTCTGTTTGGTTCACACATTGTAGCTTCGGAATTGGAATGAAATTTTGGTAAATGACCAAAATACCCTTTTTCATTATTTTATGTTTTTTAAACAAAAATTGTTTTGGAGAAACCTGTACATATGGACAGACAATATAAAATTTGGAGAAATCTGTACATATGGAAAATCGATTGTAAATGACCAAAATCCCCTTTTCGATAACAAATAATAATGAAAAAAAACAAAATAATAATGATAAACTCAACTCTACCATAATCATTCTCTGGAAAAACAAACCCAGCAAACCCATATGTTATGAAATCTCCAAATAATAATGATAAACTCAACTGGATAGTTAACAACTATAAATTTGCAGAAATTGGATGAAATTAGATGAAGAAAGCAACGATGGAGCAACAGATAAAGAAATCACATGATCGAATACAAATAAATTTGCAGATATTAGATGAAGAAATCGAAAGTAGATAACGAAATAAGATGAAAAATCAAATACACACAGCGATGGGGCAGCAGATGAAGAAATCGAGATGAAGAAAATGAATTTGTTTCTTGTGCAGATGAAGAAATCGAAACTGTTTCTTGTGCAGATGAAGAAATTGAACATGTTTCTTGTCGAGAGCAGTGATGGAAAAGACGAGATAGAGCAGCGGTGGTGGAGCAGTAGTGCATTGGACAATGGTGGAGCAACGATGGAGAGCTATGGAGTCTGGAAGGAGCGATGGGGAAGATGCGATTTGATGAGGAGGTTGTGTTAACATCGATTAGGGTAGAGGGCAACTTTGGAATTGTTATAATATCATATTCCATTCCATTGAAATCCTTGTCTTTTAGGATGGAATGTTAAAATCCACTATATATGGAATTCATTGGAATTGGAAGATTTCATTCCATTGAAAAACTTGAACCAAACAAGGGAATGAAATCTGGTCAAAAGAATTCAACATTCCAATTCCACCAGATTCCATCACATTCTACGAACCAAACGCCCCTTACAATGTTACATTTATCACCCTTACAATTACTTATTTAATTTACTTAATATCCCTTACATTTTCATTTTTCATTTTACATCATTATCATATTAACACAAATAATCGTATATGAACAAAAATGCAATGAAAAAATACGTTTCTTTTTCTACAAATTATACCATTATAATAGTCTCGTCAATACCTTCAAAACGAGCTCAATATTGAATATTTTTTAATTTAACCGTACTATTAAATATAATGAATATCTACGAATTAAATTGTTTTATATCCATACGTTTTATTTATTTTCACCGTTAGCATATTAAAAATACATAATCGTAAAATATATTAAAAATATGTTGTAAAAAGTGGTTTCTTGTACAATATTACATTTATCACCTTTACACTTATTTAATTTACTTTATATCTTTTGTTTTTTTATTTTTTATTTTATACCATTATCATATTAACACAAATAATTGTATATGAACAAAAATGCAATTACAAAATACGTTTCTTTTTTTATAAATTATACCATTATAATCGTCTTGTCAATATCTTCAAAACGAGCCCCATATTGAATATTTTTTAATTTAACTGTACTATTAAATATCATGAATATCTACGAATTAATTTGTTTTATATCCATAATTTTATTTTTTTCCACCATTAGCACATTAAAAATACATAATCGTAAAATACGACTCATTCTTATTATAAATTATATCATTATAATTTTTTTCGTCAATAATTGTAATATAAACTAATTATTGAATATTTTTATGGGTTTAGGGTTTCATAAGTTGTGATTCTTAGGTCATGATTGATTGTTGATGACATGTCTATAAGAAAGTAGCATTAATTGTTCGCTCTTTACTTATATTCCGCTGCATCGCGCGGGTATATGTCTAGTGTGTGTGTGTGTGTATATATATATATTTACAGCTCAAGACTCAAGTTATACATTAAATACAAAGTCTGATTTATAATTTTCAGTTCTCTAATTTATAAAGCCCATGTTAGCTAACTAAATAAAGGCCCAAATCAACCTTTAAGGCTTTAGCCCAAATTATTTCAAGCCTTAATCAGTTAATCGTACGCCAGTCAGTCACTATGTCGCCTCATACTCATTGTCATTGCTTGAATTAGGTTTTGGGACTGAAGTGAATGATCGAAGAAATCAAGAAACTGAGAAAGACATCGCCTTGGCCGACTGCTGCCGCTGCTGACTGCTTTCACCTACTGCCGCTGCTACAGGTACAGATCCATGATTCACAATTTCACACTACATGATTCACAACTTCACACGACAGGTACAGATCCATTATAAAGATATATATTAATCTTGCTGCCAGTTGCTACTTTTATTTGATTTGTATGAATTTGAGCCTACTGTTTGAACTTTGAAGTCTGATAAACAGTGAAGTCTACCCTGATAAACTTCACTGATACCCTGAAGACTCAAACATTTGGTAGATCCCAATGATTGATTCACTGATAAACTTTTTTGTTTTCATTTTTAGAGATTGTTTGAAGTCAAAATTTGTATGATTGTTTGAGTCTACTGTTTGAAGTCTACTTTTTGAATCTAAATACATGTCTTTATCAATATTTATAGGAGCAATGGAAAATACCCCTAAATCTCCAAAAAATGAAGACACCGATGAACAAAATACGGCTAAAAAAAAGAAGTGGTAGAACTTCAAACGTTTGGGATCACTTTTCCAAAAAGAAATCTAGATGTGTGTAATTATTGTGGAAAAGACTATGCTTATCATAGTAAGAAAATTGGTACAAGCTCTTTGTGGAATCACTTGAGAAACCAATGTAAGAAGTATTTGGATACGTTGTCTGATAAAAAACAAAAAGTGCTTAGCTTTTCTCCTATCAATGATAATGAGGGGTCGTTTAATAAAGAGAAATGTCGAAGAGTCGTGGCTAGGTTTGTGGTTAAGGATGAACAAGCTTTTAGGGTTGTAGAGGGTGAATGATTTAGGGAACTTGTTAAGGAGTTACAACCTAAATTTGGTATCTCTAGTAGAGTGACCGTTGCTAGAGATATTTATCGGTTGTTTTGTGATGAGAAGATCAAATTGAAGAAAGAGTTAAACAAGGATGGACAAAGAACATGCTTAACGACTGATTGTTGGACATCTTCCACACAAATGGCATATATGTGTCTCACTGCACATTACATTGATAGTAATTGGCGTTTCCATAAAAGAATTATAAACTTTTGCTAGATTTCAAATCATAAGGGTGAGACGATTGGTAAGGTTATTGAAGCTTGTTTGCTTGGGTGAGGGATTGAGAGTGTTAATACTATTATTGTTGATAAGGCATCTGCAAACGATGTAGTCGTTGCTTTCATTAAAAGAAGGGTTAATGCATGGTGTGGATCCGTTCTTGTTGGTGAGTACATGCATTTAAGGTGTGGTGCTCACATAGTAAACCTAATTGTAAATGAGGGATTGAAAGAGATGCATAATTCAATTCCTGCAATTCATAATTGTGTTAGATATATCCGTTCATCTCCTTCACGGTTGCAAAAGTTCAAGTCTTGCGTTGAGAAGGAAAAAATTGAATACAAGGGGTGGTTGGTTTTAGATGTTCCTATACGATGGAATTCTACTTTTATGATGTTGGATGTAACTCTTAAATTTGAAAAGGCATTTGAAAGGTATGCGGAGGAAGATGACAAGTTTGTGAGTTATTTTGAGGAGAAAGAAAACGACAAGAAGGTGATTGGTCCACCTAGTTCTAGTGATTGGGAGTGTCCTTCTATTTTTGTCAAAATTTTGTCCACTTTTTACGAAGTTACTTTGAAGTTTAGTGGCACATTGCACGTAACTTCCAACAATTTCTTTCATGAGCTTTGTGAGATTGATTCTCAATTGTGTTACTTGGCTCGTAACAATGATTCATTGTTATACAAAATGGCTACTAAGATGAAGAGTAAATATGACAAATATTGGGGTGATCCAGATCTTATCAATCCTATGTTGTGTTTTGGCGGTTGTGCTTGATCCGAGGTATAAGTTGAAGTATCTGAAGTTTTGCTTTGAGTCCTTATATGATACTCAAACTGTTGTTAAGCTTGTTGTCAATGTGGAACAAATCCTTCATCGAATGTATAATCATTATTCAAAAATTCGTAAAGATGGCGATGAGGTTAGTTAGTTTTATGCATGATTGTTTTTTAGAATTCTATTATGCTTGTTAATATATAATCATTTGTTTAATTTATGTTTGTATTTTTTTTTCTGTGTGTATAGGTTATCAAACTAGATTCATCACCAAGGAATGATTCTAAAGAATCTCATCGGAGAAAACTATTGGAATCATTTTTGCAACAACAACAAATGGACGTGCCGGAGAACATGAACGACGTTGATAGATATTTGGTTGATGAATCTATCAATCCAAAGACTCCATCATTTAAGGTATTGCTTTGGTGGAAAGATAATGCTAATAGGTATAACATTTTGTCTATGATAGCTAGAGATGTTCTTGCTATACCTATATCTACCGTAACATCTGAATCCGCCTTTAGTACTAGCGACCGTATTTTAGACTAATTTAGAAGCTCTTTGAGTCCAAAAATGGTGGAGGCCCTTGTGTGCACACAAAGTTGGTTGAAAGGGAATAATGAAGGCATTAAAATAAGTGAATTTTTGGATGAAATTGCATCTTATGACTTTCTTGAAGAATGTAATTTTAACAATGTTTCTTTTTTCATTCTTATATATTCTTAAATCTTAATAAGTTGTTTAATTTTTGTTTTTTAATTGTAGACAAACTCAAGGAGAATGCATCATTGGGGTCGGAGAGGTCCAAGAAGGTCGTGCTTGATTAAGGATTTGAATCGGTTGCCATCATTTAGGATTTTGAAGTTTAGTTCTAAGACTTATGGATTTTGATATATTATTTGCCTATTTGGATGATTGTAATGTAATAACTTATAACTTTCTTGAGAATAATTTTAGTATTATTTATCGTATTTCAATCGACAAATTTTTGTAGATTACTAACCCGCCAACCCAACTGGTAGCGGAAAAACCGTATAGGTCCACAGTGTGGCTGTGTGGGCGCAAGTATACACCGACACTATGGTCGCTACAAGTAATAAAGTGGTAAATATACCGAGATCGTATCCACAGGGATTGGACTTCAAAGTTTCGAGTCCTAAGTCGAGAATACACCGATTCAGTTAGAGAAGAATAAAATATTTTTGAGCGAGTTTGGTGTTTTAACAACAAAAACTAAATAATAAACTAAAATAGGTATGGGTGTAAGTTTTCCTTGCGATTGGCGTAGTAACAAATGGTTAGGCTTTTTGTAGTACGGAAAATATATAAAAAGTCCGATCTCTCGAAAGTGGATTTTTAAAGACCGGTCCTACAAAATGCCCATAAAGTGTCCATCGTTACCAACTATTAATCTTACCGATTTAATTACGTTGATAAAAATCAAGTTCTGTCGGTGCGGAGAGTTACACCCAAATCTCTTTGTGATATAAATCTCCTCTGACGTGTGAACCGTAATAAATCATGCAAAATTCGTATCTCTACGTGATTATCAAAGACTCTCTCAAATCTTTGTGCATCCTTTAAGCCGTATTTCGAATCCGCCCCTCTCGAGGTCTAGATTTAATATTAACACTTCAAAGTGATCGACTTATCAGCGTTGAGTTTAAGTCTCGACTTAAGTGACCAAGTGTAGCACCCGAAAAATCTAAGGTAAGTATTCCCCTCGTTCCTTGACTTTTATTAATTTGAGAATCTCTTTGTGTGCTTAATTGACATTTTATCAACCTGTTATGTGTATGTTAATCTGCCTTTTTAGCTTCGCTTTATCGAACCTTAGAAAGTCAAGTTTTAGGTGTCAAAGGGGATGGTCGCGATTGTGCCATCGCGATAGTGCCCTTGGCACTATCGCTGGATTTGTATCGTGAGGTCGGGTTTGGTCGCGATTGTGCCTTCGCGATAGTGCCCTTGGCACAATCGCCGGGCACTATCGCCTGGGATGTACCGTAAGTCGTTTGAGTGTCGTGATTGTGCCTTTGCGATAGTGCCATGGGCACAATCGCCAGACACTATCGCCGGCGGTGTCTGAGAGTATAAAAATCCAACTTTGACTATTTTGACTTCACTTCTCATCTCAAATCGTTTTGGGGCCGGCTTAGAGCTAGTTTGGGCGATTTTCTTCTACTTCTAAACCCACCAAACATTTATTGAAATCCTAAATTAGTTGGAGACATTTATTGGTGTTTAAGGGAACTAGAAGATCACTCAAGGGGAAGCATTCAAGACACATTTCAAGTCTCCACCTTCTCTCCATCCAATCCAAGTTTTCTAGGGTTTTGTATAAAACCCTAGATAGTGAGTTCTTACATTATTTTCAAATGAGATACATATTCTATATGCTTTCATACTTAATGTATTATTGTTATGAGAAGATCTAATCACATGATAAGTTTGACCTAACTGTAAGTGTGGTATTATTGGTATCTTAGCCTTGAATATGGTTATGGACATAAATGAGGTTATTATTCTTGATGTTTGAGCATGTTTACATATTCGTCTTGATGAGTCATGGATAATATTGAGTATTTGCATATCTTAGAGTTTTGTACCCAAGTTATGTTTGGGATTGTGGTAGTCTTATACATGTATCTTATGAGTATGAAACTATGTATAGAGACGGACATCGTAAGTACACAAGAAAGAACCATGAGTAAGTGCTAGGAGGATGTAGTCTTAGGTGCCACTATAATGGTATGCACCTAGACCTCCGCCATTTGGAGTAATGCCTGGGAGGTAGTCTTCAAGTGTGCCGGGCCTTCGGGATGTTGCTCAAGCGAGTGAACATCAAGGTACATTGACTTGAGGTAAAACTCATTGGTGTGATGGGTCTCCCCCATGATTGACCCCGTAAGGACTTTGGTGATTGAAGTGTCATAATTGTTCATAATATATGTAATGTTAATATGCTATGCTTTTATGTAACTCACTAGACCCGTTTGGTCTAACACTTGATTGTTGATATGTATCTCAGGTTCTAGTGGCGCGAGCGCCAAGGAAGCTTAATCGACTCTAGTGGTGAGCTTGGGAGCATTTTGGGATGCCAATATTGAAGACCATTATTTTGGACATAGTTCACAATCTTTTTGTAATCTTATGTCTAGCGAGATTTAGATTAGGGAGTTGTCATCTATTATTATGTCTTATTACAAACTTGTAATTAACAGGCATTTGTTGTCCCTTTTTTTTATGAGCTCGTGCTTTGGCAGTTATGCATACCACATTTCTATTTTCCGTAAATTTTTGTTAGTCCCATTTTTGGGGTGTTACAAGTTGGTATCAGAGCTCTAGTTTAAGTGAACTAGGTATCGACCTTAGCATACCTAGACTTAGACTGGCGATGCTTATAAAATCACTGTCCACTTGGGTAGAGCATTCCTAGGTGGGGAGAGTATTAGGAATTCAGAATTACATTGATTGAGAATTATGATGATGATAACGAGAATTCTTGTGTAAAATATGTTCACAATCTCACTTGGCCAGTGTTGTTCTGAATCTATGATTACGTGAGCATGTTCGAAGTTATTATTATGATGATTAATCCTTGTAGTAGTACGTATTGAACCAGTTATCTTTTAAAGAATTAACCGGTATCACTCTTATCATGTGTGACAGTTCGTTATGGTTAACATGAGGAGTCGGGTCGGGGCAACCGAGGAGGCAAATGAAGCAAGTGTAACTGCTTCGGAGATTACCCGACCGGTAAGCGCACCGACTAATCAAGTCATTCCACCAATACCCCCAATGCTAGAGGGTATCATAGACGCGAATCCCTAAGTGAACTTGGAAACCGAGGATCCAGTTATTCAAGAAGCGGACCCTCAGTCGGTCCCATTAGCCAGCATAATGCAAATGATGAACTCTGCAATGGACAAGCGGGACGAGAGACTCTTGAAAGTCCTAGAAGACAGAGATACAAGTAACCGTAGGCACGAGACGGTGGAGGACAATGCGGTTTTGGGATCGGGCGGTGCGGATAATGCTATGGGTACCGAGGAGCATGCAGTTAGAGCTGATAAAGGGAAGGAAAGGGGTTGTTCTTTCAAGACCTTCCTGTGTAGTTGAGCTCCGGAATTCTCGGGAACGACTGACCCGCTAGTCTGCATAAAATGGATTCAAGATGTAGAGATGGCTTTCGAGTCAAGCGAGTACGCGGACTCTCAGAGAGTCAGGTTTGCCTTTCAACTGCTTAAAGGGGATGCTCTGAGTTGGTGGAACATCACCCGAAGGGCACTTACACCGGAAGTTTTGGCCAAGCTCGCTTGGCCAACTTTCAAGAAGAAAATCATGGAGAAATACTGCAACGAGAGAGCCCTCAACAAAATAGAGGAAGAGTTCAAGAATCTGAAGATGGGAAATATGTCAATCGTGGATTATGCTAAACAGTTCTTGGACAAGCTCAGCATAGTTGAACATTTGGCAACAGATGAGTGGTCCAAAATAAAAGCCTTTGTGAAGGGACTACCTGCGGATATGAAGACGGGCGTGCGGAACGCTCATAAGGTTACGTTACAAGAAGTGATCGAGGCGTCTCAGTTGGTGGAAGATGATCTGATTCAAGAGAGAGAGGAGAAGAAAGTTCAAGGAGAGAAACGTAAATGGGAGGGGCCAACCGGGCCCGTGCGATCTTCCAAACCCTTTAGCGGGGGAAGGAACACTAATCCGCGCCGGGAGGCAAGGTGGTGCCCCAAATGTAAGAGTAAGCATCTCGGACCTTGTAATCCGAGGCCGTTTTCGGGAGCTATGGAATGTTTTAAGTGTGGACGAAAGGACCACATGAGTCGGGATTGCCCCTCGCGGGGAGTTTGTTACGAGTGCCGGGAACCGGGACACATCAAGCGCGATTGCCCTAAGTTAGAGAGGGGTGGCCAAGGGGTGCCAAGTGGGGCCTTGCCGAAGAAAGAAGTTCAACAAAAGGCGCCAAGTCGGGCCTTCCAGATGACGGCTAGTGAAGCAAAGGAGGCGGCAGACGTAGTGTCGGGTACGTTTCTAGTGAACTCTCTACCTACCCGTGTTTTATTCGATTCCGGTGCGAACCGATCTTTTGTGTCTACCTCCTTTTGCAAGAACCTCTCTACTCCTTGTAGTTTGTTGAATGATGCTCTAGTGGTAGAGGTAGCCAATGGGGAGCACATGGTTGTTAGGGGTTGTTATGTAGGATGTACCTTAGAGTTAGATGGAGAGCCCTTCGTTATAGATTTGTTACCGGCTAATATTGGAGGATTTGATGTAATAGTGGGAATTGATTGGTTAGCTAAGCACGATGCCGGTATCTTTTGTTCTAAGAAGTTGATTCGGGTACCTTTGTCTAAGGGCGGTGAAGTGTTGGTTTACGGGGAGAAGAACCGAGGAACCCATATGATTATATCATCACTCAAGGCACGCAAGAGCCTAGCCAAAGGATGTGAGTCATACTTAGCCTATATGATCGACGCGAAGCTAGAGAAAAAGAAATTGGAAGAAGTGGAAGTGGTGTGAGACTACCCGGATGTCTTTCCGGACGATCTACCTGGACTTCCACCGGAACGACAAGTGGAGTTCCACATCGACCTTACTCCGGGAGCCGCTCCGATTGCTCGTGCTCCTTACCGTTTAGCCCCGATAGAAATGCAAGCAACTCCAAGAACTAATTGAGAAAGGATTTATACGACCAAGCTCGTCGCCTTGGGGAGCGCCGATGTTATTCGTGAAGAAGAAGGATGGGTCTATGCGAATGTGTATAGACCACCGCGAACTCAACAAAGTTACTGTTAAGAACAAATATCCACTTCCCCGGATCGACGACCTCTTCGATCAACTTCAAGGAGCGGGGTGTTTCTCCAAAATAGATTTGCGATCCGACTACCATCAAGTGCGGGTGAAAGAGAGCGACATACCGAAGACGGCGTTTCGGACGAGGTATGGTCACTACGAGTTTTTAGTTATGTCATTCGGGTTGACTAATGCTCCGGCCGTGTTCATGGACCTGATGAATCGAGTATGCCGACCCTTCCTAGATAAGTCGGTCATAGTCTTTATCGACGACATCTTGATTTACTCGCGGGACGAGGAGGAGCATCGACAACATTTGCGGGAAGTTTTAGAGATCCTTCGAAGAGAGAAACTATTGCAAAATTCTCGAAGTGCGAATTTTGGCTACAAGAAGTGCAATTTTTGGGCCACGTGGTGTCAAAGGATGGAGTAAAGGTGGACCCGGCCAAGATCGAGACAATGATGAATTGGGAACACCAAGCTTAAGAGCTAGTAATAATGGCCACACCCAAGTGTTGCCTACTAGTCTCAAGTTGGCTCACACCCTTACCCAAAAGATGGTTAGTTCATAATAAAATACATAATAATAAAAGACATAATAATAAATTGCATAATAATAAAAATGATGTGTTTAACCCTCGGTGGGCAGACTGTGCCCACTTTGGAACAGTGACTTTTAACCCAAAAAATGATGTGTTTAACCATCAAAACATTCTCAACAACTCCAAATGAAAATAAATTAATAAAAGGAAAAAAGACAAACAAATAAAAAGGAAACACAACTAAAATGAAAGAAAAACTCACACAAATGACGTGTAAATAACGCTCAGAATGAGAGTTATCACCAACCCAACCCGCCCTAACCCGCAAGAGTTGGGTTGGTTATACTTTTGAATGAGTTGGGTTGGGTTGAGATTTTTCAAACCGTCATAATTGGGTTGGGTTGTAAAATTGCCAAAAACCGTCCAACCCAACCCGCGTACACCCCTAGTTGGAGGTATTAAGCAGTAATTAATGATAATGATAATAAAAGAAACTGTATGGCTCTATATAATATAATGAGTCCATTTCTCTAGAAGCCAAAATTTCATTCCAGGTTAAACCGGTCGGAAAGAAAATCCATTCTCATGCCTATTACCTGTCATTTTCATTTGCATTCCCATTTTCATTCCACTGCTTAAACCAATAAAGAGTTTACTCTTTAGCTTGTTTTGTTCTCTACAATAGAACTAGTTTACCAAAGGCAAGTGATATTACCTTACTAGAAGAATATGACAAGTACCAAGAATCTTACCCGGTAAGAATTAAAGTAAAGACCGAGAGTTTTACCTGGTAAGTGATAGCGAATACTCTTACCATGATTAGCGCTTACCGGGGAAATTGTTGTACACGATATCGTTTTGGTTGACTAAAATATTACCGGATAAATAAGTAATAGTGTTGAATTTTACCGATAATTGCTTACCCAGGTAAGCGTTTGGTAAACAACCCCTGACACTTGATAGAAGGTAAGAGAAATTGTTTTTTTTTATTAATTTTCACTAATAAAATTTAACTATTATTGTTTTATATAATTTTTTTTAAGCATGTTGAAATTATAATATTATATATATTTTAATAATATAATTAATGTTAAAGTCTTTAAAATAGAAAATCTGTTTGTTTAGAGATTTTGACTTTTAGGTAAATTATAAAAAAACTGCCGTAAATATTATAATAACCCCATCTCAATTTCTATGGCTTTTTAAGAAATGGATTTTTTTTTGTTTTGATGAATTTCAGAATAAAGTTCAATAATGTATTATTTATTTATTTTTGAGTAAATTACAACATTTGTCCCTGGATTTTAGCCAAACTTCAAATATCGTCATCAACAATTAAAAGATACAAATAACGTCATCATGGTTTTATTTTCGTTATGCTTTTGATCTATGGTTGTTGGAGTTATTAATTGCTACTGAGGGGAGTTTTTAGCCTTTTTCAATGGCAAAGGGAGTCGGAACCACGCCGAAAGGATATGGGGTGTCGGGCTTTGGGTGTCATCACCAGAGAATAGGAAAGGAGGTATGGAGTTTCAGTTGAGTGGTGGTTGGTAATGAAGATGGGATGTGTGAGGTGGATGGACAGGTCTAAGGCTTTTTTTCCTTTAATTTTATCCATTTCTTTTAACAAAAATAGTGTCGAAAAACTAAAATGCTTCTCATTTAATGCAATTTACGGACCATAAACGCAATGAGAAATAAATATTGATGACGTTCTCTTTTTGTAATTTCTAATTGTTGATAACGATCCTTAAAGTTTGGTCAAGGTCCAAGGACGCTTTTTTGTAATATACTCTATTTTTTGTTGATATGGTTTATTGTTGTTAATAATAACTAGGTATGTACTCGTGAGTGATGTTGCACGAAGAATTTATAATTTGAAGTCGAGAACTTGAAATAGCAATTATGTTTCATGTTAAGTTAGTATTCTTTGTCCCTCTCGATACTAACTCTTTAATGGCATGGTTCTTGATTCACTTAGTGCACATATATGTGAATCATGCATCAACTCTGAAGTACTTTGATATGCATTTCAATCTATTATGTGTACATTGCCCAAATGATATTCCACAAATGTCATTAGCAGTTATAGTGCTTAATAAATGTGAATTTTGTCGACCTAAGAAACTGTAGATCTTCCATGAAAGATAAATCTAATCAACATATAGTTTTAGCTTGAATATTCACCAATGACGTTAGAGTAAAATTGAAACACATCGGAAACCTTGAAAAATAAAAATATGCACACATGCCATAAGGTTATACATGTACATAGAAAAAAACAACGTAAAACAGAAAAAAAAATCAATCACCAAGTCCGGTTCGGCTTCAAAGGTAAATTGCTCAAAACATCCATATGCAGATATCTCTTGCAAGAAATACATAGTTATTGTAAATATATATGTAGTGATTATATATACAAGTAATTTGACAAATGTTAATAATCGATAGTTGATAGTACCTTATTAACAAATGTTGCTCATTTAAGTATTTTGAGTGTTAAGGTCATACAAAGACCAAAGGAAAGAACCTCATGTTTTACAAGATAAGTAAGGCCAACCATAGATAAGTTGCTACAATGTGTTGTAGCCTATGTTTGTCCCAAAAATGTAAGGTTAAGGGATGGTCTTTGTGGGACACTGACAAAAAATTGCATGTGCAAATAGTTAGCATATCATAGTTCCATGACTTGATCATCAATAGCTCTACAATTACAAAAAAGATACACAAATTCTTACTTGTAAAAAAATTGATGAACATAAATTTGAACATAAGAAAGAAAAAGGGCAGATGATGCTGACATAAGTCAAGAAAAGATGACAAATCGAAAATAAGAAAAGGGTAGATGGCAAATCAAAGTCGAGAGGAGGGCAGATGGAAAGTCGAGCACTCAAGCTGCGAGTAGCAAAGAATCTTGAATTTTTGATATGTATATATACTCGCACGCGTTGTGGTGCGAAACATATTGATTATGAAGCCAATTGTAACACCCTCAGATTTGGTAAGAGGAACTAATAAAAAATTTCGATATCACATCAAATAAAAGACAAACTTCTTCCTACAAATCAAAACTCAATATAAAAATTCTATAATTAACTTCAACAATAATGACATCAGAATTAAGCAAGGACTAAACCGAAGTCGGGTGCTACTTATCCCTAATACAAGTTGCTCTCCTCAAAACTAAGGCGGAAGACTTCTCCAAGCCAAACTCACTCGTGCATGCAACTAGCACTCATCTCTTCACAATAACACTGGCACCATTCCCCACACCTGATGCACATACCGACAAATAAAAAAGTAAGGCTAACGTCTAGTGAGTTCAAGAGTTTTTCAACATGAATAAATATATTTGTTAAAGGGAAAAAATGCGGTTTAAATCATAATATTTCAAAATGATTTACTTTAAATATTAGACGACTCATTTTCCAATAACGCACATTTTTAAAGACAGGTACCCCAACATGGACACTCCTTCGTAAAACAACTTCAACCCCAAAACTCACTCAAAACGTGAATAGAAATTGAATTCCCAATTTAAAAAATGTGGATAAAACCTTATTTCCCGAAACACCCAAAACACGGGCATGGCATAATACTCAACCCTTAAATCTGAAATAAAAATCCATATATGCAAAACGTCACCGAAAACATGGATAATAAAATAATACAATTTAATACCCAAATAACACCTTCCGGTGATGGGGGAGACCCGATTTCATTGTACGTGGTGGAACACAAAGTTAAGCCACATAGCCATGTTGTCGAACTTGTAACACCCCGAATTTCGAAAAGTATCATTTCAAGTTAATTCAGAAACCAATATATCAAGGAAAAATAAGATATTTGATTTTGGACTTGAATACTATATTTTATAGTCTTGTTGGATGAAGGATTCAATTACGAGTCCAACGGTCCTTTTCGGAGCAAAAACGGAGCTATAACGAATAAGTTATGGCCAAAATAGTGATAAGACGCGAGAAATGGGGATTTCGGAGGCCCGCGGGTTGGTGGGCGACCCTAGGCCGCGACCTAGGCCGCGGAACCCTCTGGATGGGTGTTAGGTAAGCGCGCGGCTTACCCCGCGGCTTCCAAGTCGCGGGCCAAACCGCAGGAAGAGACCTGAGGGTTTTATACGCGATTTTTGGAGGTCAAAATTCATTTCTTCATATCTTCTTCATCCCAACTCCGATTTCAGTGATTCAAGTTGCCACGGTTTCATTTTTGAGAGCTATTCAAAGATATATCAAGATATTTTAATTCTATTGGAAGATCCAAGGATATTTTATGGTGGTAAGTTCCTCATCTATCTCAATGTTAAGCTAGGGTTATATAGTTTCACCCTTTTTCCTTTCATCCTTCAACTTAGGTGTGATTTTGGTGACTTTTATGTTGAAGGAACCTTGTAGATGTGTTGGATCTAAGATCTAGAGAAGTTTCTTGGAGATTCAAGCCTTCATCTTTGGAGATTCAAGTTTTGGGGGTAAAATCTAGATTTAGCCTAAATCTAGCAAGGTGAGTTCAAGTTGGATTGTGAAAACGTTGTACATGCCAAAAATGTTCATTTTAAAGTATTTACATGTTTACTTGAAGTTTATTAAAAGTTGGGTATTTGAAGAGTTTCACTCATTTGGATTATTTGGTTTTATAAAATTTGTGAACCACCCACATTTGGGATTCTTGAACATTTTGGTGGATAAATCATGTTAATACACTCCCTAGATGATTTTATATATAAATGGAGTTCCTTTCATGTAAATGTCCTTTTATGCATTCGATTTTATAAACCGTTTGGAAAATGCATATTATTGTGTTATGAGGCATTTGGAAAATATAAGGGTATAAGTTCATTTGAAAGTGGGTTGTCTCAACTAATGTTGAGTTTTGAACTAATCTTACTTTTGGTCGTTGTGTTTGCATATCCGTTGGTCAAACGTGTTTTAATGTTTACACTGACTTTCATTTGGAGACTTAAGTAAACTGTTGAGCCTTGGCTCGATTTTGACTAAAATGAGTTTTTAGTACAATTGACCGGTTGACTAGCCCGGGGTGGAAGCTTTTAGTACAATTGACCGGTGAAAGATTTTAGTACAATGGCGTTTATTACGTGTCATTTGAGAGTTATATGTTTTGAGTACTTGGTCATTCAATTGGAGTCATGTAATGTTTTAGACTGTAATGTAGTGGATCCATAGGCATATCTTTATTATGTAAAAATAAAATGGGCTATTATTTATATATTGGCCAGAATTAGTCTTGGGATCTCGAGGATAATACGGTGAGGGCTTGTGGAGTCCAATACCGGGACCTGCATCAGCGAGTTAATTTTTGTGCCTGTTTTTATGGGATAGTTATTTCCCATTTGTAGCTAGTCGAGACATTGGGTCCTCGGGGGCCTTTGGTACGGTTATGTGGGACCGGTTACTAGCCATGGACCGTAAATGTAATCCTAGCGAATGAGCATGATTAGGAATCCTCGGGGACCTCCCCCACATCTTAGTACGAGTCGGCGAGCTCGTGGCCATGAGTTCCTAGTATGGTGAGCTCAATAACTTGGAATGTGGCCTACTCTGTGTTCTGCCACTAGCCATGGAATTCGGGTGTCCCCCGTCATCGAAATGTGTTGTTTTGGGTATTTAACTTTATCCTTGTTTTCGGTGACGTTTTGAGTTTGGGTCTTTCCCCATATGCTTTAATTTTGGTCGTTTGGTTTATAAAGTTTTATTGAAACATCATCAATAGAGCATTTACAAATATTCACGTTTTGAGTAAGTGTTGGATTGCATTAATTCATGAAATAATGTTTGGCGTTGTGGCGTTCATTTATAAATTGCTTATTATTGGAAAACGAGTCGTTCTCATATTTAAATTAATTCATTTTAAAGGATCATGATTTAAGTTGCATTATTTACGTTTAATGGTTTTTATATTCTTGATGAAAACTCTTGAACTCACTAGGCGTTAGCCTAACCCTTTTTATTTGTCGGCATGTGCAACAGGTTCCGGTTGGGAATAGTTCTAGTGAGACTGTGAAGAGATGATTGCTAGTGGTGTGCTCGAAAAGGTGATTAGCTTGTTGAAGTCTTCCGCACGTATATTGGAGATAGCGATTGGTATTGGGTTATAGTAACATCCGAATTTAGTTAGTGTTTATGTAAGCCTTTATTTACTCGTTGATGGTTCAATCTAGAAATGTATTTCATTTACGGATTTGTAATAAGAGATTTTATCCCTCTTTGAGGTGTTATTGAAAGTTTTAATTTAGTAACTCTTTCCAATATTGAGGGTGTTACAAGTTGGTATCAGAGGTTATGTTTGAGAGAATTAGGTATTGATTTTTGGATGCCTAGACTCAAACTAGCGAACTTTTAAGTGATGGAAAGCGAGATTGCACCAATAGACACTATAAGATTGGATGTTTTGAGGATAATGGAGTCACTAGGAGCGAAAATCAGGTCGAGAGTAACAAGGATGATCATGTATAGTACGTTCATAATTGCACCTGGCCAGTGTTATGGTGAACCTACGAGCTACATGTGTATACTTGGACTACTTTGATGTGACGACCGTTGGGGTAGTGAGGCGGTTCTAAGTGAGTAACCGTTATGAGAGGTCGATGACTTTAGTATTCGTCACTTGGAGTGACGGTAAGAATGGTGATCACATTAAGTGGACCGTCTCTGGTCGGATTGATTGGTTAGATTAGAACCATAGGATTTTGGAATCAACATTATTCGAGGAGAATTGTAAAGTGAACCTATGGAACCCTTGAATTATTGTCCTAAGATGATTGAGTATCTGGATGACAATAGTGTGCCGGGAAATCGAGGATCTTTGGTCTAGATAAATCGAGGAGCGTGGTTTCGAGGTGTTGAGTGCCGATCAAATCCATGCACGAAATTTATTTCTGAAATAAAATTGCATCAATTATTTCTCATGTTTCCAAATCACCATGTGGAGCATATCACGAAATCTTGAAATATTTAGCATACATAAGTTTTTAGACCATGATCTTAGACACGCATAAAGTTATTTCATTGCATGTGGTTGCAAGTTTTGTTGAGGCTTTGTTTATTCTCATTTCTGCCTAACGCTATTTTCGATTATTGTGATGTTCGTATTTTGACGTTGCGTAGAGTCTTGGACAAGTAACTACGACTTATGACCTTAACATTGGATCTCTTCCACATATGTTAAGGCCTTGGACGAAGAATTGTCTTCCATTATTTTAGTGTTTAAGTTTTCTTGGGAATTATATTTCTTGTGAGTTTCGTTAATTTTTATGGAGTATTGTTTTACTCGCATGCATGACATAATAGTCACTATTTTGGGCCAATGAGCGTTTTATCCGAACGACTAGAGTCGAAGTCGACTTAAATTATTTTATGTTTGGTCAAATCGCAAGCACTTCTCGTTTTACTAAGTTTGAGAAATAAATTGATGTATGTGGGTCGTGTAGGAGATTTGACTCCACGTCATTTTATGGTCAAATGGGGAATTTTGGGACTTGGTTACGTAAATTTCTCCTTCTGGAGCTTATACAATCATTTGTTGCACGCCATTTTAGTGCGGGAAATTATTTTAAGTACATAACATAAAGTGATGCATATTCGGACCATAGCGGTCTATTTAAAAAGGTTGTTGCGCATATTTTATTATTATCGTTATTAGCATGAGTAGTGATCAAATGATTTCGAAATATTTTCTTACCTGTGTGACGTTGTGTCCACTTTGTACACCTACCGAGTACAACGGTAGTGGACTTTACTCACATGTTTTATTGTTATAAAGCTTAGAACTTGGAAGTTTTATAAAATGTTAAATTGGCATATTAGCTTGAAAAACCCTTGAACTCATGAGAACCATAGCTTTAAACCCACTTTGTGGAAGGACTTGTTAATAAGGACTAGAGATGTCCTTGGGAGTTGAAGCGTCGGATGAGTCGACCGGTGACCAGTTTCAAATCTTGGACTCGGTTTCATGATCTGGTTCACGCAGAAGTATTTGATGCATTAGATTTATGTTTTCCAGTTAATTAAGTGATGACCTTTCCGTCTCGATGAATCCTTAGGTTAAAACCTTGTGCAGTTGCTTTTGGTTGGTGTTGAAGTTGGGGGTTGATGGTACAACATGTTATGTGTCTGTAGTGTGCCACCTTTTTGGTATTTGTGGTTATTAGTGATGTTGTGAGTGGCTAATAGGGACATATGGTTTGGGTGATTATCTCAGAAAGTAGGTGTCAACTTGGAATCGACGTTGCTATTTGGGGATGGAATGGTTGGTAGTATGTCCTCATTGCAGATAGTTGTTTTAAGGATAGGAGTCAATATTCGATTTGGAGGACTTGGAGAGAATGTCGGAGCAGACCTTAAGTGAAAATCGATTATTGAGGAGACCTTGATTTGTCACAACTAGAAATATCGTCCTTATAGCAACAACGGGTAATCGACTCAGTAATTCTATGTGTGGATCCCTTATTGCTCAGGTAAAGTCACTATGGTTGTGAATATCCAAAACCGAAAGTAGTTTAGTCAACTGTAATTAGTTTGTTGATGCAAATGTCGTTATGGTTTTGGAAGGCAAGTGAGTGCATAGCGCGACTCGCTGGGGGGGTTGATTGGAAATATTTAAAGGTAAAAAGTTTGCTTTGGACACCTTGGTGGAAACGGTTGGTTATCATCGCAATTTACTCTTGAAGTAGTACGTCCAACCTAAGGTTGGGAGGCAACCAAGACCTTAATATTAGGAAAATGATTTGATAAGGACTCGATGTCCTTTCCGTCATCAGTAAAGTATATTGAACCTTGAAAATATAGTTCTGACGGCTCGTTACGAAAAAATCCAGCGACGACTTCAACCGGGATGTAATCGGGTTCGTATATGAGGTAAGGTTCGTGAAGGCATTCCTTTTGGATAGGGAATCAATTGATCTCTCCAAGTGCGATGTTGGGTGCTTAGTTGGTGCTAGATTTCGAGGACGAAATCTCTTTTAAGGTTGGGAAGATTGGAACACCCCGAATTTCGAAAAGTATCATTTCAAGTTAATTCAGAAACCAATATATTAAGAAAAAATAAGATATTTGATTTTGGACTTGAATCCTAGATTTTATAGTCTTGTTGGATGAATGATTCAATTACGAGTCCAACGGTCCTTTCCGGAGCGAAACCGGAGCTATAACGAATAAGTTATGGCCAAAACAGTGATCAGACGCGAGAAATGGGGATTTCAGAGGCCCGCGGGTTGGTGGGCGACCCTAGGCCCCGACCTAGGCCGCAGAACCCTTTGGATGGGCGTTGGGGAAGTGCACGGATTACCCCACGGCTTCCAAGTCGCAGGCCAAACCGCGGGAAGAGACCTGAGGGTTTTATACGCGATTTTTGGAGGTCAAACTTCATTTCTTCATATCTTCTTCATCCCAACTCCGATTTCAGTGATTCAAGTTGCCACGATTTCGTTTTTGAGAGATCTTCAAGGATATAGCAAGATATTTGAATTCTATTGGAATATCCAAGGGTATTTTATGGTGGTAAGTTCCTCATCTCTCTCAATGTTAAGCTAGGGTTAGATGGTTTCACCCTTTTTCCTTTCATCCTTCAACTTAGGTGTGATTTTGGTAACTTGTATGTTGAAGGAACCTTGTAGATGTGTTGGATCTAAGATCTAGAGAAGTTTCTTGGAGATTCAAGCCTTCATCTTTGGAGATTCAAGTTTTGGGGGTAAAATCTAGATTTAGCCTAAATCTAGCAAGGTGAGTTCAAGTTGGATTGTGAAAACGTTGTATATGCCAAAATTGTTCATTTTAAAGTATTTACTTGCTTACTTGAAGTTTATTAAAAGTTGGGTATTTGAAGAGTTTCACTCATTTGGATTATTTGGTTTTATAAAATTTGTGAACCACCCACATTTGGGATTCTTGAACATTTTGGTGGATAAATCATGTTAATACACTCCCTAGATGATTTTATATATAAATGGAGTTCCTTTCATGTAAATGTCCTTTTATGCATTCGATTTTATAAACCGTTTGGAAAATGCATATTATTGTGTTATGAGGCATTTGGAAAATATAAGGGTATAAGTTCATTTGAAAGTGGGTTGTCTCAACTAATGTTGAGTTTTGAACTAATCTTACTTTTGGTCGTTGTGTTTGCATATCCGTTGGTCAAACGTGTTTTAATGTTTACACTGACTTTCATTTGGAGACTTAAGTAAACTGTTGAGCCTTGGCTCGATTTTGACTACAATGAGTTTTTAGTACAATTGCCCGGTTGACTAGCCCGGGGTGGAAGCTTTTAGTACAATGGCGTTTATTACGTGTCATTTGAGAGTTACATGTTTTGAGTGCTTGGTCATTCAATTGGAGTCATGTAATGTTTTAGACTGTAATGTAGTGGATCCATAGGCATATCTTTATTATGTAAAAATAAAATGGGCTATTATTTATATATTGGCCAGAATTAGTCTTGGGATCTCGAGGATAATACGGTGAGGGCTTGTGGAGTCCAATACCGGGACCTGCATCCGCGAGTTAATTTATGTGCCTGTTTTTATGGGATAGTTATTTCCCATTTGTAGCTAGTCGAGACATTGGGTCCTCGGGGGCCTTTGGTACGGTTATGTGGGGCCGGTTACTAGCCATGGACCGTAAATGTAATCCTAGCGAATGAGCATGATTAGGAATCCTCGGGGACCTCCCCCACATCTTAGTACGAGTCGGCAAGCTCGTGGCCATGAGTTCCTAGTATGGTGAGCTCAATAACTTGGAATGTGGCCTACTCTGTGTTCTGCCACTAGCCATGGAATTCGGGTGTCCCCCGTCATCGAAATGTGTTGTTTTGGGTATTTAACTTTATCCTTGTTTTCGGTGACGTTTTGAGTTTGGGTCTTTCCCCATATGCTTTAATTTTGGTCGTTTGGTTTATAAAGTTTTATTGAAACATCATCAATAGAGCATTTACAAATATTCACGTTTTGAGTAAGTGTTGGATTGCATTAATTCATGAAATAATGTTTGGCGTTGAGGCGTTCATTTATAAATTGCTTATTATTGGAAAACGAGTCGTTCTCATATTTAAATTAATTCATTTTAAAGGATCATGATTTAAGTTGCATTATTTACGTTTAATGGTTTTTATATTCTTGATGAAAACTCTTGAACTCACTAGGCGTTAGCCTAACCCTTTTTATTTGTCGGCATGTGCAACAGGTTCCGGTTGGAAATAGTTCTAGTGAGACTGTGAAGAGATGAGTGCTAGTGGTGTGCTCGAAAAGGTGATTAGCTTGTTGAAGTCTTTCGCACGTATATTGGAGATAACGATTGGTATTGGGTTATAGTAACACCCGACTTTAGTTAGTCTCTATGTAAGCCTTTATTTACTCGTTGATGGTTCAATCTAGAAATGTATTTCATTTACGGATTTGTAGTAAGAGATTTTATCCCTCTTTGAGGTGTTATTGAAAGTTTTAATTTAGTCGCTCTTTCCAATATTGAGGGTGTTACAGAACTTCACCTCAGATCGTAACTGTATTGCCTGCTCTGCCGAGCTACACCTCTGTTACACCCTAAATTTCGATATGTTTGGTTATCTTTCCTTCCCCATTTAAACTATGATTAAGCATTATTGTTAGACTTGACAATAATTGACACGACATGCTAATTCGACACGAAATAAACGGGTTTGGGTAATACATTTCAACTCGTTTAGTTAACGGGTTGACATGACACGACACGAAAATTAAACGGATAAGTTCAGGGTAAAAAATTTACTCAAAAATGACCCGAATAACCCGTTTATATATATGTATATATGTTTTTTATAAGTTTTCTTTTCAATGCTTTAGATTTTTAATGTTTTAGATTTGGTGAGAACTTATAAGTTTGAACTATAAAATTTGGATTTATAATGTTTCCATTTGAATTTTGGAATTGTACTTTTTTGTGAATTTTTTTATTTTTTATATTTATAAATGTTAAACGGGTTAGGCGGGTCGTGTCAGGTTAGGCGGGTCGGGTAAGGGTTGAGATTTTCTGACCCGTTTATTAAACGGGTCGGGTTAGGGTTAGGCATTCTCAACCCGTTTAACTTTGAACCCGACACGACACATGTAACACCCCGGATTTCCGTTTTGTATCTTGTTATTCGTGTGTTAAGCTTTGTCGTTAACACTGCGTTAGGTTTCGTGTTCAAGTCTTTTTGGTGGTTCTTGGTCGAGCAATCAATGCACTACGCGAGTTACACCGCGACTAGAGGTCGCGACACAACCCGCGGGATCCTCTGGAAGGTTTGGGATTTTGGTGCTACGCGAGTTGCACCGTGGGTGGAGGCCGCGGCACAAACCGCAGAATCCACTGTTTCGTATGGGTTCAGTGGACACGGGCGAGACGCGTAGCTCTCCTGGCCGACTTAGGGTATTTCAAATTCAAATATCTCATTTGGAGATATTTCTTTTTATCTCAAAATCAATTCTCTCTCTCTGGTTTTTCTCTTTTCGTTCTTCGATCGTAAGAGCTTCGTTTGGTTGCTAGATTTAGTGTTTCTAGCAAGGGTTCGGTATTAAAATCTTCACCACTTCGTCGTGTTCGATATCTGGTTTTTTGGGTTTTCGTATAAACCTGTTGGGTGAGTTCCTACTATCATTTTAAACTGTATACATATCAAAAGATACCTTTTGGAACTTCTATATATCTCCATGGTTTCAGATCTAAGTTTTCTACATATTTGATATAACTTGAGTTTTGGGAGATTTTAGGGTTCCCGATCATTTTTAACTAAAATGATGGATTCTATCTTATTTGAAGTAAAAGGATGTTTTACTTGCACATTATGTGGGATATGTGAAAGAATGTTTATGAACTCATCTTTATGATTTTCATGTTTACCAGAAGTTGAACTTGAAAAGGCATTTTGTTTATAAAATGTTTTTATACCATATGACTATCTATGGTTGGTTATAAGATTGTTGGGATGTCTATTCCCCTTCAAAGAAAAGGCATTTGTTTATAAAATGTTTTTATACCATATGACTATCTATGGTTGGTTATAAGATTGTTGGGATGTCTATTCCCCTTCAAAGAAAATGCATTTGTTTATAAAATGTTTTTATACCATATGACTATCTATGGTTGGTTATAAGATTGTTGGGATGTCTATTCCCCTTCAAAGAAAAGGCATTTGTTTATAAAATATTTTTATACCATATGACTATCTATGGTTGGTCACACTGTTGTTGTGACAGGTCTTTACCATTACTAGTGGATCCCTAGGTTTTGAGTCGGCTTTTATTATTGGGATGTCTATTCCTCTTTCTGTAGCTACGGAAGCATATGATCCTCGAGGTCCATTTGGTACGGTTATGTGAGACCGGTTACTAGCTATGGGTCATGATGTAGTCCTAGTGAACGAATATGACTGGTTTCCTCGAGGGCCCTCCCTCACATCTTAGTACGGACCTTGTTGTTCGTGGCCATGGATTCCATGTATTGAGCTCACAACTCGGATTGTGGCCTACTTTTGTGTTCCGCCGCAATCCTTGGTAAATCGGGTTTCCCCCGTCATCGCAAGATGAATTTTCGGACCGATCAGTCCTTATGTGGAAAAGATTTCATTTGTAAACCAAAACTTATTGAAAAGATTTCCTTTTAATACGATTGTTTATATCTCTTGATATTATAAACTGTATGTTCTCATTAGGCTTTAAGCCTAACACTTTTTCTCAAATAATGTGTATAACAGGTTCCCGTTAGCGGTGGGTTGCTAAGGGCTTGAGTGACGAGCTTGGTCTCGGGGATTTTGAGATGACTAGTATTGATGTTGGGCATTTGTTTAAGTCCCATTCTTTTGGCGATTTTGGATTAACAACTGATGTAATCTAGATAGGTTGTGTTTAGATTAGTTTTTTGTTGAATTCCATATCCGCATTCAGGATTAGTACATTTCCCCTTTTTGGGAGGTTTATACCAAGTGTTGATTTTTATTTATCCAGTTTCCGCGTTTTAAATTTCACTCTGGATTTTAGGGTGTTACAAGTTGGCATCAGAGCTCTAGTTTAAGTGAACTAGGCATGAACGTAAGATGCAGGGCCGTGCCTGGAAGGGGGCGGGCTGGGCGTGCGCCCAGGGCCCATAAAAATAAGGGGCCCAATTTTTTTTCTATATGTATTATATATAATAGTTATAAAAAAAATTATGAACTAAAAACAATTGTTGGGAAATTTAGCAGGCCCGTGACTTGACTTGTAATAGATAGCCTCATAGCAAAAAAGAAGGGCCCAATTAAAAAACAAATTAAGTTGATAAAGCCCTAAAATTCTAAATCAGTGAAGCCGCTTCCAAACTAACGCTCCTGTTCATCAAAAACTTCAATCGTCTCCTACTTTCCTCCATTGTTAGTACCGAGAAGTGTCTAAGAGAACTAGAAGAAGCTACCTACTGCATCTGTGATGAAAAATCTCTCATCTCTGCCTCGTTTCCAGTCCAAGATTCCAATCGATTTTCCTAACGGTAATCTACAACCAAAACACGAAGAGACAATGAAGATTTCGATGAAGAGGCAATCAATTTCTCTGCTCATATTCATACCCGTTAATGGGGGTTTAGGTTAGTGTTTTTTTTTTTCTTCGGTATTTATACTATTAGATTTCTAATTTGAAACTCAAATCTTCCAAGTTCCAAGTAAATTGCAATTCATTAGTTCAATTGGATCTCTGTTGACTGTTGTTCACTATTTCTGATGCGATTTCAATTTCATCAATCATCAGTTCAGTTGGAAATTGGATAGTGTGAGTTCATTGCAATTCTTCAAAGTTCAACCTAGATAACCAGAAACCAGATTCTGACTTTCGAGTTCATACTTCATTGAAATTCTGCAAACCAAATTCAGGTGCTATTGTTCTTATTACTTGATACTTATTAGTTTGATTGTCTGACAGTCTGAATTGGTTACTTGGTTATAATTGTTTATTTGTTTGAGCATAAAGCATGATGCCTAAAAAACATTTGTCCGGAAGTGAGAAAAGGAAAAAAAGAAAATTACTTGAACAACTAGTACAATCCCAAAAAGGGGCCATGGATAAATTTGTTAAAGGCGTAGGAACCTCTAATGAAAATTTAGATGAACATAATGTTGAGCACCCACATGTCGATTCTAATGTTGAGCACCCACATGTCGATTCTAATGTTGAACACCCACATGTCGAATCTAATGTTGAGCACCCAAATGTTGAACAATCTATCCCTTTTTTTGATATGTATGATCCTAGTAATTGGGATAATCTTGACAATAAATCGAGAGACATTTTAGTTGAAAAGGGGCCTATTAGAGAATTTAATATAGTGTTTCCTTTAGATAGCATGTCTAGACATTTCTCGTATTCTTATTATGATAAAAAATTAAGTAACGGTGAGTCTAGTGACCGGAAATGGCTAGTTTATTCAAAACATGTGGATAAAGTGTATTGTTTTTGTTGCAAGTTGTTCAAGTCTAAGAATTATAAAAATGCAATAGCTAATGAGGGATTTAGAGATTGGAAGCATCTTTGTGAGAGACTTAAGGAACATGAGAATAGTATTGAACATATGAGCAATATGTTATCTTGGAATGAACTAAGAATAAGGCTAAATACAAGCCAAACAATTGATAAAGATTTACAACAAGAAATTATAAAAGAGAAAGAACGTTGGAGACAAGTTTTAGTACGAATAATTGCCGTTGTTAAATGTCTTGCCAAATATTCTTTGCCTTTTAGAGGATCTAATGAGAAGTTATATCAACTTGGGAATGGTAATTTTCTGGGATTAATTGAAATGATCGGAGAATTTGATGTAATCATTCAAGATCATATTAGACGCATTCAAAATCATGATATTCATTATCATTATCTTGGTTCTAAAATTCAAAATGAGTTGATTTCTCTTTTGGCTCGTAGTGTTAAAAATTCTATCATAAAAATTATCAAAGAGGCTAAATATTTTTCTGTGATTCTTGATTGTACACCGGATGTGAGTCATCAAGAGCAAATGAGTTTAATAATAAGATGTGTGAATATGTCCGGTAATAAAATAAAAATAGAAGAGTATTTTTTAGAATTTTTAAAGGTTGATGATACATCTGGTTTAGGATTGTTCCATGAATTATTAGACGTACTTAAATCTCTTGATCTTAGTGTTGATGATGTGAGAGGTCAAGGCTATGACAATGGTTCTAACATGAAGGGCAAACACCAAGGGGTGCAAAACCGGTTACTTGAAGTTAATTCAAAAGCATTGTATATGCCATGTGCTTGTCATAGCCTTAATCTTAGTCTTAGTGATATGGCTCATTCATGTGTCAAAGCCGTTTCGTTTTTTGGAATTGTTCAACGAATATACACGTTATTTTCTAGTTCCACAAAAAGATGGAAGGTGTTACTTGATAATGTTTCAAACATGACTGTAAAATCTTTATGCAATACACGTTGGGAGAGTAGAGTAAAAAGTGTGAAAGCCATTAGATATCAAACTCCTCAAATAAGATCGGCTTTACTTGAGTTGTCAAAAGCATGTGATGATGCAAAGTCGAAAAGTGAAGCGGAAAGTTTGGTAAGTGCAATTGAAAACTTTGAGTTTTTACTTGGTATGGTTATTTGGTATGATATTTTATTTGCAATAAACATGGTTAGTAAGAAGTTGCAATTCAAATCTATGTGTATTAATGCTACCATGGAACAATTTGAAGGTGTGTTGAGGTACTTTGAAAAATATAGAAATGATGGGTTTGCATCAAGTATGGATACCGCAAAAAATTTAGCATGTGAAATGAATCTAGATCCTAGATTCTTGGCTAAGCGTCGTATTATTAGAAAAAAACAATTCGATGAAAATAACAATGAAGAAGATATGCAAGCATCGGAAGAAGAATCTTTTAGAATTAATTATTTTCTTACCATTGTCGATATGGCAATTTCTTCATTGAACAAAAGATTTGAACAATTAAAGAAGTTTGAAAGTATTTTTGGATTCTTATTTGATTCTGATAAACTAAAGGCATTGGATGAGAATGAATTGATGAGATGTTGTGCTAACTTTGCTAATACCTTTTGTCATAATAATGTGTCAGATGTGGATTTAAATGATTTCTTTTCTGAATTAAAGGTGTTGCAAGTAACTTTACCATATAAATCAATGTCGGCGGTTGAGATTCTTGAGTTTGTCAAAATTGCAGATTGTTATCCTAATGTTTCAGTTGCGTATCGAATTATGTTGACAGTTCCTGTGACTGTAGCATCTGCCGAAAGGAGTTTTTCAAAGTTGAAGTTATTGAAGACATACTTAAGGTCATCAATGTCACAAGAAAGGCTAAACGGATTGGCGATACTATGTATTGAAAAAGATATACTAGATAGTATAGATTTAGATACTATTATTGATGATTTTGCGTCTAAGAATGCTCGAAGAAGTTGTTTTGTATGAATTATTATTGAAGCTATTTTGTATGAGTTATTTATATTTACAATTTTGTTCTTTATAATAAACACACTTGTTAAAGTTTTTTTTCCGTAGATATGAAGGGCCCTTTTTTTATAAATCGCCCAGGGCCCATAAAATGTCAGGAACGGCCCTGGTAAGATGTCTAGACTTAGACTGAGTATGTTAAGTATTGATTCGTGAGCTTGGGTAGAATTTCTAAGATTGGTTGGTCTTAGCGTCGACGGAAACTATGGTTATCAAGCGTTGTGGCGATGGTAACGAGAACCATTATGTATTATATGTTCATAATCTCACCTAGCTAGTGTTATTATGAGGATATTTATACGTAATGATGCTTGAAGTGCCGTTAATGTGACAATTGGTAACGTAGTAGTACGTTTCCTTCGTGTTCAATTCGGTTAATCTCCTTCTTATTCATCCTCGTGATTGTATGTACTGCCTTGGTATGTCGACCGTTGGAGTAGTAAGAAAGTTTCTGAATGGGTAATTATTAGAAAAGTTGGTAATCTTAGTATTCGTTGCTTGGAGCGACGGTAATTATGGTGATTGCATTAAGTGGACAGCTTCGAGTCGGATTAATTGGTCGGATTAGAACCATAGAAATTTTGAATTGATGTATTCGAGGAGAAATTGTGAGGTGAACCTATGTAGTCCGTGATCTTTGCCTGTAAATGTTGAGCATCTGGTTGACGATAGTGTAACTATAGAAATCGAGGAGCGTGAGTTCAAGATGATTTATGAAAACGGTGTACATGCCAAAATGTTTATTTTAAAGTGCTTGTGTTTTACATCAAATTGTTAACTGCTGATAAGTTTTGGGTATTTGGTTATATCTCACTTTATAAACTTGGGTCACACGCATATTTGTAATTTTGGGCATTTTGACAAGTAAATCATTTTGTTATGTTTCTTTGATGTATATGTATATAAATGGAGTCCATTTGATGTAAAGGTCATTTATATGATTTTGTACTTGCAATTATTTGGAAAATGTGTATAAATATGTCATGTGGCATTTTGGAAATATAAGGATAAAGAGTCCATTTGAAAAATGGTTTGCCCTAACCAATGTTGAGTTTGAGTCAATTATGCTTTTGGGTCGTTGTGTCTTCATCAGTCGGTTAAACGTGTTTTTTTTAATGTTTACAAAGGCTTTCGTTGGAGATTTACGTAAAGTGTTGGGCCTTTGGCTCGGTTTTGATTAAATGTGTAGTGTGGACATTTGTCCGGATTTATAACTGTCGTGGGTTTTTAGTATGATGACGATTATTTCATGTCATTGGTGAGTTACATGCTTTGGGTGCTTTGGTCATTCAATTGGAGGCATGTAATGTTAGACGGTGTTGTAATGGATCCATAGGCACGTAAATCTGTCTGTTTTGGAAAGCCTAAGTTTTTGATTACTGTGGTGACCGCTTGGGTTTGCTAGAGAGTAGGCAATAGGTGGCTCGAGCCGCTGAGTTGAAACTCGTTTAGATTGGATAGGCACCCATGTTCGTAAGACCCTGGAGCAGAACTCGACGGAGTATGGCAAGGGGCAATAATAGGTCAGAGGATTGTGATGTCTTGTATGACATGGGAACTAGGACCGGTATGTGTGGTGAAATCCAATAACGTCTCGGGTGGCCCCATTCACGTGTTCTCGCCACCCAAGATGGAAGCGTTTAGATGACACGCGAGGAAGTTGTATGGGTGGCCTACTTGCGTGTTTCTCTATTCTCTTTGTATACGGGTCTCTCCGTCGTAGACTTGTGGTACTTTATCTGTTAATGTCGTATTTTTACCAACTTTGGTTTGTGTGGTCGACGATAAATGATGACCTTAATATTGGGTCTTTCCCACATATATTAAGGTTTGAATGGCATGCGTCATTTCTATGCTTCGGTATGTGATTTCGTCCATTTTATGGTCGTGTGAGTTGGGTCTAATGTCCGTGTTCACGACAATATTTATTTATATAGATTTTCATCCATACTTTATGAGTTGGGTATCATGTTCCACCCGTGTTGGGTATTTCGAGTTCTAACGTTTTACCCGCGTTTTATAAAATTGGGACTTCTCTCTCTATTCTCATTTTGGGAAGTTCTGGGTTAATTACCTTTTGGGTCGTGGTGTTTGCATAATTGTTGGTCAAACGTATTTCGGTGTCTCTACTGGCTTTCATTGGGTATTTACGTAAATTGTTGGGTCATAGGCTCGTTTTAACTAAATGGAGTCTTGAGGACATTTTTCCAGTTTAAAAACGGTTGTGGAAATTTTATTGGCATTCGGTGGTATTGTTTCCCTTTGAGTTTTGTGGGAGCAGTTCAGTTGCACATATCATGTATGCATATTTTATTGGAAATTTCAGTCATGGGGTTTTGGCAAATGTTTTAGAACGATGAGAGCATGTTTATATTTGGCTTTGAACTCGAAAACGACATAAACTATTTCATGTTTTAACCAGGTGCATTCGCATATCAATCTACTAGCTTTGTGAAATAAACGGTCACATGCAAGTTTGTGGTGAAATCTTACTTCGTGCCGCATTGTGATTAAAAGAAAGAAAACTTTAAGAGTTCGATATCATGAGCTTGTTGTCTTGGGTTTTGGAAACATTTTATCTACGCAGTTTGGAATTAAACTAAATTTCTCTTGCAATTGCTCAAATAGCATGCACATGTCTTTGCTAAATTTTGGGAAATGATCGGACGTATATAGGTCTTGTTGGAAATTTTATCTTCCGACGTTTTGTGTTAAAGTAAAAGATTTTAAAGGTTGAAGTTGTAAAATCCTCTTTCGGGAGTTGTACAAGCTTTTATTGCACATGTTATGGGACGGAAAACTATTTTCATACGCATTGCATAAATTGACGCATACTAAGACCCTGGTGGTCCGTTTGAAAATTTTTGTTATGCATCTTTCGTTATCGTTTTATTAGCGTAAGTACTAATCAATGAGTTTTGAAAATGGTTTTATATGTGTGGCATTGGTGATCAATTTTGAAACCTATAAAATGCACGATAGCGTATTTTTACCACACGTTTAATTGTTATAAAACTTATGTATTTGCGAGTTTTATAAATTTCAAATTGGCATGGTAGTGTGAAAAACCTTGAACTCATTGGACTATAGGTGTAAGCCCCTCGTGTTAGAAGTTGATATTAAGGATTTAAAAGAGTCCTCGGAGTTTGAGGCGTTAGGCATGTGCTTTTTCCCAGTTAGTTAAGTAACGATCTCTATGCTTCGTTGAACCTACGGATTAAAATCGTGTTCGGTTGTTTGGTATTCTTGTATGATGATGATGTTATGGTTGACTGGTAAGGATGTTGGATTTGGGTGACTATTTCCAAGAGTAGGTGTCAACTTTGAATCGACATCGCTAATCGGGAATGAAATGTGTGGTAGTATACCCACGTTTGCATAATGGTCATTCCGAGGATAGGTGTCGACACTCTATTTTTAGGTCAATATCTGTTGGTGTGCTTCAATGTATTTCCGTTAAATCTGGTGCGTCTGCAGGATGAGAGGTAAACTTAAGGAAATTAGATGTTGTTAATTAAGAATCGATCATTGGTATTTTGTTAATTGTCAGGACTTTCGCTAATCTGGAATTCGATGCTTGAGTGCATGGTGGGAGTTGGTGGTAATGGTTATTGGATACGTTTGGTAAGAGTGTCGAGGTGGATTTTAAGTACAAATCGATTATCGAGGAGACCTTGAGGCATCGTATGTAGAGGTATCTAAGGGAAAGGTTTGCTTTGGGGTATTCTTGGTGGAAATGACTGATTTAGGTCGTAAGTTACTCTTGAAGTATTATGAGCAACTTAAGGTTGGGATGCAACTGAGATTTAATGATTTAAGCAAGGACTCAACGTTCATCCTGGCGTCGGTGAAATATATCGAACATTTAGATTGGATTTTGTAACGGCACGTGATGTTTGGTGCTTGGTGGTTCCAGATTTCGAGGACTAAATCTCTTTTAAGGTTGGGAGGATTGTAACACCCCGAATTTCCGTTTTGTATCTTGTTATTCGTGTGTTAAGCTTTGTCGTTAACACTGCGTTTGGTTTCGTGTTCAAGTCTTTTTGGTGGTTCTTGGTCGAGCAATCAGTGCACTACGCGAGTTACACCGCGACTAGAGGTCGCGACACAACCCGCGGGATCCTCTGGAAGGTTTGGGATTTTGGTGCTACGCGAGTTGCACCGCGGGTGGAGGCCGCGGCACAACCCGCAGGATCCACTGTTTCGTATGGGTTCAGTGGACACGGGCGAGACGCGTAGCTCTCCTGGCCGACTTAGGGTATTTCAACTTCAAATATCTCATTTGGAGATATTTCTTTTTATCTCAAAATCAATTCTCTCTCTCTGGTTTTTCTCTTTTCGTTCTTCGATCGTAAGAGCTTTGTTTGGTTGCTAGATTTAGTGTTTCTAGCAAGGGTTCGGTATTAAAAGTTTCACCACT
The DNA here is from genome assembly GCA_023525745.1 of Arctium lappa. Taxonomy (NCBI): domain Eukaryota; kingdom Viridiplantae; phylum Streptophyta; class Magnoliopsida; order Asterales; family Asteraceae; genus Arctium; species Arctium lappa. The sequence goes on from CM042047.1 coordinate 171,378,791, forward strand.
TCGTCGTGTTCGATATCTGGTATTTCGGGTTTTCGTATAAACCTGTTGGGTGAGTTCCTACTATCACTTTAAACTGTATACATATCAAAAGATACCTTTTGGAACTTCTATATATCTCCATGGTTTCAGATCTAAGTTTTCTACATATTTGATATAACTTGAGTTTTGGGAGATTTTAGGGTTCCCGATCATTTTTAACTAAAATGGTGGATTCTATCTTATTTGAAGTAAAAGGATATTTTACTTGCACATTATGTGGGACATGTGAAAGAATGTTTATGAACTCATCTTTATGATTTTCATGTTTACCAGAAGTTGAACTTGAAAAGGCATTTTGTTTATAAAATGTTTTTATACCATATGACTATCTATGGTTGGTTATAAGATTGTTGGGATGTCTATTCCCCTTCAAAGAAAAGGCATTTGCTTATAAAATGTTTTTATACCATATGACTATCTATGGTTATTTATAAGATTGTTGGGATGTCTATTCCCCTTCAAAGAAAAGGCATTTGTTTATAAATTTTTTTATACCATATGACTATCTATGGTTGGTTATAAGATTGTTGGGATGTCTATTCCCCTTCAAAGAAAAGGCATTTGTTTATAAAATGTTTCCATACCATATGACTATCTATGGTTGGTCACACTGTTGTTGTGACACATTACTAGTGGATCCCTAGGTTTTGAGTCGACTTTTATTATTGGGATGTCTATTCCCTTTCTGTAGCTACGGATGCATATGATCCTCGGGGGCCATTTGGTACGGTTATGTGAGACCGGTTACTAGCTATGGGTCATGATGTAGTCCTAGTGAACAAATATGACTGGTTTCCTCGAGGGCCCTCCCTCACATCTTAGTACAGACCTTGTTGTTCGTGGCCATGGATTCCATGTATTTAGCTCACAACTCGGATTGTGGCCTACTTTTGTGTTCCGCCGCGATCCTTGGTAAATCGGGTTTCCCCCGTCATCGCAAGATGAATTTTCGGACCGATCAATCCTTATGTGGAAAAGATTTCATTTGTAAACCAAAACTTATTGAAAATATTTCCTTTTAATACAATTGTTTATATCTCTTGATATTATAAAATGTATGTTCTCACTAGGCTTTAACCCTAACACTTTTTCTCAAATGATGTGTATAACATGTTCCCGTTAGCGGTGGGTTGCTAAGGGCTTGAGTGACGATCTTGGTCTCGGGGATTTTGAGATGACTAGTATTGATATTGGGCATTTGTTTAAGTCCCATTCTTTTGGCGATTTTGGATTAACAACTGATGTAATCTAGATAGGTTGTGTTTAGATTAGTTTGTTGTTGAATTCCATATCCGCATTCAGGATTAGTACATTTCCCCTTTTTGGGAGGTTTATACCAAGTGTTGATGCTTATTTATCCAGTTTCCGCGTTTTAAATTTCACTCTGGATTTTAGGGTGTTACAACACGACACGTTTGCCAGGTCTACTTATTGTTGGTATATTAGTTGCTTTGGACGCCAAGCTAATTGAGAGCAGAAAAAATCAAAATTTCAGGGTTTGGGGCACCTGGGCGATTGTGCCAGCGATAGTACCACAGGCACAATCGCTTGGCACTATCGCTGAGCCATTTTGGACCGCGGTACAGTCTAGGCGATTGTGCCAGCGATAGTGCCACTGGCACAATCGCTTGGCACTATCACCGAAGGGTGCAAGTGGATTAAAAGTCGTGATTTTCAGTCATTTCCCCCATTTCTCATTTCTACTTCTTCTTCTTCTTCTTTCCCAAAACCGATCCCTCTCATCCTCTCATCCTCTCATAAGCCCTAGCATATTTTGGAGATTTCCTTTTATAAACCAAGTGTTTCTCCTAAATCTAACATGGTTGGAAGCTAGAGTTATGATATCTTCACCTTCTTCTTCATCTCCATCAATTTTCTATGGTTTCCACCTAACCCTTTTCATCATATCGAAGTTGGGAGTTTATGGCACATTTTGGCGACCTAGAAGTGCATTGTTGATGAATTCAAGTTATGGGCAAGGTAACCTTCTCTTTTCTTCATATATGGAAATTTGGGTTTTGAGATAAGATGAGATTTTCATGTAAAATGTTTGGGGATCGATTCTTATTGGTTGAATGAGTATATTCATGGTTGGAAACTTGTGAATATAGGTTTTGGAAGGTTTTGCTTATGGATCCAAGTTTCTTTAAGGAAACTCAAATTAGGGTAAAACCTAGATTTAGCCTAAATCTAGCAAAGTGAGTTCAAGTTGATTTGTGAAAACGGTGTACATGTCAAACTGTTTATTTTAAAGCATTTATATGTTGTACATTAAATTATTAATTGTTGAGTTATTTGGCGAATCTTGATTATTCGAAGTGTTTGGTTTTATAAACTTTGTAAAACACCCACGTTTGGGATTTTGAGCATTTTGACTAATAAATCATACACATTGGTATTTTAATGATTTATTTCATGAAGTAGTTTGGGTATAAATAACTTTTTATTGTGTATCTTGGGTAAGTGTTTGATTTTGTGTCATGGGACGTTTTTGAAGGAATAAATGATAGAAACTCACTTGGAAAATGATTTGTCCCAAACTAAATTACGTTAGGGTAATTTATATAATTTGGAGTATGGGTTTACATACATGCGGATTGTTTACGTTTGGTTTCATTTTATGCTTTTCAACGTCGAGTCTTTAGATTTGTTGACTTATGGCTCGGTTTGGATTTTGTTGGGTCTTGGGGACACTTGTCTGATTTTAATAGCTCCATGTAGAGCGTTTGGTTATGATTTTCATTTACTGCATCCTATTTGAGAATTACATGTTTTGAATGCGTTAGTTCATTCGTTTTGAGTCATGTAATGTTTTAGTTAGTGCAATGGATCCATATGCACGGTGTTCTTTTGTCCCGTTTTGGACGAGTTCACCACTTTGGCACGGAATAGGCATCGGGTTATCATGGTAAGTAAGGTGTGGACCTATATGATCGGGCAATGTCCCATGGATAGTAAGGTGTAATTCCATTGTGTGCATAAGTTCCCGTTTTGGAACTGGGTTCCCCAGTTTTGGAACTCTCAAGAATAGACTCAAAGGAGTTGACTTGATGTTTTCGAGCAATAGACTTGGAGTAGTTGAGCTCGGTATGTTTTATGTGTATAATCCATACGTTTTGGTTTTCTACATAGCTATGTGACCCACTTTGGTGTTCCGTCATGTACAATGTAATCGGGTCTCCCCCATCACCAAAAGATGTTGATTTGGGTATTGGGTTTTATAATCTATGTTTTGGTGACGTATTGGGAACAGGTGGTTATCCATGTTATAAGGTTTTGAATATTGGATCTTATCCATGTTTTTGGGATGTTTTGGAAGTTGGAAGTTATCTACGTTTTCAGAAATTGATTATTAAAATGTCAATTATGCTTTACGTGAGTTTTGGGTTTTGGATTTATATCAAAGAGGTGTTTTGTTTTATGATTTTTAATCACGAAAAGGGTGAATGTTGAAAAAGAGATTATTTTTAGATTTAATGTATTTCATATTGGTTGTTTTCAAATTAAATGTATCTCATTTTGGAAATCACGATTTAAATAACATTCTTAAAGTTATTGCTTTACATATATATATATATATATAGACTTAAGTTCGCGTGAGACCAAACAGTTTTCGTGAGACCAAACTTTAAAGTATGAAACTTCACACCAAAAAACTGTGAATGTAAAAAAAATCGAACTTTTCATAGGGAAAACACCGTAAATGTTACATTTACGGTGTTTTTCGCTATGAATGTTCGTTTTTTTTACCTTCACAGCGTCTTCACTGTGAAGGTTCGGATATACCTTCACAGTCTTTTATCTGTGAAGGTTTGATTTTTTTAACTTGGTTTAGGTTTTTTTACCTTCATAGTGTGATTACGTTATGAAAGTTCGAATGTTTTTTACATTCACAGTGTTTCGGTGTGAAGTTTCATGTTTTAAGGCTTGGTCTCACGCGGTCTCACGGAAATAGCTTGGTCTCACGTGAACCTGACCCTATATATATATATATATATCTAAGGAAAACTCTTGAGGTCACTAGGTGTTAAGCCTAACCTTTTATTTGTCGGCGTGTGCATCATGTTTCAGTTGGGGAAGTGGTTCTAGTTGTTCTATGAAGAGATGAGTCTTAGTCTTACGCAAGGGTAAGTAGTTGGTGAAGTGTTCCGCAAATTGGAGATAGTGACTGTTGTTGGGTTTTAGTAGCACCCGCCTCTATTATAGACTGTACACATAGAATGAAATGTGTATATTGAAGTTAAACCTTAAATTGTGGTTGTAGATGAATCAATTATCGATGTATTTAGAAAATTTTAAATTAGTTGTTATTTCCATATTTGAGGGTGTTAAAACCTCCATTCGAACTTTATTTCAAATCCTAAAAACATCGTATCCCCTATTGTTTGCTCCGTCGAGCTTCACCTCAAGGATACGCAACCTTAGTGCTTGTTCGGTCTCTAGTGGAGTTTCATCCTCAGGGTACTCATTCGACCCCTAGTGCTTACTCCCTTGCATTCAAGATAGGAGCCTCAGTCCCTTTCTTGATAACTCATGATGTCTAACCCTCGTGCACAATAATTAGAACATCACATCACAAAACCCAAGGTCCCGAAGTACAACCCATAAAGGTTCATCTCCGCAAAGTAACCGGGACAACAATAATGCCAACACGACATAACTCCCAATGTGAGAATATCAAAACTCTTCACCCTTAAATATGACTGACTTACATGCCTATGGATCCAATGTATTACAGTCTAAAATACATGACTCCAAAAGAACGACACACACACACACTGAAAACACGTATTTTCCAAAATAAAGTGCGATAAATGCAACTTACCCCAAAGCTCTACTTAAATTATTAAAACCGGGCAAATGTCCACAAGACCCGACAAAGACAAAAACAGAGCCATAAGCTCAACCCATCAAATAACCATATGCTAAAATCCACAAAACGAAACAAAATGCACTCGACAAACGTTTAAGCGAACACATGCTCCAAAATACATGAATGACTCCAACACAATTTAGATTGGGACAAATCATTTTCCAAATGAGTCTATACCATTTATTCTTTCAAAAACGTCACATAACACAAAGTCAATCATTTCTCCAAAATACACACTAAATGTGTATATATACTCAAAATATCTACTTCCACAAAATAACTCATTAAAACACAAATACTTGTGATTTGTTTGTCAAAATGCCCAAAATCCCCAATGTGGCCGTTTTACGAAGTTTATAAAGTTAAACACTTTAGATAATCAAAACTTATCAAATAACTCAACAGTTAATAATTTCATGTAAAACATATAAGTATTTAAAATTTGACATTTTGGCATGTACACTGTTTTCACAAATCAACTTGAACTCACTTTGCTATATTTATGCTAAATCTATATTTTCCCCAACTTGAGTTCCTTTGAAGGAATTTGAATCTTCAAGCTAAAACTCCCAAAAACCTAGATTCACAATTTTCCAACCGTAAGTATACATATTCAACCCTTTAGAATCGATCTCCAAACATTTTATATCAAAATCCCCAATTTGGCAAAAACCCTAATTTTTAACCTAATTTCTCCAAAATATCAAATCGGAAATTTGAGAAACCAAACAATAAGAAATCATCAATGAAGCATTTATAACTTATAATAAAGTTTAGAAACTAGGATAATGAAACTTACCACTTGGGTTTTGGTAAAAACCTAGAAAAACCCAAAATAAAGCTTGAGGTTGAAGATGAAGATGAAGGCTCTTGCTAATCCTTAACTTGTTGATGGTTCACTTCCATAATACACAAAGACTTGAGCCAAAGATGACCCAAAATCACCAAATACGGTTTAGGTTTGCTCTAGAGATATTTTGGGAAGAAATGGGAAGTGAGTAATGAGGAAATGAGCTGAAAATCGTTTTTGACAGCAACATCTCCCCACTGGTGCGACAATGACACGCGACTATGACACGATCATTGTCGTGTGTCATAGTCGAACACTTTGTGTTACATTGACATGCGACTATGACACGGTAATTGTCACGTGTCATAGTCACACCAAGTGTACCGTGGGCGTTCCAACTTATGCAACTATGACCGTGCGACTATGACATTGTCATAGTCGTCGGGCATTGTAGTCGGACCCTTTCCAAGCCCCGAAACCCGATTTTTTCAACGCCAACACTCCCGATACTCTTAGGGACTTTAAATAATGCTTTCCCAACATACATCCCATCATTTCGAAGTTGTAAAAACGTCCGGGTGACCTTTACTTACCGAAAATTATGGGTGTTACACCAATAACTCAAAATGACAACCATTTTTCATGTTTTATTATATTCTCCATCCTTCCTGGTGCTAATTTTATGGTTTTGTTTGATTTTAAATCTCATTCTAAAGTTTGGCAATTCCATTGTTAAGTCAGACACAATTATGACAAATATGTTTACTGTAAAGGTAGAAAAACTTTAGGTTGGCCTTGAACAATCTGTATTTGATCAGTTCATTAATCCTCACAAAGTTGGTTGTAGAATATTAAAGACACCTTTCAATGCATATAGTTGTGTGGCTCTCTGCTCATCAAAGAATGCTCGTGGAAAATAAAAAACGAATAATCTCCCAAAGAAGAAACCAACTCTCCAAAATGGGTTTAACCATTTGGGTTGTGGCGTACCAATAAGGCTCAAGAGGATGTAGTGGAAAATCCCATCTTCCCGGGTTCGAATCCAAGCGCTGCCAAAGCCATTGTCGTCATGGAGGTTCACCTGCAATGACTTCAGGTCAATAGTGGTCGCACGGGGGAGCAGTCGGTGCGTGTAAGCTGGCCCGAAAACCCAAGGTTACAAAAAAAATTGAAATGGGGAACCACTTGGAAACACTTTGAAGATGTAGCGACTAAGAGCATCTCCAACAAATTGTCTAAATAAAGAATATAGAGATTTTGTTCTTTATATTGCTCCAACAGATGTTATATATTGTTCTTTAATATAGAAAACAAGAGAAAACTTCCAAGTTTAGATAATTCTCTTAAACTTGATTTGACACATAGAAAATGATTTTTTATTCATTCCCGCTAATGAGATTGAGTTATTATCATTTTATATGAAGTTTTTATAAGAAGTGCATTGAGATATAAAATTATTTTAGTAATAACTAATGTTAAAATCAGTAAAATGGAGAATTTATAAAAGTTAAATATATAATGACAATAACAAACCAATGATGGAGGTGCAAAACCAATAATGGGGATGGCTAAAACCACACAACGATGGAGATGGAGGTGCATGCCGATGGGAGGTGTTGGACTTAGTAAAGGGGTTGATTACACATAGCTTCAATTATTTGTACATATGTTCCACATACTTGTATAATATCCGAAAAATGAAAAATATCCAAAATGCCTTGACATAATTAGCACGTTGTGACATTTGAAAACAAAAAGGAGTAACAGCTGTTAGAGCATCTCCAATAGCTATGTAAAATAGAGATTTTAGAGATTTACGATATATTTTTGCTCCAACAAATATGCTATATCATATGATAAAATACAGAAAGAAGAGAGGAGGTAGAAATCTCCAAACTTGAAGAAATCTCTAAAACTCCATATTTAAGATATCACCAATAGAAGACATTGAAATTAAATTCTTAGGAGAAAAATAATATTTTATTAAATATATTGAATATTTTAATAATAAAGTTGGATTTAAATTTTTCAGAAATTTTAACTTGTTGATATTCCACTTTAGAAAAATTATAAGATAGTTTAAAAGATGTTCTTGATGTTGCCATGGAATTTCTCATGCATCTTGGAAAGTTGAGATAGAAAAACCATAATATTTAATGTGGTTTATGGGGCTCCAGTCCGCATCACAAACAACTTTGAATGATGCATTTTCTACCACACCCATGGGTTAATGTTTTTTTTTTACTTTTAATTATCATACAACCTCATTTTTTTTCTATTTTATGCATATACCAAGTGAGGAGTTGGAATTTTTATTTTTGCCTCTATCTAAGAGAGGACGAAATTTCTCTAGGTATGGGCTCAAAAATCAAGTCCATACATTTTAAAACCAAAACATGTAATGGAACAAAACCAAACCAAACCATATTCTTTCAAGTAAAAAGGCAGGATGAGATACATCGTTTAGCTATAGTTGGTTGTCGCACCGTTACACCAAAAAGAACCTCAACAAATGTGTTTTTGATTCATCCTTTGAAAACGAAATAAAAACACCTGAACATTAAAATGATGATGATGATGATGATGATGATGAATGCAGCAGTAGGTCACCCTCCCTTCACCTCTTTACCCGTCTCCAATCGCGATCCTTAAGCCTCTGCAAATCTGGAAAAAAAAATCAACTATGAAAAGTTCAACACAAATGCAAAGCACCTACTTTATACATAAGTTTCCATGAAATGGCAAATTTACCCTAACTCGGAGAGTTTCATGTGGGATTCCACATAATCAGCAAAGAAAGCATCTTCATCCTCATTTAGAAGCAAAAAAATACAACTAAACATCCAAGCATAGTATACATGAATTTTTTTAAGATTAGTAGTAGATGTACTTACAGTAGCATATTTCTCAACCAAGGGTCGAAATACATGATCTTCAAGAAGAGCCTTGTCGGTAGGTAGCTTCAAGAGCCCTTCCTTATCACCAACAAGAGGTTCTCTGTTCATCCAATGGATACTTAGTACGACTTATTTTGTGTAAAAATAGGAATCTGAACATGAAAAACTAATTCTCACATGAAGTACATGTTGTCAATGATAAGAGGATTGGGTGTCCATGGTCCTTCAAAACTACATCGCTCATTGTGGGCAACCCCCTACAAAGGAACATCACATTATTATGATAACAGTTGCATTACAATTTTTCAATCAAAGATAAAAGGAATGCAATGACACTAACGCCACCAGAGAGGGTTATATTGTCCTTGTCATCAAGACCCATTGTTTCAACAAACACATTCCTCACTCCTCAAATGGTCATTTCCTGAAATAAATACATAACAAAATAAATTAAGTTAAACTCAAAATCAAAACGAAACTATCATAATCATCAAATCTCTATAAATAGTGTACCCCATCGAGCAAGATGTCCGGCGCCTTGCATTGAAGTGTTGTTGCTATTGATGGTGGTTTGTGAAATGCTTGTTGAGTTTTCATGTAATTACAGAAATCAATCATGAGATTATATGATGAAAGAATTCAAATAAAATAAAAAATAAAAGTTGAGGTGTTATTGAGGTGAGATTGTGTGTAAACAGAAAATAAAAGCAAGGGTGTGGGGTTAATCGGTTAAAGAATTGAGGGGAGTGGGATGGGGGGTTTGGTTAGAGAATTAAGGAAGGTGAAGAAGGAGAGTGGAAGGTTATTTCAATCGTGTATCATGAATTGGTGGTTTTCTAAAGGGGAGGGGGTTGAGACGTGGGTTAGGATTGATAAAGTTGTTTTTAGGAGATATTTTAGGGGAGTGGTTGTGGAAAAGAGTGGTTAGAGGCATTGAAATGTTCTACATCAAGCAATAACTATTGTACCTCTTAATTTTTCAAGTTTAAAAAAAAATGAAAATACCATTTTTATTAAACTAAGTAGGGCCTGAGGCCCTGTGAATCCGTAAATCTGAGGAGCATGCCGCAACAAAAGGATGGTCCCCTATGCAGGGTATAAAATGAAAAATGAAAAACGAGAAATAAAAAATGAAAATATAAGTAATATAAAACAAATTAATTCGTATATATTCATAATATTTAATAATATGATTAAATCCAAAAATATTCAATATTGATCTCATTTCGAAAGTATTGACGAGATCGTTACAATGGTATGGTTTGTAGAAAAAATGTATTTTTAATGCATTTTAGTTCATATAAGATTATTTATGTTAATATGATAAGGATCTAAAATGAAAAATGAAAAAGTAAGAGAACAAAACAAAACTAAATAACTAATTATAACGGTATCAAATGTAACTTATAAATTAAAAAAAAATGAGTTACCAGAGATTCACGGAAGAGTCAGGGTCGGCCCTGGCCACATGCAGCCCGTGCCACCGTACAGGGCATCAAAGCCCGATGGGGCATCAAGTTGTCATTTATTACTAGTTTTTGGTTTAATAATTTGAGAATTGGACAACTGAGCTTTAAATATAAAAACAGACCAAGGCCTGGTAGTCATGGATACTGAATGCACACCGTGAACCGGTGAAAACCCAATATTTCAATAACTCAAGCTTATTTTTATTTAGCATCTTAACGAACAAACATGAACAAACAAGTTTTCGTAATGAACGAATATGATCACAAAAACTTTCATTCTCTTTTACGTACGAACGAACATTAACGAACACGTTTTCTTTACGAATGAACAAGAATACAAAAAATTCCATTTGTTTATCGTTCGTTCATTTGTTCGGTAAAGTTAAACGAACGAACAAGAACACAACCACAAGGGTTGTGGCATACTGATTAAGGCTCAGGAGTACACAACAATTGTGGCCACTGAGGTTTAATCAGGGTTGATGTCTTACAGTCATACTTTGTCAAGTGATTAGTCTAGGCATAGCCTATGACACCCTTTCAATAAAAAAATGAATAAGAACACAAAAACTTTTGTTCATTTACCATTTGTGCTTATTTACTTGTTCGGTTAAGTTAAACGAACGAACACGAACAAGTCTCCTTTGTATTAGTTCGTTTCGTTTTGCATATTGAAATTTGCAATTAATGCACATGAACACATCACTTTATAAGCACAGTTGGAGCGCATTGCACAACAATAACAACATATTGTGATATTGCCTCATTGGGTACTTGTTCTTTGCAATGCACAATAACAAAGATTACGATTTTACAATTTATCATTGTTCTTTTGACTTTTGTTTAATTTAAGGCTTGACATTACCACATTAGATTTAGACTTTAGACTTGTAACTTTCTGAATTTTTCTATTTGCTTACTATGACATTAACTTCGATTTAATTTACTATTGTAGTTAAAACTAATTATAGTGTTCCTTATCTTTTAGTTTTAAGTTCTATATATTGAAGTAAATATTCTATTGTGCTAATTTCAATTTGGATAAAGGAAAACTAAAAAAAGAAGGAAGCATGATCTTAATTCAGGTTTTATCATTTTATCATTCTATGTTTCATAATTTGGGTTTTAGGTTTTTATGTCCCCCATTTGATTTTTTTAATTATAATTAATAAAAATTAATGTTAGGATGAGTCACCTAGCTTAACTAGGTTCCAAACCCTTTAAAAAAATCGTATGTTTTGTCGTTTCATTTGCTTAAAAAATAGGCATAGGGGTATTTTTTTAGCGTTTTCGCACAGGGTATCAAAAACCATAGGAAGGGCCCTAGGAAGAGTGGGTGTGGAGTGGGAGTAAATGTGCTTAACATATTTATACGCTCTGCTATTATCTTAAAAAAAATTCAAAACAACCGTCAACAATTGTAATACAATTTTTATAAGGTAGTAATAGATAATAATTGTACTTTCAAAATAACAAAAGTACTATATGAAAGTAAAACATATGTTTTATCTTTCAAATTACATTAGTGATTATCGTCTTTCAAACCCCGACTACCTTTATCATATTCCGATTGCAGAACCCCCCGCCTTTAAGAAAGCTCCATTAACACTGTCCTCTTTTCAACAATTTAAACAACTTTCAAGCTCCAAATCCCTCAATCGTATTGCAATTGCACAAACTCTACCACAACCAAAGTTACTAATATGGGTTAAATCTTAACGCTCTTTTAGGTTTTGTTTAGTTTTGGGCAATGGATCCTTTGGCTTCAAAAACATCGTGGATATTTTGATATAACTTAAAACAAGGTTTAAAAGTACCAATTCAGACCACATGTTTAAGGGTGTACACGAGTTGAGTTGGGCGGTTTGGAACATTTTACAGTCCAACCCAAGACGGTTTGGAAAAATCTCAATCCAACTCAACTCATTCAAAAGTATAACCCAACCCAATCCAACCCTTGCGGGTTGGACGAGTTGGTAATGTACATAAACTTGAGGAATTAAATACGATAAATATTAATAAAAATATACAAAACCAAGTTATTAGTTATTACAATCATCCAAACATATAATTAAATCTTTAGGTCTTAGAATCAAGTACTTTAGATCATCAATCAAGTACTTCAAAAGTTTGAATAATAGATGTCCCAAAATCGAGTGAGAGTCGAGAGGTTACTTGGTTAGCACTTAGCAGTGCTGCAGTGAGAGCCGAAAGGAGTGAGCGCTGCAGCGTAGGGTCGTAGATTGTTTGGCAGATTGAGTGGAGCCAAGAGCGTAGTTTCGTACCCTAGCTATCATGTTCTACCGTATAAGCCCAGAGCAGATCTAGTTTTTGTAGTGTTAAGCTTTAGACTTTGTGCTTGGGCTATAATATTCTAAATTGTATAATATATATTTTTGGGTTGTAAAAGTAATAAACATGAAGTAAAATGTATTATATATACTTTGGACTATAAATTTCTCTAAATAGACTAGTATTTTTTTATTCTTATATTATATATATATATATAAATAAAATTTTATAAAAAATATATATCATTGACGGGTTGGGCTAGGCATAACCCAATTTCAACCATCTTATTGACGGTTCAGCGGTTTGATGGTTTGGCGAGCTGGTGGTTTGACTGGTTGGGTTTAATTGGGTTGTTAGCAAGTTGGGTTGGGCCAGTTTCGTGGGTTGACAGTTTTTTGTGCACCCCTACACATATTCTCTTTATGTTTGGTCAAGGTAAAGCATATCCTAAAGACTCTCTCCACTTGGCCATTTCGATTCTAGATACTTATCTCGATCAGTTAAGTGTTTTGATTTTGGAGACGCATTTCATTTTGATTTGGGCGACTTGATGCAAACTATACCAGCTTCATATTTTTTTGTGTGAATTACACCGGTGGTCCCTTATGGTATGTTCAAGTTCTGGATATGGTCCCAAAAATAAACTATCTACACTAATGGTCCCTAATTTTTCAATTTCATAACACTCAAAGTCCCTGTAGTTAACACCGTTAGTTAGCAACCCTTAAGAGGAACAAATTAGTCCTTAGAAAAACTACAAGGACCAAAAGTGTAATCAACTCTAAAATTAATTTTGATTCACATATTCTTTTTAAAAGAAATCTTTATGGTTAACGTGGGATAGTTATGTATTAAAATTTGTTCATTAGAAAAAATAATTATTTTGTTATGAAAAAAATAATTATTTTGTTATGAAAAAAATAATTATGTTTTAAAAATTAAAATATTATAAGGTATTATTAAATTAAATTAAATTATTAAATAATTGTCAATAAGCTACTACAATTAAATTGATATAATAATCAAAATATTGGTTTTGTTAACTGTACTTAAGATATTTTTAATAAATAAATTAAAAAAATATGAGAACCACATGTAATTTAAGGGTGAATTATACATTTGGTCCCTGTTGTTTACCTAAAGACTAATTTGTCCCTTCTAATTACAATTGCTAACCATCGGTGTTAATTACATAAATTTTGAGTGTTATGTAATAGAAAAGTTAGGTATCATCAATGCAAATAGTTTTTTTGAGGGGACATATCCAAAATTTGAGCATTCACAAGGGCACTTCAGAGAGAAAAGAAGGAATTCCCGTCAAAAGTCGATCCATAGGACCACCGGTGTAATTTCTCTATTTTTTTTTAATTTTCAAATGAATTTGCACAAGCTTGTTGGTGGATTGTGTGGTGGTTTTGCATTTTTTATGTTTATTTTATGGTGTTTGGGTTTGTTGTGGTTGGTCGTTGTAACACCCCGAAATTTTGAGTAAGCTTTTGTTCCCTTAAATCTATCGATCGTTCGTGGTATGGTCTTAGTTCTTGGTTTTTGCCTAGTTTTCTGTCTTAAATTGGAGGCTGAGCAAATTAACCGAAAAAGGAGGATAAAGTTGTAACAGTGCTCCGCGCGACTCGAACCGCGCCACCATCCGCGCAGGGTTTTGCTTTTGCGCGACTCTAGTGCTCCGCGCGAGCATCCACGCACGGCCTCTGTGTGCATTTTTAAAGGACCGAATCAACACCAAAATCATTCATTCTTCTCTCCTACTCTTTCTTAAATACTCCCAACCAATAACCTAGTTCAAATGTCGATTTTGGTCCACATTTAAAGGAGTCTACCACCATTCCATCAAGATTATCATCATCGACCTAAGATTGAAGGTCTAGATCTTCAAGAGCTCCTAAGTCACCCTCCTTTCTCCAAGAACACTTGGTTTTCTAGGGTTTTTGGCAAAACCCATATTGTGAGTATATTATCAACTTTTAAAACCTTATACATGTCAAAACTATAATTTTAAACTCCTAATCATCTCCTTGTTCAACTATTCATGATTAAAATTATTTTGACCTAACCTAGCATTTTGGAGATTTTTGGGGTTTTATACCATTTTGGATATGATGAAATATTAAATGTTCTGAGATATAAAATGAGCTTGGTCTTGTACATTTGTGGTTAACTATGGAAATAGGTGCATTATATCTAAGTTTATGCTTTCATAATATGATGAGACTTTCTTAATAAAGGTGATTTTGGGAAGATGGAAAAATATGGTTGGTTAATGATTTAAATGGTATTTATTGGCAACTCTCTATCAAATAGCAAGTTTTCCTTTGTGAAGTTAAACAAATGATTTTTGGGAATTTTGATGTAGACCATGTGTGTGTTCATGGTTTGGGTCACCAATGAAATGGTGACAAGCTTTAGACTATTACTAGTGGATCCATAGGTATAGAGTCAGCTTAATTTTTGGGATAATTCCCGTTTGTAACTAGTTGAGACATTGGGCCCTCGGAGGCAATTTGGTACGGTTACGTGAGACCGGTTACTAGCCATGGGTCGTAAATGTAATTCTAGCGAATGAGTATGACTTGGATCCTTGGGTTCCCCCCCCCCCCATATCTGAGTACGAGTCGACGTTGTTCGTGGCCATGGGTCCAAGTATTGAGCTCACAAACTCGAAGAGTGACTTACTTTTGTGTCCTGCCACGATCCTTGGAAAACCGGGTCTCCCCCGTCATCATAAGATGTTTTTGGACCGAAAGGTTCTTATGTGGATGTTGTTACAATTTATTCACTTATCTCATTGAAAGGTTATCTATTTATATTCAAATCATTTCCAAATTATTGTTATAAACTGCTTGTTCTCACTAGACGTTGAGCCTAACACTTTTTCTCAAATGACGTGTATAACAGGTTACCTTAGCGGTGGGGCGTCCAAAGTTTGAGGGACGAGTGTTGACCATTATGGCATCTTTTGGAGACATGCCTTTTGGGCATTGGCATACAGAAAAAAGGATAGAGATTTTGAGAAAATTGGGTCGACAACCACCATAATCTAGATTTAATGATTTAGATTAGTTTGTTGTTAACCTATTGTCCATTCATAGCATTTGTATACGCTATTACAGTTTCCCCTTTCGGGTATTAATTTCTATTTAAGATGTTATTTGTAGCCTTATCCAATTTTAAATTTGCCCATATTTTTAGGGTGTTACAGTGGTATAGGTGGACGGTTGAACTAAATGTGTATGAAAGATAAATTTGTTGTGATAAAGATAGATATCTGATGTGCTAGAGTCATGACCTTCTAAACAGGTTATGTTGGAAAATTGTAGTAAAAATGTGATTTTTTACTAACTTTGGACACAAATAAATACATGTATATGTATAGTATATATCTAACTCTTTGTGGGTTTGTGGTCTCCTATATGAGAGCTTCAAAATGATATATTATATGTCCAAAACGAAATATGTGTGAATGAGATATCGATGCTCAAAGTTGAGTGTTTGGGATGAAAATTGGCAAAACCAAGTGGGTGTGGGAACTTGTCCCACATAGGAAGGAGGACCAAATATTATGAGGTTTATAACCTTAGATGTGGAAGAAGCTTACAAGCTCTTTGTTTGGTTTTACTCCATCACCTACCCGCGCGTAGGGGGGTGCTGATTGCGTAGGCTAAATTCGGCGAACTTCTGCGTGGGCGCGACCTGCGGACACGAATGCAGCTCCGAACTCTTGTGCTCGTGTAGGTTGGTTTTTGCGAAAATTTTGTTTTGAACCAGTGTATTTCGCGAGTAAGGTCGCTGGTTTTACCCGCGTCATTAGTCGCGAAATGCTCTGTTTATGGACGATAAAACAGTGAGTTACGCGGGTTAAGCCGCGGGGCTTACTCGCGTAGTAAGTCGCGATGTACACTGTTTGTAGACGAGAGACAGTGAATTACGCGGGTTGTGCTGCGACTTCACCCGCGTGGTAAGTCGCGAAATCCACTGTTTCGATTTCCAGTAACTCCCAATTGATACTCATTACTGTGTAAGATTAATATGGGTAATCGTAATTAAAAATTGTTTAATTACATATTAATTCATAATAAATTGTCGGTTTCTACATTCGAGTATAAATTGGAGAGTTCGGCTCATTCCAACATGCTCTCGAATACCGAACAATACATATTCTCTCTAATCCTCTCAGCATACGGTTTCTATCCAGCGATTTTCCTGGCAAAGTGATAATATTCGGCAGTACACACTGCTTACGCTGTTGTACCCTGGGAACAGACGGCAAATCTGTTTAAGGGAATCGTGTCCAACACGAGCCTCAGCATCGTTTGAATATTCAGTTTATTCATTTACGTTTTTCTGTCGATTCCCTTACTAATCATTTGTTGATTATATTCAGTATTACGATATTTATATTTTATATGTATTATTGAAATACATACGAGTGTACTAACAGGTTCATGACTACTAATGCCCTTTTACAGGTAATCAGTCCTTTTTTGTTCATAAAGTTTGTTAATAGAGTGTCATTTGAAACCTCAAAAACATATATGGGAACAAAACACATTCTCTTTTAACGCAATTAAAACCCATCATTGGCTTGATAAAGAAATCACCAACCATTTTATTTTATTAAAACAAGGAAGATCACCAACCATCTTTTTTATTATACAAAAGCAATATTGTTTTCCATCTCTAAACATGGTGAAATAAGTAAACTGCCAAATCTCCTTTGCTTTCAGAAATTTGGCAAGAAAGTATACCAACTTGAATTGGTATGTTGGCCTACTTCTTAGATCTCACCATCCCAGAGTTCCTCGACGGTTTTATACTCACCGTAGGTGCCATCTACAAAAAATTCAGCTCTGATAAATCTTGCCTGCAAGAAAGCAGCATTTACATGTGAATAGTTGAATTTTCCTTTTGGATTAGATGGGATAAGCAATAGAAGAAAGCTTGCCTGCTCAATTTTAGACAACTCTATAAACAAGTCATCAGGAATGGACCAATCGAACACGGCAAAGTTCTCTTTGATATGTACTTCATTTGTACTCTTAGGGATTACGCTATGACCCATCTGCAAACCCCAACGAAGGGCAACCTGTGCAGGAGTCTTGCCTAATTTATCCGCAACCATTGTTAGGACTGGATGATCCAACACAGAACCCTTGAGCCATTTCGCGCCAGGAGAACCAAGTGGTGCACATCCCTGAATATTTAGCAATGAAAATGTCAACAAAAAATAGAAAATTTTGTGTATTGAAGTTTCATGATGACTTACGGTAAGATGAACACCCTTAGATTTACAGAATTTGCGCAGCTTGGTTTGGTGCCACGTCGGAAGACACTCCACCTGATTCACAACAGGGGGGACACGCGCTATGTCCAACAAATCTCCCAACTTCTTTGAAGAAAAATTGCTAACACCTAGAGCTCGAGCATTTCCATAGTCATGGAGTGCTTCCATTGCTTTCCATGTGGCAGGTATATCAGTTGGAATTAAATTTTCAGGATTGAAACCATCTTTAGGATTCCAGACAAACCCGTTCTTCTCTTTCTTTGCCCGTACCGGCCAGTGGATCTTGAATAAATAAACAACTAAGATGGTTTGTTAAAATTAGATACAAAAAGATTTACGCAACATGGATAAAAAATAAGATTTGCGAGTTCCTTATAAGTTCAAAGTTGTTATTAGTTAGTTAATACTGAAAATCACCAAATGACTTTCAAAACAATCAATTTCATAAAAGTGAAACTTGCACCAGAAGTTCCTGAAAATCTCATATTCTTAGTAGACCGGTCTTTGTTGACATGATCTTAGTATTATACCATTATATTACTTGAAGGTGAACATAGTGTGCACTGGTGACACATTTGTAGACATATATATATATATATATATATATATATATATATATATATATATTTGCTATTAATGTTATTGGGTTAGCCTGTTGCTTTTAGCTATGGGGTTTTGCAAAGAAAACATTATGCAAAGCTAGCTAAAAAGTAAAAACGAAGATCAAGATATAAAATATGTGTTTGTCCTCTATGAATTGTTATCATCAAAATCAAATACAAGTGCACTTCCTAAAAGGCTAAAACGATTAGCAGTGACGGAACAAGGACATCATAGCTTCGGGGGTCAAAAAATAATATTTTAAATTTTTCGAGACCAAAAAATATAGCAATATAAAACCATTGGAGTTCTTTATATATTTTTTGAATTTGATATACTAACAACTTTTATATAAATAAAAATAGAAATAATGGCTAATTAGAAAATTTACAATATAAGATCATTGTCTTTTTATGGTTTTTGACTATAATATATTAATAAATATTTTTAGAAATAGAAAATAAAATTTTATTAATTAATACTAAAATTTAGAACCTTCATACCATTAAAAAAAAATAACGATACATTTATACTAATAAATTTTATGAAACTTAAAAGTAGAAACAAAAGATTGATACAATTAACCAATTTATAATGCTTTCTACGTGGTTTTTATAAAAACAACAAAAACCGTGTATAATTAGGCGTATATAAAAATCATTTCTGTAGTAGTGACCCTTATTTCACACAAGTGGCTCAATGTTGTTAACAATCGAGGTATAACATCATATATGGCTTTTAATGCTAATATGCTTTATTTATTCCTTAAACCGCAGAGGCCAAGGCCCCCTTGGCCTTCATTGTGTTCTACCCATGACGATTAGGCAAGATTATATTATGAATTCATGTACTGGCAAAAGAGGTATGAAATAAGGCATTATGCACACTTACAAGGTACAAATCAAGATACTCAAGCTGCAAGTCTTTCAAACTTCGGTCCAATGCGAGAGGTACGTCTTCTGGGGCATGATCAGTACACCTGCAAAGTTTATGATACTGAATCTTTAATCGAACAAAAGGTGAAATCTCGACATAAGCACACAAATAAATGAAAAAAAAGGATTAAAACAAACCAGAGCTTAGAGGTAATAAACAAATCTTGTCGCTTCACCGTGCCATCATCAAAGAGCTTCTTCAAAGCTATACCAATCTTGAAAACATAAATGGCATAATTGAGTTATGTTTGTTAGGACTACAAAAAAAGATGCTCAAGCATATGCAAGAAAAAGTTAGAGTCTTTGTTACCTGATGATGAAAAATATAACAAGAAAAAAGCACATGCTAATCTTCATGGTATTTACCATCAACTTTGCATGCTCAATAGTTTAGAAATAAAAAATATGTTGTGTCCAAATCTCTCCTATACGTGATTAGTTCATCTCACCTAATTGGTAGATAGAGAAGGGACATGGGATTTTTAGTAAAGTTTCATACCTGTTTTTCGTTGCCATAAACTGGGGCACAATCAATGTGGCGATACCCAATCTACACGAGAAACATGAGAATAAGCATCATATATATTTACTTCCCTTAATTAATTTATCATCCAAAACATACATTGATTCTCTTCTTATTGAAAGGAATATTATAGTTATTAGATAAACTAAAATCAATTGCTTCTGCATATAACAAGAAGGAACAGAGAAATAGGGAGAACCTTGACCGCAGTAGACACAGCTTTGCCAACAACACTAAGTTCCGATTGCCATGTCCCTAAACCTACAGATGGAATCTGCATTTTATTTATCAAATCGAAGAATTGAAGTCCATTCGCCATTTTGAGTATATCATTTACTCAAAAGATTTAAAATATTTATAGAAAGAAAAACCAAGAGATAAAATTGATGACCACGTTTATCACGTGAATTTTCCATTTGCTTTTGAATAATTAACGAGTAAATTACAAATTTTGTCCCTATGGTTATTGAAAATTTTGGATTGAGTCCCTCAAACAAAATAATTATATGTATGGTCACCATGGTTTTATTTTTGTTATGGATTAGGTCCCTTGCACAGTTGAACTAATTGACACTTCGTTAAGTCAGGGGTGAGATCGTCTTTTTACAATTTTCCTTTAATTTCTTTTTTAAAACTATGCTTGTTATATATTTAATATATATTCATTGTCCTACCATCACACCTCCCCCACCCTGACATCATTGACCCTTCTCCCTCTCTGGCCACATCTTCCCGTTCATCATTCGTCAGACACCTCTAGTTTTTCGACCACCACAATATCCCCATCACCGTTCATCATTCGTGGGAGAAGAAAAAGAAGAGAATGGAGTAGAGGGGGTCCAAAAGCGCTGGTCGAAGATGGGAGGGAGGGGGTGTCAGAGTCACATGGGAAGGAGAGGAGAAAGGTGGGATCTTTTATATATACTAATATATATATATATATATATATATATATATATATATATATATATATAATAAATTGTATATTATATACATAATTTATTTTTATTAGAAAATGATCAAAAAAACCCTTGATTTAACATAATTAATATTAAGGGAGTTACCTAATTCATAATAAAAGTAAAACCACAATGAGGGTCTTATAATTATTTTGTTTGTGGGACTTAATTCTTAATTTTCATATAACAATGGGGACGAAATCTGTATTTTACTCAATAATTAATGAACACATGCATATGTTGTTTTATGTTTGAATGTCAATGCAATATATATATATATATAAAAAAAAAAAAAACTAGAGTACAAGGAGAAGTCACCAACCACATGGATGTATAATGTATGGAGTATATGTTTATGTTATCTTGTAAAATATCATTTTAGTTTTAGAGTGAATTATTGAGTAAATCGGACATATATTATATATATATTTTTAGAGTAAATTATTGAACAAATTGGATATATATTATATATTTGTTTTATATTGTAAAATATTATTTTAGAGTAAATTATTCAGCAAATTATATTTATGTTATATCGTAAATTATTGTTTTAAAGTAAATTATTAAGAAAATTGGATATTTATGTTATCTTGTAAGCACATGTATATATAAATATATTTATTTTGTAAAACATTATTTTAGAGTAAATTATAGAGTACCGTTGACTTGAGATCATGTGAGACCAAACCATTTCCGTGAGACATGTGAGACCACAAAAATAACACTAAACTTTCACAACAAAAGACTATGAAGGTATTATAAAGGTAAACCTTCACAGTGTTTTTATTGTGAAGGTTTGCTGTTTTTCGTTCCTTCACAATGAATCGCTGTGAAATTTTAGTGTTAATTTATGGTCTCACCGGTCTCACGAAAACAAGTTGGTCTCACGTGAACCCAACCCAAGTACCGTTATATGAATATATGATATATTTATAATTTATGTTAAGTTGTAAAATATTATTTAACTAGGTTCGACCCCGTGTATTACACGGGGTAATTTAAAAAATTAAATAATGCGAGAAAACTTATCTTACAGATATGAATGATCATCGAAAGTACGATGCTACTTTTCAAAACTTTTTTCCCCTTCAGAGTTGTTTTTTTGTACTTGGTTACAAAATGTCCTTGTTTTAGGTTGTTTTCACAAATAATGTTTTACAAAAAATTAATAAAAAATATGAATAAATATTAAGAATTTATAAAACAAAATTTATAATAGAACGTAAATGAAATTATGGAAAAATACATAGTTAAAATTGATATGAAATTGCAAAAAGAAAATCACAACAATTTAGTGATTATTATCAAATCTAATACTAATTTTAACAAATCTCATACTAATCATGACACATTAATTCGTATATATTTATGATATTTAATAATATAATTAAATCCAAAATTATTCAATATTGGACTCATTTCGAAGGTATTGACGAAGCGACTACAATGGTATAATTTGTAAAAATAAAAATATTTTTTAATGCATTTTAGTTCATATATATTATTTATGTTAATATGATAAGAGTCTAAAATGAAAAATAAAAAAAAAAGTAAGAGATTAAAAGTAAACTACATACCTAATTATAAGGGTAGTAAATATAATGTATAAATTAAAAAAATGAATTAAAAAAAGATTTAAAAAAGAATGAATGTGAATGTGCTAAATGAACTTATAATGTAAAATGCATCTAGATACATGTTTAGACGGAAAAATGAAAAAATAAGCTCACCAGAAGACGACACGTGTTCTTTTAGTTACTTATTTATTATATATATAGATTTAAAGTAAATTATTAAACACCCCCGTATGATAATACCGTAAAACATTGAGCTAAAAAATTGAGTTAAATACATATGATGAAAAGTAATAAACTTGAGTATGATTCTTATTCATCTATTCTCAATTATGCAATAAACTTTAATTTTTTTTTTCTTTCTATTTTACACATGTTTGATCTTCTAATCAAGTTTTTTTAATAAATCTTTTAATCAAGTTATTAAATGTCATTTTCCTTTTCTCTTTTTATATTTCCAATCAGTCATAACGTGACATTTTTCTTTCAGGTAAATTTTCTTTCATTCCTTAATCCTTAATCCTTCCCCATCTATTTCTAACCATTTTTTTTCAACATCCACCTTAGGAATGGCAACGGGTCGGGGTCGGACCGGTTATTGGTATCCCCGTCCCCGAAACCGATAACCAAAACCGTCCCCGTAACCGTCCCGATCCCCGTCGGGTCCCCACGGTTTCCCCGATCCCCGTTGGGGAACCCGTTAAGAGAAAACATCATCTTTCCCCGTTCACTGTTGGTTATACCCGAACCTGAAACCGACCCGGCAAAAAAGTTACAAAATGTAATTTTCACAACTAAAAGTAAATTACATTTTTTTTATACATAAATGTCTTATATTACAATATAAAAGTAAATAGAATTCAGATATCATTCAACTAACATCACAGTTTCACGATTAAACAAATAAATTAGACTTTTTTCGTGAGATTTATTTGGGGTGTTGAGGTAAACTGGAAAAAAAATCTTTTAAACTTTAATGTAATATTAGTATTTTTCTTTTCATGATTATATATATATATATATATATAGATATAGATACATTAATATTTATATATATACACATATCGGGCCGGGCCGGTGATCACCGTCCCCGCCCCCGTCCCCGATAAAATCCCCGAATATGTCCCCGATCCCCGTCCCATCCCCGATAAGAGGTCCTCGAATCCGGACCGAAAATTTCGGTTTTCGACTTTCCTCATCAGTTTTGGTTATTTTTGTCATCCGTACTCCCCTTCAAAAAAGAAAAAAAAAGGTGATGCTGCCATTTTTTTTTTTTTGGTTTTTCTAAGTATACCCCTGCAAAATTTTTAGAAAATTATACCCCTGCAAAATTTTTAGAAAATTATACCCCTTTCCCATCACAATCGTTCTTTTTGGCTTTTTTTTATTCATATTTACAATTTTGATCCTTGAACTCTTTTGATTGATTTACTCTTATACCTTTTGGTTTTACATTTTTATTATATTAACACATATAAGTGTATATTAACTAAAATACGTTAAAAAAGTAATTTTTAATTTTAACAAGTTACACAATTATAATCGTCTCGTCAATACCTTCGAAATGAGCCCAATATTGAATATTTTTTGATTTAATTATATTATTATATGTCATATATTGTACCTTGGTTAATCGATTTTTTTTGAAAAAAGTGAAAATGCATCACATCGAACGTAAGCTTTTAGCATAAAGATAATAAACATAATAACTATATTGCGTATTTTTTTATTCCAAAAGATTCCAACTTTGATTATTCATTTAAATCAACATATTCACGAGTACGAGTACACTCTATATATTCTTCATACACATCTAATCTACGTTTGTATGGGATAATCCACGACATTGCATCTGGAAGTGAATGACGTGTCCAATGGTGTATGAGTGTGGGCATTGGGTAATCTTCTTTTAATACCACCTTTATGTAATGATTACCATTAACATGCATTATTGCAATTGACTCGTCTTGGGATGATGACGACGGTTGTGTCCTGAATGGTAAGTATGTTGCATTGTCTTCCATACTGAGAACATGTAGTATGACATTGAACCTTGAAGCAGATAGAATTCCCATTTCAGGCATAGCGATCCAATGCCTAGGTGGTGCAAAGACGTCCTTCTGGAAAAAATCCAACGCTTCGTAAATTCTATGGCACTCGTTGTCGATCACATCAAGGTAATAAGCAAAATACCCAGTTAGTTCACCCATTAACTCTGTGCGGATAGTGTCCCATGCATCTTCATGACGACCCAAACAAGTATATATGGCTCAAAATCCACAATTTCCATCGCCCAATACATCTTGTATTTGTGTGATGTGTGGATGAAATAAAATTGGGATTGATCAAGATATGGATTTAGGGGGGTGGGTTGTCGTTGGAAATAGGAGCTATGCCTCGCTGATTCTTGATGACCAAAATCTTCGGAGTTGATGCATGAAAACAAATGTTATGCAAAATGTTTTGTTTGTTGATGTTACACCAACTATCTCAAGAAGATGCATATCGTACCTGTATATAATAAACAAAATAATAATATTAAACAAAATAATAATATTAACATAAACACGATTTTATAAATATCTCCATTTGTTTTAGTCTTTGATCTTTTGGTAACAACAACGAACACCAACCGAACGTCCCACATTACGCACCTAGTCAGTTATTTCTTCTCGAGATTCGAACACCTGAAATTATTATATTTTGTTATAACCTTCATTTGTACCCTTAAGTTAAAATTAACATAAATGTTAGTTATCATAATATTGTACTTGGTTGGTGACAAATTCTGATGTTGGTGTCAAATCTTCTCCCATGTTTGTCATCTGCAACTTTGATATATATATATATATATATATATATATATATATATATATATATAGAGAGAGAGAGAGAGAGAGAGAGAGAGAGAGAGAAAGAGGGGGTAGGGAAGAATGTTATATATATATATATATATATATCGAATTATTATGTTTTCATTAATCAACATGTGATATCCCAAAATAATCGACATTTGCGATATCCACAAGTAATCACATGTGATATCCACAATTAATCGACATTTGCTACAGATCACATATGATTCTATTTTCAATGTTTAATTTGAATTATTGTTTTTCAAATTTTAAATCATACATGATTAGAAAATGTGGGTCCACAATGCTATATCAAGTTTTATATAAAACAACACATAAAGATTACCAACCTGTTTGGATAGATTAAACAACGATTACAAGGTTTGGTGTTTGGATTGAAGCTCTCGTTTCTCTCTTGTGTATTACACCTTTTGTGTGTGTTCTTATCTGATCTTGTGTGTAATCTGATTGTAGAGAGTTGAGAGATCTGATATTAGATCTAGCTTCTACAACACACTACCTAATCAACCACTTGCAATATTAAACTAATATAACTAAATAATATCTAACATTTAGATATTATATCTAACTAATAACTAACAAACTAAACTAAACTAACTAATAACAATAACAAACAACTTTAACATTTATTACAAAGTAACATTAGACTTTAATATCGAGAGTCGACGTTTCTGCTTTAACTTCATATTGGATCTTCAGATTAGATGATCTTGAATCCAATGAGACTGTGGTCTAACAATCTCCCCCTTTGGATCAAGATCATTACTAAAAAGATTTTAGCAATTCAATCTTCTTGTTCAGCTCAGAAGATGCAATCTCTTTCTCTAGCTCTGAAATCAGCATGTCTTCAGAATACTTGCTTTTGAAGAGTTCAATCTTGGACGTGATTCTTCAAACATGTGATCTTTGTCATTTCTTGTGTAGTCATTCTTAAATCAGGCTCTGATACCAATTGTGGGTCCACAATGCTATATCAAGTTTTATATAAAACAACACATAAAGATTACCAACCTGTTTAGATAGATTAAACAACGATTACAAGGTTTGGTGTTTGGATTAAACATTTATTACAAAGTAACATTAGACTTTAATATTGAGAGTCGACGTTTCTGCTTTAACTTCAGATTGGATCTTCTGATTGGATGATCTTGAATCCAATGAGACTGTGGTCTAACAGAAAAACATTTAAAAAAATAATAATTCATTGTGAATCACATATGATTTGATGAAAATTATGAATTACGTTTTGCAGTACATGTGATATTATACATTAATTTTAATTGTGTTTTGTTACAGATAAAATATGATTTTGTTTTCATTATATATATCGATTTCCTTAACGTATTTTAAAACGTATTTTTTAACATATAATAAAATAATTAAATAAAAAAATATTCAATAATTGACTCTTTTCGAATGTATCGAAGAGACGATTGTAATGGTGTAACTTGTTAAAATTAAAACGTATTTTTTTAAAACTTATTTTAGTTAATATACGATTATATGTATTAATATGGTGATGATGTAAAATGAAAAGTAAAAAAGTAAAAGGTATAAAGTAAACTAATTAAATAATTATAGGGGTATAAACTGTAACTATAAATTAAAAATCAATTGAAAATTTGATTTTGGCAGTTTGTTGTCGAGGACGTGAGGGGAGATAGGGTAATAGGAGGGGAGGGGCCGAGGGGGTATGGGATTAGTAGGGGGTAGGGAAAGCAACCCCCCCTTTTTTTTTAAACAACCCGACCCCACCCTAACTATTTTTTTGCATCGCAAGTTTATTATTTATCATTTTTATAATGGGATGAATGGAGAATAACAAAGGCTGAATAACGAAGGAGAGTGGTTAAAGGGGAGGAGTACCAACAGTCGTGTAAGAAATTTGGGAGTGGATAAAACTGAAGGGTCTGTAAAAGAAATATCTATACTATATTATAAAAACGGTATAAAAAACTTTTAATTACAACATTCTAAGCACATGTTACAACTAATTAAAGCCAATTACTTAATTTATAATTTCTTAATGCTTTGGTACAACATTTCCAAGCACAATATCTCACATAATCATCTATTTGTGGAATGGATACTCATTTATTAATATAATTATTTGTTTTTTTTTGTGAAGGATTTTATAAAATAGATTTTATATTAGCATAATCTATTTTAAATGTAGATTTTACATTTAAATCTATATTAATGAGATGTAATATAAAATCTTTTTTCTTCCGTATTTTTTTATATTACATCTCATAATGATTTTTCCATATTTTATTTTATAAAATCTTTTTACATAATGAGATGTAATATAAACTCTTTTTTCTTCCGTATTTTTTTTGCTAATATAAAATCTATTTTTAATATATTTACATTTAAATGTAAAATTGAAAATGAAAATAAAAGATTTTAAAATATTCTCTACATTCACTATAAATATATATAGCTTCTCTATGTATCATCCGAGTACAAGAAGAAGACGAACGGTCGAGTGTCAATGACGGAACCTGCAACTGAACAAAAGATATTCCACTATATTTTTGTTTCTTTGAAAAACTACTTTTTTATATTTTATTTTATTTACTGAGGATTTGTTTATATTTTTCAAAAACCACAATCATATTTTTCGAAGTAGGGGAATAAGATATATATACATATCTTTATTTTTATCGATTAATACTATAAGGTCTTGAAGTCATAGTCAGATAAATATGTTGTGAGACATGTCGTTTGAGTTTTAAATAATATAATACAAAACTATTACCAATATTATTGCACAAACTCATAACAACAAACGATTAAGAATATATGCAAGTTAACCACTTATGAAAATACATTCGTTTTTCACATTGTATTTCATTAACTGTTAACAGAGAAATTACGTTTCATTTTAACTCGGTTCAATATTCCAACAAAAAATTTATCCTCTCGTGCAATGCACGGGCCCAACACTAGTTACATTATAAAAATTAACAACTAAACAATTAAGAAATCAACTTGAAATTTTAATTGGCAACTTCGCATCCACCTCATCAAATGTTATCGGATTTAGTTTTTTTTTTTTTGAACGACGGAATTTTATAAAACTAGCAAGAAGCTAGAAAAAGAAACAATTACATCGAAGTAATGACAAGGGAAGGATTAGTAAGCCAACCAACCCAATTAATAGACAAATTGCTACTTCTATGATTTACCCAAAAGTAAGCACGAGTTAAAATGTTTTCAAAAAGCATTGCCTTCCTTGGCTTCGGGTTGCCAAAGAGAATACCATTCCGAAACATCCATATATACCATAAAGTGGTAAGCGTAACACCTCAAAACACAAAAACACCTCCCTCTTCAACTGAATTGAGTCGATCCAATAGATCCAATCTGAATAAGTATGGAGATTCGGAATGTCCATACGCCATCAGCGACCGATAAGAGCCCACGAGTCTTTAGCGACAGGACATGAAAAGAAAAGATGACTGCAGTTCTCCACTTCTATATCACAATTAGGATATAAAAGAGACGAAACATCGATACCTCTTTTATCCAAATTTGTCCGAGTAAGGAGCCGATTGAGACGCAACCGCCACGCGAACACATTAACTTTGATGGGAACAAGTCTATTCCATCTAGTAGGATGAGAGTCCACCTCCAAATGACTAGAATCAATTAAATGCCTAACTGAAGCCACTGAAAAATCACCCGACCCTTCTAACAACCACACCCATCTATCCTTTTGACTGGAGGGCACAAAGGTAGACAAAATTTGTTGTAGATCACTAAATTGGACAGCCTCAAGCCCACCTCTCGGTGGCCTTCGAAGACACACATCCCAACACTCTAACTCCAAACGAGACTTGACATTCGCCGAGTTATCCAATTCTAAAGCGTAAACTCTAGGAAATTGAATTTTAAAAGGAGAATCCCCAAGCTAAACATCATCCCAAAAGGCGGTCAAAGCACCATCACCCACCGTTTTCTTACAGAAAGAGAAAAGATCAATGTCTTTGTCCTTTAGGAAGTTGACCAATTTTATAATAGAGACTCATGTTGAGTTTGAAAATTGCCTAGGCACATTCGAACCAATTAGACCCTTCTCGCCATAGATGGATTTAATAATTTTAACCCAAAGCGCCTCATCCTCCAACCAAAACCACCAAATCCACTTGAAAAGCAAAGCACGGTTAAACGCCATAATGCTACCAATACCGAGTCCTCCGAATTTGAGACTAGCCATAACTTTTTTCCACTTGACCCAAGACATTTTCTTTTCCTCCACATCACCACCAATGAAGAATCTATTTCGGAAAGATTCCAAGCCTTGCTCAACCAATCTTGGGATTTTGTAAATAGACATGAAGTAAGTAGGAATGCTCCCCAAAACGGACTTTAAAAGGGTAACCCGACCACCAACCGAAAGAGTTTTAACTTTTCAACTTACCGGTCAAGCTACGTACAAAATAGAAAGAAAAAAATGAAAGTTTTAGTATATAATAGTTATGTACGGCAAATGCAGCAAATAAACTCACACTCTTCTCACTTTTGGTGAGGTTTGAAACCCTGACTTCCTAGGAGGCCAAAGACTTCGATACCGCTAGGCCAAAGGCCCTTTGGTAAAAAAAATGAAAGTTTGTTACACTAATTGAGAAAAGAACAACAAGAGTTGAACCAAGATACAATATATAGCAACCTATATCCATATTTTTTTATTATAACATTAAATTTTTATTTTTTATTAAAATAATGTACTTTCAAATTATTTTTTTGTTAAGACACTATATTATTTCCTTAATAGCATAACGTTCAGGAACAACAGGAGTGGTGGTGGTAGCTGGAACTGCACCTATGATTGTGAAAGGTTCATAAGGGCCATTTGCTACGTATTCAGGTATAGTAGAATCTACATATTCTAGAAATAACATCATTCGATTTTTCCAAAGAGCAAAGTTATCTCTACTAAATCGAGGAGGTTTAGAAAGTGAACCATTATCATAGTAGTTTGTGTTTGCATTAAGTGCCATAATTAGAATATTAAGGAAGATAGTAAGCAAGATCTTGTTTATTAGATTAAACAGTCTGCTCTGATACCACTTGTTGGTCCCGAAGGTGCTTAACAAATTTGTAGAAAGGGGGGGGGGGGGTTGAATACAAACACAAAATTTTAAGGTTTTAATAAATTGTTTATTGATAAATCAAAACACAATTTCCAAGTTTGTTGTGGAATAAGGTCAAGTAAAACTTAATCTAAACAAACTTAAGAAACACTAAGATGGTTGCACTAGAAATAGAGAATAGGAGATTAAGAGAATATAGAAAACAAGGGTTTCTATATATTTTAGAAAGATGAAGGCAACTCTCAGATGGAGTATTGATCTTTCTATTTCTACCATATGCATTAAATGCACGTCATAGTACTTTACACGTGTTCTTCATTGATTGGCTGCATGGGTCTGACTTTAGGAGACATGTTTTTGGCCGTATGATGAACAATCTAGTTGATAGAGTTGTTGTACGAATTTCTGCAAAGGTATGTCCATTCTGACAGATTGTACTAGGTGTGCAAGGGTAAGACAAAAGAGACTTGAGGCAGAAGCTAAGTGATCATCGATCGCTGAATATCTCTTCCTTCAGAGATACAAAGAAGTTTGGCTATCGCTGAAGCTTTTCCTCAGGTTTCTTCGCGTGTGTAGATTCGTCTTGGCTTCACTGATCTCCGCATCAGGTCATGAGTAGACTTGTCTTTGTTCAGCAGCTTTATCTTCGATTCAACAGTGGACATCTTTTGTCGTGAAACTTGTCTTTAGGGATTACGTCTAACTGTTTACATGAGAAACTATCAGCGATACTGAACATACTCAATATTTGATCGCTGATAGTGAAACACTAATACATATGAATGTTTACAAGAGAGATCATCAGTGATGGCTAAACAGACTTAGCATGATTGCTGATGATGAAACACTAATACATAATATTAAACGTAATTTTCACTAAGTATAGAAAAAGGGTCGTTATCAAATCACTGATAAAGTATGGATCAACACCCCTTTTGTCAACTACTCCCCCTGATTCGTGCATTAATCAAGGGAGTTTGAAAAAAACATTTGCATTTACTTTCTACATGTTTCCCAATATATGGTTGTAGGTAATGACTTGGTAAAATATGTCACATTTTTTTGACACCATACTTGATTCACTTGAATCTAAATGAGAGTCTTTTATTGTTGATTGTATAGAAACTTAAGTAGAATATGCTTTGTGTTATTACCCTTGATGTATCTTATGTTCATTTCTTCGATACATGATGCATTATTTCCATATATGCAAGTAAGAAACCGGTTGTACCCAAAATTACTAGTTCCTCTAGTATATATAATGATAGTCCTTAATCATATACATTCTTTAATTATCTCATGGAGAGTAATATTCTTGGAATAGTTCAAGGAGGTAGTTACAAGGGTTTGCTTAACTTACTTTCAAGCAATCTGGGTGTTCATTGTGGTAATTCCTTATCCAGTAGAACAACCTTTGTATGGATTAGGCAGATACCTAATATCAGCAAAGACATACCAAGACATTGTTTGGTGTTTTTCTATAAGAGCTAGTACTTTTGCTACTTACATTTTAAGTAGGTATTGAACTTCCATTATCAATCTCATTTTTCTTTCTATAGGGAAAATATAAGCCCATGTCAATGGTTCCAAAATATTAACTTGATTTTATTCTAATGACGTTGCGTTGGCGCTGAGCTAAATCTAGCTAACAAGTTCACTGAGAAATATAATATATGGTCAAGTCTATTATGCTAAGTACGATAATGTGCATATTGTACTTAGATAGGGAATTCCAGCTCCCGGTATTTTTCGTCATCATCCTTTAGATGAAATAGATCTTTCCTTATATCCGACACTTTGACCGATCATGGGAGTGCTAATCGGAAGCGCTTTGTCCATATTAATTGCCTGATTATTTTCTAGACATATGCGATTGGTGAATTAATATTTCACAAACTCGGTGTCCTAACTCAAATATCTAGACAAAACCAAGTTTTCCCAAGATCTTTCCTCTCAAAATCATATTTCAAGTAGCTTGTGGTTCCTCTTACTTCATCAAGAGTGCCTATTATGTTCATAACATTGACATATAGAGCTACTTTGAAAATCTGGAACTTGTTTTTCATAATAAATACGCAAGGGAACAATTCATCGTTCTTATATATACTTTCCCAATCAAGTATTCCATTGGGCGGGTATACCACATCCGCTCAGATTGCTTTAATCTATAAAGCGGGCGTTTCAATTTTATTGCAAACACATTTCGTGGTTTAGTGTAACACCTTAAAAACCAGAGTGAATTTAAAAATGCGGAAACTGGACAATTAGATAACATCACTTGGTATAAACCTCCCAAAAAGGGGAATGTACTTAACATTTACAAAACTTGCATACGGATATGGAATTCAACAACAACTAATCTAAACATCAACTATCTAGATTACACCGGTTGTTAATCCAGCATCACCAAAAGAATGGGACTTAAACAATTGCCCAACATCAAATACTAGTCATCTCAAAAGCCCCCGAGACCAAGCTCGTCACTCAAACCTTTGGCAACCCACCGCTAATGGGAACCTGTTATACACATCATTTGAGAAAAAGTGTTAGGCTTAAAGCCTAGTGAGAACATACAGTTTATAATTTCAAGTGATATAAACAATTTCATCAAAAGGAAATCTTTTCAATAAGTTTTGGTTTACAAAAGAAATCTTTTCCACATAAGGATTGATCGGTCCTCAAATTAATCTTGCGATGACGGGGGATACCCGATTTACCAAGGATTGCGGTGGAACACAAAAGTAGGCCACAATCCGAGTTGTGAGCTAAATACCTGGAATCCATGGCCACAAACAACAAGGTTCGTACTAAGATATGAGGGAGGGCCCCCGAGGAAACCAAGTCATACTCGTTCACTAGGACTACATTATGACCCATGACTAGTAACCGATCTCACATAACCGTACCAAAGGCCTCCGAGGGTCAAATGCATCCATAGCTACAAAAAGGGGAATATATATCCCAATAATAACAGCCGACTCAAAACCTAGGGATCCACTAGTAATGGTACAGACTTGTCACAATAACATATGTGACCAACCATAGATAGTCATATGGTATAAAAACATTTTATAAACAAAATGCTTTCTTTCAAGTTTAACTGCTGGTAAAAATGAAAATCATAAAAATGAGTTTATATACATTCTTTCAAATAATCCACATACATGTGCAAGTAAAACCTCCTTTTACTTCAAATAATATGGAACCCATCATTTTAGTCGAAAATGATCGGGAACCTAAAATCTCCCAAAACTCAAGTTATGTCAAAAAGGTAGTAAACTTAGATCCAAAACCATGGAGATATATAGGAGTTCAAAATGTAACTTTTAACATGTATAAAGTTTAGAAAAAAGGTAGTAGGAACTCACCAAATAGGTTTTAGACGAAAACCCGAAAAACCAGATATCGACTACCGAGAGAAGACGAAGCTTTCTATACTGAACCCTTGCTAGATGCACTTAATACTAGCAACATACGAGGTCTAACGAACCAACCAAGAACTAAAGAAAGAGAGAGAGAGACTTGAGAGAAAAGAGATTTGAGATAGAAATATCTCCCAAACAAGATATTTAGGCTGAACTCATAAGAGTCATCTAGGGGATCTCACGAGTTATGTCATGACCTCAAGTCGCGTAACTCGCCCTCTTCCTTAAAACCCAAAACAAACAGAGGGTTTCGCGGGTTGTGCCGCGACCTCAAGTCACAGTGCAACTCGCGTAGCTCACTGTGGTTTGTCCAAAACCACCAAAATCCAAACTCAGACTTCAAACCAAACGCGGTGCTAACGACAAAAGCTTAAGCACAAGAATACCAAGATTACATAACGAAAATCCGGGGTGTTACATTTAGAGTTACTTGATTTTGGTAATGTAATATCATCAAGCACTTTTATATATCTCTAAATCTAGATCCCCGTAGAGATATGTGATAACCACATTCATGAGTTACATTTCCAGTCCTTCGGAAACTACTAGGCTAACAAATTATTCGGATGTCATAACATCCATCATGAGAGAGTAAGTCTCCTCATGGTCAATCCAGGGCATTGTGAGAAACCTTGCGCCAAAGGAGAGCCTTGCATATTAGAAAGTCCCCAACAGGGGCACAACACCATTGGAAAGTGCGTTGCAGTCACACATAGTGGAGGTGTGGTTGAGGTCGTTAGCTACCAACTGGAAGTGGTGGAAGCTATTTGGTTCGATGGATACTATTCTAAAGCAAGAGGATAGTGAGGCACATCAATTTATCATCAATACATAAAACTCTCATGAGATTACCTCTAATTATAATTATGTCCATGAATCATCACTAGAGGACGCTCCGAAGTTAATAATGATTCTAGAGATAAAAGAAAGAAAATGAAACCTCTTGTCTGTATGCCTTCCTCAGGGATACAGACAAGAGGAAGGCATAGACTATGATGAAACCTTTGCCCCTGTGGCCAGGCTCGAAGCAATTCGACTATTCTTAGCTTATGCAGTCTATAAAGATTTCATCGTTTATCAAATGGATGTAAAATCAGCGTTCCTAAATGGAAAGCTGAATGAAGAAGTCTATGTAGAACAACCACCAGGGTTTTATGACCCTAAGTATCCAAATTATGTTTATAAATTGGATAAGTCTCTCTATGGTCTAAAACAAGCCCCTCGTGCTTGGTATGACACTCTCTCATCTTTTCTTATCTCTGAAAATTTTGAACGTGGCAAAATTGATAATACGTTATTTTTCAGAAAGATAAAAGGTCATATAATTCTTGTACAAATATATGTTGATGACATAATAGTTGGTTCTACTAACCCATCTCTGTGTACTCGCTTCGCGGAAAGAATGAAGAAAGAATATAAAATGAGTATGATGGGTGAGCTGACATATTTTCTTGGTCTTCAGATTAAACAATCTGACAAAGGTACTTTTATCTGCCAAGGTAAGTATGTTAAAGATATGCTGAAAAAGTTTGATCTCACACAAACTTCAGCGATGAAAACTCCTATGGCACCACCCCTGACACTTAACAAAGATCCTTCTGGAAAACCTGTTAATGTCACTGCCTATAGAGGAATGATAGGCTCCCTGCTGTATCTTACAGCGAGTCGACCTGACATTATGTACTCTACTTGTTTATGTGCACGCTATCAATCTGAACCCAAGGAATCCCATCTAATCGCTGTAAAGCGAATTTTCAGATATCTGAAAGGAACTCCTAACCTCGGTCTTTGGTATCCCAAAGACTCAGGGTTCGATCTAACTGGTTATTCTGATAGTGATTTTGCAGGCTGTAAACTCGACAGAAAGAGTACCACTGGTGGATGTCAACTCCTGGGAGGAAAGCTAGTAAGCTGGATAAGCAAGAAGCAAAATTCTGTGTCCACTTCCACAGCTGAAGCTGAATACGTAGCCGCTGGAAGCTGTTGTTCTCAAATCTTGTGGATGAGAAATCAACTATTAGATTATGACCTTCAGCTGTCAAAGATTCCTATCTATTGCGACAGCACTAGTGCTATCGCTATAGCAAATAATCCAGTGCTACATTCAAAGACGAAACACATTGAGATCAGATATCACTTTATCAGAGATCATGTGATAAATGGTGATATTGAACTTCATTTTATCCCTACTGACTTTTAGCTTGCTGATCTATTCACCAAACCTCTTGATGAGACAAGGTTCAACTTTCTCATCAGTGAGCTTGGAATGCTGAACCTTGAAGAATAATTCTTCAGCGTTCATGTATTGTGTCAGTAATCAAAAGTTCCCCTTTCATCATTCTCTCTGATAAACATTCTGACTCTCAGGTATGTTCTCTCCATCCCTTCAACTGAATCTTAACTCAGTTAAGATGTTTTTTTTAAATATAAACTTTAATCACTAAACTTTCTTCAAATGATTAAAAGCTTTTTTGAAAAATACATTAATCACTGATATTTCTGGTCAGTGATCCTTAAAAAGAAAATATATCCCTATCTTTTCCATCAGGGATATTTTCAAAAAGAAAATCAATCGCTGATTTTTTCTTCAGTGATAATTTCAAAACGGAAAAATGAACAGTCTCTCCTCTATGACGTCATTTGAACCGACAATCCACGACATGCCTTTTTCTGACACGTTCGTCCGTTGCCCTTTCATCCAATCAACTTCGTGGGACGTGTCCATGTCATGATGAGCATTTGTTTTCCCGCTTCACACACTCTCTCTCCTCTCTCTCTCTCTCACATATAAAAAGAATGTTTTTCCATTCTTATCAATTTACGCTTTCTGGAAATACTTTCAAAGCAAGAATACTCTCTCAAGCATTCTAGCAATTCTCAAGCATTTGCATCTTCAACCTCAAAGATCAACAGGTTATTCTTGATCGTCTTCTTCTTATTCTTTTCTCGAATCTCATTCATAAAATCATTTTCATTTTTGATTTTATTCTTTAAAAACCATTTTACTTTGATTTTCTCTATTCAAAATCTTTGGTTTTTCTTCTTGTTCTTAAATCTTGTTCTAAGATAAACTGTTTTCCTCTACAAATATGTTGATTTCCTACGTTTCTTTCCTCAAATAGAAACTAGCAAGTCTTCTTTATTATAAGACTAAAAACCTTTCTTCTACTCGTTTATCTACTCATCATTCAGAATGGCTCAATCTGCACTTGTCGCCTCAAAGAACGTCAAGTTCGCCATCTCCGATTCTGAGCTTCCAAAGAACAATCATCTCGCTCGTCTGGAAATTAACAACAACAAATACCCACATCTGGTGGAAGCTGCACAGTTTCTAAGGCAATCCTGCATTGCCTACGCTATCACTGTGGATCCCACACCTTCTAAAGCTCTACTTCAGCAATTCTGGTTCACAGCTAAAGAAACCTCCCTCACCAACAAAAAGGGTGAACTGGTTCCTGCCATCTCCTTCAGCACTCAACTGGGCTCAGGGATGATGACTGCTATAGGTCTAAGGAAAGCTCTTCGATTTCCTGACAAGCCCAGGAATGGATTCGACGCATTGCCAACTGACGCTGAACTCATCCAATTCCTGGATGCCATGGAATACGCTTGGGAACCCAAACCAAGAACTACGATTCCCAACAAGAAGCTGACTCTTGTGAAGAAGGCATTGATGCCTTCCCAGCTCAACTACATCTTCTCCCACATCATTCAGTGTATGAGTGGGAAGAGTGGGTCACTGGACCAAGCCAGCAAGGTTCAGGTCCAGATGGCTTACTCAGTGATCGTTGGATGCAACTTCGATTACTCCACAGCTATCTTTGACGACCTGAAGTCAAAGATAGAGAAGACTGAGAGGGATCCCAAAGTCCCTTACGTACGCTTTATCTGTGCGTACCTGAAGTTCCTCTACCCTTCTACTTACCCCACTGATGCGGATGCATCCTTTCCAAAAGTAGGACAACGATCCTTGGAAGTCAAGTCGCTCCCCAACGAGGTAAGTATTTCTGAACTTCGCTCCCGACTCTCTCTCCTCACTTCTTCGACTTCAGCGGCTACGCAGGAGGTTCCTTCTTCTGTTATCCCTGCCGCTACACCTTCCAAACGACCATCAACTGGTTCCCCTGGTCCTTCAAAGAAGGCCAAGGTGACCAAGGAGAAAGCTACTTCTAGCTCTATACCTAAGGATGTTTCTCTACAAACTTCCTTGGATGCTTTCGTGGGTCTCTCCTCCACATCCTCAGCAACAACCACTTCAACCGTGCCAGCGATCTCGGTCGCTGTCACAACAACAGTAACGCAACCTACGATCTCAGCTCAACAACCTGAGGTAACTACCCTTATCCCTACATCTTCTATCCCCATCTCTAGTCCTTCTATTTCTTTGATCTCTAACCCTCCTATCTCTACTCCACAGTTTGGACCCATAGGACCTGAACATCAATCTTTTGAGGAATCTTTACAATTCTACAAAATGTTTGATAATTCAGGTATCCCTATAACCTTAAACACTTCTCCCAACTCACCATATAAGCCTGGTTCTGAAAAACTAACTTATCTTTCAGGTCCTAGCTTGGCGACTGTTGACACCAATGTCAACAATCTGAGTGCAAAGGTGGAATCCATGACTGCTTCTCTCAACACCACCACCAACGCTGTTCAATCAGCTGGTGAAGCGCTGAAGACATTGACTACCACCTGCGCCTCCAAAGCTGACATCTCTCAAATCGCTACTCTTCAGGAAGCGATTGTCAAAGTCAGGGAAGAATCCAAGCAGCAGTATGATGACCTGTCTGCAAAGATCGACTCCTGCACTGCTACTCTTCAGCAAGTCCTCGACAAACTGAAGGCACCAGCTCCAGTTCCTGCTCCATCATTTACAGAAGATGATCGTTCCGCTCTGACCATAGCTGTGGAATTCATTTATCAAGCTACGTCCGACATCCCTGAACTTGAAGGACGTCTCACAGGACTGGAGGCTGAAGTCCAGAAGTTGGCTGCCGCAAAAACTTCATCTCCTTCCAAAGATCTCTCCCTTGTTAATAATGACAAAGAGGGGGAGAAGACCGCTGAAGAAAATACGGAGGTTGAAGTCGATGCTGAACAACTGAAGGAAACTCCCTCTCATGTTGAGGGGGAGAAAGTTGCTGACAAAGTCCCTCCTTCCATCGCTG
The DNA here is from genome assembly GCA_023525745.1 of Arctium lappa. Classification (NCBI taxonomy): domain Eukaryota; kingdom Viridiplantae; phylum Streptophyta; class Magnoliopsida; order Asterales; family Asteraceae; genus Arctium; species Arctium lappa. The sequence continues at coordinate 171,417,615 of CM042047.1, forward strand.
ATCTTGTAGATGATGAAGAAGAGGAAGAGGAGGAAGAAGATGATGAAGCCCTTGATCTTGAAGATCAAGAATATGAACCTCATCAAGATGATGATGATGACGATGAAGAAGATCAATCCTTATGGTGTTCTTCAGCCGTCACTTCATCAGCGATAGCTTCGAAAGAAGTTATCAAAGCAGGGGGAGACAAGAGAAACCTTCAGGAACCCCTTCCCAAAGCAAAGGTGCATCTGCTGAGGGAACCCTGAAGATGATTTCACTACCTGAGGAGAATCCTTCTCAGGTATGCCTTACTCTTGTTCCCTTATCTTACTATAAAAATCCTACCCCTGTTTCTTTCTAGCCTTTATCTCTCTCATTCCCTAAAATAAATCTAACATTTTTCTTTTTCTGACCAAACAGTTTTCTCCCCTGCTTAAGGGTAAAGAACTCCAAATAATCCCAGCTGTTGAAGTTGATGACCAAATAATCCCAGTCTCTGTCAGAGAGATTGATGAAGAGGATGAAGAAGAAGAAGAGTCCCTGCAACATCATGGAAGACCCTCTAGACCATCTCACTGGTCTGAGGAAGAGAGAAAGAAAAGAACAGAGATGATCTCTCATCTGAAGAATCAACGACGAAAGGTCCCCTCTCAATCATCAGATCTGAGATTCCTGACTGAAGCTGAAATTGAAGAATCCATCAGGGCTGAGAAGCTGATTGCTGACTGTCAAAGAGATGCCTCTCTGGCTCTCAAAATTCAGTCTTCTCAAGTCAAAGACAAGAAGCTGAAACGCAAACCAGTAGAAGTCCAAGCAGCTCTGTTGAAAGAAATTGAAGAGGAACGCGCCAAAGAAAAAGCGGTCGGTGATAATACAATCGATTGGTGCAAGCACAAAATCGACTATCGCTCTGACCCACTGAAGATCGTAGCGGTTGCTATCTCTGGAAGAAAGAAGAAGGATAAACTCTCTGTCACCATGGAGATTACCAGAGAGGATGGAAGCTGCAAGGCTATATTCATTTCAAAGCTGGAAGACTTCGGCTACATGGAGTGGCTTGAGTTCAAAGATGCGCTGAAAAAATCAAAGTCTACATACAGAGGCTACGTTGAAAGGGTGAATGATGCTCTCATCAACAAAGTCGCTGCAATACTAAAGGTGCCATCTACTCTTCCCTCAAAATCCATGCAAGTCAAGAGAAAGCCCGTCTCGTCCTCGTCTGATAATGTCGCAGTGATAAGGAATGAAACCTCCATCAAATTCTCCAGAGAAGCTCTGTTCGGTCCTCCTCCTGATCTTTCAGTTCTGGATCTCTCTCTGCCTCCTGGCGGACCATATGCTGCAGGACAAGTTCTTGAAGAACCTTTTGGAATCTTCTTCAGAGATGACGAGGAACAACTCAGATTTCAAAGGGTCTCTGAAATCCCTATCTGTCCCCTCGCTCTTCTCAAGGATCTCATGTGCCTATGGTGTACTCTCTCTCCTGCTGCTGAGCCAATCATAGCGATTATCTGCAAAGAATCTTTAGAGCAAAGGCAAAAAGGAGAAGAAATACCTGAGTATTTGATTAATCCTCCTAAACCCTCTTTAGATAGCTGATAGATTAGTTTTCTTACTTGTAATCTATTAGTTTAACTTACAGTAGTTAGTACATCACTTGTACTTGTAATTTTCATTCCTTCTAATTCTTTTCTTGGATTAATGAAAATTTCAGTGAAGTACTTAACTCCATCAGTGTTGTAAAAGATCCCTCAAAATAGTAATTGGGACATGTATGTTATGAGTCCTGATTATTCCATCATTTTGAACTACAAAGTAATTTTCTTCAGTTACTTTGTCATTATCAAATAGGGGGAGATTGTTGATCCAAACTCTCTCAGTGATTTGATAACGACCCTCTTCTATACTTAGTGAAAATTACGTTTTAATATGTATTAGTGTTTCACCATCAGCGATCAGACTGAGTCTGTTCAGTTATCGCTGATAGTCTCTCTCATAAACATTTCTATGTATTAGTGTTTCACTATCAGTGATCAGACTGAGTCTGTTCAGTTATCACTGATAGTTTCTGAAGTAAACAGCCAACGTAATCCCTGAAGACAAGTATCGCGTCAACATATGTTCACAGCTGAATCGAAGACGAAGCTACTGAACAAAGAGAAGTCTACTAGTGACCTGATGCGGATATCAGTGAAGCAAAGACAACTCTACATATACGCGAAGGAACATGAGGAAAAGCTTCAGCGATAGCTGAATTTCTTTATCTCTGAAAGAAGAGATACTCAGCAATCAAATGATCACTTAGCTTATGTCTCAAGTTTTCTTTTGTCTATCCTTGCACAACCTAGTACAATGGGTCAGAACGGACATGTCTCTGCAACCATTCGTACAACAACTCTGTCAACTACGCTGTTCCTGAACCGGCCGAAAGCATGTCTCCCAAAAGTCAGACTCCCAAAGCCAATCAGTGAACGCCACGTGTAAAGTGCCCTGCCATGCATTTAATGCAAAGGGTATAAATAGGACGTTCACCCTTTCATCTGAAGGGTGTGCTTAATTCCTTGAACCCATATAGAAACCCTTGCTTTCTATATCTCTAAATCCCCCATTCTCTGAATTTCTAGTGCAACCATCTTAGTGTTTCTTAAGTTTGTTTAGATTGAGTCTGTCTTAATCTTATTCCGCAACAAACTTGTAAATTGTATTTGATTTATCAATAAACAATTTATTAAACTTTAATTTATGTGTTTGTATTCAACCCCCCCTTCTACAAACTTGTTAAGCACCTTCGGGACCAACAAGCATACTGATATGCTCCAACAAATTCCACCATTCCTCAAAAAGTTGTCAGCAAGAAATCCAACAGCTAAAAAAGGAGAACACCGTGCTAAAAGAAAGAAATCCAGAGTCTGGTGCTGCAGCATCCACTTCAGCAGCAACACAAACTGAAGACCAACATCCTACTCCATTTGAGTAGGACAGGTTTAAATCATGTCTTTTAGCTCCATTTTCTGTTTGTTTTTGTTTTCTTGAGTCTAGGATTAGTTTTTATAGATTTTAGGTTTATTTTCTTGCATTTGGATCATGATTAGATGTGTTGATTTACTTGCATATCCCGAATAATTCCATAAGTCCAATCTCATTTCTAGGAGTGATGCATGCTAGAACTAGCAGCATAATTGCTTGGGAAACAATTTGATCCACATTTCACACATATCACAGAAATGATCTAGGCCTTTATTCTTTTCTCAAATTTTTGGCCACTTGAAACCATGGTCAAAACATCCTCTCCTCTAAAACAATAAGGACATTGTAAATTTCTTAGTTTGGGGTAGGGTGTCTAAAAATGGCAACAAGAGCAAAGCTCTACACAAACAGAAAAGTGCCAAAGAATAGTGGTCTAAACACCAAAAATGTCCCATAGGGGAAGGTGTATGTAGTCAACAGAAAAAAAACACAAAAATTGAAAGAAAAAAAAATCAATGTTGATGCACGGGGTGAGAAAAGGCAAGGTGAGGAACAAAATGTGCCACAAGAGAGAAACTCATTCACCTAAAGCCTTAGTAATCTATGATGTGGAAAGTGTTGATCATAACAATAGAAATGTTAGGCTAGCATATGGTTCATGTTTTCAACTAGAATGAGATTGATTGGTTACTTTGGATTTATAAAAGGCTATATGATGTATTCTTGGCATGCACAACTTCATGATGTGCACTTAATGTCATCCTTTTGCAAATCTTTCAAAACCGAGTCTTTTTCTTTTGTCTTTGTATTGCTTGGGGACAAGCAAAGTTTTTAGTTTGGGGTGGTGATAAATACTCATTTTTGAGTACTTAAGCCCTTCTCTTTTAGCTTTTAGATAGGATTTTCCACTTCTAAATCCCAACTTTGAGCATTTTTCTTCCTTATTTTCCATTTATTTGGTTTTGGAGCTGAAATGTTGTGATTTACTTGTTCTATAAAGAAAGTAGGCTAACTTGGTCATCTTTTGGAAACATTTTTGGAGACAGTGCATGCTGCAACACTGATACAACATGGAAATGATGGTCTTGAAGTGAAGAAATAAAGAAGATGGAGGCTAATCCGACTTTTTGGCATTGAATGGATCTTTTGGAACCCTTGAACATTAATTTAATCTGTTTTATAATAGTTTATTTGCTTTTAAAATAGCTTTTGTAGCCTTAGTTGGCACTAGACTAGGCTAAGTACATTAAGATTCCCCTTAATTACAAGTTTGCCACTCCCTTTGTCTACAAAAGGAGGGCTTGGTTGCATTTAAGGAGACATCTTCTACATCTCTCTCTCTACTTCATCTAATTATTGTTAGTTAACTTAGGATCTGGTCTTAAATCAGTCCTACATTTTCTTTAATTTCTAGTAGTTAATGTTCTTCAAGTTCTTCATCTTGTTCTTCATGTTCTTCTTTAATTTCTTCATGTTCTTCATGTTGTTTGTAATCATCTACTTAGAGTAATCTTTTGATTTTCGTCCAGATGAGAACTTAATCACACGTCAGTTCTGTTTTCATCTGCACTTTTCCAGAAATCATGCATTTGTTCTTATGGTGTTCTTCGTTCAAACTCAAACCCATGCTATGAATGCTTCCAGCATTGGAACAACATTCACCTGCAAATTTTATTCATGCATTTTCTTTACTTATCTTACATCTCTAGACTTTCCATTTACTTTATGTCTTTAATTTCCAGCATTTAATTCCAGTATCTTGTATTGTTGTATTTACATTCCATTTTACTTTCTTGTCATTTACATTTATTGTCTTTACATTCCAAGTCTTATATATATATATATATATATATATATACTTTCAAGTCATTTACATTTCCAAGTATTTTACATTATGTCTTCTTTAGAGTTCTTTGTAATGTTCTTTATTTACTTATTGTAATGAGTAGCTAAACACCTTAGCTTGGGTGTGAGGCAAATGGTGATGATGTTAACTTAAACAAAGTGGACTTTTGTGATTTTAACAAAGTTTTATTATTCCAACTCAAGTTTTATCAAGATAACAAAACTCTTTGACAAATTGATCATTTTGATAGTGTCATAGTGTCATGGACCTAGAGATAGGCCATTGAATAGCACATCAAGTTAAATGACATATGAGGTAATATCGAAAGAGTTATTTGCAACGAGAGTTGTTACTTGTGTTATTTAAAATGATTCATTCTTGATAAGTTGTCACTTTTTCAAAGGGTTAAAATGGAATAGACTTAGAGATAAGTTATTTGGATTACACCAACTTGGGAGGTATGGGGATTATTTCAAAAGAGTAACTTTTAACAAAGAGAATTTGTTTTGCCATATATTTTGAGAACTCCACTCTCATCATTCCCTTATCTTGAACATTGCTCAGAGATGAGATTGTTTATAGCTACTGGAATAATGAGATGGTGAGAGTCCGAGAGGAACGTGTCTTGAAATAGATAATAAAATCAGTTTATGTCACAAGAATGTTGCAGCATCCCTGCAGCATTGGTCCACTAGAATTTGGGTTAACATATCACCATAAGTCTTGCACCCTTGTTTCTCTTTTAATCTTGTTAAAGTAATCATGTGTTCACCAACCAAAAATATGTCTTCAACATCGTCATCTGAAATTAGTTTTTCATCTCGAGATCTTGCAACCTAAGATACCTATCCCTGTGGAATACGATACTTGGTTCTTACCATTTTATTACTTGAAAGACGATATTAGATCTCATTGTATACTTGCTTTGAGGTTTAATTAGCACACGTCTTTAGGTGTGTAAAAAGCACCCACAGGGATCCATGACCCGTCGTGAATCTCGTGAACGTTGATAAGTGGCTTAACTTTGTGTTCCGCCACATTCGACGGAGTTCGGGTCTCCCCTGTCACCGAAAGGTGTTAATTTCAGGTATTCCCTTACCCACACTTTCGGTGTTGAAACATACCATTTATTTATATAAATAGTTTTTGATAAAATACTTCATGGGTGCGTTTTGGGAGAAATTGAATGGTGTTTAATTATTTATAAAGGTGTGTTTGGCGTGGATAGAGACGTGATTTGGAAATAAAACCTTTTATATATGATGTTTCAAGAATGGATGCTTTTAGAGTGAGTTATTGGCTTTAAAACGTCTTATTAATTATATATGATTAAACTGCTTTAACTCACTAGGCGTTAAGCCTAACACTTTTTCTTATCGACATGTATATCAGGTCTTAGATGGATCTGAGTGGCGAGTGAAGCTGGATAGAAGTTCCGATAGGATGACTCTAGTGACGTCATTCAGTTTTGAGAAGATATCGGACTTGGTGGTTGTAGTAACACCCGTCTGACTTTGTTCCCGTTTGTGGGACTAGATAGTTCCATTAGAACTCTGATACATGTTGTTGTGTTTCTTCCCTTGTAAATTTAGATTTTCGTGTTTCAAGTTATGTAATTAAGGGATTTTTGGAAGTTTTAAATTGTCTGTTATTTTCAAAGTTTATTGGTGTTACACATACTTGACTAGTTGTAACACAAGAAATGTAATATTTGAAATATGATGGTGAGGAACTGGTAGACCACAGTCTCATTGGATTCCAGATCATCCAAACTGAAGATCGCAATCTGAAGCTAAAGCCGGAACGTCGACTCTCGATAATAAAGTCTATGTCGTGTGTAATAAATGTCAATGTAATTCAATGTAATTGTTATTGTTTATATTAGTTATATCTAGTTAACTTAGTTAGATAAAGTTAATTTCTAGTTTTGTTATTTAGTTGTTAGAAATAATATCTAGATATTATTTCTAGATATTATCTTAGGAAGTGTGTTCAACACACTAGTTAGATTAATTGTGTCTCTAATATATCATCTCTCATAGATCAGATCATATATCACACAGACAAACACACACATAAAGGTGTATTTGAGAGAAAACATAGAGAACACATCAAAAGCTTAATCGATCAACCTTGTAATCGTTTGATATATTCAATACAGGTTGGTAATCGTTATTGTGTCGTTGTTTCTATAAACTTGATAAGTATTGTTGGACCGAAAATTGGTATCAGAGCCTGATTAAGATCAAAACAAGTTTTATAAAGAAAAACGTCTCTGTGTTCTTCAAGAAAATCGAGTTTGTGATTTTGAATGTTTTAGGTGTTAGAATCGATCAGGGTGTGATCGAAATACATGCTAGATTGAGTTGTATGTGATTAATTTCAGTATTAAGCTTAAATCGAGTTCCAATTTGTGATTTTTGTGAAGAAACTGTCGAGTGAAGAAGGTCAGTGTGCAATCAAAATAATCTTCAAAAAGAGTGTTTTAGTGAGATCGAGTGCTTAAATTAAGTTCTAGAAGTGATTCTAGACACATTGGTAGTGTTTGGTTGTGCTAATCATTGCAGGAACAAAGATTTAGTCAAATTTTCGAAGTTCAGGACGAATAAAGTGCAAAGCAGAGGAAGAACGAAACGCAAAGTCTCACTTTGCGCGTCCCAAAGAAACGCAAAGCTCAAACTTTGCGCATATCAAGACAATCGCAAACCTCAGTTCTCGGGTCCTCAAGCAAACGCAAAGAAAACTTCTCGCATCAAGTTAGACCCGCAAACCTCCATCTTGCGCGTCCAACTAGACCCGCAAACCTCCATCTTGCGCGTCCAACTAGACCCGCAAACCTCCATTTGCACGTCCAACTAGACCCGCAAACCTCAACCTTGCGCTTCCCACTAGACCCGCAAACCTCAGTTTGCGCACCCCATTTGACACGCAAACCTTGAAACGCAAACCAGACTTAGAATTTTTTTTTCTGAGATTTTTTCGAAACTGTAATAGGGTCTTTATTAGTCGTAAATTTTTTCTCTAGGGGCGCTGCCCCCATACCCCTGCAAGGGCGTTGCCCCTTGACCCCACCCGTGCTAAGTCTGCCTAGGGGGACAAAATTTCTTGTGTGATCAAATTTTTATTTGGATTAACGTTCATATCTGTCAAGTTCTTTACATACAGGAATCATGGATGATGATTACTTTGATGAACCTCCTAGACAGAAAAGTCTGTCTCAGAAACTTTCAGATCTTCAGGAACAGTATAAACTAGATCAGATGTCTATTTCGAAAGAATATTTATCAACTGCATCTGATATGAAACCTACTGTTCTAGAAAGAGGACAATATGAGCAGTGGAAACATCATTTCTTAGACTTTATTGACAAACATAAATTGAATACTTATATCAGATTATCTTTGCAGGAAGGAATGATGAAAATTCCAACAAAGGTCAATCCATATCAAAGAGCTTATGGAAATTTGGCAGGAAAAGAGGTTCCAATATACCTTAATGAATACACAGATGATCAACAAATGAGACATGAAGCTGATAAATTTGCCAAAGTTCTTCTCTTGAAAGGAATTTCAGAAGAGATAACTATTAAAATATATGATTGCAAATGGGCTTCAGCAAAAATGATATGGGATCAGCTTGAAGCTTTATCACAGTTGTCTCCAACAGAAAAGGTTAAGGTTTTGGAAGCTGAGAACTCTGAGCTTCAAAAGAAAATATCAGATTTTGAAAAGAAGTTCTCAGATCTTTCCAAGAAGAGTGTTGAAGAGAAGAAGACACTCGAGCTTAAATGTTTAATGCTTTCTCAAAAAGTTGAAGACTTTGAGAAAGTAATCATATTGGAAAGAGATCAGTTTGCCAAGGAGAAGAAGGCAGCTGAACAAAAGGGTGCAAAGAAGGATTTTGAAAAAGATAGAAATATGTTTGAAGCAAAGATAAAGAAGCTTACCGAGAAGCTATCTGAATTATCTACGAGTGTACTGACAGAGAAGAAAAAGAAGTCTGCATTTGAGAAGAAGATTGAGCTCCTTATCAAAGAACGAGACAGTTATTCTTCAAAGGTAAAAGAGCTTCAAGATATTATTTCAAAGACGGTGGTGGTGACTGAGCGAACGACTCCAGAGTCAAAAATCCACTCACCTAGAAATAATTCAGTTGGTTCTAACAAACCAGCCGCAAGCTCACATCAGAAAACTGCTCTTTTCAAAAGGTCAGTTAAATCTTCTAATCAGATTCATTCTACTAATCTTTTCTATGACAGGAATATAGATTGTTCAAGTACACATCAAAGAAGGAGAAGAAGCTTCCAGGAAAAAGCTGAACTGGTCTGGAACAGGAAACCAGTTAAAGAAGAGCTGAAATGTAAAAACTCATGTGTACATACGCCGATTGCCAAGAAGAACAATGCGCTGAAAGGTAAACCTGATTTTGTTTACTCAAGAGATAAATTAATCAGTTTGTCAGGTAAGAAATTCTATTGTTCTTATTGTCGTACACATGATCCTGTTCACAAGACAAGTGACCATTACTGGTATGGTTCTTACTCAGTTACCCCAATACGAACTGCAACTAACACTTATGGACCCAAATACCAGTGGGTACCAAAGAAAACTAAAATTGTGTTGCAGGCACCTACTGTCAAGGGGGAGTAGGAAGAATAATGGCTTCTAAGTACATCAGCTTAGAACCCGTACTTCAACGAAGTTTGACTTCTAAACACAACAGTTTAGGACTCGCACTTCAATGATCAAAAGACCTTACTCCGAGCTGATAAGAGATTGTACTCCGATACTCGAATGAGGAAATCAACCTTCAAGGGGGAGTACATATTTGTCTGAAATTTTATGCATATCTTTTACAACTGATAATGTTTCAAATGCATAATTTCAGGGGGAGTATAAAAAGGTGATGACTTCTGATTATTTCAGATCAGGACTCATACTTTAAAAAGTTTTACTGCTTTTTGTCTTTTCAATATAAGTGAATAATTATTACTTTGACTTGACATTAGACTTTTGCAGAATTTTTGAGAGAAGCTTACAAGTTCATATTTCTATGACTTAAAGCTTAGCTTCATGAGATGAAAGATCACTCGTTAAGGTATAAACCTTTATCTTCATCTCATATGGTTGAAAGAAGGACAACTTTCAATCATAAGAAAACATTGTTTTTAATGTTCAAACCACTTCCCGATTTTTCATCAAATTTTATATTTTGGGAGTGTATTTTAAATGTTTTCATGATCTAAATTGTGCTTTAACTGAAATAGTTAAACCAATCTAAGCATCACGTGCATCATAGGAAAACAAAGAATCATTGTGCTAGGAATTAACACAACTTCAATGGAATCACCTTAACTAGTGATTTCTACCCAAGAAGTTAATCCTTAGTGATTGAGTGTGCAAATAGAAAAGGAATGAGTGTGATTAGAGAAAGCAAAAAGTTTAAAAGAAAGAGCGTGTGAGAACAGAGTTAAAAGAATATCACAACTCTGCACCAACTTTTTCTGAGTCGAGTAGCCACAATTCTAGTGATTCACAATTCTTTGGTGATCATTATTGAAACAGGCAACTAACCCATGCCAACTCTTGATCAAACCTCACAATCTACTCATTTTCTTCTCAACAAGAAAGTGTTTCACATTTTCAAAGGGGATGCAGCACATTTGCTATCTGATTTTCATTTGAAAAATCTGGATATTGAAAAGAAGGAAGTCTGCCCCACCTTCGCACTTCAATCATGCATATTGAGTCTGTGTTTAACTTACTGTTGTCTCAGTGGTTTACACAATTTTGAGCCAATAAGCAATCATCCGTGCTTAATTCTTTCAAACACAAGCACGAACACACAAGGAATTAGTTTCTTTGTCATAACGTTTATAGAAATTACCTTTGTGGTGTTTCGATGATTAGATGGAAGCCCTGGGGGAGTCAACATCAAAACAACTCCTTTCCAATGTGTATTCGTTACACTCAGTGACTTAGTGTTACTGACAGGCATGATAACTGATTCATTAGTTGATTTCAGGTGTTACATATCTAATTTGTCTGGATTTGCAAAGATCTGGATGAATCTCTTATGAATTGACGAATCAGGGGCTCTAACCGCAAGATTGACATTTCTTACAACAAATTTTGATGAAGTCGTTGCACTTAACATCAAAAAGGGGGAGAATGACTACACAAGAAATGGCAAAGATCACATGTTTCAAGAATCACGTCAAAGACTGAATTCTTCTAAAGAAAGTAGATTTAAGACATGTTGATTTCAGATAAAGAGATTGCATCTTCTGAGCTGAACAAGAAGACTGAATTGGATAAATCTTTTTATTAAATGATCTTGATCCAAAGGGGGAGATTGTTAGACCACAGTCTCATTGGATTCCAGATCATCCAAACTGAAGATCGCAATCTGAAGCTAAAGCCGGAACGTCGACTCTCGATAATAAAGTCTATGTCGTGTGTAATAAATGTCAATGTAATTCAATGTAATTGTTATTGTTTATATTAGTTATATCTAGTTAACTTAGTTAGATAAAGTTAGTTTCTAGTTTTGTTATTTAGTTGTTAGAAATAATATCTAGATATTATTTCTAGATATTATCTTAGGAAGTGTGTTCAACACACTAGTTAGATTAATTGTGTCTCTAATATCTCATCTCTCATAGATCAGATCATATATCACACAGACAAACACACACATAAAGGTGTATTTGAGAGAAAACATAGAGAACACATCAAAAGCTTAATCGATCAACCTTGCAATCGTTTGATATATTCAATACAGGTTGGTAATCGTTATTGTGTCGTTGTTTCTATAAACTTGATAAGTATTGTTGGACCGACAGGAACCCCTTTCACACCCAATTTTATAAAATGGAAATTTTGGACCCAAGTAAACCATGTTTGTGACTAGTTTTACATTATCAACCTATTTAGGTGTTTACTTGACATTGAGAATGTATGAGTTTAACATGAAATTGGGATGTGGATATCATGAGCTAATATACGTTGTATAGTAATCATCATGTATATGGGATAATGTTGAAGCATGCTTTAGTACTATTATTCATGCTTGTTTGTGATCATATGGTAGTGCTTGTAGTCTATCTCCTTATACACGAGGATTTAGACCATATGGATTGTGGTGTTCATATTGATTGGCCACTTTGGGCCACAAGCGAGTAGGCAATAAAGGACGTGTAAGTCCTTAAGGTGTAACTCGTCTAGATTGGGTAGGCAATAATGTCCCGTAAGTCCTTGAGGTGTAACTCGACGGAGTAGGCAATAAAGGCATAAATGGTTTGAGGTTGTGATGTCTTGATAACATGGGAACTAGAACCGGGACATGAGGTGTAACCCAATATCATCATGGGTGACCCCACTCACGTGTTCTCGTTACCTTGAACGGGTCTTGTAACGCCCGTAAGATTTCTCAAGTAATTGTGTTCCCTATCTTGAATTCTTAGTTATTTTATGCTTTAACTTTCTTAACTGAATCTTATCTTGAATTAAGTAATTGTGTTAAGTAATTGTGTTCCCTATCTTGAATTCTTAGTCATTAATGACTCTGTTAGTTAATGCTTCCAAGGTGATTAATGCTGCTTCTGAGATAAACTGAAGATAATGTTGAAGAGACCGCGTGTGAAGATAAACATGGAAAGCTGAAGATAATTATGAAGATTATTCTGAAGATCTTTTTATGTTTAGTAATTATCTTTTATTATTCAGTATATGTATAGAATTGTTCAGATTAGTTAGACATTATTATTCATTCTGTGTTTTTTATATAGAGAGAGAATCAACCTCAAGGCATCGTTCCTAATTCTAGAGAAGTAGAATTCGTCTTGAAAGAGCATGTTCTTCAAGATTGAGGTTGTGTGTTTATACTTGTAACTTCAATCATTCAATACAAGTTTGCAAGTTATTTATCAGATTTACTGTTTGTTTACTGTTTTATTGAATATCAAAGTGTTATTCCGCAACTTCTTTGATATTGTTTCTGAGTATTCATAATTCTTGATATTTATTCAATCCATGGGGGAACTTACTTTCTTCCTTGGACTCCAAGTCCAACAGAAGTCAGGTGGTATTTTTATTTGTCAGTCCAAGTATGTGCAGGACATTCTAACCAAATTTGGTTTCTCAGAATCAAAGTCTGCCAGCACACCTATGGAGACACACAAGCAGATAACAACAGATCTTGAGGGGGAGGATATGGATGTTCATCACTATAGATCTATGATTGGCTCTCTCATGTATCTTACAGCCTCTAGGCCAGATATAATGTTTCCAGTCTGTGTGTGTGCAAGATTTCAAGTTAGGCCAAAGCAATCACACTATCAAGCTGTTAAGAGGATATTCAGATATCTCAAAGGGCAACCTAGATTGGGACTTTGGTATCCTTATGACTCATCATTTGACCTACTTGCATACTCAGACAGTGACCTAGGTGGAGCAAACTTGGACAGAAAATCTACTTCTGGAGGATTCCAATTTTTGGGTGCAAGACTAGTATCATGGCAGTGCAAGAAACAAACCACAGTGTCCACATCTACAACAGAAGCAAAGTACATAGCAGCTGCAAGTTGCTGTTCTCAAGTCTTATGGATTCAGAATCAAATGCTGGACTATGGGGTAACCTTTCTACACACTCCAATCTTTATTGATAATAGAAATACTATTAGCATTGTTAATAATCCTGTCAAGCACTCAAACACAAAGCACATTGAGATCAGGTATCACTTTATAAGAGACTGCAATGAAAATAAGCTTATTCAAGTTGTAAAAGTTCATACTGATAACCAGTTTGCTGATCTATTCACTAAAGCCTTTGATGTGGGTAGATTCACTTTCTTGGTAACAAGTGTGGGAATGATCAACTCTGAATAAGCTCCTACTCAAAAAGTGGTTCAATACCTGTATATAGTTTATGCTTGGTGTTACTAATCTTCTTTTTCAGGAAATGTATAGCAGTACTCAGTTCATCACAAGCTTAAAAGTGTAAGTATGGTTAATACTGCCAATACAGTTTTAGTACTGCCAGTACAGTGTTAATACTGCCAGTGCACAGTTAATACTGCTAGTAGTTAATACTGCTCTCAGTTAATACTGCTAGTTAGTTAATACTGCTAGTGGTTAATACTGCTAGTTAGTTAATACTGCTCTAGGTTAATACTGCTTATGTCCCGAATACTATAAATACCCTTTGCCCGCCTAAAAAGTTCATAACGACTCTTTGCATACTGTTCACTTGCGCTCTAACCCTTTTCTCTCAAGTACCAAGTTTTCAGGCAAGAACATTCAAGTTCAATGGCATCCATGGCATTCATCGACGAGCACAATGAAATCGCGATGCTCCAAAAGCCAAAACAAGCCGAAGGTTTTCACCAGATAGTCGACTTTCTGAGGTCAAGTCACATCGCTCATGCTCTCACTGTATCTCCTACCATCTTCATAGAGCATCAGAGGCAATTCTGGGCTAATGCCACCATTGTTACTGTGAATGGTGTGCAAATGATAAAGACAAGGGTGTGTGAAAAACCCCTAACAGTTACTGAAGAGGTAATACGCATCTGTCTACGTCTAGACGATGCTGCAGGTATAACCTCTATTCCTAATGAGGAACTATTCTCAACTCTTTCAAGAATGGGGTATGAAGGCCAAGTGGGGATTTTCAAGTTTTTCAAAGCTCAATTTTCACCCCAATGGAGGTTCTTTGTTCATACCCTCATGCACTGTATTTCAAAGAAAACTACTGGCTGGAGCCAATTTAGCAGTCCCATTGCCTATGCTTTGGTTTGTTTATCTACTGCTAGAAAATATAATTTTTCTATGATGATCTTTAATGATCTTGTCTCAAACCTGGACAACAAGAAGAGTTTCTTCATGTATCCCAGGTTTGTTCATGCAGTTATAACTAATGAATTGACGGATATACCTCACTTTGATGAGGTATATGTACCTAAACCCCCTAAAGGCAAGGTCTTCTCAAACATGAGAAGATCTGCTAGGGACTCGAAAGGAGTTGACACCCCATTGTTCTCAACAATGATGGTGGTGTCCCAACCACAAGAAGGTATGGCAGCAGGGTCAAGGCCCTCATTAGACAATCCCACTGCTAGCCAATCCCAACCTTCCCACTCTATATCTATCCCCCAGTCCCTACTTCATAAGCCCACTTCTCCTATTACCTAAACCTATACAAGGAAACAGGTAAAGAAGGCCCCTTCCCTTCTTGTACCATCACCCACTGAGCCTTTAAGCCCTCTAAGGGAGAATTCTCCTTTAGAGAATATCCATAGGGAAACCACAGGGGTGTCTCCCAACCCCAAGGAGGTGCTCACTGAGGTGGAGGTTGAGCATATGGGTGTTAAGGCTGCCACTACTCCTGCTAGCACAGAGGAGGTCAGTGGTAACATTTCTAAGACCTTCCCCATGGCAACTTTGGGTGAGAAATCACTCAAAGGACCCCGGTGCCAAGAAACCAAGGGGTAGTTGATGCTTCTGCTAGGCAGAAGGTCCCTACTACAAGATCCAAGGATCCCTCAAGGATGGGCAAAACATCCAAAGTGGGTGAGGACAAAATTGAAACTGATGAATTGATGGAAAAAGATTTCAATGATCCTTCAAGGGTGGGTAAAACACCTAAAGAAGGTGAGGATAGCTATACTTACTTGGAATTGAAGGAAACAATAGCCAATATCAATGTTGATGTAGTTAATCAAGGAAAGGAAATCAAAGCCTTGCAGCAAGTGGTCATCTCCCAACACGAGCAAATTTCAAAACTCAAGCAACTGGTGGGAAAGCTCATGGCCAAGAAAAGAAGAAGACAGTTTGTTCTAAGGAGGAGAAAGGGGGCAACCAACAAGGACAATGAGAATGCTTCCAAAAAGGGGGAGAGTTCAAGCTAAGAAAAGTTAGATCAACAGATTGAAGGGGAGTTTGTTGAAGTACAGGGAGAGTTTGATGAAGAAAAAGCTGAAGGTGTAATAGAAACAGAAATTGCCAAAGAAGCAGAAACAACACCAGCAGCAGAAACAATCCCAACAGCAGAAACTATTTGTGCTGCTGAAACCTCAAAAGCAGAAGTAACATGGTTAACACCAGTAGAGATTGAAATAGTAGAGATGTTTGTCAAAGCAAAGAATGACACTCCCAAAGTAAAGGGAGTGGTCATAAATTAAGGGGGAGCAAAGAGAACAGAAAAGAAAGAAATGGCTGCAGATGCAAAGAAAAAGGGGAAAGAAAAGTGGATAGAATCTGATCAACCATCCAAAAAGCAAAAGATGGTTGAGTCAGATGAAGCATTAGCCAAGAAACTGCAGGAAGAGTTAGATCAAGCAGAGAAAGAGCAGGTTGAGAAAGACAGAGAAATGGCCAGAGCTCTAGCCAATGAATTAAATGAAGCATTTCAGAAAGGATTGGAAACAGAGAAAGCAAAGCAGAGAGCAATAAGCTTGAGAAAGGCTATGATGGCCAGATCAAGTGCAAATAAGAGAAGGCCTTCACAAACTTACCTTGCAACTCAGGAAAGAAACAAGATGATAACTTTCTTGAGGAGTGCAATTGGTGTGAAGAAAGAAATGTTTGAAAAGATGACTTTTGATCAAGTCAAAGACTTATATGAGAAAGAAATGGGAAAACTGAAGAGTAATGAAAAGGACAAAGTGGAGTTTGAAAAGAAAGCCAAGGAGAGACATGATGTGAACATTAATCAACCCTTCCCTGAAAGTGAAGAGGGAACTCCAACAAAAGAAGAAGTAGATATTAAGGAAGAAAAGAAGAAGAAAGCTAATACAGAGCAAAGTCAAAGGATTCTGAAGAGAACTAAGATGATGGCTAAAAGAAAGAAAACTGAAAAGAAGCCTAGAGTAGAAGAAGAGAAAAAGGTTGCTGAAGAAGAAGAGGCACCTAAGAATGAAGAAAAGAAAGTTGAATTTCAGGAAGTACCACAGAGTTCAGATGTAAATATGTATATGGTGGTAATGGATAAAATTCCAAATCCTATCACAGCTGAACCTGTTGGAGTCAAACCTCCTGAAGTTATCCACTGGATATTATGATGGTGGATGGTAAGGAATATATCAGATTGAAAAGAAAAGATGAAAAGTACTATGTGTTTGCAACATGGAACAAAATTGTCAGAGAATGTTCAAGATCTGATTTGGAAGAAATGTTTGAAGTTGGTATGAAGTTACATGCAGATCAGTTGAAAGCTCCAGGGTTACCAATTGTGAAGCTTGTTATGGAGTATTTGTGCATGTTATTTAATCTAGAAGCAGTGAAGCATTTAATCAGAGATGTGTTTAAAACTGTTAGAGGATGGACTTTGTATGAAAGGAGTGGAGTCTATGAATTAGCCTTGGATACTTTTCACATGGAGTATTACTTGGTGGATAGGGTCTACAATCATACACGTCTAAAGCTTCATGCCATGTTAAAGAAGAAGTTGGGTTGTGCATCAAATTCAGAAATGGCAAAGTACTTAATTCAGAGAACTATCAATCAGAGCATGGGACTGGATCCTGACCTTGGACTGAATCAATGAAAGTTTTGGAAGCATCTGAAGAACTTGACTTCTCTTTCTAAAAGTCAAGTTAGGGGGGGATTGTTGGGAACTGAAGAAAAGCTTAAGTCATTAATGCTGCTAGTTCAGAATTAATATTGCCAGAGGATTTCAAAGATAATACTGCTAGGTATTACTACTTCTAGTAGAATCAATACTGCTAGTCAAAGTTAGTGTTGCTTGAACAAAGTTAGTACTGCTTAGCTAGTTAGTACTGCTAGAGGTTAGTGTTGCTTAGTAGTTAATGCTTCCAAGACTTAGTTAATGCTTCCAAGGTGATTAATGCTGCTTCTGAGATAAACTGAAGATAATGTTGAAGAGACCGCGTGTGAAGATAAACATGGAAAGCTGAAGATAATTATGAAGATTATTTAGAAGATCTTTTTATGTTTAGTAATTATCTTTTATTATTCAGTATATGTATAGAATTGTTCAGATTAGTTAGACATTATTATTCATTATGTGTTTTTGATATAGAGAGAGAATCAACCTCAAGGCATCGTTCCTAATTCTAGAGAAGTAGAATTCGTCTTGAAAGAGCATGTTCTTCAAGATTGAGGTTGTGTGTTTATACTTGTAACTTCAATCATTCAATACAAGTTTGCAAGTTATTTATCAGATTTACTGTTTGTTTACTGTTTTATTGAATATCAAAGTGTTATTCCGCAACTTCTTTGATATTGTTTCTGAGTATTCATAATTCTTGTTAAGAATTCGATCCTGACACGTTTATGTTAATTGTTAGTGAATTAGCTTAAGCTCTTGAAGTCACGCTCGAATATCCTTTGAACCAAACGCTTGAGAAAGCTCGGTACAGGGTTGGCAAAAGTGACCGGCGAGAGGGACACATGTCACAATCACCGAGTCACTATCGCGAGGGGGGGGGGAGGGGGGGCTGAACTCTCAGTACAGGTTTAGTGAGAGTGACACATGTCACAATCGCCGAGTCACAATCGTGGGGTGTATCACTGAACTCGCGGTACAAGTTCGATGAAAGTGCCACTGGCACAATCGCCCGGGCCCATCTGACGGGTTTTAATACCTTTTTCTTCCTATGTCCTCATTTTAACTTCACAAATTAGATTTTCAGAGAGAGGGACCCTAAGGGGTGATTTTTAGCAACTCCACACTTTTCTTTCTTCATTCATTGCCAAACATTTAATTGTTAGTAGTTGGGAGAAGATTAAAGACTTTTTGGTCATTTAGGGTGCGTTTGGTTTGCAGACTGGGTGGGACGGGATGGGACAAAAATTCACTGTCCCATGTTTGGCGTGACATGGGACAGGACAAAATTTCACTGTCCTATGTTTGGCGCAACATGGGACAGGGACAAAGACCGGACAAGGTGGGACAAGATGGAACAAAAAAGGGGTATTTTCTTGTTCCACCAAAATAGGTGGAACAACATGGGACATAAATGAGACAGAAACTAAAAATCATTGATTTACCGCCATTTGATATATAATCCTAATATGGTATTAGTTTTAGGATCACCACTACCCATCGACGCTACTACCACCATCGACGGCCACTAGTAGCCACCGCCAACCACCGTCAGCCACCTCTACCTATTTCTCCACCATAACAACCTCCTCCACCACCTCCACAACCATCGGTCATCGCCACCACCACTACCATCGTCGACCACCTCCACTAACACTGATCACCACCACCTAGGTCACCACCACCATCGACGGCCACTGGTAGCCACCACTAACCATCGTCGACCACTTCCACCTCTTCCTCCACTACTACAACTTCCTCCACCACCTCCACAACCACCGCCCATCGCCACCTCCACCAATCACCACCACCCATTACCGCCGTCACCGACGCTCACTGCCAACCACCGTCGCTCGCTACTAACCACTGTCACTCGCCACCAACCATCGTTGGTAACCTCCATCTCTTCCTCCACTACAATAACCTCTATTACCACTATGCATCGCCACCACCACTACCATCGTCGACCACCTATACCTCCACCACATCAACCACAACAACCTACTGCACCACAACTATCCACTATTTACTATCTTTTACCTTCTTCACAACTATCGTCTTTCACCGTTCACCCATCGTCTTTTATCTTTACTCGTCACGACAACTATGCATCCGCCAATTCATTAAGATCTTCCGAATTGAATCAACTGTTATATTTTTTTATATGAATCGGATTTTTTCGAACTACCATCAATTATTTCAGATTCTTCATTCAAATTTCCTACTATTGTTTTTTGTATGTATTTATATGTATGAAAATTGTGTAAAAAAATAATGTTTTTAATTAAATTATTTAGAGATATACTTTATTCGTGTTATTTATAGCTATTATATGACATATAAATTATCAAACAACTTTTAAGGAAACTTGTCCAGTTCTGTCCTATCCCGTCATAGTCGTACCAAACACAAGACAACCATTTGTCTTGTCCAGTCCTGACCAGTTCTGTCATGTCCAGTCCCGTCCAATCTTGTCTGCGTATCAAACGCTACCTTATTAAAGGGTTTCATCAAAAATTCCTTCAACTTCAAGTCTTCATCACCTCATTTCTCCTAAAGTTCTCTAAATTTTCTAGGGTTTTATATAAAACCTAGATAGTGAGTTTTTCTCCTAACCATCTTAAAAGAGATACACTTCTTAACATGTTATTTGTCTTTGTTTCATGTTTTCCTACAACCGTCAATCACCTGATAAGTGACCTATATTTCTATGCTTGGTAATTATTGGAGTTTTGGCTGTTATTCATTATGTGGGTCTTGATGAGGTACTTGTTGGCAAGATTTGGGATATGTTTATGGGTTAACATGAGATTGATGGATATTGTTGGTGAACTCATATGATTTAGGGGTTTTGGACCGAAATTGGGATTGGAATTATTAAGGGTCTATACCTATATTTGTTAGAACATAAATTGTTCTAAGTATTAGACGTTTTGTAAAGTCATCATTTAATTGTATTTTGGGCCTTGTATTTTAGCATTGGGTTTGGGCTAAATATTGTACATGGGATAGATGGTATAAATAGGAAATAGTTTGTAATTTTGTAAGTAACTTTTCATTTCACAATGTAGTCGTTCAAGAGTTGTATGTGTTTCTAGAGAGAGAAACTTTAGGTTGTGAATAATACAACAATTTTCTACCCAATCTATCCCCATGTATATCTTTCTACATTGGTTAATTGTGAATATCGGTTCCTACATGTGGTATCAGAGCCTAATCGACGAATCTTTCATCGAAAACAATCAAATTCACAATTTTTCAATGGAACAGTATATTTACTTAATGTGGGATATGTATAATGATGGATGTTGTATGTATTGGATGAACCATGGGTAGGCACTAGGAGGATGTAGTCTTAGGGTGCCACCATGACGGTATGCACCTAGACCTCCGCTATTTGGAGTAATGCCTGGGAGGTAGTCTTCAAATGTGTCGGGCCTTCGGGATGTTGCTCATGCGAGTGAACATCAAGGTACATTGACTTGAGGTGAAACTCATTGGTGTGATGGGTCTCCCCTATTGATTCCTTTATGGCTCTTGTTGTCTATAATTGTTCAAATGATTATGTCATGTTATTGTTCAACTCACTAGGCTCGTTTGACCTAACACTTGATTGGTTTGATGTGTATCTCATGTTCTAGCGGCGCGATCGCCAAAAAGGTTTAGTAGACCTTAGATGTGAGCTTGTGAGCATTTTTGGGACGTCATGCATAGAAGATATACATTTTGGAGATTTGGTTGACAACTTAATATGATCTTTTTCCTAGATATGATTTAGATTAAAGGGTTGTTATCCCTCATTGTTTAATTATTACAAACTTGTAATTATAATAGGCATATATGGTTCCCTTGTTGGGAAAAGCTCGTGATATGGCATTATTTATTATACCACATTTCCATTTCCGGAAAATTTTGGTTGTTCCAATTTTTGGGGTGTTACAGGTCTCCTCCGTAAATTCAAGAGGTATCCCTCGTGTGTTTATGTTCAGGTGTGGGACCTTGATACAAGGTTGATTGCTGGCATTTGTACAAAAAAAAAGGGATACCAGTAACATTTAATTATGATGCTATTATTTTATCTATAAACTGTTCATTCTATATGATCTCACTAGGCATCTAGCCTAACATTTATTGTGGTATTTGTTGGTTCTCAGGTCCCACTAGCGGTGGAATCTAGGATGTCTAGGCTTATCAACCATGTACGTAGGAGTTCTTGAAGTGTCAGGCTTTTGGAGGACTTTTGAGAAGAGATTTTTGGAGATATAACAACACCCATTGTTAATCTAGATCAAACCATTTCTAGATTAAGTAAGTTGTTGTAGTTTATATCTCATTATTTGCTCATTTGGAACTTGTTCAAATTATCCTAATCTTTATGGGTCTTAGTTGGCAAACTTTGGAAATTTTATTTTACCCATTTTCCGGAAATTCCCTATTTTAAATGCTTAAATTTTAGGGTGTTATAGACTATGGGTGATTGAACTTGATGACCGTGTAGTCCGTAGTAACTGTCATTTCTAGCAAACGAGCATGCCTAGGATCATCGGGGGACTCAAACTACAAAATGTGGGTGGTTGGACTTGATGTCCGTATGATCCATAGTTCGAGGCTCCTTAATGTTGATTTGTGGCTTGCTTTTGTGTTCACCACATTCGATTGACACGGGTCTCCCCCATCACCAAATGGTGTTATTTTTGGATAGTGTATCATCCATGTTGTCGGTGTTGTTTTAAGTATCGAGTGTTTTCAATTATTTATGGTTTTGTGTATTGAACCTTATCTATGTTTTGGGATATTTTTGGACAATAGAGTTTTTATCCGTGTTTATAATATTTGGACATTAAACCTCATTTACGTTTTGGAATGAGTGTTGGGTTTTGAATTCATACTGAATGGGTATTTTGGCTTAGACTTTTCATCACGAAATGGTGGGTTTTAGAAATAAGTTGCTTTTACGATAAAGACATTTCATTTGAGAAATCGTGTTTTAAATAAGTAGTCTTTAAGTTGTATTGTTTTATAATTATGATGAAAACTGCTCGAACTTACTACGCGTTAAGTCTAACCCTTTTTATTTGTCGGCATGTACAGTAGGTTTCTTAGGGTGCGTTTGGTACGCAGACAGAACATGACAGGACAAGATGAAACAAGACAAGACAGAATAGAACAGGACAGTTGTCCAGCGTTTGACAACATATGACAGAAATGGACAGAACAAGACTAGACTGGTTAAATGACGAATTTACCCATGATGAAAAATAATAGATTACATCACATAAAACTAATTTACATCATTAATACATAGTGCAATGCATTATCAAAAACATAAAACTAACTTATCACGATTGGATGTTGGATATGGAAATCAAAACCAAATTTTAAGTTTCGGATTTTAGGTTGTTTCGGGTGTGGGTTGGTCGAGTTTTGGATTGATGTTGGTCGGGTTCGAGTAGTATATAATGCAAAAGTTATATATAAATTCAATCTTTTTTCGGATGAATACAATCGATTGAACGATTGATGAAATCGATAGCAAGTTTAAAATTTAGAAAGTATTTCAATAGACTATAATTTACGTTTTTCAAAAAATAATTAGATATATATATATAGTATTTAAAATATAGATTTATGTTATTTCGGGTTTTCGGACGGGTTGGGTGTCCAACGATCAAACCAAATTCGAACCCAGATATCATCCCAAATGTCGGGTTTCAGATTATCGGATTTCGGGGTATTCGGATTTTTGCAAAAACACCTTATTTTCGGTTCGGATGCGGATTCGGATTTCAGACTATTCGGGTTTTGCACACCCCTAGCTTGGAGGCGTGGATGATGAGAAGACATGTTTTATGTTTTTGTTTTTAACAAATGGTATATTAATCAAAATATTATTGTATAACTTAGTTCCAGGGGATGGACTGGGACAAGTGTGTCCCATGTTTGTTCCACTTAGTTCTAGCGTGTCCCACATATAGTCACGTCAAACATGGGACAAGTTTCTGTCATGTTCCACTATGTTCTGCATACCAAACGCATCCTTATTGGGGGAATGGTAGTAGAGACACCTTGAATAGTTGAGTGCTAGTTGGATATACGAAAAAGATATAGCTATTCGATGATGTCTTCCGTACCTTGGAGATGGCCACACTAATTCTACTATTTACATTATATATGACCTTTTTTTTGTGGTGGTGGTTTTGTTTTTTTGTGCATTTATTATATTATATTATAGATATTATATCAAAAATTAAACGTATTCCGATTCTTATCATGAGAACTTGTTTTTAAAATATATCATTTCATCTATATCTCAAACCAAAAAAAAAAACTTAATATTATTTTCTTAATAAATAAAATTGTTAAAAAATATAATAGGCATAATATATTACCTAAATCAAATCAAACCAAAAATCAGAATAATTTTTTTCTTCATTGTAATTCAATTTTCTTTTAAAAAACTACTGTTAAACAAAACAAAACAAAACAAAACAAAAAAATATTGTACATTCTAATAGATATAGTTGTTTATAAAAATAGTTAAATTTATAAATAATTTTATTTAAAAGTACTAAAAATTAAAAAATATTATATATATATATATATATATAGTATTTAAATATCATAAGAAAGAAAAAAAAGTAAAAAGGAGTATGTAAAAAAACAAAAAAAAAATGGTAAAAGAATGAAAATGTCTCTCATCTAACGAATTTCTTTAACGATCGTTAGAGGAAAAAACATTTTGCAAACCACGATGGTCATCTTGTAGTTTTGAAACTGCGAAGATGAAAATTGTTATTTTTGACAAACCATGGGAACCAAATTTGTGTTTACTCCAATTCTTTTAACAAAAGTTAATCAAATGAACCAAAAATGAAATTGATTGACAATTACAGTGACCAAAACTATAATTATTAAAAAAAAAAGACTATAGTTGATAACAAGTAACAACAACAAAAATGTAATTTACCCAAATATGTAATTTAGGGGCTGTTTGGCAGTTGCTGAATGGTTTGATATAAAATAATTAAGAGACTCTTATGATATAGTGGAATATGAAATATGGTTGTTTGGTAAATGTTCAAAATGAAATCAGGGCGCTTAATGGTTAAGGGAGACCCATGATACAAAATGATTCAGAGAGTTTTGGAACCATTAAAAAATAATTTTTTTTTACAAAACATGATTCACCTGTTAACGATTTAGAGGTTGCCTCTTAATTTATTTTCAGTAGGTAACACCTGTTGGCAACGAGAACATTCTAACCATTAAGAGTAATTACGAGAAGAATAAAAAATAAAACTATAAAATAAAATCCACGTGGACTGACGACCATCTCCATCTCCCAAATCGCGATGCCAAAAATCAGACCAAACAGCTTCCATACCTTCTTCCCCCATTACTCTCACTGCTAAAAATCCACACAATCAACGCTCAAATTCACCCAATATCTCATCTACACTTGCTTCTTGAATCGATTCACCACACAAAAATTTCATCTACATTTTGTGTTTTTTAGATCTCCTCATATGGCGAGTTATTTTGATATCTAGGGCTGAGTTTAGGGCCCTTTTGATCTGGTGAAAAGAAGGGTCCCAGATAGAGAAACAGTAGAAGAATCTATGAAGGATATGTTTGGAAGCCCTGGAAGTGTGAGTGGATTGATGTTGCGAATTGGTCAATGTTTATGTGCTGCTGCTTCGATTGGCTGGATGGTTTCAGCTGCCGGATTTTCGAACTATACTGCATTCTGGTATGATGTTTGTTGTTTCGATTCATCACATTATATTAGTTTTGTGAATCAGGTTATAATGCTGTATTTTGGCATAGAGTTCGCTTTGCCAAATTTGTTGGAATTAATTTCACGTTTTAATTGATTTGTATACCAAATTAGGCATGTGGAATGTTTTTCAAATTTTGTTTTTATGTGAGTTTTGTCTTTTGTTGATTAAGATGAGTTTGTAGCTTTCCGTGGTTTAGATGTAACCTCATGTACAAGTAGAGTCCATTTTGCCAAATTTGGAAAACTTAAAGGATGTGAGTGAATGTAAGAGGGGATTTAAGTAGTTAAGTCATATGGTTGTTTTTGTACTAAATTGGACTCCTATGTTGGAGCAACAGGAGTTCATAATGTGGCTATATTTGTGGTTAATAAGGTGTTGGTTATGATCCTTTTAATTAACCAATGTATGTTCAATTCTGGTGCAGCTATTTAATTGCATCGATGGGGCTTCAAGTGTTGTGGAGCTTTGGGCTAGCTTGTCTTGATGTCTATGCTATTAGAATCAAGAAAGACCTTCAAAATGCTGTTCTAGTGAGCTTGTTTGTGGTTGGCGATTGGGTATATATCTTATTCATTCATACAACTTTCTTTCTGTTCATTCTTCAAGTCATATCCATTTTGATACCAATATTGAGGTCCTGCATGCTAATAGATAAGATGAAATTCCTTTCAGTTTGGTGCATTTAATTTTCTTTTTTTATGTCAAAGCTAGAATACGCAACAATCTTTACTTGAAGTTCAATGCAAAGCTTCAAAATTTTCTCAAACATACTTAGAACTCACAACAATTTGTGCTTGAAAAAGATATTATCCAATTGCTCTTTTTGGGAATGGAGAGTGATATCTCCTTCTATGGATGTGAATTTGATGTATATATGATTTTGGGGTTGTTTCATGAAATAAACAAGGACAAAGGAACTCCCAACAAGTTGTAATGCTCTTTGAAGTTGCATAGAGTTGGGATAAAATATATTTTTTCGATTGTTTGCACTCTCATCTAGTTTTAAGTTGCATGAACATAGATCAAACTTTTCAAGGTAGAGGTTTTATGGGCTAGTATGCCTTTTGAAGCACATGAGTCTTGAGTACTGAGTAGTGTTAAGTTTTGATCTAAAAGTCTTTTATATGAATTTGAGGATCATATCCAATCAAGTTGTTATAACTATGGCATTCAATGAATTACATGATCTCAAATGGAGGAATCTTGTTATTGTTGTCACTATCCTCTCATTTATAGGCCACTTTAGCCGCATCATGTCCCGTGATGCATGTTTTGCTAATAGGAGCACCTTTAATGATAAAGAAGAGATAATTTGTCAAAGGAAGAGCCAGTTGCATGTAATTTTTGGGGATATCATGCATCGTTCTACACATGAAGGTTACATAATATTATATCCCTGCTTAGAACTTTAAGATAGAAAATTTGATTGCGAGACACTTATAGCATGCATCAAGCTGCTTCAT
The DNA here is from genome assembly GCA_023525745.1 of Arctium lappa. NCBI lineage: Eukaryota > Viridiplantae > Streptophyta > Magnoliopsida > Asterales > Asteraceae > Arctium > Arctium lappa. The sequence continues at coordinate 171,444,221 of CM042047.1, forward strand.
AAGTTGTGTGCGCCATGGTTTGGTACTCAAAATTCAAAAAACTGAAAGTGTGACTACATCTTGCTTCTTGTTTTTCCTAGAGATGAGCTTCCCATCAAAAAGTTATTTATACAATATATTTGTTGTACACTAATGTCAAAATCAGTTGTATTTCATGAATGATCAAAGGAATACAATTTCCACAGACTTTCGAGAGGCCTGGGTCTCTCCCAAACGGTTTCCCGCTATACTCAGATCACAAAACAGAATGCTCTAACTCCTAACCCACTGCTTTATTTATACTACCCTTAGCCCACCTACCCGCCCACCAATATTGACTAATTGACTTCTAAACCCAGGGTATAACAATACCCGCCCCTCAACACACACCTTGTCCTCGAGGTGGAAAAAAATGAAACAATCTATTCAAACGTTTTATATCAACCATTGTCGATGGTAGCGATAGCGATGGTGTTAGCAGCGGTGGTGGCCACGGTAGAGGCAACAACGATGGTGGCCATGGCAGAGGCAGCGGTAGTGGCCATGATAATGGCAGTTTCCAGTAGCCATCGGACAACCTTTCTTCCACTTCTGCCGTTAAAAACACAAAATTGGAGAGATATAACCCAGGCTTGGGCCAAATTAAATTCAATGAAACCTTAGGCCTTAAAAGCACTGGATTAGGATTGGGCCTTGATAGGATGACCATATTGGCCTTTGATGGAATCACAAGATTGGACTCTGATGGCTCCTGGACTCTTTCGTTTCTAACGTTGTTTCCAGATTCAACAATCGACATCTTTTTCAGAGTCTTGTTCGCTGGTGGACACAACAATGACGGAATCACCATCGAGATCGACCCCAATGTCAGCGATGCAGGATAGGCTATAGTCGATAGTGACGAGGGTGAAGACGACAACGATGGTGGTGAGAACAACAACGCTGATGACAATGATGGTGGTGAAATCAACAGAACTTGATCGGTACGATACTCATCCTTCTTGCCTTCTTCTTTCTCACCTGTGATTTCTCTTCTACTTTCTACTTTCTTCTCTTTCCTCTCATCATCATCTTCATCGTCAGAATCAAAATAGTCTCCTTCAATTGCTTTCTCATCCATAACCATTCCAGACTCAAAATTCGGATCTAATTTTTGAATCAGGCCTGGATTCATTTTCGGATTCATTTTCGGATATAGATTTGGACTCGGATCTGGACTCGTATTTGGCTTTAGATACAAATCTAGAATCAAATTTGGATCTGGATACATATCTGGAATCGGATTTGGATCTGGATACGTATCTGGAATCAGATTTGGAACGTGATTACCTCCATTATTCCTCCCGTTTTTTCCAGATCCAGAGACATCTTCTCTCTCCGTGGAACGAGATGTATTCAATTTGCTATTCACTTCCTCTTGTTGCTTACTAACCTTCTCCAACTGTAACAAAATTGTCTGCATCTTTTTTTTAATCGATCCCACTTTACTCTCCAAATCGTCGATTCTGTCAGCCACACAACGCGTCGCCATTGCTGTATCGCGACTGCTCTGATACCAATTTGTTGTACATTGATATCAAAATCAGTTGTATTTCATGAATGATCAAAGGAATACAATTTCCACAGGCTTTCGAGAGGCCTGGGTCTCTCCCAAACGGTTTCCCGCTATACTCATATCACAAAACAGAATGCTCTAACTCCTAACCCACTGCTTTATTTATACTATCCTTAGCCCACCTACCCGCCCACGAATATTGACTAATTGACTTCTAAACCCAGGGTATAACAATATTCAACCAAATATTTTGGATTTACACAATGTACCATGAAGCATGAGCCAGAATCTCCAAACACATTATTAAAATCTCAAAATCGAAGTCTTCTAAATGATACCATCCCTACTTAAAACATTTCAATATTCACGCAATTCATAAACATCTTAATGAAGTAGTTGTAGAACAATTAGAGACGTTATTCAAAGAAAACTAAATATGACTCAAAAACTCAATTAAGAACATTATGATTGATGGCCTACCTGTGGGGTAACACAATTACAAGTAATCACGGTGGGTAAAATACCCGATTAATTATGGGTTTCGGATTATGAGTAATGGGCAACCATAGTATTATTTTATTTTATTTTATTTTGTAGAAACGTCACTGTTCATTTTTCTTTTACATTATACTTGTCAAATAAAAACTATATCAAACAAATATACAAAAAATCAAATATTGCATTCACTAACAAACAATAATAACCTTTTAAAAAAATAATAATAATAATAAAAGCACTATTGTTCTTATCTTATAGTTTGTAATTAAAACATCTCTCAAATTCATGTTGTGTGACTTACAAGCTTGGATTAATTTTTTTTAAGATATAACTTAAGATACTCACCAAGGTTGTCATCATCAAAATCAACCATTTTCACTTTTATTTATAGGGAAAATCCACGAACAAAACAAATGTTTCAAGAGTAAAATTATCAACCAAGACAAAATAAGAAAATTTGAAGTTTAAAAGCTTTCAATGCACACACATGTATGTGTGCGTGTATATATGTGTATACACCAAGGTTCAAAATAGCGTGAGGCGTGGTATGGCGGCGAGGTCAAGCCTTAAGCCGTACACGCCACGGCGAGGATGCGGCGTTTTTCAAGGCGTGACATAAGGCAACAAATTTGTATGTCATATTCAAAATTATATATATATACGTATATGTTTTATATTTATTATTCTAATCAAATAATGATATTAAATAATGTACATTCATATTGGGAGAAGAAAAATAATATAAATTACTAATATGAAAATAGTTTTTGATTGAATATTTAAATAGAACTTAGAAAAATAATTTTACAACTTCGTTTTAATCGTGAGTCCATAACGTTTATGACTTCATGAAACAGTGAGTGATATGATTAGATAAATCTATAAAAGTGTTAAATCTAAAGATAAAAATGTAAAAACACAAAAGATAAAAAAAATAAAAAATAAAAAAATATATTTTTTTTGAAAAAAAGTCGCGCCTTAGAAAAAACGTGCGCCGCGGCCCCATAGCATGAGCCACGCTTTACATAAACGTTATGGGCCATTTCCTAACGACGGAGACGCGTCTTACGTCATATCGCGCCATGGCGCGCCTTTTTGAACACTGATTATACACGTATTTGCTTATATACTTCTACTATGTGTAATTTTCATTCAAAGCATCCAAGATATATGACAAAGATAATTTACTACAAATTTAATTATAGACTTTTATAAGAAAAAAATCATCGGTACTTCCATACTTCCCCGTACCCATAGCTCTTCTTTTGTAACAGAGGTTTTGTCCTCTCTGATCAAACACTGTAAAGATCATGCTATAAGATAGAAGTATCATGCACATGGGATGATATTTGTTGTCAATATCTGAATGTGTGCTTCCATTTGACATTTGAAACGAAACTTGACTGTATCCTAATAAATTATAAGTCGGAGTAAAATTTTACAAAACAACAGGAGTCTATAACTACTCCATATACGTTACACATAGAAGTATTATGTACTGCCACCAAGCCATATTAAGCTTTGAACATCTCCATGGGAACTGACATGGAGGCTGTGATTTTAACATATGTGATCTCTTGTTGAAATATCCTTTGGCTTTTTGCATTTGCTTAGTAGTGACTAGTAATGCAGCTTTGAAGCATCACTATGACAACAAAACGTCCATGACAATGTTTGGTACGCAGGACAGGACATAACAAAACTTGTTATCCCATACCTTGGACATAACAAAGTTTAATTTTCGTTAAATGTCCGGCCAGTGATGAATTTATACTGTTGTTCACATGTACATACCTTGGATGTAACGTATAGAAATCTGGTTGGATCTTTGTGCACTGGCCTACTACTAGTGTCTTCTCGACAGTCAAATTTTCGTTTGACAAATTTGATAATGTTAAAAAAAACATGCTAACAAGTACTTGGTAACAACCATTGGTGGAGATATGGTCTTCAATATTTCATGTGTGTGTTGCATGTGATAGTGTGTAGTGTGTACTATTACTTGCTGATGCATTTGTTAGAGCTTTTATAAAACCAACCAAACCAAACCAAACCAAACGAACTAGTATGCCCCACACAGAGGTAGGGTCTGGGGTGCAACATGTGAACTTCCGTGGTTCATTACTCTCGTCCAAATACGCTTAACTGCAAAGTTGTGATAGAATCCGGTGCATTAGTGTTAGATTTGAAACATGCTAATTTCATGTAAAATGCAGGTGACGGCTACTTTGTCCCTTGCTGCTGCTTGTTCGTCAGCTGGGATCGTGGTACTATACGCAAGGGACTTGCATTTCTGCAACAACTCTAAAATGCATCTCCCATGCAGCAGATTTGAGATCTCAATAGCTATGGCTTTCATAACATGGTTCTTTATTGCCATATCTTCTCATGTTATGTTTTGGTTATTAGCCTCGGCTTAACCAACTAATATCGCTCATCATCCATCCATTCACCTGCTTGGCGTGGCGTGAAAAAAAAGTTCTTGTTTAACTCGTGTGTGTATTTCGTTCTTAAGTACTCAAATTTTGATCCTGTAGCAGTGAATTTGTGTTGTGTAATTGGTTTTGTACCGTCAAAATGAACATCCAAATTCCCGATTTGAAATGAGAATATGATGGTTTGCATGTTGTACACGAGCAGGATGGCGGTTTGTCGATGCTTGAACCTATCGATCTTGGTGGTGCTCTATGATAACCAATCGTTTCATGAATATCACCACCACCATCACAGCCACCACTGTCACTGCCACTGCCACCAGTATTGTAGTCTCCATGAGTCCATGACATATGGTTTATCATTATTTTACTAGAATTCCAAAGTTAAATTATATCATTCGAATCAAACATACATATTCCAATTTATTTAACAGATTCCATTTCAATTGTTGCCAATCAATCACATGGTGAAACCTGATTAAATTTCATTTCGATTTCTTCAGATTCCAATTCATTTTACAGATTTCATTTTATGAACCAAACACCACCGAAAACGTTATCGGAATGGATTTTCTAGAAAGGGCAATTCTGGGAATTAAAAAAAAAGGCATAGAAACCCAAATTGCCCATAGAGAATTCTCTCAGCTAAGTATCATCATGATTTTTTGCATTTGGTGAGAAGAAAACGGTCCTCAAAATCCTCCACTCCACAATCCCCATATAATTTGTTACCAGATAATATGATAGTGTTCAATATCATAAAAAAAAAAAAAAAAACAAATTCTAACAAAAACAAGAAAAAAATACAATAAATTTTGTACAAATTTTGCTTCAAAATTTTGGTTTTCGTTTTTTCAATCGATTCAGACATCTTTTGGCCTCTGCCTTGGTTTATATCCAAGGCAGGGATCAAAGGAAAGCAACATTGCTTTCCCAAAAGCAAAGCAATTAAATCATGGCATTTCAAGATTTCGACCAAATCTCGGAACGCCGAAGGCTCGAAAGAAAACAAAAGCTGAAACAGAGGATCATGATCGGTGTTGTTGTAGCCGTTCTACTTCTTTCGGGCGCCGTTGCCGCTTTCTTGATTTTCCTCAACAATTCCCAAGAAAACGACGCCAATGATGACGTCGACAACTTGCCAAACGTAAACAATGACAACAACAACAATGACAAGAATGGCAACAACGAAAACAAGCCATCCGATGATGGAAATAAAGACCAAAAAGTTTTGCAAACTCAAAAGGCCGTTAAAACGGCTTGTTTGTCGACCGATTATAAAGAAACGTGCGAGAGCCGGCTCGAGAAAACGTTGAGTTCTAAATCGTGGCCATCGCTTAAACCCAATGATCTTGTCAAAGTTGCGATATCCACGGCCTCTGATGAGCTCGATACCGCCATTGCGCAAATCTCCACGGCCATGAAAGCCGAAACCGCTTCTAAAGAGCAGAAAGCTTCATATGAAGTTTGTAAGCAAGTTCTTGAAGATGCCCAAGACGACTTCTATCATTCACGAAATGCAGCGATCGGAAGCACCACGACTCGAGATTTAGACAGTTGGTTGAGTGCGGTGATCTCGTATCAGCAGACGTGCATCGATGCGATTACGGAAGAGGCGACTCGGGTCAGTGTCCAGAAGTCTTTGAAGACTGCTAGAGAACTCACCAGCAATTCTCTTGCGATAGTTTCGGCGTTCGATAAAGGAGGAGCGCCACCGCCTGCTGCCACGACCAACCGCCGTCTTCTGTCTGGAAATGGGGAGAAGGAGCTTCCGATCTGGATGACCCGTGACGTCCGAAGGTTGCTAAAGGCGGATGCCCCTAGCCAAACTCCGAATGCAACGGTGGCGAAAGATGGTTCGGGAAATTTTACGACGATTTCTAAGACGTTGGAATCGTTGCCCCCGAAGTATCAAGGGCGGTATATCATTTACATCAAAGGGGGAGTTTACGAAGAGAATGTGGTCGTAACGAAACAAATGCCGAACATCACCATGTACGGTGACGGATCGCAGAAAACCGTCATCACCGGAAGCAAAAATTTTGTAGATGGAATTCCTACATTTCAAACAGCAACATTTGGTATGCATATATAATGCATTTGCTCTGATACCATGTTACAATACGTGGAACCTAAGAAAGTTCCAATATATATCGAGGAGAATAGGTCCAGGTTTATTGGATGTGGGACTCGCCCCCTCCAGAGTGTCGAGAGGGGGCTAGATGGATACAGATTAGCCCAGAGTCTTGAGTGTCTAGAGCAGTAGAGATTGACTCTGATACCATGTGAGAATATGTGGAACCTCATTAAATTTATCTGCAAAATAAGCCTTTGAAGAATTGAAACCCCTGTTCTTTCTTCAAGGGTATTTTTGGAAAGTTTAATCTAATAAGGTTCCACGTATTCTCAAATGTAACTTGCCTAGAACTTAGAAGCTTGTTGTTAGTATGATCTAAGTAGCGAATTTGTTATCATGAACGTATGCAGCGGCTATCGGGAGAGGATTTATGGCGCAATCTATCGGTTTTAGAAACACAGCGGGTCCCGAGAAGCATCAAGCGGTGGCGCTAAGAGTGCAATCCGATCGTTCGGTCTTTTTGAATTGTCGTATGGAGGGATATCAAGACACATTGTATGCCCAAACACACAGGCAATTCTATCGCGGATGCTACATAATGGGGACGATCGATTTCATATTCGGGGACGCGGCTGCAATCTTCCAAACGTGCGATATCGTCATCAGGAAACCGATGGAGAATCAGCAAAACACGGTGACCGCTCAGGGAAGAACCGACAAGCACCAAACGACCGGGATCGTGTTACAGAAATGCAAGATCGCTGCTGATCCGTTGTTGAAGCCGGAACAGTCGAAGATCAAGAGTTTTCTTGGGAGGCCGTGGAAAGAATACTCGAGAACGGTCGTGATGGAATCGGAGATCGAAGACGTCGTTGATCCCGTAGGTTGGTTGCCGTGGGAAGGAGAGTTTGCCCTCCAGACGTTGTTTTACGCGGAGTATAACAACATCGGTGCCGGATCGCATCTCAAAGATAGAGTCAAATGGGCGGGTTATCATGCCGATTTCAAGAAAGAAGAGGCGGTGAAATACACGGTTGGCCCGTTTATACAAGGCGAAAGCTGGGTAAAAGCTGCTAACGTTCCTGTTCGTATCGGCTTCTACAGCTAATATTCAAAACTAAACCCAGTATATCCCGCACAGATGTAGAGTTTAGGCTTCTACAACTGATATTCAAAATTAAACAAACTCAGTATATTCCTAAATCAAAATGCAGTTTCCAAAGGTATCAAACATGAAGCATGATAGCACTTGATAAACCAGTAGATGCATATGGGTAGCTAGCAATTTAGAGGCTGTTATAATGTACATGAATGCAGATATATTTCGAAATAGTGGCTTATTCACACAAGTAGATAGATCATATTCACATATGAAACTTCTTTTTGTAGATTTACTATTTATGGTTTCATTTTGCTTTATGTTTCGTAACAAGTTTTTTGAAATACTTTCTTAACCAATTTGTAACAAACTTCGTAACTTTGTTAAAAAATGTTGACATATGACAAGTCCGGTCAAATCATGCACGAGTTGTAAATTGATGGTAATGTATTAGAATTACGTGTACTTACCTATTGGTTGTTTTCGTTAGAGCCCACATCAGTTAGACCTGACCGATTCTTCTTTGTATATGTTGCAACCTCTATTATTCTATTTACATGCACGACTTTGGAGAATAATCTTGGACTCGTCATTCTGGGATAATCTGTACTCGTCTAACCTCATCTAGGCACTGTGACATAGTATGGCCCATCTAGCCTACGCTGGAGGGCGTGCTACAGTCTCACGTCAGCTAGACTTAGAACATTTCTCTTTTATATATGTTAGACCCGAGGATTTAAAAAAAAAGATATATTTAACAAGAAAAACTTCAAACAAAAACAATTTCAGACATGTACATATTCCTAAAATTTGATGTAAAAGCAAGAAAACCTGTACTTTTTTTAGGGGTGTGCTAAATGCACCCTTATATATTGCTAAATGCATCGCTACTTGTTAATTTTCTTTTCATACACATCGATTTCTAGACTTATTTTTTACATTCTCAATGAACGACTTAATCTGATTTTGACATAAAAAAATTGCATATACCATTACCCTTCATCTATACTATATTATAAATCACAAATAAAAAACTCTTAAATACAAATTATTAGGCATAAGGTACCATCATTTTATTCAAGATTTTAAAAATATCTTAATTTACAAGTATCAAAGCACAATATACATATTACTACTGCAGACTTCTAACACCCACCAATTTGGTATGTACAGGACCTTCCTTTTATGCAGATCTTTCCATGTATCACTATTAATCTATATCTATACTATATTATAAAGCACGGATAAAAACTCCTAAATACAAATTATTAGGCACAAGGTACCATCATTTTATGCAAGATTTTAAAAATATCTTAATTTACAAGTATCAAAGCACAAGATACATATTACTATTGCAGACTTCTAACACCCTCCAATTTGGTATGTATAAGGTCTTCCTTTTATGCAGACTCTTCCATGCATCATTATTAATTAATATATTATATTATATTACTATAAATTTGTTTTAATTATATTATTAAATACGTAATTGGTTATTTATCTAGAAAATATATAAGATAATCATTGAATTCTAACAAAATACTTAATTTTTTTTATATAAACAACATGATATTATTAAGCCTAAATGAAACAAATTTATAAAAAATCAATATCACTTTCTCAAAATCATCCAAAATCGTACTGTAAATCGACAAAAAAACAAAAAATAAAATGAAACATTAAAATCGTGATGTATCTCGCTGCATTGTGCGAGTACGCTTCTAGTTAATATATTATATTACTATAATTTTGTTTTAATTATATTATTAAATATGTAATTGGTTATTTTTTCTAGACGTCATTAAAATATAAAAGATAATCATTGAATTCTAACAAAATACTTAATTTTTTTATATAAAAAACATTATATTATTAAGCCTAAATTAAACAAATTTATAAAAAAAACATTATCACTTTCTTAAAACCATCCAAAATCGTACCGTAAATCGACAAAAAATAAAATAAAAACATTAAAATTGTGATGTATATCGCTGCATTGCACGAGTATGCTTCTAGTTTATTTAAATTCAGACAGGAAATAAAAAAATTTATTTTTATTTAATAGTTAAAAGAAAAGATTTTTCTTTTAAATCTTGGCTAAATACAAACACCCAATTTAGGGTACGCAATAATTTGGCGCCCTGCGAAATCTTTTCAAATACACTACCATTCTTGCTTTCCCTTTGTCACCATTTCATTCATTTCTTCTGATTTCCGATCGATCTTGTAATGGAGCAAAGGCAGAGAACCCAGAAGACGATTCACCAAGAACAACCACAACAACAACAGCAGGATGAACAGTTAGAAGAAATGCAACATGGCCCTTTCCCTGTCGAACAACTTCAGGCATATCACTCTACTCTTTAATCAAATATTTAGTTTCCTAACTTGTTTATTGCTCAAATTAGGGTTCTTGTGATGGGTTTTCTTTCGAATCGATTACTGGTATTGATTTTCTTATCCCCCCACCCAATAATCGTTCTGCGCAAAATAAGGGTTTCCCTATTGATGTTGTCAAATGGGTTCTTGAATTCGTTACGATTTCAGTTTGATCTTGTAAGAAAACCCATTTGGGTTTTTCATTTGATATTAGGGATTTAATGGTTTCTTGTAATCTTGTTATTGTTGATGTTTTTTTTTCAAGATTTAGTCAAAACTGGCCAAATCATATCCAGCCCACATGATAATTTTGATTAAGTGTTGGGTTTTGGTGAGAATTTGAGTTAACGTGATAAGTGGTTATCAACTGTTGGAAGCACATTAGGAATGCACGGAGATGCACCGGATCAATTCCTTTATGAAGCGTGATTTATGGGTGGGTTTGAGATTATAAGGGATATTTGTTTACCTCTTAATAGTTTCATTAAGAGTAACATCTTAATCGTTAAGAGGTGAATCTTGTTTGGCCAAAAAAAAAAATCCGGCCTCTTAATGGTTCTCAAACCATCTCAATGATTTTGTATCTTGGGCATCCTTTAACCATTCAACGTCCTAATTTTATTCTGAACAATTACCAAACAATTATATTTCATGTTGTACTATATCATAAAACCCTATTCAGTATTCTAACCACTTAATCATTCTGCACTAAACCATTCAGCAACTGCCAAACAACCCCTAAGTGATCAAGGGTTTAGATCAATTTCTCACATTAACTCAACATCTCACATGATCCTACGCCTTTTGATTAATTACCAACATTTGATGGTATTTTGGAGGCTAACTTCAATCTTTAACCCTAAAGGAGTCTGGAATCTCTGCTCTTGACATAAAGAAGTTGAAAGATGCGGGTTTATGTACCGTTGAATCTGTAGCGTACTCTCCTCGGAAGGAGCTTTTGCAAATCAAAGGAATTAGTGAAGCTAAAGTTGACAAGATTGTTGAGGCAGGCATGTCTCAAGATGTTGATTTTTGTTCTTGTTTAGTTTCCCTTTTCGCGTTTCGTGGTTACTTCAATCTTTTGAGGTTTGATTCTGTTTGCATTTCGACAGCTTCCAAACTGGTTCCGTTGGGTTTCACTAGCGCAGGCCAACTCCATGCGCAGAGGCTTGAGATAATTCAGATATCTTCCGGGTCTAGAGAGCTTGACAAGATATTAGACGGTACATACTATTTGACGTTATAGTTTTCGCAAAGAAGCATCGTCTGTTAGAATTTGTAGTGACGAAGGAGATTTAATGATCTCGTTTTAAGTACTTGCTTTGAAGTGATTTATGTAGTTCTAAATATCGCAAGATTTGGGTTTGACAGGAGGTATCGAAACTGGATCCATTACTGAGTTATATGGTGAATTCCGGTCTGGAAAGACTCAGCTTTGTCACACCTTATGTGTAACTTGCCAAGTAAGAACGAGTTTTGATCATCTTGAATTGCCAAGTAGCTTCGTTTACATGTTTGTTCACACTCTTGCACAAGCTAAGGGTCTTCACGAAAACAACCGCTCTACTCTTTGGGGTAGAGGTCAGGTCGAATTTACTAGGTTGGTTTGGTTTGGTTTGGTTGGGTTTGGTTGTTATAGCCATGTTGCATGAAAAAGCTTGGTTCCTATATATGATTGGGATCTCCGATTCAAACCTTGTGTTGACTCTTTTCAATAATCATGCTTACAGCTTAGTGAGCTTAATGGCCTGAACAACTTATTCACTAATACATAAGTGTTTCTTTACGGCTTAATTGTTAAGCCATTAAGCTAAAATGGCTATTAAGCTAGGACCCCTCACTTGTCCCCATTAGGCCACCCCAGACAAACTAATACCAGAAATGCCCAAAAATAATCCAACCCTCTCTTTTTGCCTCCCTCAAACCCATTGTTCTCCCGTCCCTTAGACAAACAGATTTATCTAGAGAGACAACTTAACCCATACAGGGCTTATTGTTAAAAAAGGTAAAGAGCCCCTAACTTTTGCTTTTTGATTTTCAGCTTCCGTTGGATCAAGGTGGTGGTGAGGGGAAAGCAATGTATATTGATGCTGAAGGTACATTCAGGCCACAGAGACTGTTACAGATAGCAGACAGGTTTGTGGACGGCTTCCTCGAGATTATTGTTTTTCTTGGAAGAATTAGTTTTTTGTACATTTGCATTATCCTGCTGCTTGGTGCAGGTTTGGACTGAATGGCGCAGATGTGTTGGAGAATGTAGCTTATGCAAGAGCATACAACACGGATCATCAGTCAAGGCTGTTGCTTGAAGCAGCTTCAATGATGGTCGAAACCAGGTTTTCTTCATTCATTGACTTGAACCTTTCCTTGTTCCTCACACACACACACACATAGGGCCATGCTAGGTTCGGGGGAGAACTGCAAAAAAAAAAAATATGAAAAAGTAAGGAATACTCTAGTAAGCATTCATCTATACAGTATGCAAATGTGTATACAAGTAATTTGTAAGTAATTGTTCTAGTATGCACATGTGAATAACATGCACACGTGCATAGAAATCAGGAAACATCTTCAATTACTTGTATGCACATGTGTATATCGTACATATGAACGGTTATTAAGGTGTTCCTCAGTTTTTCAATTTTTTGTGGGGTTTACCCTTGAACCTCTCTCTCTCTCTCTCTCTCTATATATATATATATATATATATATATATACACACACACACACATCAATACCATGGTTGAGCATTCCTGCAAGAAAAGCCAAAATACAATACATAGTACATGTTGTATTGCATTCAACCTACACTGGTCTATACATCTTTGTGGTTTTAAGATAAGTTTTGTGTGCAAGGTGAATGATTAGACTCTTTAATGTCTTTTTTAATGTTCGGGCTATCAATGCATTGGATAGCCAACCAAACAGACATAGGTGTGTATGCAAACAAGCAACAAGTACAGTGAGAGGAGAGGGACATAAGAGCATCTTCTGTAGATTCTCCAAAATAGAGAATCAAAAGTCAAAATCTCCAAAAAGAATTACATTTATTTCCAACAGCTTCTCCATTTTGGAGATTACAATGAGTTTATATTATTAAAATATTCAATACAATTCATAAAATATTATTTCTCTGTTCTAAGCATTTAATTTCAAGGTTCATCATTGGTAGGAAGAATAAAATACCGTTTCTCTTTCCTAAGCAATTGTTTTTGGAGAGTTTTCTAAATTTGGAGAATTTCATCCTCTCCTTTTTTCTCTATTTTGGAGAATCAGTTGGAGCAAAAATCCCCCAAAATCTCCATTTTAGAGAATCTGTTGGAGATGCTTTAAGATAAAAAGTTACATGGAAACACAGAGCATAATACTCAAAACTACTAGAATAGGAGGAAAAATTGTCGGTGTCGGTGTAAAAACAGGAAAGACCTAGACTGACACACAGTAAAAGCAGGAAAGACCAAGACTGACATACAATAAAAGGTTCCCACAAGTAGATGCATAAACAAGACACACACAAACACATATATTCTTGATACTCTAATTATGGGTAGCAACAATGTCTCATGTGCATTATATATATATATATATATATATATATATATATATATATATATATAGGGGTTGTTTAATTTGCAACCCTTAAAAAGGTTGCAATCCTTGCAACCCACATCTTAACCGTCGGATTCATGATCGACGGTTACGATAGATATGAGACCCAATATTTTTAATTAAAAAAAGAGAAAAATAAAAATAAAATAACCGTCGATCATGAATCCGACGGTTAAGATGTGGGTTGCAAGGGTTGCAACATTTTTAAGGGTTGCAAAATATCCTTCCACTATATATATATATATATATTCTTGAATCTTTAATTATGGGTGGTAACAGTGTACTTGTTTGAAGGTTTGCACTTATGATAGTGGACAGTGCAACTGCCCTATATCGAACTGATTTCTCCGGTAGAGGGGAGCTATCCGCCCGCCAGATGCATCTTGCAAAGTTTTTGAGGAGCCTTCAGAAGTTAGCAGATGAGGTAATATTCCCTCCGATTCATCTCTTGCTCATGTTAAAAGCTTTAAATTTTGTTTGGATGCTAAACCTTTTATTTAGGAATTATACCGATACTGATCACAGAAATAGCCTCTCTACCCCTTGGGTAGAGAAAAGATCTGCATACATCTTTGTTCTTTGGTTAAATGATCTTTTGTCAGGTTTTTTTAAATCCATGACCTTCTGGCAGGTTTGAGAAATAAACAGAAAATTTTGACTTTCATACACAAGAATGCCTAGATAGCTGTCAAAATAAACAATCATACCCCTTCAGGACCCTACTCCAAGTGGAATATACCGAGTATGTTTGGTTTGGTTTATGATTATGTTTTTTTTTAAAATTAGTTTGGTGTAGCGGTGGTGATCACGAATCAAGTTGTGGCCCAAGTAGATGGTTCAGCCATGTTTGCGGGGCCTCAAATCAAACCAATTGGTGGTAACATCATGGCTCATGCTTCGACAACAAGGCTAGCTTTAAGGAAGGGAAGGGGAGAAGAACGGATTTGTAAAGTGATTAGTTCGCCATGTTTAGCCGAAGCGGAAGCCAGGTTCCAGATTTCTACTGAAGGTGTAAATGATGTCAAGGACTGAATACTGTTTCTTTTCTGTTTCAAATTTGGTCAAGAACACACAACAATTTGAGCAAAATGGCTTTTGCTTCTAATCCTTGATCTCAAATTTTTGCTTATGAAGACAGTATTCAACAAAAGTTGGATAAAGAGAATTCCCTTGTTGATCACAATTTCCTGTCTTTTTTTTGGAATCCTTGATACATATGTTATGTTACGAATGGCTTCGGATGAGAGAGGGTGGTCGTAGATCATACTTATGTTGATGAGAGCATCTGCCACATATATTTATCTCTTATTCCAAGTTTAAAGATTTCTCCTTTCTCGTTCCTATTTTATGGGGGGAGTTTAGCGTAGCTATTGGAACAGACTTTTCTTAAATCTTTAAAATTTCTAAAATAACATAGCTGTTAAAGATGCTTTAAGCTCGGCTGTTGAGTTTGAGCTATGAGTTTTGACCTGAGTTAGTCTTTCATATTAAGCCGGTTGGCAACATGAGGGACAAATCTTGCGTGATACTCGCAAGGGTTGTTGGCTTCTTGCAGTTCTCTCTTTTAACACCAACGGTAGATAGGAATAGGAACTGAACTGTCTCACGATGTTTTGTTCATAGTTCCCCCAGGCCAACGGGGTAGGTGCTTAACTTGTTGGGAACCGAAGCTTTTGATATTTATAAAATAGTTATTTAGTTTTAAGATTTTTGTATTTTTATTTTGTTTTAATGTTGTGAGTAACGTTTTAATAAATTAGAACTATATTAACATTTACGTTTTAATTTTAAATGTATTCAACTAATTTTATAAAAAATATTAATTATTACAAAACAATAAAATATTTACTTAAAATGATCATTAATTCAAATAGATAGGATATGTTAAAAAAATTTGAAAAAGTTTTTGCATTACAAAAGGGTTTTGCACTAAAGTTTTTGTATTCAAACACTTTTTGCTGATTAGATATAAATTTATATAAGAAATTGTGGTTATAATTTTGTAACTAATGTTAATTATATTGTATATTTTTATAATTATTATAACTTTAATTATAAAAAGAATTAAATAATTTCGTTAAAAATACTGATAAATACATGATATTTTTTTTCAAACTACTAGGTTTAAATCACTTAAAATTAATATTTTATATCTGTTGATTTATTAAAGTTTTTTATTTATTTTAAATTACCATCGAAAAAAGTTTAATAAAATTCGAGAAAAAATAGTATTATTTTATAACAACTGATTGTTTTTTGTTAATGCAATTTATTCCCACTATTCTAAATTTCCATTTAATCTTTATTTTCTATTAATTAATCAAGTTTGTTTAGTATTTAAATAAAACACACACACATACACACACATAAACACACACACACACACACCATTTTAAATTAGGTTATATATTAAAAACAAAAAATAAGACAATAAAAGGATAAGAAGATTTCAATATGGTGTTACAAAAATCATGCAATAAGCCATGACATGCCACAGAATTAACGTGACGTCAAACACAGCTTAAATCTTATGTTATTTAGAACATTGATGTATAGAGGGATAATCATTTAGAAACCTTCTAAATGTTACAAACTATACAAACTCATCTAGGTCATCCAAATTTTTGATCAATGGTTGAGAAATTTTAGGACTTAAATTAATTTAAAAAAATAGGGAGAAAATAGGGAAAGGGTAGTTTAGGAATAGTTTTAGTTATTTTAAATTTAAATTTAAATTTTATTAATTAATTTGAATTATGTAATTATGGTTACAAGATATCCTTAATTTTCTCCATATTTATCTCTCATTCTATCTAAAAAATAATCCGGTCACCACCACCATTATCTCCATCGTCATCACTACGCCGGCGATCGAGAACCACCGCGGTTTTCCACTACTCCATCCGACGACTGTCGTGCGCCGCCGCCATCCGCCAGGAGCCTCCTTCGCCACCCCACGTATCTTGACCTCCTCCCCTGAATCTCCGACGAGTTTATGAAATTTCAAGTTCATACAATGTTTGTTCGAGGTTCATAAACTGTTTTTTTTTTGAAATTATATAGTTTCATATATTTTCATAAACGGTTTCATATATTTTTCTCCATATGAATAATCATATTTTTAAAGTTTCATATATTTTTCTCTCATATGAATATTCAGATTTTTTCGAAATAATCATATATTTTTTTAAGTTTCATATATTTTTCTCCTATATGAATAATAAGATTTTTAAGTTTCATACATTTATCCAATATGAATGATCAGATGATTAGACGTGAAAATTTCAAAAAAACATTTTATGAAACCAAAAAAACTTGAAACTTTCGAAAAAACAGTTTATATATGAAAGTCGAAAAAATTATGAAACTTGCCGAAAATGGGGAGGTCGCCGGAGTGGGAGGAGGTCACCGGAAGTGGGAGGACGTCACCGAAAGTGGATGGTGACGGTGGATCGTGAGTGTGTGTGTGTGTGTGAGAGAGAGAGAGAGATGGAGAGATAATTAAGAAAGAGATAATTAAAGAATTTAATTTTTTCCTAAAATTACGAAATTTGTAAAAAAACATAAATGCCCTGATTTGTATTGTTTGTAACCTTTAGAAGGTTTGCAAATGAAGGTGCCTCTTGATGTATATATATATATATATGTGTGTGGGTGTGTGGGTGTCTGTGTGTGTATGTTTATTTTAAATATTAAACAAATTTGATTAATTAATAAAAATAAAGTTTAATGAAAATATAGAATAATGGAAGTAAAGTGAATTTAACAATAAACAACCGGTTGTTATAAAATAAGACTATTTTTTTCTCGAATTTTATTAAATTTTTTTTCAATGGTAATTTAAAATAAATAAAAAAGTTTAATAAATCAACAGATATAAAATATTAATTTTAAATGGTTTAAACCTAAAGCTTTGAAAAAACTATCATATATTTATTAGTATTTTTAACGAAATTATTTGATTATTTTTATAATTAAAGTTATAATAATTACTAAAATATACAATATAATTAATAGAAAAATAAAATTTTTGATGAAATACAATAAATAAAGAAAAAGTAAAAAAAAAATATAAACTAGGATAAAAATGTAAAACTTTATATACCATAAGGACCAAATATGTAAATTGCTTATTCAATTTTTAAAAGAATTAACATTTAATTTTAAATAAAATTGGATGGAGGAATGAAAATGGAAGTAAATAGAAATCATAAGGACTAAAAAAACAGTTTTAAAAGACCAGGGACGAAAATCGTTATAAACATCAAACCACATGGACGAAAATCATAGTTTACTCTTTAAAATAAGTCCAATTACATAACTATTCAATTAAGTATAAAACTTAACATTAATATAAATATAATTTATAATACGATATAAATAATACGCAAAAATTATTAAAATTTAGTTGTGAAAAAATGAAGTACTTCCGTCTCAAAATATGTGCTCGTAATACAGTTTTGGATGTATAATAATTACATTTTTCCAGTGACTTTACCTTTAATTAAGGGAAATTCTACTCCTGCCGTTCCAAATTTTCTACAAAACCATACCTCCTTCTCCCTCACAATTGTACCTTTTTTTTTTAAATTCATAATTACAATTTTGGTCCCTGAACTAATTTGATTGATTTGATTTATACCTTTTGATTTTACATTTTACATTTTATATTTTTATTACAGTAACACATATAAACGTATATTAGCTAAAATACGTTAAAAAAGTAATTTTTAATTTTAACAAGTTACACCATTATAATCGTCTCGTCAATACCTTCGAAATGAGCCAAATATTGAGTATTTTTTGATTTAATTATATTATTATATGTCATATATAATCTTGGTTAATCGATTTTTTTTTACTATTCATTTAAATCAACATAGTCACGAGTATTTTTTTAAACGTATTTTAGTTAATAAACGATGAATATGGTTAAACGTATTTTACTAATAACAATATTTTTCATTTGCCACTTTTGAAACGTATGAATATGTTTGTTCGTTTTTTTATACCCAAATTGTTACAACAATTGTTCCTCAATCTAATTTGTCACTTTCTAATTATTATATCTGGTTTAGTTTTAATATCATTATTATTCTAAAAACTTTTAGATATGGCTTGAAAGGTGCAACCGTATTATTTTAGAAGTGCAACCGTACCTCGTAATCAACCAAAAAACAAAAAAAAACTTTTAAATCAACCAAAAAATACCGAAAAAATCTCTCAAAATCGATAAAAAAAAAAACTTAAAATCCCTCAAAAAACTTTAAAAGTCTTTCAAAACGGTGGAATTAGGCTAATAACACATCGGACGATATTGAATGTTGGTAAAAAAAATGAAGGCATGTCGATAAAACCCATATAAAAAACTATGGTGCCACCGTATGAAAAAGTCTCTGTGTCCGTCCCTGGTTGAACCGAACCGCACCGAACGGTTATCAGATTTTTCGGTTTCAGATTAAACGGTTCGGCTCGTTTTCTTGGTTATCCGGTCGAGTGAAAAAATGAAATTGCAATGCAAATAACGTTGAACCATGTCGAGTGAAAAATGTAATTGCAATATATTTCATACCAAAACGTATTTTTTGACATATTTTAATATGTAATAAAATAATTAAATAAATAAAACAATATTCAATATTGGGCTCATTTCGAAGGTATCGAAGAGAAGATTATAATGGTGTAATTTGTTAAAATTAAAAGTATTTTTTTAAACATATTTTAGTTAATATATGATTATATGTGTTAATATAATAATGGTGTAAAATGAAAATTAGAAAAGTAAAAGATATAAAGTAAATTAATCAAAAGAGTTTAAGGACAAAAACTGTAACTATTAATTAAAAAAAAGTTAAAAACAGTGTGAGAGAGATGATGATGTAAGGGGGTATGGGGGTGCGAGAGAGAGAGTGATGTAAGAGGGTAGCCTTAACAACACCCTTAATTAATTTATCCCGTTTCACAACTTTTAAATATTTATGCATTAATTAATGGGTAAATTTGATAATTTAGTTATCTATTTTTGAGGTTGAACACTTATTTTGGGACAAACAAAAATTTAAATGTAGACATTTATTTTAGGACAAAGATATTATATTCTTATTCATTCATTGCACCAACTTTGGTGTAAAAAATGATGTGCTCTTAAAACAATTTAGTATAATATAAAGTAAATTACACTATTGGTTCTTGTGGTTGTCATTTATTATCAACTTTGATCCCTTTTTCAAACTAATTACATTTTTGGAAAAAATAATAATTATATAATATAAAGTTTTTAGTGGCAACACCAAAAATGTAATTTACTCTATAATATATGATATTTGGTATAAGATTTATGGGTTGTTTACCAAACACTACCTCCTAAAGGGACGTTTGGTTCGCAGAATGATTTCTGAATGAATGAAATTTGTCTAAGGAATTGGAATCTGGAAGGAATTGGAATGAAATGTTATCAGGTTTGACCAATTGTTTGGTTGGCAGGAATAGAATGTAATCAGTCAAATGAATTGGAATCTATCTGTTTGGTTTGCAAAGGAATTGGAATGGAATTTTGAAAAATGATAAAAAAAAATACCCTTTCTTTTATTTTTATTTTTTTAAATGCCGAGAGAGAGAAAAGAGAGAGGGGGGGAGATAGGAGAGAGAGATTGTGAGAGAGGGAGCGGGTAGAGAGAGGAGAGAGAGAGAGGGGGGGAGGGAGAGGAGAGAGAGAGGATTTTTAGAAAAGGTAAGAAGGGTATTTCTGTCATTTTGAGAAAATCTGATGGAATGAAATTGATGGCACTAATTATTTAGTGCCATTATGTTCTTTTTCTCTTTCTTTTAGGATAGTTTTTACTTTCTAATCCCAACATTTGAGTCATTTTAGTTCATTATTTTTTTTTTCTTGTTTCTTGGAGCTAAAGATATGAAGAACTTGTTTTATTGCATTTGGATAAGCTAATTGGTGTATTTTTGGGCAGATTTATAAGTGCAGTATGTTGCAGCATCCCTACAGCAGCCGTATATGGAGCTTAATGGATAAGCTAGGAGGAGCTTTTTGTGGGAAGACCTTTTTAAGTTTTGAATCTGACTTTTGGGAACCTTCTAGACTAATATTTGGCTGATATATAATTTGTGGATAAACACTTTATTGTCTTTTGGATGTTAACCTTTGGATAAAACACTTGTCCTTATTGTCTTTTGGATATTAACCTTTGGATAATATGTCTTTGTACTTTAAGTACTTTATTTAGTGGTAATTACCTTTTGTGCCACTCCCCTTGGTTATAAAAGGGGAGCTTGGGGTAGTAATTTAGGAATCCATAATCCATCTAATTCTCTCTCATGTTAGTGAAAATCAAAGGTTGACATCAATAACCTTGTGATTTTGGTTTACTTTATTAATTCCAAGTAATCTTTTGAAGTCATCATCCCTTGTCTTTTATGCTTTATTATTTCTAGTATTATTTACTTAGTTCTTTACTTTACTTGCAATTTATATTCAAGTCTTTTATATTTGTTGTAATTTATATTTCCGTCATTTAATTTTTGTCATTTATATTCCGTCATTTAATTTTATATCATTTACATTTATGTTTTTATTTTCCGTCATTTATCGCTTTATGTCTTTAAATATGAGTAACTAATTTTATTTAGCTCGGGTGTGAGATAAAAGGGTGAGATTTTAAACCAAAGAAAGGTGGACGTTGTTTCGCAATAACAATGTTCCATCATTTCATTTCAAGTTTTATAAAGTTCAATGACACTTCTTGACGAACTGATCACTTGCTAAAGTGTTAAAGTGCGGTTGACTTAGAGATAAGCTACCAAAAGCACGTCAGTTTGAATGATATAAGAAGTAGACTTGAGAGAGTTGCTTTTTATTTATAAACTGATTTATTCTCGACAAGTTGATCGCTAGTCATTAGTGTTAAAGTGTAGAGGACTTAGAGATATACCCCTTCAAACACGTCAACTTGGATGATATGGGAATCGGCTCGAGAGAGCGGTTTTAGATACAAAGAGATTTGATCGTCCATATATTTTGAGGACTTTATTCTACACTATAAATAGTTGGAGGCTGCACAGAGATGTGTTTAGTCGACTCTAAACAGTAGTGTGAATATTGAAGTCCGAAAGGAATACCCTCAAAATAGATGGTGGATCTAGTTATGGTTGTAGCATAAGTCTGCTGGAATTTGTGTTTAAATCTCACCTAAATGTCTTACACCCGTGCTTGCTTTATTATTCTGTTAATCTAATCAAGTGACAAACCAAACCAAGTCTTCAAAATCGCCATCTGAAGTCATTTCTTTTTCTTACTTTTTAATCTACTTTTACTCCAATCTCTGTGGGACGATACTTGGTTCTTACCATTTTATTACTTGAAAGACGATATTAGATCTCATTGTACACTTGCTTTGAGGTTTAATTAGCACACGTCTATAGGTGTATTCCAAGCACTACCAGAAATTCAATTTCATCCATTTTAAGAAGGAATGACCAAATCAATGATTAAAGGAATTCATGGAATTCAATTCCATTCCATTGGTAACCAAACAGCAGGATGAAATTTGGTCAATGGAATTGACCATTCCAATTTCATCAGATTCCGGCGGAATGTAATACCCGGGTTAAAAGCTTAGATTTAAGAAGTTTGGGGTGAAGGTGTAAAAGGGTCAAAGTTGAAGGGGTTTATGATAAAAGCTGAAAAGAGGGGTTTTAACCCTAGGACCTAGTATAGCTGAATGTTGGCGGCTGATATCTTGGAGAAGGGAGAGTGTGAGAGCTTGGAGAAAGTCGATCGGAGAGGGACTGAGTTCTTGATGTTCATCTATTCCCAAGGTAATCTCTAATTCCATTATCCTTATTGTTGAGTAAGGGTTCATCTATGGTTTTCATAAGACTTTTAGTTGAGTATTTTATATACCTATCGTTCTTTTTGGTTTTCTGGGCTTGGTTTTGATAATTGTTGTAGAAGTATTCTTTTCAGTTAAGGGGTTTTGGTTGAATCGGGTTCTGCAGCCGATTAATAGGTTTTGGGTTGAGTTATTATTATCAAATTCTAGCAATAAAGTTGTTGTTGTGCTATCGGTGTATCGCCTTGAGGATTATTATTCGAGCAGGTCGACACCGGGACTGAGCACCTACGGTTCCAGGGGTTTGTGTGTTGGGTTGGAACCGGTCGACACCGGTTGTGTTAGGCACCAGTCGGAGGGGTCGATCTCATACCGGTCGAAGGGAGGATGACCCCGGTCGGTCTCATACCGGTCGAAGGGGGGGGGGGGGGGGGGTAGACCCCGGTCGTGGTTCTCACCGGGTGGCCATCATGGCCCCGGTCCCTGGTTACTGCTTGTGGGCCGAAGCCCATGTTGGGTTTAAGGTAATTATTGTTTGCGTTTTGTTATTGGAAGGTCGGCCCTATTTTATTGTTAGAACTCGTGTTATCTAGTCCCAAATAGGTGTTTCGATGGGCTAAGTTTCGTTTAGAGATTAGGTGACTTAGGGGGTTGGTGTTAAGATCAGACTTGTTTTAATTTATTAAGATTCGGGAGTTCACCGACCAATACCTTGTTTTATAGGTTTCGGATCGAATCGTAAAGGTAGAAGCAATATCTAAGCTAAGGACGCCAGGTGAGTTTCTGACCCTCAACCTCATAACTGTTTACACATATCTTTGAACTGAAATTTGGGATGCGTGAGGCTTTACTGATGACTAATGTTATGTTTTCAAGATATGTTCGTTAATTAGTTGATTAATATAAACTTATGTAAATGATTCTTTGCATTAAATGTATCGATACAGGAAATGTTGGACTTATGGCAATTATGGAAATACTCACACCACCTATGTGTGCGGAATTTGTTTCCCTCTCATGTGGACGGAGAGTCTGCTTGGGCCCCAATACGAGAGGGGAGTCTGCTTGGGCCCCGATCGTAGATGTGCATGGTAAAGGTAACTTGGGACACAACTGATCATTGTGTCACCCTGTTGGGATGTCGTATAAGAATTGACTTTACTGTATTTTTGTATTGCTTTTAAGTTGGAAAATTTTTTATTTATTACCAACCGTTGCGACTGTATTCGTGAATTATTAAAGTTTGTCAAGAATTCACTAGACCTTACGGTCTAACCCTCGCTTTCAAACTTAAAGACCCATTTTCAGGGAAAGGTGATCATGTAGCGTCTGGAAGAGGAAAGGAGGAGGTTTAGAGTTGTTGCCAGCCTAGAGCGAAGACTTAGTTTAATTCTTTTACCGTTATTTTAGAAATCTCTCGGTTGTAGTTAAGTCTTCAGTTGTGTTACATTGTTGTTTTGAAGGATGTAACCTTTAGGTTCAGCCTCATGTTATGTTATATTTTGCTATGAAAATTTTGGTTGTTACAATTGGTATCAGAACCATAGTTTAAGGGATTTAGGTGACCGGATGGACCTAAACTTAAACTGTGGAGTAGGAGACACAACTGAGATTTAGGAAGCCTTTAAGAAAGACCTTGATCATTGTGAGACGTGATAACAATAGTGAGTACCCTCATGTAAGGTAAATTCAAAATTGCATCTGGCCAATGCCATTATGAATTTACAGGTACATGGACATACTCGATTACTATTGTTGAGTGTGGTTTAGGGTGCATAGTTCTATCTATTAATTGATAGTGTTAGTCTAGAGTGTGGTGAGAGTTCGTTTTTGGTTGTAAAGTTATTACCGGTTGGGATGATTATCGTACGGGATGTAGATATTTCATTGAGAAAGGACCTCTTGGGTCCATAAGAGGATAATGTTTGGAGGTGAGCTTCTCGCTTCAAGGGAGTCTTCGGTTTGGCAGATTGTGTATCGATTAGCAGGAATCATGAAAGTGTTAATTCAGGAACCAAAGGATAGAAGCGAGGCTTTTGGAATCATAGTTATTTGAAGAGTGGCAAGCATGGTTGAAGACGAAATCAGTGTTAACCGATAAAATGAAGTAAGGACAGGATGGAGGTGAGCTTATGATCGTAAGTTTTTGGGTCATTGTGAGGACGCATGAATTGCGAACTTTGATCGCGGTGGTAGTTGGTAGTGGATCATGCAAGGAGATGGGGAAGTGTGGGTGATGGAGTTTGTGGTAATGTGAGGGCCCTATTTGGTTGGTCGGAAGAAGAGAACTACATTAAATTGTGGCGAGTGCAAACAGTGACCTTACTAGAGGGAATAGCCTTCAATGTGAAATGAGTCTCATGCATTATGTTTTGAACAAAAATGTTGGTGTCCACTATGTCATTTTTGGGGTAAGTGTGTGCCTTGGGGCATTCGTTTGAAAACAAGATAACATGTGTAAGTGTGTGTCCGGTGAAAAAGAACGGGTTTAATGTGTGATGCATTGAATTTTGAACTTGTTAAATGAAGAATCATTTCACTTATTTTATAAATGAGTCGGCATTTTGGTGGAAATGTAATATCATCTAATCCCTTAATTTTGTTTTTAGTGAACTTTTATGAACTTCATGGGTAAAGTTTGCTGAAAAATGTTTTCAATAGCGTCGACATCGATTTTGGTTGAGTGAGACTTATTTTATCTTGGATTTGAGGCGGAGCAATCCTTGAGATCGTTGTGTATGGCGAATCCATTATGCCGGTGTAGTATCGTGTATACTCAAGTTTTTTTTCTCTTATAAAGTATTATTTCCTGAAAATTTAAATGTCAACCAATTAAATTTACTGTGTCGTCAAGCATGAAGGTTATGAACTCTCTAGGTCGTAAGAGATGTTGCAAATAGGGATGAAGGAAATTTTGAGTGTAGAAGGGTAGCGTTCGAACCGTTGATGGTCGATTCATGACTTGGTATCCCCTAGGGAGGGATTGTGAATATTGAAGGTGAAAGACGGAAGTCTCAGTTTTCAGTGTAGGGCCAGTCTTATGGTAAATTATTTTTGGTTCGGTAACCAGAGAAGAAGTTGCTGGTGAGTGGGAGTTAGAATTTATTCAGAAATTATGAAAGGTAAATGGTTAAGGAGTAAATATGTGACGTTCTGATGAAATGGTATTATTGGGAGCAAAAGTTTGGGAAAGCCGGGTGGTTAGATTTGGTATCAAGGAAGTCTGGTGCATTTAAGGACTGTGGAGGTCCAAGTGGTTATAGTGCGTTTGAAGGAGTGAATGTGTTGTGATTGTTGAGTTGTCCAAAGGTGGTTGAGTCAGAGCATTGTTGTCTGTGAAGTGGTGCGATTAATCTCACAGACTGCCTGATTTGATTCTTGGCAGACCGTGACAAGGCGTGGGGTTTGGATGAAAAGTTTTATTGAGCATGTCTTTATGGTTGTTCAAATTCGAGGAAGGCAAAGTTGTGAAATGGTTTTATTTCAAGTATTAGCGTTAAGATCAACATGAAGATGTTGTTATATGGTATGGCTGGCGAATGATCGTGAAGACCTTGATGATGTCGGTTGGGAGGAGTAGTGCAAGCTTTAAGTCAAGGCGGTCGGGTATGGTATTAGTAGTAAAGAGTTCTATGAGATAAAGTAGTGATGGTGTTGTTGTATGGGTGTAGGGTGAATGAGAATCTTTGCTCAGGGATTTTAAGGAGACCTTCCCAAAAGTGGCAAGTATGATGCTAATAGGCGAGGGTGTATGGTTGGCATCGTAGTGGTGCTAAGTTGATGATATGATTCGATTGATAGTAGGTGGCTACCTAAGAGAGGAACCAGGTATCGTGGTTTGCGGTGT
Source organism: Arctium lappa (assembly GCA_023525745.1). NCBI lineage: Eukaryota > Viridiplantae > Streptophyta > Magnoliopsida > Asterales > Asteraceae > Arctium > Arctium lappa. The sequence goes on from CM042047.1 coordinate 171,470,542, forward strand.
CTTATAGAAGGGTTATCTTTTATCGATAAATTATCGAAGTGAATGTAAAATGTTCAATTTATGATGTTTTGTAGTTGGTAAGAAGATATGTGGAGTGGTCAAAGTATTCCTTGAAAGTGAAGGAAATTCTTGAGGATAGGTTAATCCTGTTTGGGAAGCGAGAAATGTGTGACGCTCTCTAGCGTTGGGGATGTTTTGGAAGGGTTTGGTTGAAGAGCTTGAATAGGAATCGCGGGAAGCCGTTCGGCTAAGCATAATAAAGAAAATGCACTTTCGGCATATTTGGGATCTTCGAATAAGTGGTTAAGCTGAGGGCTAGAAGTTTGTCAAGAGACTCGGAAATGTGGAGTTATGTTTTCAGCCTTACCGTTAGTAAGTTATAAATCCTGGTGTGGGTGCGAGGAGGTGTTTTGGTGCGTGTTGGGATTTTGGGGTTGCGAAGTCTAAGTCGGGGGATTGATCTAAAGCTTACATCCATTAGGAAGTGATCCTTGGAGTATGTTGGATGTTTTCGAGAGGAAAAGGGAAATGGAACTTGGATTCATTGCATATACGTTCGGACAGATTGTTGGTTGTAATGTGATATTGAAGTATAGGTCGTTTTAATTCGGACAGTTGGAGTTGGTGGGCTATGAAAGTGATGAATTGTGAAATTTTTTCTTCCTTATGTAAAATTTGGGATAACGACGTTTGGGAGTAACGTATGTATGATGCGTGTGGGTTGCACAACTCCTTTAAGTAGGACCAGTGCGGTTCGGGAAGGAAAGTGTTCTCTTGGTACTAGAAGTAAGTGGTGTTGTAGGAAGAAATTTTGCTATGGCAGGGTACTCGACGAGGAAGATTCATAGCAGTGGATTTACGGTGATGCTTAAGGTTGACATCGTGTTATGTTGGCGAATCGAGGGGTTATAATTGTAGTCAGGGATTTTCGTCGTTGTGACGCCATTTCTGTTAGAGTTCGTCCTTCTAAAGAAGTAAAGTTATATGTGAAAATCTTAAGGAGACACGTTTAGAACCTTGAGTCCAGGTGTGTGGACAAAGCGGACAATATCTGGTACGGTTGGCCTGGGATGTTACAGATGGGATGTGGTAGAGTGGTGTGCGAAAATCTTCGGTTGGTTTTCAGAGGGTACGGCTTTGGTTTTGGGTCGGTATGTCTTGGGGCGTTTGGAAGAAGTTAAGTTGTTATGATTGAGAGAACGCAAGTCTTGTGAAAGACGATTTAAGTAACCGTCGAAAGATATATGCAAATAAGCAAATAAAGCCAATAGAGCTTCAATCTGGGGACAGGGTGATGTTAAAAGTCTCACCGTGGAAGAGAGTCGTTCGTGTCGGCAAGAAGGGTAAGTTAAGACGAGATTTGTTGAACCGTTTTCTGTCGTGGAGCGCTTTGGGGAGGTAGCATGCAAGTTGGAACTACCCGTGGATTTGTGAATAGTTTACCTCGTTTGCCGTGTACCTAATCTGAAGAAATGTTTAGCAGATAGCGATGTTGTCGTGCCATTGGAAGATATCCAAGTAGACGATAAAGTAAGTTCGGTGGAGGAATCATTGGCTATTTTAGATTGTAAGGTGAAGAAATTAAGGGAACAAAGAGAATCAATTGGTGAAGATTCAGTGGAGATTTCACAAGGGACAGGAAGTGACTTGAAAGTTAGCGTAAGCTGTGAAAACTCAATACCCCAGTTTGTTCAGTGTATGAATTCCGAGAACGGAATTCTTTTGAGGGGGGAATATTGTAATAACCGGGTTAAAAGCTTAGATTTAAGAAGTTTGGGGTGAAGGTGTAAAAGGGTCAAAGTTGAAGGGGTTTATGATAAAAGTTGAAAAGAGGGGTTTTAACCCTAGGACCTAGTATAGTTGAATGTTGGCGGCTGATATCTTGGAGAAGAGAGAGTGTGAGAGCTTGGAGAAAGTCGATCGGAGAGGGACTGAGTTCTTGATGTTCATCTATTCCCAAGGTAATCTCTAATTCCATTATCCTTATTGTTGAGTAAGGGTTCATCTATGGTTTTCATAAGACTTTTAGTTGAGTATTTTATATACCTATCGTTCTTTTTGGTTTTCTGGGCTTGGTTTTGATAATTGTTGTAGAAGTATTCTTTTCAGTTAAGGGGTTTTGGTTGAATCGGGTTCTGCAGTCGATTAATAGGATTTGGGTTGAGTTATTATTATCAAATTCTAGCAATAAAGCTGTTGTTGTGCTATCGGTGTATCGCCTTGAGGATTATTATTCGAGCAGGTCGACACCAGGACTGAGCACCTACGTTTCCCGGGGTTTGTGTGTTGGGTTGGAATCGGTCGACACCGGTTGTGTTAGGCACCAGTCGGAGGGGTCGATCTCATACCGGTCGAAGGGGGGATGACCCCGGTCGGTCTCATACCGGTCGAAGGGGGGGTAGACCCCGGTCGTGGTTCTCACCGGGAGACCATCATGGCCCCAGTCCCTGGTTACTGCTTGTGGGTCGGAGCCCATGTTGGGTTTAAGGTAATTATTGTTTGGGTTTTGTTATTGGAAGGTTGACCCTATTTTATTGTTAGAACTCGTGTTATCTAGTCCGAAATAGGTGTTTCGATGGGCTAAGTTTCGTTTAGAGATTAGGTGACTTAGGGGGTTGGTGTTAAGATCAGACTTGTTTTAATTTATAAAGATTTGGGAGTTCACCGACCAATACCTTGTTTTATAGGTTTCGGATCGAATCATAAAGGTAGAAGCAATATCTAAGCTAAGGACGTCAGGTGAGTTTCTGACCCTCAACCTCATAACTGTTTACACATATCTTTGAACTGAAATTTGGGATGCATGAGGCTTTACTGATGACTAATGCTATGTTTTCAAGATCTGTTTGTTAATTAGTTGATTAATATAAACTTATGTGCCAATGAGGTGGTAGCCTAGCGGGTGGAGGCTCTGGGTCTAATGCTGAGTAAGCACTAGGTTTAGGGTTCGAATCCTGTGAATCTCTCTCAAAGGCATCGAAGGGGATTAGTCGGGTCGGCCCCGAATGGGATCCCGAATACCCCGAATCGTGTATTAATTACCGTTCAAAAAAAATATAAACTTATGTAAATGATTATTTGCATTAAATGTATCGATACGGGAAATGTTGGACTTATGGCAATTATGGAAATACTCACACCACCTATGTGTGCGGAATTTGTTTCCCTCACATGTGGACGGGGAGTCTGCTTGGGCCTCGGTGTGAGCGGTGAGTCTGCTTGGGCCCCGATCGTAGATGTGCTGGTAAAGGCAACTTGGGACACAACTGATCATTGTGTCACCCTGTTGGGATGTCGTATAAGAATTGCCTTTACTGTATTGTTGTATTGCTTTTATGTTGGAAAATTTTTATTTATTACCAACCGTTGCGACTGTATTCGTGAATTATTAAAGTTTGTCAGGAATTCACTAGACCTTACGGTCTAACCCTCGCTTTCAAACCTAAAAACCCATTTTCAGGGAAAGGTGATCGTGTAGCGTCTGGAAGAGGAAAGGAGGAGGTTTAGAGTTGTTGTCAGCCTAGAGCGAAGACTTAGTTCAATTCTTTTACCGTTATTTTAGAAATCTCTCGGTTGTAGTTAAGTCTTCAGTTGTGTTACATTGTTGTTTTGAAGGATGTAACCTTTGGGTTCAGCCTCATGTTATGTTATATTTTGCTATGAAAATTTTGGTTTTTACACGGAATCCAGCGAACCAAACACCCCCTAAGGGCGCGTTTGGTTTGCGGGATTGGAATGGATTTGGATTTCAAATCCATTCCAATCCTGCGTTTGGTTTGCAGGAAAGGATTTCGTTGACCGGATTTCAAATCCGTTGACCATTTTAAAATCCCTCATATGATGGATTTGGAAATCCTTGGCATTGGCCTTGGATTTGAAATCCAAATCCGGAAGGATTCTAAAGTGCAATGTTTTAAAAGTCGGTTTTTTGGTTGACCCGGTGTGGTGACCGGGTCACGGTTCAACCCGGTTTCAAGATTTTTTTTGTAATTTTCATTTTCCTATATATATATAACCAAAAATTTGATGTTCACAACTTAAAACATTAAAAATAAATATAACAACAACTTTTACATCATTAAAAAAACACATAATAACAAGTTTTACATCAATCAAAAAACATTAAAATGAAACATAACGATCAAACCAAATCATGGATCTCGAGACATTGGAGTGTTGGTTTTCAATGCTAATACGTATTGCCTATTGGACTAATGGTTTTTAGCTTTTGTTACCGGGTCAACCGGTTCGATACCGGTTCGTGTGACCGGTTCAACCGGATTTTTTAATAGAATCGGCCGGTTCAATTCGGGTCATAAAATGGCATCAACCCGGTCGCAATTGACCCGGTCTCTTCACCGGTTCCCGGTTCAACCAGTTCGACGTGCCGGGTCGACCCGGTTCTTAAAACATTGCTAAAGTGTGATCCAGACTTCAAATTGATGATTAAATATATAATTTTAGAAAAATCGAACAAAAAAATTAATTTACTAATAAAAATAAATTCTTTATAAAACAAAAAAGTAATAAAATAAAATTAAAAAACTCAAACCAAATCCAAATCCTAGAAACCAAATAAGACTTGTAAAACAATGGATTTGAAATCCATTTCAAATCTTATAAACCAAACACATGAAGGGATTTGAAATCCCCCCAAATCAAAATCCCTCCAAATCCAAATCCCTCATTGAAATCTAATCCATTCCATTCCATTCCAATCCCGTAAACCAAACGCATCCTAAGAGTTTACTGACAAACATAGTCACTCTCATTTACTTTATCAGGTAACGTTTCTTGACTATTAAAATAGATTTTTAGTAAGCGTCTTTTTTTTCTATAACTATTTCCTATAAGATTTGCGGTCTTTGTTATAGCCCTTATCAAATAAAAATCTCGATTTTACCATGTTCACTTGACAAGATAAACAACACCCCGTAAAATTAGATAAACATGTCATTAATGTACACATGCAGTTAATAATGATTTTGGACCAACCACATGACGTGTTGTCATTTTTTGTATGAACGAAACCGAAATGTACGGACAATGTTCAAATGGAATTAAAACTATTTGTATTAATGAAATAACAATTTTTTTAAAAGCTGTTCAATCATTTTTTTTTTGAAGGCATAGCGACATCGAACCAACGAACGACTACCACGAACACACGCACGCACACCTCACCGGCGGTATCGGACATCCACGGGCAGCCCACTAATCCGCCGCTATCCCAGCCCAGCTTACGCTGAACCTAGAGCCCAACCACAGTCTAAGACTGGCTAGGGGGGGGGGGCAGCCCAGTCAAAGACTGGACCAGCCCAAGGACTGGGTACTCCTTATGCCCTCAAATTGACTCCCTTGGATTCGAACCCGGGTAGATTGGAATATCATCCACAATCCCCCCAGGATGTTACCGCAGTTGGAAAAACCAACTGGACTAGACATGATTTGTAGTGTTCAATCATTTTTGAAATAACATCCTATATCAATGAAATTATATACTCCTCCATCTTTCAAAAGTAGTTTTCACTACCACATCACTAATTACTTAATAATTTATATTTACATTTTAATCATTTATAATGTCACAAAAAAAATACTAAATATGATTTATTTATAATACAAATAATAAATTAATTATAATATAATATGTTGCACTGTTCAAGAAAAAATATAATATAAAATTAATGTTCAAACAAATTAATAAATGAATTAAATTTAATAAAAATATTAATAATTAATATTTAAACAAACTAATAAATAAATTAAATAAAATAAAAATATTAATACTTTTATCTATTTTATATTGCATATGAGCTTTCTAATTTAAAAAGTGTTAGAATATTATGAATTTGGAATCTTTAAAGCCAATGTTTTTAGATATCGTAAGAATTTCAAAGAAAATTAATATCATATTTGCTGAAACAACAGTTATAAAATAAAAACTACTGCCGTTATTAAAACCAATTCTCAATCATAGACATCACCTTTTTTTCAATTAAAAATCGTATTTTTGTAATGTAAAAATGTAATTTAATTTCCAATTTATTACATCATTTTTAATAGCAAACATAATATTTTTAGTATATTTTATTTTTAATATCAAAACAAAACAAAAAATATAGTCAATAATGTTACATTGAAGTTTAGTGTTTTTATTGTTCAAAATAACCTTTTGGTGCAAAAATTGATACAAGTTAATTTGATCTCAAACGCTAGTTTGACGTGTTTATTGGATATACCATAAACAAACCCCGCTAAAGGAACCTTTCATGTGCTAGTTAATAGCATCCCCTACATATCTTGAAAAATTATATGATGGGTTTGGATTCATGTGCGACCGACTTGTTTTCGTGAGACCCATGAGACTAAAATTTGCATTTGAAACTTCACAGTAAAACATTGTAAAGATAAAAAAAATCCAAACTTTCACAGTGTTTTGCTGTGAAATTTCAAGTATAAAAACATGGTCTAACGGGTCTCTCGAAAACACGATGGTTGATATATTGAATATTTTAAAATTTCTAAAATAAAACAAGTCCTGAAATTAGAGAATTTAACTCCTACTTTTTGGTTAAAAAAATATATTTAAAAAACCAAACCAAAAAAATATAAATTCCTTTCTATCAATTTTATAATGACACGCATTACATATTTCTTTGATGTTATAATTCATTCTTTGGAGAAATATTTTTGGACCTTTACTCAGAATGGTGTTTGAATCTTTGATAATTTGGATGGTGAAGTGGGACCCACCCAGGGCATTTGCCTAACCCCAACCATGTTCTACCCTTGATTTCATTTTCATTGTAAGTTAAAAAAGAAGATCACGTGTCCTAAACATTCACACCATATTCTTCATAAATAATATATCTATCATTCATCATAAATATTGATGTTCATTATTAATGACATGTTAGTGGTCTCCTATCTGTTACAAATTTAAATACGGACTACTAATAACTTCCACTATGGTTTTAAGTTGAACTACAAGTTATTGGGCCATTGGGCCTTCTTTCATTAAACCCATCTCAAATTTGAAGTTATTAATGATGTTTCATTGAATCTTGATATCATATGATCGTAGGAAGCGATCGTGCTGCCTCCATGGGTTGTGCTCGCTATTCGTTTGAGACCTGGTGTTTGGGAATATGTTAGAATCGACGTGAACACCCTTATCGTTGAGGAATTATCCATTCCCCAATATCTTCGCTTCAAAGAAGAACTCATCAACGGAAGGTAACATCCATTTATCATTTTTTTGTCATTCAGACAAGTGTAGTTTAATTCACACATACAACTTAATAGAATCAGACAGTTCAATCTATTCAGTTAATGAAAAAACAACCAAACAATACTTTATTACTTATGTTTTACCATTTTGATCGATTGCAGCTCTAAAGACAACTTCGTACTCGAGTTGGACTTTGAACCTTTCACTTCGTCCTTCCCCCGCCCAACCCTCACCAAATCTATCGGAAATGGGGTCGAGTTCCTTAACAGACACCTCTCTGCTAAAATGTTTCACGACAAAGATAGCTTGAGTCCGCTCCTTGATTTCCTCCGAACCCACCATTACAAGGGCAAGGTATGATTTCATCACAGCAATTTCGGCTTTATAAATATGTCTAAATATCCTAATAAATTTAGCCAAACAATTGTGGACCCTATGTAAAGATTATAATTAGTTGATCTGTTATAGAGCAATCTATTAAGACATTTGAACATATTTTGCCTCTAATTTTGTTGTAGTAAGCTAATCCATGTGATGTTTTGAAGTTTATGATGTTGATATGAAATGCAGACAATGATGCTCAATAACAGGATCCAAAATCTAAATGCTCTCCAATCTGTGTTGAGGAAAGCAGTGGAGTATCTAACCACACTCTCTGCAGACACCCCGTTTTCCGAGTTCGAACATAGATTTCAAGAGATCGGTTTGGAGAGAGGTTGGGGCGATAACGTGGAGCGAGTGATGGAGACGATGCATATGCTGCTCGAAATTCTTGAGGGTCCTGATGCGTGCACTCTCGAGAGATTTCTTGGAAGAATTCCAATGGCTTTCAACGTCGTGATTCTATCTCCTCATGGGTTTTTCGCTCAAGAGAACGTGTTGGGATATCCTGATACCGGTGGCCAGATTGTTTACATTTTGGATCAAGTTCCGGTTTTGGAGCATGAGATGCTTAAACGGATCAAGGAGCAAGGACTCGATATTGTTCCCCGGATTCTCATTGTGAGTCCTTTTGGATTTTGCTTGTTGTCAATCACATATATAAGTATAAATGTTGTAACAACCTGTCCCACATGGATAGAAAATTAAATTCATGAGCTCCTTTATGAGCTCAAGGTTGTGGGCCACCACCAAATTACATCGTGGTTTTAAGTTGATTTGAAGGTTATTGGGTCAGCCTGTACAAATGACTGATCGCTTGTTATGTCAGGTGACAAGGCTCCTTCCTGATGCAACAGGAACCACCTGCGGCCAGCGACTCGAGAAAGTTTTTGGGGCGGAACATTCACATATTCTTCGTGTACCCTTTAGAACCGAGAAGGGAATGCTGCGAAAATGGATCTCCCGATTTGAGGTTTGGCCATATCTCGAGACTTTCACTGAGGTAATCTCTAGCCTTGTTTCATAACGTTTTCGGTAAATGTATGCATACTTTTGCTGTTATGATCGAAGATTCTCGAATGGTTTTAGGATGTTGCGAAAGAAGTTACGGCAGAGTTGCAAGCAAAGCCGGATTTGATCATTGGAAACTACAGCGACGGAAATCTTGTTGCATCGTTGCTCGCTCACAAATTAGGCGTCACTCAGGTACGTTGTTAGGACTTTCGTTACAACAAAATTGGTTTTATATGTTATAGGACAACACAAATTTTAGGATGTATTTGGGCATTGCTTTATTTCAAAATTGTCCTAAAAAACTTGCAAAAACGTCCTATCAATTTATTGTAAAATATATTTATAGGATGCACAATTGTTTAGCAGTGTAAACGTTAAGTCCTATTAAGCAGTATACTAGAACACTTAGACATAACTAGAGCAACTGACTGTCTCCCGCAGTGTACGATTGCTCACGCACTCGAGAAAACCAAGTACCCCGATTCCGACATCTACTGGAAGAACTTCGAGGAGAAGTACCACTTCTCGTGTCAGTTCACCGCCGATCTTATTGCAATGAATAGTACCGATTTCATCATCACAAGCAGTTTTCAAGAAATTGCCGGAAGGTATCGATGCTTGTGTTATCTATATTGATCTTTTCGTTAGTCGAATTCATCTCGACATCTTTGAGATCTTAACAAATGGACTTGATCGCGTAATCTTAGCAAGGACACGGTGGGACAGTACGAAAGCCATACGGCTTTCACGATGCCTGGACTGTACAGGGTCGTTCATGGGATCGACGTGTTCGATCCAAAGTTCAACATCGTTTCGCCCGGTGCTGATACGGGGATCTACTACGCTCATAGCGAGAAAGATAAGCGATTGACGACACTCCATCCTGAAATCGAGGAGCTTCTCTTTGGTTATGTCGAAGAACACCTGTAATGTTAATTCCTTCTCTATAGGTCTTTTACTATATGCACTAAAGCAAATTAAAATAGGCTTTATAGGAGGCCAAATATGTCTAAATGTTTTAATAAACTGTTTTATAGGACTTAAAGTTTATAGGAACAAAGAAATTAAAGGTGTTAGAATAAGTTGATAGGACATTAAGACATGTATGAAACCAATTTTGTTGTTATGATGCTTATTAGGAAAGATTCACATGTGAATAAATGGTACAGATGTGTTTTGAAAGACAAGAGTAAACCGATTCTATTCACGATGGCGAGGCTGGACAACGTCAAGAACTTGACCGGACTGGTGGAGTGGTACGCGAAGAACTTGCGGCTTCGTGAATTGGTGAATCTTGTTGTTGTGGGCGGAGACCGGAGGAAGGAATCGAAAGATCTTGAAGAACAAGCGCAGATGAAGAAAATGTATTCCCTTATCGAGGAGTACGAATTAAACGGGCAATTTAGATGGATTTCTTCACAGATGAATAGAGTAAGAAACAGAGAGCTGTATCGTGTGATCGCAGACACGAAAGGAGCTTTCATTCAGCCTGCGTTTTATGAGGCGTTTGGGTTGACCGTGATCGAGGCCATGACCTGTGGGTTGCCAACGTTCGCAACCCTCCATGGCGGCCCGGCCGAGATCATCGTTCATGGAAAATCTGGTTTCCATATCGATCCTTATCATGGTGATCAAGTGGCCGAGCTGCTTGTCGAATTCTTCGACGAGTGCAAGAAAGATCCCGATCACTGGGAGACCATATCGAAAGGCGGCCTTCAGCGGATTCAGGAGAAGTAAGCTTTACTTATTTACTATAAATTTCAGCGAGTCTCATATCAGCTAGACTTGAACCATTTATCCAGATAGATGTTGGAACGTCCATTCTCTCCTTAAGGTTCTTTTGAAGAGTTATCTAATGGGGTTTCACATGTGAAACTTTCACATGATATCAGAGTCAAGGTCTAATGTCATTGAGACATGACACTTTGGGCAACTTGTGTTCATCTTAGACCATTATTCCATTTTTCTTCGATATATGTTGGAACCTCCATTCTCTCCTGAATGGCACAAAACTGAAACTAATTCATCGATTATGTTAAAATTGCAGATACACATGGCAAATATACTCCGGAAGATTGTTGACACTCGCTGGTGTATACGGATTCTGGAAGCACGTTTCGAAACTCGATCGCCTTGAGATCCGTCGCTATCTTGAAATGTTCTACGCTCTCAAGTTTCGAAAACTGGTAACATTTCTTATAAAAAACCATATATCTATCGATTCATTTGTTGTTACTATCATGAAATTGACATGGGTTTGTGTCACTTTTCAGGCCGAATCTGTTCCGTTGGCTGTCGATAAGTAACCGTTCTCGACCCCGAATCTCGTTAAACCAATGTTAGCGAAAGGAGTCATGGTTTAGGATATAGTGATAGCGATAATAAAACTAGTTGTGGGTTATGTAACTCTTTCCGGTCTAAAGAAGTTGGTTCTTTTCATAATATCCAAATCAATTGGCAAAAAAACGGAGTGACTTTACTCAAATATGTTGGTGCTTTTAGAGTCACTGACTATTTAAGTGTGACTGGAATAAACACGACTATTTGGTGCTTTTAGTGCTTTTAGGTCTTATCATGGCCCTATCTTTGGTTGGTCATGGCCCTATCTCTAGACGTGCTTCCGAAACGTCTAAGTCCTATCTCTGGAATTGTACGTCCGGACCTGCACCTTCAGAATTCTGATTTAGTTGTAATCAATCTTTGATCTTATCCATTTACGGTTATAAATGTCTGTAATTGCCGGTAACTTGCCAAAACTGCCATTTCAGTTATTCTCATCCATTTCCGAATGGAACTAGTATATATGTACGATATATACACCATCTTGGACTCACCGAATTTCCAGAACATTCAAATACTCTCCTGTAATTTGGCTTTCATTTTTGTGCCTAAAATCTAAAGTGTCCTTGAGGATTATCGTAGATTGAATTTCATGCTACCCTGGTCGAAATATCAATTCGGAAAGTAAATTTAGACAATATCAAACAATCCAGATTACCATATACCCTATTTCCGCAATCCCAGTTTCTAACAAAGTACACAATAGATTAAAGTAGTAAAAAAAGACTTAAACCTCTCTCTTTGTCTCAACCGTTGATTCAACTATGAAATTGCTGGTTTTTCTCAAAACTGAGCGGGTGTTTGGTTCATGGATTTTGAAGTAATTGGAATGAATAATTTCTTAGACCAAATTTCAAATTCTATGTTTGGTTCATATAATGTAAATGATGGAATCCTTTAAATTCTATTGTATTCCACAAACTAAGGAATTTATGGCTTAAGTTCTATTGTATTCCACAAACTAAATTCTATTGTATTCCACAAATTCTATTGTATTCTATGTTATGAATCCATCCAATTCCTACCAACCAAACTTATGGTCAAATTCCTTCTAATTATATTCCAATTCTTTTAAAGTCAAATTCCGACTCCAATTCTATCAAATTCCATTCCACGAACCAAACACTCGAAACTCCTGGTTTTTCTCAAAATATCCAAATCGGTGATTGATAATTTTTATGGGTTTATTATAATGTCATTTTCTTGGAAGGTCTCAATCACCAAGAAATCACAAGAATATTTTAAAGAGACAATGAAGAATGGCCCTAAACGCCTCCTGTTTGTCCCAACAACACCAAGATACAATTAATATTCTAAAAGGACAAACAATATATAATATATATATATATATATATATAAACCCATATATTATTATATAATATATATATATATATATATATATATATATATATATATATATATATATATATAAAGCCCATAGCCACAGGCTGTGTATATTAAAAACCAACTTTCATCTATCTGTTTCTCTCTCATTATCGCCACACCCAAAAACCTGTTTTTTCATCTGAAAACCAATGGCCAAAGGGGGAAAGCTAACAAAGATCAAATCTGTGCTAAAGAAATGGCATTCGTTCGGTAAGCCGGCTGGTCTATCCAAGAACGGTGTGTCGGCTTCGACTTCCGATGAAGACGACTACCATAACTTGACCCATTCTTCTCATGCCGTGTACGTGGGCAAGTCACGGCGTCGCTATCTTATAAGCTCGGACGTGGCCCAACACCCGCTGTTCCAAGAGGTTTTGGAACGATCGGGTGATGGGGATTCGAGCGTCACCATCGATTGTGAGGTCGTGTTGTTTGAACATCTATTGTGGATGATCGAAAACGCGGATCCTCAACCCGACGCGTTACATGAACTCGTGGATTTTTACGCGTGCTAATGGTTTTCGGTTTCTTGATTAATTCATTCTACTTGTAATTTGTTCTACAATTCATCATCTTCTTTGTTGGACAACAAGTAATCCAATAACTTTTGTTTTGATTTTTTGTAATTTGCTTTTGATTTGATCAAGTCAATATATTCATTATAGTTTTGCAACCCCACAACCACAAGGTGTATTTGTCACATTTCTCTGTTTCTGATAACAAATAATATATCTGAAACGCGATAAAAACCTGTTTAAACGTCATAACTTTTAAAGCGGTTGGATTTACTTGTAGGTAATTTTAATATGAAAAATTGCATGAAACCAGGTATTTTTTTATACCATACATCATCTTAGATATAAATTTTCCAAACATGCTGAAATAACAACAATTTTTTTAAATGGCCCGGGTAATGTCTAGAAAAAAAATATATTCTTTTATATACACGTTATTATTTTTTATCGTAATATGTGTATTTTCCCACTCTCAAGATTTTAGTAATATTAACCACAAGGGTTGTGATGTGGTGGTAAAGGCTTGGGGAGTTCATAGTGATCAACCCGAGTTCGAGCCCCACTAGCAGCACTTGTGACCACTGAGGATAAACTCAGGGTTGCACGCTTTAGCAGCTGGGCCAAAGGCCCTAATTGCCAGGGATTAGTCTGGGCCATAGGTCCAGTATACCCTTTCAAAAAAAAAAAAAGATTTTAGTAATATTCTTTTCATTTGTTGTAAACATAAACTTTATGGTCATAACAAAAATAAATTTAGTATTTCAGTACTTTTAAATAAGATATACTAAATACATCTAGTTTGAAATTTATGTTTTTCTATCGTTTATGAGAACGAATCTAGCTGTGAATATGAAATATCGTTTGATCGAATGCGACAAGTGTGACCGAAAATCGGGTTGGTAGATTAAAAAAAATGTTGATGAGATAGAATAAAATACTAAAAGAGAAAGAGGATTAAGAGTTAATTAAGTATTGTGATTTAATTAGGTGGGGAAATGATTGGTTTGGTTGGATGCTTTTTATTTAATTAATCAACGTCTTTGTACCAAACAACAGAAGCAGAACCCTTCTTTAAACGCCTTTTTTCATTTCTTTATTTAATTAAATAAATAAATATGAATGCAAGTATGGAGATTAAACAATGGAAGAGAGGTACCCAAGAAACGCGTTTTCACCTCTATTAATTATGTTTATATACAAATGCATGCAATATATATATATATATAGGGGTTGTTTTATTTATAACCCTTAAAAATGTTGCAAACCTTACAACCCACATCTTAACCGTCGGATTCATGATCGACGGTTACAATAGATATGGGGCCCAATATTTTTAATTAAAAAAAACAGAAAAATAAAAATAAAATAACCGTCGATCATGAATCCAACGGTTAAGATGTGGGTTGCAAGGGTTGCAACCTTTTTCAGGGTTGCAAAATATCCTTCCACTATATATATATATATATATATATATATATATATATATATATTAAACTCATTTTTCATTGTGCACGTGAGGACAAATCTCAACCACTCGATCTCTTTTGATCCAACAACTCATTAAATAGAGTTTTTTATTTTAAAATGATTAGGGTGAAAATGAAAGAAAATTTAAGCACACGCTTATCACATTTGACTTTTTATTTTCTTTTTTAATTAAAGTTTTTTTACCCAATTAAAGTTTAAAATAAATTATTTTAAAAATTACTATAATTTTAATCAAATAAATTACATTAAAAAAACGAGAATTTCGTGCTCTTCGATATGACATCCATCTCGATGTAGTTTTGTTGTCGTTTTAACCGTTTTTACGTGAAATGTTTTATATGTGTTATATTCATAATGAATATTTATGTACGTCCAAGTTTGTACAACGCCTCGACACCATAAGTAAGTAAGTCGACATCACATTCTTCAACACTTTCTTCAACGTCGTAAGACATCACGTTTCTTCAGCACCGTAACCCAACACCCATCAAGACGAATCGAGAACCTATCGAGTAATTCTGTTGTGAATCGGAGAAAAAAAGAGAGCGCGTCACGTCTCCACATCTTCACATGTCATTCATGTGTTATTCATCATGAATAATGTATCATTCAGGATGAATAATACAACATTCAGGGTGAATAATAAAACATTCAGGGTGAATAATACACGATTCATGATAATGGATTTGTGTATTATTCATCCTGAATACTGCATTATTCATCATGAATAATGAATGAACGTTCACCTTTGTTATTAATACTGAATGTGGACACCCGAGGACGTGTATGCATATTCATAATGAGTATAACACATATATAGAATTTCACGTAAAAACGGTTAAAACGAAAAAAATCTTGAATATTGTATTATTCATCCAGCATATGGTATTATTTATCATGAATAGTGAATGAACGTTCATCTTTGTTATTCATACTGAATGTGGACACCCGTAGACGTGCATGCGTATTCATAATGAATATAACACATATATATAATTTTACGTAAAAAACGGTTAAAACGAAAAAAAAAACTATATCGAGATGGATGTCACATCGAAGAGCACGAAATTCTCGTTTTTTTGATGTAACTTGTTTGATTAAAATATTAGTAATTTTTAAGATAAATTATTTTAAATTTTAAGGGGGTAATTTTTTTTAATTAAGAATAAAAATAAAAAATCAAAGAAGACGTTGATTCAAAATTACAATTTTGTTCTTAATTACTTCCCAATTAACCTTATTATGTATTAATCATTAATTAGTTTTCTAAGTTTTGATCAATGGTTAAAATTTGTTCTCATGTGCACAATGAAAGATGAGTTTTCATTTGAACCCACCCATATATATATATATATATATATATATATATATATATATAGAGAGAGAGAGAGAGAGAGGGGGGGGGTGTTCAAATGCAACCCCTTTATATGGTGCAACTCATGCAACCCCTATATCCACCACTTATTTTATTTTCACTTTTTAATTAAAAAATGTGAAAATAAAATGAGTGGTGGATAGAGGGGTTGCATGAGTTGCACCATGTAAAAGGTTGAATACTAACCTACCCCTATATATATCATGTTATGTTGATTATATATATATATATATATATATATATATATATATATATAGGGTGCGTTTCTTTTGCAAACCAAGCAATTTGTACAAACTATGCAAACCAATCTTAGCCGTTCATCAAGTCTAATAAATATATGATTTTATTATGTTTTCTAATTTAAAATCTTGATTATAATGAATAAACTTAACATTTCCTAATTTAAAATCATGATTATAATGAATAAACTTAACATTTTTCATATATATCACAATCATTATTAATGAATCATAATCATTATCCACAAATATATCTATTGTTTTCTAATATAGTGGTTTGCATAGTTTGTACAAATTGCTTGGTTTGCAAAAGAAATGCACCCTATATATATATATATATATATATATATATATATATATATATATATATATATATATATATATTATGTTATGTTTTAATTATGTGCGATTTTGTTATGTTGTTTTCTGCACTATTGCTTGTAACTGGAAAATAATGAGCACTTATGCACAATCTGTATTGCGCACATATGGACAGTGGTATTTTGATCTGCACTACTGCATATTTTATATTGTGCACTTATGCACATAATTTTACCTTAAATAAAACGGTTCCCTGTTGAACCTTCTCTTTCCTTCTTTAACTATATTTTTTTTACCATTTTACCCCTCTTCATGTATGCACAAGATAGTAAGTGCGTAAGTCTTTTTATTTATTGCATTAATTAAATTAAAAAAATCCTAGACATTGATCTAATGCATGAACGGTTGTGAATGGTTAACACTAATGGGTTGGTTAACAAAATAAGGGGACCCTATATATATAATATATATAGAGAGAGGAAATTTCAGTTTTAAATATGTTTTTCGTTGTGAACCCAAAGGAAAAAGAAGAGTGTGACTCGTGTCCTTATTCGTTCTCATTCATCGTGAATAATGAAACTCATTCATCATGAATAATGAATGTGAATCTTTTACAACATTCAATTTGAATATCCAGTAAATGTCTAGGACACATGGAACGCTCTCAATTGTCCCGCGGTTTACAACGGAACTTAAGTTTAATTGAATATGCCCATATGTATACACTTGGAATCATGGATGTACTTTGACATTAACATACATCACATATCATAACATGAAAACATTAACAAAATTTTAATTAAAACTATGATGTTGAGGTGCCCAGAAGCGGAAAACCAAAACCTCACCTTCACAGAAAAAAGATCTGGAATCGATGGTTGCAAAGTGGTTCTCACATAAAACAAGCTTTTTCACCCCTCATGTTTAAATTTGAGCTCATGAGCCATTGCAGATACAAATTTGGGTCCTATTAACGCATTCTATGCTAAGATCTAAAAGTTGCCCCAGTGGACATTTCTTAGTGTCGTTTGTTTTTTAAGAGGTCTAAAGTCCGAAGTTTTATTTTAGTTATGAATAATAAGAGGTATTGTGTAAAAAGGTCTGAACGATTCAGACTTAAAAGTCATTAAGAGGTTTTTTTCAAAAAACAAACAACCCCTTAGAGACCCTGAACCAGTTCTTGGGGTTTTGGCATGATTGGAAAGAAACGGTCCATGCCTTGTAGCATGGACTTAGAGCATCTGCAATATGAACCTTTTCACAAGTTCATGACTTTGCTATGTCAATTTTCTGTCTCTACTACATTAGTTTTATCTGTTCTACACTTGTAATAAATCTTACACCTCAATCATTGACCGATCCGTGATTTATATAATAAAAAATCACCATAATAAAAATTACTGTAACATCCTAAAATTTGGGGTAAATTTAAAAATTGAAAATTCGACTATATAACGTCTATAATTGGCATAAACCAATCTACCCAAAAGGGAGATCTAAAAACCTGTAATAAAGGATGCAACCAAACGGACCAAAGTAGGTCAACCCAACACGGGGACTATAATACGGTAATTACAACCCATATTGAAATAAAGAATAAACTCCACAACCTAGTAATCTAACTGTAGTGAGCAAGATTATGGTCGGGTGTCGCTATTCTTCCAAAAGTAATAATCTATACTTCAAAAATGTTGGTCACTATATCATCAAAAAGACCGCTCTCGATCCCAAAGTCGTCCGCTCAATCCTGACGCATCCCACCGCTAGAAAGACTTGCCATACATGACAATCAAGAACAAGTGTTAGGCTAAAGCCTAGTGAAATCAATAAATCAAAAGATAAGTAATACAATAAACCCGTTTGTTGTCATGTAGTCGATCTAGCCGTGAGCTAAACCAAAACAATTCTAATAAACCATTAGCATCCAGAAAATACTAACAACAGTTCAAAACCACATAGCGAGCTCAACTACTCCAAGTCTATTGCTCGAAAACATCAAGTCAACCACTCCAGGTCTATTCTTGAGAGTTCCCGAAACAGGGCAACTCGAGCACAATGGGATTACACCATACTGTCCATGGGACGCTGCCCGACCGTATAGGCCCACACCCTACTCCATGGAGCCCGATGCCTATCCCGTGCCATGGGTAACCAAATGTCCGGACAAGACATTGGTATACCGTGCCTATGGATCCATTGCACTAAACCAAATACCAAACATGCTATTACAACCATCTCCAATCATGTATGTAATTCATGAGACCAAGTCCCAAATATGAGAATTATTATCATGGATTATCTCACATTAATTAAGAAGACTTCATAAACACAATCCCAACAATGATAATACGATAATCTCGTTTCAAAAGTCCACATGTCCAATAATTTGTTTAATACACAACATATTCCCTAAAACCCTAGATTTCTCTTTATGTGACATCAAAATCCCAAGTACCAATGTTAGTTAGCAAATAAGTAGGTAAACATGGAGATCCTTCATTTCTTTCCCATCTCATCCCATAAAACTTTATTTCATCCAATAACCATAATATTTCCAAGACTCATAATTAGTTCAAAACCTAACAAAACTCAAATGTGATTAGGAGACAAGGGTAAAGTTATAAACACATAAACCTTAGCATTTATATTAGATAAGAGGTTAAGAAAACTCACCTTAAGTGGTTACAAAGAAACCCTAGGTGACAACCCTTGAAGGTAGAAAGTAGAAGACGACTTGGTGATTCAACCACAAGATTCCTAATCACCTTCACCAACCTAGACAAACCCAATAAATGGAAATGATGATCCTCACTTAGAGCAATAAATGAAAGGGAGTGAAACCCTACCTTTTTCTCTCTTCAAAAATAGGCTCTCCAAAGCTTCCAAATGATAAAAATGAGCTAAAAATCGCGAAATGGCATTTAAGTGACCCTGGGGCCGCCCGCGAGAGTGACACTGTCACAATCGTGTGTCACAATCGCGCCAAGCCCCCGACTCTCGGTACAAACCTCGCGAGAGTGACCCCTGTCACAATCGCGGGCATTATCGCCCCAATTGTACTGAACCCAAACTTTCTCCATTTTGACCCGAATGCAAGTTGAATCTCCAAAAACGGAGTTGAAATGAAGAGTTATGAAAAAAATGAAGAATGGGGCTGAAAATCGTGAATTTATGCACTCTGATACCTCTAGGCTATTATGCCAAGCTATAGTGATAATGTCACAATCGCTGGCACAATCACCGAGATTCTACCAAGAGTTTTTGGACTTCGGCGATTGTGACATGCTATAGTGACAGTGTCACAATCGCCGGGCACTATAGCCAAGCATGTACCGAACATTGTTTTGGCCATAACTTCTTCGTTTTAGCTTCGATTTCGTTTCGGAAAGAACCGTTGGACTCGTAATTGAATTCCTCATCTAGCAAAACCATAAAATCTATAATTTAATCCCAAAAACCCACTTCCTCTATTTCGCTCAAAAGATCGATTTCTACACTTACTTGAAATAATACTTACCCAAAATTTACAGATGTTACACCATTGTCATAAATACATGGAACAATCGTTGGGACGACCAACCACTTGGTAATCTCCGTCGCTATTGTGACATATGTCACAACTGCATGACACTATAGCCGAGACTACCACACTTTCAGTACCATTGGTGTTATTATGACATACGTTACAACCTCATGTCACTATAGTCGTACTCCATATGTGATATGGTTCTTTCTTTACCGATCCAACTAGTCCAACATTCTTCTTCAATTGGGATGAAATTCAAGGTGTTACACTTATAGGGTTTTTAAGTTTTCTTTTAAAGTCAACTTCATTACTTAATTTTCGTATGATTTCTTTATTTCATAATATTTTATTTATATATTCCTTCTCAATTTTATTTCTGGTTTCTTTTCGCCCTTCCTATAAAGTTGTATTTAATGTTTTTCTTTATTTCTTTATTTTTTGCATTAATATTTTTCTAAAAATTCGTTCTTTTATTAGTTAGTAAAGTTTGGTTCTTTTTTAATATTATTGATTATTTTTATATGTTTTTTTGGAACTTTGTTAGTTTTTAATGTTAGTATTCTTTTATACAATAAACCACTAAAGTTTTCATGTTGATGTATATATGTTTTGTAATGAGCAATAATGATCGATTGATTTTATAAAAATAAGATGCTTTCAACTAAAATTTTTGAATCGGGTTATTCTAAAAGTCAAAAATGATAAACAATTTATAATTACCAAATAGTGTTTGTCTTTTTTGAAAAATATACATAATAGTACCAATCTATTTGTCTTATATATTGTAGGGTTAGTTATTATATGATTATTTTTAATTTTTTTATAGATTAATTTTTTTCTTATTAACAAATTAATCATTGGAGATTTATGGATATTAATTTAACGATATAAATACCAGTTTTATTTTTGTTTGCATATTGTTTATAATTATTTTATTCTTCCACACTTTAAGGATCTATTTTTGAATTAAATAATAAAAAATTAATACAAAATATAATTGAAAAAAGTTATAGGGTTGCATTTAACTCTTTGCATAGGGCCTCCAAGATGTCATGAGTGATCCTAACCATTCCTAAATATGTTCGATCCAATCTACTCGAAGTTGATGATGTAATGAACAATCACGTACTTCAACATTCATTTGAAGGTATTGTTGAATTGTTAAATGGAACCTTTAGTGGGTTATTATCATAAATAATACTTTTTAGCCACCTCTAAACTTTTTTTAACGATACAACCAAGAAACCATAAGCAACGCCACAAGACACTTTTTGTTGTGGTGTCGCAAGCTGTGACTTTCGATTACTTTTTGTGCCTAGATGTATGTCTTTGTAGCGCCGCAAGCTATGGTGTTTCAATTTATTTTGGCAGTGGGTTCACTTTTCATCTAGATGCTTCAGAAAATGTCAACCGCAGGAAAGGGCCTGCAACTTTTTTTTGGGTATTTTGTGAAAAAATGTTGGAGGTGGGTAAAATGTTGATTTTTTTCCTAATGTGGTTTCTTATGATAATAGCCCGAACCTTTAGCCATAAAGAATTGACAAGTGTGATCATACTAACAGTAATGCATTAGATTTGACCAGAACTCTGCAGTTAAAAATTGACAACTAGAAAGACAAAATCTAAAATTAATCAAGTTTTTAATTTAAAAAATGGTGGAACAAAAAGAAAATTATTTAGAAAGATTATAAATTTATAATATATTAATATTATTATAAATACAATTTAATTAATAATTAATAATATTATTATAAATACAATTTAGTTAATAATATACTGATAATTTTATGATCTTTTAATTAATTATACATTCATATATTAGGTACATAATCAATTGAGAATTTTATATATTGTAATAACTGTGAAAATTATTGTCGTAAAGCATATATTGATTTTTTCCATCTAAGGCTAGAATTGAATAGATTGATTAACATATATTTGTTTCACAATATATTTGTTTCATATGTATTTGGTTCACAATGTGAAACTTTTTAGTTGTATTTTTTTTTTTGTTTCACAAACATATAAAAAAATTCACGTTGTAAAATAAATATATATGACAACCACATTATAAAGCAAATATATGTTAACCAATACATTAAATCCAAGTCATAGATGGAAAAAAATCATGTAAAATAACACATAATACACCGATTCTCAAAGTTATCACAATTTTATAGGTTCTCGTAATTTTAATCTGCTGTTAAAGTAGTCGCCATAATTTTTAATTTATTACGGAAAACCACTCCCTATAACTTTCAGTTATTGTAATATATAGACAAATATGTTTAGTTACATGCAATAAATAAATTTGTTTCTATGCATATTAATAATAGGTAAATAACAAATGTGACTCATTAATAAATTAGGGTTGAGTTTCGGTGAGAAGTTGAGTTAATGTAAGAAATTGTTATAAGCCTTTAGATGCATTAGAATGAGATGTACCGAGATAAGTTGCACCGAGATTCTTCGGATCAATCCCCGTATCAGGCGCAAATCATAGTTGGGCTTGAGATTAAAAGCGACCAAGGGTTGAGATCTACTTCTCACGCTTCTCAAATCAACTCAACTTCTCACATGATGATTTGCCTTATATATTATGAATCGGTTTATAATTAGGAAAATAATATATATATAGAGGATAGATTCAATTGCGAATATAACTTCCGTTATGATCATGGAGACAAACGAGAGCACACCAAGTGTCTCAGACATTCACATGACATTTGTCATGAATTTTTACAACATTCATTATGAATGTTGTAAAAATTCACGTTCATTATTCATGATGAATAAGGACAAATGAAGATGTGTTGCACTCTTGTTTGTCTCCAATTCACAATAGAATCAAGTTTACAACTAAACTTTCCTCTATTATATATATGTGTGTGTAGAAGAATGAAAACTGGGTGCTGTAACTTGTATGTTTGATGGTTTTATTTGGACCTACACTCCAAAAGCAGACAAGAGAAGGGGACATGTAATGTAAGCCCCATTCTGGTGGTGGGCTCTGAGTCTATCCACCAATACATACATGCATACATACATTACATACTAGAAGAATGTTTATGTTTGTTTCAAAGGAGGAGGAATATGGTGGGCAGCTCATGTTCCTATCTCCATTTACCATTTTTTGTTCCTTTCCCTTCACCATAATGTGTGTATATACAACCCAGGATTTTAGATGAGCGGGTGCACAAACGAAAAGCTTAAAAAATTGTTGTCAATGTGAGCCGAATTCTCCTATTGGGGGACTTTTTATGTTTTTGGTTGATTTCGAGGGATTTTTTAAGCTTCTGTCTTGATTCGATGGGTTTTTTTTGTGTTGATTCCAGAGATTTTTTGGTTTTTTTGATTGATTTCAAGAGATTTTTCGATTTTTTGGTTGATTTCGAGGGTAAATTTTGTTTTTTTGGGACTTGTGCACATTTCACCCCTAAAAAACGTATATATCACGGAGCACCCTTGTAGTTGAACGGGTGCACCTTACGTACCGAAAAAATTTTCGCCCTTACGAAACGAACTTGAGCGGGTGCACGGGACCCCCCTTGGGAAGGGTAGGTCCGCCCCTTGTATATATATATATATATATATATATATATATATATATATAAATATACTCCACAAAACAACCAACAAATTATAAAGACTAATAACATGTTGAATGCTCTACACTCATTGTTCAACAAGTCTTGTGTTTGACGCTACGTTAAATTTGTGGCATGTCATGGTCTAATGTGCGGTTTTTGTAAAATGATAATTGATTTTTCTTACCTTTTTAATGTCTTACTTGTTAGTTTTTTAATACATAACCTAATTTAAATTGTTTAATATCATTGACTCATTGAATAATAGTACAAAACATATGTTGATACAAAGATTTGCCGCATTAAATCACCCACTGAAAAACATTATGGCTCCCAAGGCTTGAGGCTTGGCTTCGCCGTCACGCCATTTAGAACCATGATAGTCTAACAATACTGATTTCTTTGGACCAATAAAGATTGCAAAATTTCAGTGTCTTAAGTCGAAATTCGGCCCCATTTATGCTATGGTTTAGGACGGATACAACCATCCAATTGAATTCAATCATGACGAACTGAAGTATGGTTCATGATAGGAAGTTATGGAAAAAAACATGAAATTGGAAGGATGAACTTAGAAAACCTTATCTTGTGCCTTGTGGAGTTAGCTCAACTGTCAATAACACTTGAGCTTTTGGAGATCCTCCTTAGAGGTTATCGGTTCGAGTCCTACAAGGCCCCTTGGTTGTTCTCCAGAACCTCTGGGGTTAGTTGAGATGTAGGCAAGAATATCGGACACCCACGGTTAACAAAAAAAAATACATATTTTTAATCCAAATCCAATTCAAACCTACTAAATCCTACAAAGCCCATATGCATGTCTTGATCCAATTGATACCCTCATAACCCAATTCGTATTTGATATATGAACTACACAACTTTCTTATTTCCTTTCATGTGGGATCAAGTCCAAAAAGTTTCAGACAGAGCCAAATGGGCCAACCTCTTAGGTGTATTATTTTCGCCAGTCGAAAGCCCAAAGTTTGTCTAGTCTATGTCGATATGACATTTTCCCCATAAAGATCGCAACTGAACTATGAGGTTTATACAAACTTAAAAACCCATGTCATTTTGAAACAGATAAAGAACCGTTTACATGTTAATGGGCTTAATCGTCCAGAGGGCTTATACACTAAGCCCATATCAGACTAATGATTTTCTTAAAGATACCCACAATCTTTTCCACATCCCTCTATCTCTCACCTATCTATAATATATATATAAAAGTTTCTATGAGGTGTCTCACACTTATGCTATCATGTTACTTATATAATACATACAAATCTCTCCATGATCCATAAATCTTTAAGCCACATGCACCCCATTAGTACATGATCCCTAATCCCTTATTTTAATCTCTTATTCTATCTACAAGTATGCAACACCCAATCTTCTTTCTCTTTACCTTAAAGCATTCTGATTTTCAATGTTCCTTTACAAGCATTCCTTAACCACAACAATCAAAATAACTTCACAACTAAGCCTTCATTGCTTTTTCCTACAGAAATACACAAAAAATGCATACGGCACGGCTCGTTTTCCGTTAAACAAATGAATAACGTATCAAATTCAAATGTTACAGATTCCAGTAATCACACCAAAACGAACAACACAAAGTTAAACTGAACCTAGAAACACAAATTCTCTACCAAACTATATCTTCAACTCTCTTTCAATTCAAAAGAAAGTAGAACAAAAATACAAATAAAAGAATGTGAAATCTGCATACCAAGAGAACAACCTCCATTCACCATTACTTACAAAGTCCATATTTTGATCTTTACTCATCAAATAGTGGCTGCAAATTAGTCCCAAAAGATGAACACAAAACCAAGATTAGCAAAATGGGGATCATTTATATATAACAACAAATCGAATGAACCGATTTCTAGAGCAAGATTCGAACGAAAACATGAAGGGTAAAAGAGAGATTTACCTTCAGGATGATCTTTCTGATGATGTTCCATACAATTAAGCAAATATTTGAAAGTTTCAATCTCACAAGGAATAGTGAGTCCACCACTATGATCAAATCCAAACTCCTCCTCAACTTTTTCGAGCAAAACTTTGAAAAGCGGATCGCTAAGATAGCTCGTGGGAATGATGAACCTTCGAAGCTCGGGTCCTACGTAGACCGCTAAGTACCCTTTCGGGACATCGTTTGGCAGATCAGGACTCTGGCAACCATCTTCAATATCTGAATCAGAATACACATTGTAACCCTTTAGCCTCATGCTTATCGCGGGATTGATTCCGGCTGCAACGGGACGATTACACGAAGGTGGAGTGTGATCATCATTGTTCCCTTTTGCACCAAGTGTCACATGTTGCCATCTTTGGATGATTTCTTTGAGTCTAACAATCTGACGTATGCCATTCAATTTAGCTCCACCGTTGTCATCCATTGATGTATGTAGAAAATCAAGATTTTGAAATCTGTTGCGTTTTGAAAAATTCACGTTAGATTTGTATGCATATTTATGAAATCATTGGAATTGGATTCTGGGTAAGATGTAAATCGAAAAAAGGTAGCGAATTTATGAATGGTATTGAGAGAAATAGATCAGAATCGAATGAAACCTGAGAAATTAATGGGTATCGAAAGAATTTGATGTTGTTGTTGATGTTGATTTGGGGTAGAAATAAGTGGAAACAGAGGGATCTGATGCGAATATGTGTTGATTTTGGTGTAATGATGAACAAAAAAAAGGGAATTTTGATGGGGAAAAGTTGGATTGTTTTTTTGATTTTTGGGTATGCTACGCGACTTGGGTTTTCTTCTTTCCTGGCGTAATATCTCTTTTGGGTGCTTTTTTGGACAAATATGGGTTGTAGAGGGCGATGGTTAATGGGTTTTATAACTTTTTTGTTTCGTTTGGGGAAAGTAAAGATTAAAAAAAAAATAATGAAATGCTTTCTTTTGTCATAAAAAAGATATACTATTATAATAAAAGGACATTTTATTACTATGACTTTTTAAACTTTTTTAAAGGACAATAAAATAAAGAAAATGGATCATCATGTTTACGCTGTGATGTTGGATTTAAACAGAAAAGGAAGGGAAAAAAAAATATTTTTTATTTGTGTTATTGGGAGGGAGGAAAAAAGAAAAAGATTATAACTATTCATGTTCTTTTTAATACAATGTTCATATATATAGAGAGAGAGAGAGAGAGATATGTGTGTGTGTCTTTAAAATAGTTATTGTAAACTAATAAATTGTAAAAAAAAATATATTTCAATTATAAAACTCTATAATTATTAATCGTAAAACAAACCCGTACTATATGAACCAATAAACTTTATTGATACAAACATGATATTTACAAAATCCCGTGTTTAGATCTAAAGTGTCCAATACTTTTTTCTTGGGAAAAACTTTATTCAAAAAAGAAAAAAACAACTACAAATTACGAGGGACATATCCAAGGTTTTACAATACAGGCCTAAAACAAGCTTAGGAAAAAACCAAAATTAGAACCAAGAACCAAATCTAAACCACAAGTCAAAAAACCAACTATACAAAATGTCAATGGATCAACCATAGCCCAAAGAAGTAAAGCCCATCTCAAAAGTATCCAACTTCTTGTAATGGCCCAGTAAATAAAGGCTCCACATAGCATTAAAATCACAGCCCATTGGAAGAAAACAACTCACGACCCAAGTAACAAAAATAATACTCCACCATTTGAAACAATCCAATTGGCCCAACCATAACAAAAGGATAATCCATTGCATAGTGGTCCAATTTCTAAAAAACATAGCCCAACAAATATCCATCTTGAAAGTTGAGGCCCATATTAGTTTTTTTTTTTTTAATCTCTTAAATCTGAATCGTTCAGACCTTTTTATACACCACCTCTTATTAATCATAACTAAATTAAGACTTCGGACTTTAAACCTCTTAAAAAACAAACGACACCTTAGAGTCTGTTGGAACTTTCATCAAGACGAGAGTCCAATAACAAATTTTTTATTTCCCCAAATGCAGACAGGCCACTTACAAATATCAATCTTCAAAATTTCCCAAAACATAGTAATGGTCAACAACATATTTAGCGTCCAATATTCTTCTAATAAACACTCGATTCCATTTGTGTTCATGTTACGTTTAAAGTGAGGCACACAAAACAAACAGGGCTTGTCTTAAAATATTTATAAATTTTTTCCTTGCATTAACTTCATTATTGATGATCACAAATTATTTTTTATATTGTTTTAACTTTTTAGTCATAATAAATAATTGGGATAAAAACAACGGTCTTTGATTGGTTTTTTCGGGCTTGAATTGACTTTTTTTAACCAGTCCCTAGTTTGAAATCTAGGATCAAAAAGGGCTTTTCACTATAACGGTCTTTGATTGGTTTTTTTGGTTGATTACGAGATACAGTTGCACTTTCTTGAAGCTTCCAAACCGATACGGTTGCACCTTTAACAAACCTAAAATTTTACCCTTCGCCGAAGAAATCATACGGTGTCACGTGCCACCATATTTAAGCCACTAGATCCGTCCATGACCACAACACTTTTTTTTTTGGGAAAGGGTATCCTGGGTGTAGATCCCAGTACAGTGCAATCACGAACAATAATATCAATGAAGAACAATAATATTGCCACAACCTCTAATCATATGATTAATATTCAAGAAAGATTTAGGTTTACAGAGAGAATATCTGATAAGCAAAGTAAACCTATTGACTAGAGAATTATGAATGAGATCTAAATTTCTAAATAATGAATTATGAACTAGAACACGCCTTATATATGGCGCACACAAGGCCTAATGGGCTTTAGGCCCATTACCAAATAACTTTCAACTAATTACAAATCAACCCCTTATAAATGCTTTTATACAACTTTCAACGCACAGGACTTTCAGTCCTAACAATCTCCCCCTAAAGTTGAATAAGGCATTTATCAACTTGAAAACTTCAGACTTTGATCTTCTTTCCTTCTTAAAACTTCAAAGAACTTTGGTGTTGCGTGTCTTCATGTCTTTTCAAACTCCCACTTGAATAAAGCTCTTGGTCTTCATATTTCAACTTTGTAACCAGATTCAATATACAATAGCCTCGACTGAATGCACTATCAAGCAGCTTTCAACTGTAGAAACTCAACACATCGGATCAGCACACAAGAAAGATAATGTGCGAGTTACTTGACATTCCACGGTGCATCTTCAGTTTAATAACAAATAATCTGTCTTTGAACCGCGAGTTGAATAGATTTTCAGCTTAAGAACTTGTAGAACCAATATGCTCGTAGGAGATACAAACTTGTAGCAGACACCACATGATACGGGATAGAAGAACCAATAAAAAAATATTTTTCCTGCTGCAATCTTTGAATCCAAAGGCTTTTCACCCTCAGATTTAAGATTTGACTTTGAAATTGAACTTTGTAAATCTTTCCCCCTTTTTGATTATTGTGAACATCATGATCATCAAAACTCTTCAATTTCAACACATTCTTTGATCTCCTCCTTTGTGATAATTTGACATTATCTGCCCTTTGATCTGAGTATCCGTCAATTCATGAAATGTATATATCTGAATCTTTTCAAATTCAGATATATAGGAATTGTAAACTTGAATCAACAAATGATACAGTTAATATGCCTGTAAGTAGCACGGAGCCACTTTGTACAACGGATGTACTTTGGAAAGGAGCTTTTGTGATATTCACTCCCCAGGGCTTCCATTCAATCATTGAAAAACCACAAAAGGAATTTTCTATGAATGTTATGACAAGAAAACTCATTCCTTGTGTGTACGTGCAAGTGTAGAAAACTCATTCCTTGTGCTCTGATACCAATTGTAGATCCTAGTACAGTGCAATCACGAAAAAATCAATAATAATTAATCAATGACTAACAATATCTGAGCCACAACTGCTAGTCATATGATTAAATGTAACAATCAAAGGGTTTAGGTTTACAGAGAGAATATCTTATCAGAGAAAGTAAACCTAATGACTAGCAATCTAATAATGATTTATCTCTTGCAATCTCTTGCTCCAAATCATATATTTTATTTTGAAGCTTAGCATTGGTATCCTCCAGACTCTTAGTCTTCTCATCATACTTTTCAACAGATACTGCTTGCTGGATTTGCACAATCTGATATTCAACATCATAGATCTTTCTTTTCAGCTCAGAGTTCTCAGATTTCAATTCTCTTCCTTTTAATACTACCTTTGGCCCTAACATCAACCATTCAGTACAATCCCACAACTCTTTTCCTGTCATTTTGTAAGTATATATTTGACCAGAAATTTCACACAAAATGTCACGGAAAAGTTCACAAGAAATACTATCGGTCATAAAATTTCGAGCTATATTATTAGCCCTCTGTCTTTTTTCCTGTTCCTCAGAATAAGCTTCTGTAGGAATTTGGGATTGCGTCTCTCCTTCAGTCAATGATAATCTGATATAGTAACCCAACTCATGTTCATCCACATAAGTCAAAAAATTAACTTTCCACTCTTCATACTCTCCTTTGAACAGCAAAGGTGCCTTCATCCTTTTTGATCGTATATAATTAATTCGATCCGGCTCTGAAAAACTTGATATCCAGGGACTGAACTTGACAAGAGATGAAACTTGAACGGGTTTAAACTTTAATCTTAGCTGCATTGTAGCGATCGTGAGACAAACAAATTGATCCAAAAACAATAAATAAACAGGATAGGACAAGGACCCGGTCGAGGCAAGGACCCGGTCGGAGCAAGGGTCTGGTTGAAAATTTTGCTAAGTATAGTCTGTGCTACAAGAGGGTGGCGCAAAACTAGGTTTGCGCTTCAAACGGGTGGCGCAAAGTAAGGCAAGGACCCGGTCGAAAAATCAGAGGGTGGTGCAAGGAGAGGTTTTACGCGAGTAAAGGGTCGCGCGAAGTGAGTTTTGCGCGAACAATAGGTGGCGCAAAGTAAAACTTTGCGCGAAGAGAAGGTAGCGCAAAGTTAGGTTTGCGTGAATAGGCAATGGCACAAAATTGAGATTTTCGCTAGTAACTGATGGCGCAAAAGTGAGTCCGGTCGAAGCAAGGGTCCGGTCGACAAGGCACCGGGCGCAAAGCACCGGTCAATAAGATACCGGTCGCAAGGTACCGGTCAAAGCACCGGTCCGGTCGAAGATACCGGGCGCAAACACTGGTCAACAAGGAGTACCGGTCAATAGGGGTCGCTTAGTACCGGTCACTAGAGTATCGGTTGAGTCACAATCCCGGACAACAAACCACCGGTCGCCAAAGCAATCCGGTCGAATCAAAGTACCGGTCGATAGGGTCCGGTCGATATCCACAAATAGATAAACACAAACAGATAATTCAATTAACATATCAAATTGACAAGATAACCTACCGATAAAATCGATCGAACTCAAACTTTGAACTAGAAAATCAATCGACTTAAACTTAAGATAAAAAGCAAGATTTAAGCAAATATTGAATCGATCGAACTTAACCAGGATAACGAAAAATCACTTGAACACAGATTGAACACTGATCTCAGATTGAACACAGAAAAAAAATCGATAGCTTTGATTTTGCAGAAAGATTTAATCCAAGAACACTTCCAAATAATTTACCCAGATATCCTGAATTAATCGACCAGTTATGTAATCGATTTTTGCAAAAAGCTTAACTCAAACTCACTGAACTAGAAATCGACAGAATCATATGGCAGAAAAACAGAAAATCTTCTTCTTAGATCAAGATCGATAAACAGATAACAATCTAGAAAACAATCTATAGCATATAAACACGATAAACACTATCAAAATAGATAATTGATTAAAGGGTTTTAGACAAACCTTTTTGGATCAAAACTTCAGTCTCTTTGCTCTGATACTAATTGTAGATCCCAGTACAATGCAATCACGAAAAATAATATCAATGAAGAACAATAATATTGCCACAACCTCTAGTCATATGATTAATATTCAAGAAAGATTTAGGTTTACAGAGAGAATATCTGATAAGCAAAGTAAACCTATTGACTAGAGAATTATGAATGAGATCTAAACTTCTAAAAAAATGAATTATGAACTAGAACGCGCCTTATATATGGCGCGCACAAAGGCCTAATGGGCTTTAGGCCCATTACCAAATAATTTTCAACTAATTACAAATCAACCCCTTATAAATGCTTTTATACAACTTTCAACACACATGATTTTCAGTCCTAACACTGGGCCTTTGGCCCAGACTAATCCCTTGACAAAGAAACCGACTACGAAAACATGCGGCCCTGAGGTTAAACCCAGTGGCCACAAAGTTGCGAATGCAGAGAGGTGATTACCACTACACCACAAGCCTTGTGGTTATGACCACAACACTTCTTGTGCATTTAAAACCATGCTTGTTAGCTTTACGATCAATGTGTAATGATTTAATGTCGAATAGTTATTGAAGCATTTTTAAAAAAAACATATGGCATCTAGGCGCCAACAAAAATTCATAAAACCATGTAACTTCAACGTATGCATATCATCGATGTAGAAGTCTAAACATATATAACTAATCATATAATAAATATCTTTATGCATATATCATTTTGATTTGGGTAGTTTTGCAACATTCTCACTAGGGATGCACATGAGTTAGGTTAGATGGTTTGAGGTCATTTGTACAACCCAACTCAATTAGTTCGTTTTGGAAAATCATAACTCATTCAACCCTTTAAATATATATATATATATATATATATATATATATATATATAATCCAATCCATTACATGTCGTTTTGGGTTGGACGGTTTGAACGTATGTTTAAAAGATGGTTATATTACAATTTCAAACCAAAAGAATCATATATTCCTAGTTGATATTTAATCATACAAAAAGATTACAATCATCCAAATTTATGTATAATTGTATAAACATAAGTGTCAGGATACATACTTTGATGTAGAACGTTGAATTAAAGTGACACTACCGATCAATGATGACAGTTTTCAACTTTTCTTACTCCGATGTTGCCTTAACCTTTAACCTTGAGTTTGTTCAAGTTGTTTAACGTTAAAAAGCAAAAGCTAGACTCGTTGGAGTATTGTATTAGTAGAAGTATATTAAATTGTTAATGAATTTCCATTCAATAGGCTGCGTAATCACGTATGTTAGTAGACTTTCAATAAAACATTACTTTTTGTTTATTATAACTTTTGTTGGGTTTGGCAGATTGGTTTAGTTTGACATGGACCTAACATTTTAACCGACCCTACTAGCTTTTGTTTGTATATTTTATAAACCAATTAAAATTAAGTTTAGATTGGACTAAATTAGTCGGTCTATGTTTTGCGTTTAGTCAAATTTTTTTACACCCCTAATAATGACCATTTATTTCGAACCACCAATATTATAAACCGATGGATCAATTTAGAAATTAAGAGATAAGAGGTATGATATGTTTTAATTCTTGAACCAAAATGTAACTCATGATTTTATCGGTACAAAAAGGAGACAATTTCAACCTAAAACACATCAACATAATCCGGGTTTTGGACCCGAGGCATGCTTTGTTGTTATGCCAATGGCCATTGGGCAAATTATCCAATCAGAGAGACAGGTCTAGTGTATACTGTATACTATACTATATTATAAAGCAGGGAAAAAAAAACTCATAAATACAAATTATTAGACACAAGGTACCATCATTTTATGCAAGATTTTAAAAATCTCTTAATTTACAAGTATCAAAATACAAAATACATATTACTACTGCAGGCTTATAACACCCACCAATTTGGTATGTGCAGAGCCTTCTTTTTATGCAGACTTTTCCATGTATCACTATTAATTAATATATTATATTACTATAAATTTGTTTTAATTATATTATTAAATATGTAATTAATTATTTTTTCTAAATGTTATTAAAATATATAAGATAATCATTGAATTATAACAAAATACTTAATTTTTTTATATAAAAAACATTATATTATTAAGCCTAAATTAAACAAATTTATAAAAAAAACATCATCAATTTCTCAAAATCATCCAAAATCGTACTGTAAATCGACAAAAAAAAAACAATAAAACATTAAAATCGTGATGTATCTCGCTGCATTACGCGAGTACGCTTCTACTATTAATCTATACTATATTATAAAGCACAGATAAAAAACTCTTAAATACAAGTTATTAGGCACAAGGTACCATCATTTTATGAAAGATTTTAAAAATCTTTTAATTTACAAGTATTAAAGCACAAGATACATATTACTATTGGAGGCTTCTAACACCCACCAATTTAGTATGTGTAGGATCTTCCTTTTATGCAGACCTTTCCATGTATTACTATTAATTAATATATTATATTACTATAAATTTGTTTTAATTATATTATTAAATATGTAATTGGTTATTTTTTCTAGATGTCATTAAAATATATAAGATAATCATTGAATTCTAACAAAATACTTAATTTTTTTATATAAAAAATATTATACTATTAAGCCTAAATTAAACAAATTTATAAAAAAAACATTATCATTTTCTCAAAACCATCCAAAATCGTACTGTAAATCGACAAAAAAATAAAATAAAACATTAAAATCGTGATGTATCTCGCTGCATTACGTGAGTACGCTTCTAGTGATAATAAAAAAATCAGATGGAAAAAGTTTTGAAAAAACACAAACTTTAATGTTTGGAGTTATCATAAGTTTTTCGAGACCGATCTTAAGCAAAGCCTAGTACCTATTGGGCCTAGGCCCATTTTTAGAAGCTATGTTCAACGGTCCAAGCAAGACGTGCCCTTTCTTCGTGAACAAGGGACTAAACCATCTTTCCCTTTCCACATCGTTAACAACTTAATTATTATTATTTTCTTCGTTCCAAAATAAGTGTTTACATTTTTATTTATGTTTGTGCTAAAATAAATGTCCACTTTAAAAAATTAGACAACTAAATTCTCACATTTACTCTTAATTAATGCACAGATTTACTCCTTCCGTCCCAAAATAAATGTCCACAATGAAAAAGACACACAGTTTTAGAAGTATGTAATTATTACACTTTTTAATTAACCAAAATACGATTTTACCCTTAATTATAGATAGAGAAATTTTCTCCATCACATAATCAAGGGTAGAATGGGAAAGTATAAATTTACTTTTGAAAGTGGACAATTATTTTGGGATAAACAAAAATAGTAATATAGACACTTATTTTGGGACGAAGGGAGTATAAGAGTTGTTAAGAGAGAGGAAAATTAAATAAGCGTAAAAACATCATTTGGTAACAAAAATGTGTAATAATTATGCATATTTAAAACTATATGTCAACTCAATTGTCACTTATTTTGGGATGGAGGAAGTAAAAAATAAGTAAAGTTTTACTTTGGTCCCTAATGTTTGTTATCTTTAACGGACATTGTCCCTAAACTTCAAAAAACTTGAATTGGTCCTTCATGTTTGTCAATTCCCAACGGTTTTGATATGAAATTTTTCGTTAAGTTCAGTTAAGTAAAGGACACTTTAGTCATTTTCACTACTTTTTTTAATCTTATATTAAACTTAAAAATATAATATGTTTTTCTAATATTGAAATTAAAATAAAGAAAATAGTGAAAAAATGCTAATTTAACCGAACTTAACGGAAAAAGTTAACAACGGCTAAAATATAGGATCAAAATTGTTAGGAAATGACAAAATGTGAGAGACGAAATCCGAGTATTTGAATTGAAAATTATAAATGTTAGGGACCTAAATTTAACTTTACTTTTGAAAAAGATATTATTGTTTTAAGAAAAGTTTTATGTAATCATATTCAACATATTAGTATTTATTTACGAAACAATAAACAAAACACAAATACTAATGGGTCAACTTAACTCATCACAACCCGTTTTAATTCTTTTTTAATGCTTTAACTATTTAATTCCATTTAAAAAATTCGTTTATGTCTTAATCTATTAATGGCATGTTCATATTAAAACAAACTTGGTATATTTTTCGAGTCTAGTTGTATTTCAAATGATTTATTTTAATAAGACGGAGTATTCGTCATATCTTGTGACGGTGACAAACCTAGGATTTTTACTAAGCGGATGCATCTTTAAGGTGAATCAAAGGTCTGTAAAATCGTCCAATATGTTTTTAGCCAAATTCCACCTTTTCGAATGATTCGTGAAGTTTTTTGGTTGATTTCGAAGGAATTTTTTTAAAGTTTTTTTGTTGACTTCAAGAGACTTTTCCGGTTTTTGTGGTTAATTTCAATAGACTTTTTCCGGTTTTTGTGGTTAATTTCAATAGACTTTTTTCGGTTTTTGTGGTTTATTTCAATAGACTTTTTTCGGTTTTTGGTTAATTTCAAGAGACTTTTTTGGTCGATGTTCCTTGCATCTTTAAATATCCCAGAGCACCACTGAAATTTTAGTGGACGCACGTTTCATACCTCAAGAAGAATTTTACTTACGAAAATAGGTCGAGCGGGTGCATGAGACCTTGCTCAACTCCTAGAAGGTCCGCCCTTTCCTTGGTGGCATTGTCGTAAGATCAAGACAATAATGTCTTTCTCTTATAAGAATGAAACAGTAGAGTTTTCGTCATGTATAAACGAAGATTGTGTAGAAGTAAATTTACCCATGTGGTGCATCAACGTGTGACTAACGTTTTTCTTAGGGTATTAAATACCCACGATAGGAGTCGAACACATGCTTCTCTTTAAAGTGATAATTTTAGTACCAAGACTGCCATATATTGGTAATACTTATATTCAAAAGTTGTTGAATTAATTATCGTAATTCAATTTGTAACCTTTTGATTCTATGGCACATATGGAAACAACGAAAGTCGATATCAAGAGTTGGTGGTTTTGGTAAAGTTCGAGCAAAAATTTGACGACTATTTCACCTAATGAATAAACCCCCTGTCTCCCTACAACTTTTTTACATAACTTTTTGGATAAAATTTCAACATGGTTTCAAAAAAGCAAAATATGTTTCTATATCTCAATTTATACCCATATGACAAATAAAGCATTATGTAAGATACAAAAAACGACCGACACCAACTTTTCAGATGTTCGCTAAACAAAAGATGTAAAATAAGTTTAACGATGTAATATTTGTACTCAAGAAAACCAATTGATCATTATAACTTGCTTCTTGGAGATTTGTTCACGTAAATATATAATTGACGACACAAGAACCGATATAACAACCGTTCGTCTAGAAGTAAAATAGATACCACAATTTCACAAGATGACAAAATATTTTACGTAAATTTGGTGAAGATTAGACTCATAATTAGACAAGCGACTTTGTCCCCGTCACTGTCTTACTTTTCTTTGGCAGTTGAAACTTAACCGTCGTTCCAAAGTATTCAAATTCATGCCTAACATAATCAAGTATCTTATCATATATCAAATAACCACTTTGTATCTTGTGGAACATTTCATGCAAAACGAAGAAAAAAAAGTCCAAATATTGCAAATACCATGTATATACTCGATTAGTATATTGACGGAAAGTCTCTTGTCTATTTATTAGTATATTAACGGTGATTTATCAAGCTATGTCTGAAACTCGTTTTAAATGTTTAATTGAGTTGAATCCATCGAAACCCACTTATAATTTAATACAATAAATTAATAAGCATGTTTGTAATGACGAAACTGAATTTTTACACTTATGACCATTTTAATCGGTCTGTGTTAATAAAGTGATTAATTAATTAATTAGATTTTTAAATTTATAAGACCACCAATTGTGTTTACTATACAAAAGCATTGTAAAAAGTTGTTGGGACAACCATTTTATTTAATTTTATTACGACATTTTTAAAGAAAAAATTATCATACGAAAGAAAATGAGTAAAACGTTTAAAAGTCGTCGAAAGTATGTATTTAAGTACTTATAATCTCCTATATCATAAGTTTTTTAGTAATTTTTATAACAATATTTAATATATTAATTATTTTTAAATTAAAAAATAGATCCGTGATAGAACAACTCAACTCGTTTTGAAATGTACCAAAAAATAATTTATTTTAATTTGTTATCCAAACACGTTTAATTTATCTATTTTGTGTTTTATCTGTTACTATATTTTACTAATTAATGTTTTTTTTAAACTCTTATTATTATTGATATTAATAAATGTTACTTTTGTTATGTAATTTAATAAAAAAAAAATAAAAAATTGGGCACCTTGATTCAGCGTAAATCACACTTCTAGAAAAGTACAAATGCACAGCAATTCCTATGTGGTAAGTACAGTTCTAACATGTACTCCACAAACAAAATGTTTTTAAAAATATTTTATAATAAATAGAGTAAATTACGTTTTTAGTCCCTGTGGTTTGTTGAGAATTGCAAATTTCGTCCTTGTGGTTTTGAAATTTCAGTTTTCGTCCCTATGGTTTGCAATTCATTTCTACTTTCGTCCCTGAGGCCAAAATATTACTTTTAAGTATGAAGGACTAAAATATAAATGAATTTCAAACCATAAGGATGAAAAAAGTAATAAAAATTAAACCATAAAAATGAAAAAGGCAATAAATTATAAACTAAAAGGATGAAAATGTAATTTTAAAACTATAAGAACGAAAATAGAAATTCTCAACAAACCACAAGGACTAAAAACGTAATTTACTCTAATAAATATAATATTTGTTTCAAATTAATAACTACTATCAGTGTACCCGTGCAATGCATCGGGGTGAGCAAATGTAAATGGAAATAAAAAATTAATGTAATAGCTTATCAGAAAAAAAAGAAAAAAATATATATATGGTGTAAATCATATATTTATAATTTATGTAGCATAAACGCATAACTTGAGTTTTTTCAATCATGAAGCATTAAATAATTATATTAAAGTAATCGTTA
The DNA here is from genome assembly GCA_023525745.1 of Arctium lappa. NCBI lineage: Eukaryota > Viridiplantae > Streptophyta > Magnoliopsida > Asterales > Asteraceae > Arctium > Arctium lappa. The sequence continues at coordinate 171,508,778 of CM042047.1, forward strand.
AATGTATATTTGACTTTTAAAAACATGTATTAATCAGCGATATCTAACGAATGATAATATTTTTTCAAAATACTGAAATATAGAATAGGTAAAAATAACAAATATAATGTTGGATAATATTATTTTGTATCTAAACGTATATATAAGTTCATTATTAGTTAGTTTTATAGAATTCAAAAGGCTTTAATAACTTGTATACATGAAGAAAATACATGTACTATCATAATTAAAGAAATATGTTAATTTGAGCAAGTAAATACTTTTATTCTTTTGAAGAAACCTTAAATGGAAGGGAAAAAACTTGAATATGGAAGGTAGTGAAAAGGTAAAGTTTGAATTTTTTTCAAATGAGTTGTACATTATGCATACTAAGTTGTGAATTAAAAGATTTTTGAAATTTATGCATAAAATGGTAGTACCTTATATTTTATAAGTAGTAATTAAGAGTTTTTTATTCCGTCTTTATAATATAACTAGAAGCGTACTCGCGCAATGCAGCGAGATACATCACGATTTTAATGTTTGTTTTTATTTTTTGTTTTTTATTGATTTACAGTACGATTTTGGATGATTTTTATTGAGTGATAATGGTTTTTTTATATATAAATTTGTTTAATTTAGGCTTAACAATATAATGTTTTTTATATAAAAAAAATTAAGTAGTTTGTTAAAATTCATTAATTATCTTATATTTTTTAAATTTTTTATATTTAAATTGAGATGTTTATCTTGTTTTGATTATGTTTATCATAATTCAAATTTCATAATTTTAGGATTTGGGGATTAGAGATAAAGATTTTAGGGGATAAGGATGAAATTTATTAATTAGGGTTAAAAGCATTTAAAAGCAGTACATATTACTTCATTAATTATTTTTTAAGAGATTTTAAGTAGATTAGCAGTAAATAATAGTACATAATGCTTAATACATCACGATTTTAATGTTTATTTTTATTTTTTGTTTTTTTTTATTGATTTACAGTACGATTTTGGATGGTTTTTATTGAGTGATAATGGTTTTTTATATATAAATTTGTTTAATTTAGGCTTAGCAATATAATGTTTTTTATATAAAAAAAATTTAAGTAGTTTGTTAAAATTCATTAATTATCTTATATATTTTAATTTTTTATATTTAAATTGAGATGTTTATCCTGTTTTGATTATGTTTATCAGAATTCAAATTTCATAATTTTAGGGTTTGGGGATTAGAGATAAGGATTTTGGGGGATAAAATATATTAATTAGGGTTAAAAGCTTTACAGGTAGTACATTAGACTTTAGTAGTTATTTTTAAGAGATTTTAAATAGATAACTTTAAATGATAGTACATAAAGCTTAATGAGTTGTAATTAAGAGTTTTTTATGCCATATTTATAATATAGTATAGATATAGATATAGATTATTAAATTTTAATTTTAGGTTACGGAAATCGTTTATTTTCTAAAATTACAAAGAAAAAAACAATATATTAGCTAGATATTTTTGACAATATTGTTTTGTTAGAATAAACACAACTTATTTAAATGTTTATAAACCTTTCAGCTTATAATATCAACAATATTTTTGTTTTAATCTTTTTCTTAACTGTGTTAACGAAAAAAATGGACGCGGACGACTTTGTCCGCGAGCAAAGTCACGTGAATCATATATGATTTTATATGTAGTCGGTCATTCTCGTGTTTTCTTAAATAGATATTGTTCTTGTATGAACCCACATCTCTCTCTCTCTCTCTCTCTCTCTCTCTATATATATATATATATATATATATATATATATATAGTGGAAGGATATTTTGCAACCCACATCTTAACCGTTGGATTCATGATCGACGGTTATTTTATTTTTATTTTTCTATTTTTTTTAATTAAAAATATCTATTGTAACCGCCGATCATGAATCCGACGGTTAAGATGTGAGTTGCAAGGTTTGCAACCTTTTTAAAGGTTGCAAATGAAACAACCCCTATATATATATATATATATATATATATATATATATATATATATATATGTAGCCATAGATTCAAATGAGAAGTGCTAAATGTGTGAGAAGTAGAGAAGTGACTGTGACCCTTTATCTTGTGAACATTTATGGCTTTGACTGTGAAACACTAGATAATTCGGTCGCATGGTATGTGAAAGATACATGGGTAGTCTCGTAATTTTTACAAGTGAAACGGGTTCATATGTGAAACAGCGTGATTCACATATGAACTATATGTGCATATATGAACTCTTGTGATTCACGTATGAATTATACAACCGATTCACATATAAACCCTTATGATTCATATATGAATTATTTAACTGATTCACATATGAACCTTTATAATTCACATATGAAGTATTTAACTGATTCACATACAAACACGCGTGATTAGTTATGATTCACATATGAACCTGTATGATTAATTATTATTCACGTATGAACTAATTGATTGATTCGTATATAAATTATTTAACTAATCACACAGGTTCATATATGCATAGATAGTTCATATTTGAATCATACGGGTTCACATATGAACCTGTTTGCCGCTTATTTGTAAAAGTTATGAAACCACCTCTCTGTTTCTCGCATAATTGTCTCAAATAGCCGAAGTAGACAAAAAATTGATTTTCTAACCATTTCTCTCCGATTTTGCACTCATGTCATTACTCCACAATACCTAGGTAGAAAATGAAAATGTTTTTTTGAAATTTTCCTAAAAAAAACTTTATCTGGGTCCGCAATTGCAGATGTGGGTCCGTATTTTTTTTAAGTAAAAAATGACCATATTCGATTTTTTTTGTTGTTTTCCGCAAGTTGCAAACCTAGATATTGCGGAAGTAGTGATATTTGTATAATATCAGGAGAGAAATGACTAATAGACCAATTTCTTTGTCTATCTTGGCTATTTAAGTCAATTTTCCCTGTAAAATTTGATAGTATGAAAGGCTATGATCATTCTTTACTTCTCACACATTTTAACATTTCTCATTTGAACATTTCCCTATGTATGTATGTATATACATATGTGATGTATACTAAATAAGAAATCTTGAATAAAATCAATGTTATTAATATGTTTTATTTAAAAAAAAATTAAAATTTTGATGAAATTCTAAAATAATGAAAACAAAACCGTTAAGCAAGAGGTTACGTGTTAAACTATGGAACCATCTCCATAAACAAAATGACTAATTAATTAATTGATAGCTCATTACCAACTCCCTTTAAACATTAAATACATGCATATATTTGTTATAAAACATCCTCAATTTCCTTCTAATTTAATACTACATTCATTACCTTCTATACACAAGTAGATGTAGGTATTTCATTTTTTATTTCAGTTAGTTAATGAGATATATATAGCGGGAGCAAGGATCATTTGTTAACTTTATAAACTCTGTTCAACTAATAGAAATGTAAGGATGATTGTTGTTTAAATTGTGTAAATCTTTAATGTAAAAGGATAGAAACGTCATTTTATAAGTAACCAAATTTTCATTAATTTTATTAGGAGTTACAAAATGAAAATTCCATAATTATATTGTAGGTTATGATTGTATTATTTTGTCCATTTTCATCATATTTTTTAAATCATATCAATATTACTAAAGTCTTCTAGTTCATATGTTTGATAAAATCATATAGTCGTTGTTTTCAATAATTTTTTTCGGGAGTCATATTAATTCAGAAAACACAGGAACATCCCTGAAATTTCTGCAACAACGACATCCAATGAACGTTGATGTCCTTTCGTTACGAACACAACAAAATTAACAAATAATCAAACATTGTTTATAATATCTACGATTTTTATATTGGTTTTTTAAACATTGACGATGAACAAACATCTTCATTTTTAACATTAATTTTTTTTTTGAAAGGCAAAGCAATATTATTACCAACCAAAGTTAACAAGACAACAAGACACAACAGATCGGAGTGTCCGAAAACATAAGCAACGTGACTCGAACAAGACAACCGTAAAAGTGGTTCGCAAGAAACGAACCACCGCACACGACCAAAAGAAAAATCAGAGCCAACCAAATTTTATACAACAATCAACACACCCATAGTAAAAAACTCAAACTATTTCACTTCGATCGAAGACGGGTCCGACAGCCACTTGCACGAATCGAACTTCCTTCCTCTTCCCCGAAATGCTATCCACACAAAATACTTGCGCTGAAATTCGAACAAGAGATCCTCCATCTTTCTTTTGTCTCCTTTGAAAACGATTTGGTTCCGATGAGCCCAAATGAGATAGCCGAAACTCCAAACCATCTCCTTTCAAAAATTAGGCCGCGAGGAATTACCTGTCAAGGAAGAAGGAATATCCAAAAGGTCTTTAAGCGAATTGAAATTGTCTTTTCTAATTTTCCACCACCGAAGCACTGAACGCCACAATTGATGAACTTCTTGACACTTTACCAAAGCATGATCCACCGTTTCCACTTCCATATTGCATCTTGGACATAACACCGAATCTAAGTCCAACCCCATCTTATCTAAAACCGCTCTACATGGAAGTCTTCCAATATTGGCCTTCCAAAAGAAAATGCAAATCTTCTTTGGGACTTCCTTTGACCAAATTGTTTCTTCATAAAAATCGCCTCCCGACTCCACCCTCCTATCTATCAAAGTCTTTAACTCTTGTACCGAAAAAGACCCCTCCTCACTCTCCAACCACTTCACTTTATCATCTACCTCTCTTTTCGGACTCCACCCTTGAAGCATCTCTCTTAATTCTACTAACTCCCCTACTTCTCTTCCTCGTGGTTCCCTTCTTTAACTCCATTTCCACTCCCAATTATCCTAGACCACTCCCCCTTATCGGCTATCGACCCACCCTTATTTGAATCAAGACTATAAAGTCTTTTGAATTTATGTAACATCCGGAAAATTTAGGTAAGTATTTATAATTTTCTTCGTGTTCTCGTTGATCATGATTGTTAGGAAGCTTCCGTGGGTTTGAAAATATTATCATGTCAGTTTACATATTAACTTTCCTTGGTTTCCGTGCATGATGAACGTTACTGAAAACATCGAAAAGTGGGATGCGGGTGTTGGGCGAGATTGACTCGCGACTATGACACGTGCCATAGTCGCTTGGCAAGGTCGCGGGCCGAGGGGTGGTCTTGGTACACCCTCGGCGACAATGACACGCGATAATGATAGGGGCATTGTCGCCCTGTCACAATCGCCCAATGTGTACCGCGGGCAGGTTATTGGCCGCGACTATGCCCTCGCGACAATGCCATGGGCAATGTCGCTGGGCAATGTCGCCGACGGGCTGTTGGGGTTTAAAAATCTGATTTTGACACTTTGACTCCACTTCTCCTCATTTCACTTATTTGGTCCGATTCTAAGAGAAGCTAAAGGGCGATTTTCTTCCCCAAAACCCTAATCACATTCAATCCACTTCCTTGAGGTTGGTGGAAACTTGGAAGAGCATTCAAGTCTCCATTAAATGCCATTGGGTGTGCTAGTTGCCTCCTCTCATCACCTTCTCCTATATTTTGAACCACTCAAGTTTCTAGGGTTTACTATAAAACCTAGTTTGTGAGTTTTCCTTTCATATTTTCAAATGAGATACATGCCTTATACATTTACTTGTTTAATATCTCTTGTTTACATAGAAGTTGATCACCTGATAAGTTTTGACCTAACTGTCACTTTTGGTTATTGGAGTTATGGTCTTGATGATTAAAGTGGGTAATAATGTTATGGTTATTATTGATATTTGGGCTAAATGAGACGTGTTCTATGAACCATGGATATTATTGGCATACTTGCATGTTTTAGAGTTTTGTACCTAAATTATGCTTGGGATTGTTGGAGTCTTGTACATGTATCTTAAGAGTACGGGATGGTGTATAGAGACGGACTTGTACGTACATGGAACGAACCATGAGTAAGTGCTAGGAGGATGTAGTCCTAGGTGCCACCTTAATGGTATGTGCCTAGACTTCCGCCATTTGGAGTAATGCCTGGGAGGTAGTCTCCAAGTGTGTCGGGCCTTCGGGATGTTGCTCAGGCGAGTGAACATCAAGGTACGTTGACTCGAGGTAAAACTCATCGGTAAGATGGGAATCCCCTATGATTGACCCGGTAAGGACTTTGGAGGGTGAAGTGTCATAATTGTTTATAACATGCTTTATATCTTTATGTCATGCTTTATGTAACTCACTAGACCCGTTTGGTCTAACACTTGATTGTTGGTATGTATCTTAGGTTCTAGTGGCGCGAGCGCCAAGGAAGCTTAATCGACTGTAGTGGTGAGCTTGGGAGCATTTTTGGGATGCCAATATTGAAGACTATTACTTTGGACATAGTTGACAACCTTTTTGTAATCTTATGTCTAGTGAGGCTTAGATTAGAGAGTTGTCATCTATCGTTGTGTCTTATTACAGACTTATAATTAACAGGCATTTGTTGTTCCCTTTTGTATGAGCTCGTTGCCTCGGCAATTTTATATATCACATTTCCGTTTTCCGGAAATTTTTGTTAGTCCCATTTTTGGGGTGTTACAATTTATCCTCCAATCTTTCACCCCCCCCCCCCCCCCCCGCCCACCTATCCGACCAAAAATTCGTCTCACTTTCTCTCCCCACTTCAATCCCAAAAGAATCTTCGAAGTTTATGCCCAACTCCTCCATCTCTTTGCCTACTCTAATTATATTACTCCACATCGAACGACCCCCTACCCCACCCCTATTGTCTCCTCCAACCAAACCCCCTTCCCTCCCGTATAAACTTTTTATAGCTCTAACCCATAATGCATCCTTCTCCGTTTTGAATCTCCACCACCATTTACCCAAGAGACCCCAATTAAAGGATTGAAGACTCCCCACATTAAGACCCCCTCCCTTAAAACCTCTCAAGACCCTCTCCCATTTCACCCAAACCACCCCATATTTTGAATTCGGACCTTTCCCCCCTCCCCAAAAGAAATGATTTATCACACTCTCTAACTCACGAATCACACCTCTCGGGGCACGAAAGAGAGAGAAGAAATACAAGGGAAGACTACCAAGAATCGACTTTACCAGAGTTAATCTTCCACCGATTGAAATCAATTTTGTCTTCCACGAACCGAGCTTGTTTCTCACCTTTGTAATTACTTATTTCCAACTTTCAATTTTGCTCATTGGTCTTCCCACCGGAAGGCCAAGATAGGTAAAGGGCACCTCGCTGCAACCACATCCCAACCCCTTTGTCCATAATTGGACCTCTTCTATCTCCACACCCAAACCGTATAACTTACTTTTTGCAATATTGATCTTTAACCCGAATGCCACTTCAAAACCCTTAAGGATTTTCATTAGATTTTTTAAGTTGGTGATGCTCCATTTGCCAAAGAATATCGCATCATCGGCGTATTGCAGATGAGTCAATGTAATATCTTTTTTACCGATCTTTATACCTTCGAATAACCTTTTTTCTTTTGCTTCCGACATTAGGATGTTTAAACCTTCCGCTACCACAAGAAATAGGAATGGGGCAAGCGGATCACCTTGTCTAAGACCTTTCTTCATAAGGAATTCTTTGGTAGGAGACCCGTTGACCAACACCGACACCGACGATGATTCCAAGCACGTTTTGACCCACTTACACCACTTACTCCCGAATCCCATTTCTTTTAACAACTCTAGAAGGAAGTACCAATCCACACTGTCGTAAGCCTTTTCAAAGTCCACTTTGAACACCAATCCTTTCCTTTTCGATTTCCGAATAAAGTCCACCGGTTCATTTGCAATAAGCACTCCATCCAGAATGAATCTTCCTTTAATAAAAGCCGCTTGAGTGTCCTCGATCGTTCTTCCCATCACCTTCTTCATTCTTTCCGCCAAAACCTTGGAAAGAATTTTGTAATAAATTCCAATTAAGCTTATGGGTCTATATTCGTTGAGACATGTCGGATTAACATTTTTTGGAATAAGAGTTAAAAACGAGGCATTGCATCCTCCGCTTATTTCCGGCTCTTCCCAATAACTCTCAAACGCCTTCAAAATATCACTTTTAATAATCGACCAATATTTCTTTATAAACGTAATAGATATCCCGTCCGGCCCCAGAGACTTGTTGGAACCGCATGACTTTACTGCTTCCCAAATCTCATCCTCCGTAAAAGATTTCTCCAAATTTATCGCTTCTTCCATATTTAACTTCTTCAAAAAATTGCTCTTGATACTCGGCCCACCTTTCTTTTTTGAAGAAAACTTATTTTTGAAAAATTCCAAGATGTGATTTTTAATTTCTTTTGGATCTTCCGACCAAACCGCATTGATGTTTAAACCTCGGATCCCATTTTTCCTTTCTCTATGTCTAATAGCCGCGTGGAATAATTTGGAGTTTTCGTCCCCAACTTCCATCCATTTGATCTTGGCCTTTTGACGCTCTATCTCTATCTTCTTTTTCTCCACCTCCAACCATTTGACTCTTGCCTCCGACCATCCATTTCTATCTTCTTCCTCCAATGGTCTCTCTTCGGCTTCTTTTTCCAGTATTTTGGCTTCTTCTTTGAATTTTTCCAAGTCAACATTCAATCTTTTGAAATTTTCGGCACTTCTCTTCTTGAACTCCGTTTTTATTCTTTTCAACTTGTCTCTAAAAATGCAATCCGATTTCCTTGATGTCACATCCTTGTTCCAAACGTCCCTCACTAGTTCTTCCGAGTGCTCATTGGCTAGCCATGCATCAAAAAGTTTAAACGGCTTTGGCCCGAAATCGATTTTGGATTCGGTTAAAAGGATCGGATAATGATCCGACCATTTCCTTTCTAAGGCCTTTACTCCCAAGTTTCTCCATGCCAAGCAAAAGTTAGTAGAGACAAGGAAACGATCCAATTTACTAAGTTTCTTCCCGTCATCGCTTATCCTCCTAAATTTTTTACCCCTCATTGCGATTTCAACCAATTGACAATCTTGGATAAACTTATTGAAGTCTTCAACACTTTTGTCATTTGTGATGGAATTTAATCTCTCATGATTACCTCTTACTTCATTAAAGTCTTCGAACACACACCACTTGATTTCCTCCTTATCGCATAAACGTTCAATGTTTTTCCACACCTCTACCCTCTCCTTTTGTCCTCTCGGACCATAGACGTTAATAAAACCAAACGTTCCTTCCTTCCCTTTCCATGATCCAATCGCCCCCACGAGATTCTTTTCAATAATAGTGAATTGGCAAGAAAATAATTTCTTATCCCATATGAGGATCAACCCTCCCGAATTTCCCACCGAATCTGAAAGAATAAATTCGAAATCATCGCTACTGTAACAACCGTAAATTCCTGTCTGTGAAAGCCAATCCTTTGAGAAATCCTTGATTCTGATCATGGGATTTCATCCCTTACGCCTTACCTTTTAAGCCTTATCGCATCGTGGGTGCTCCGGATGAAAATAGAAGAAATCGGGGCTCGGGACACTCGGGGCGATAGTGCCCTGGGCACAATTGCCGGGCACAATCGCCAACAAAGTGGTGCCCGCGGTACAGTTTGGGCGATAGTGCCCTGGCGAGAGTGCCTTGGGCACAATCGCCGGGCACAATCGCCTGCGGCCTCTGGTTGTTTTAAAATCGATTTTTGAGCAGCCCACCTCATTATTTCTCAACCCATTTCACCCTTTTCTCTCTAGAAACCGAACCCAAACCCTAAAACTCGGTTTTATACCTTCAAGTCACCAATTCCCTGATGTTCCAAGTGTTCTCCTCCACCTAACAAAGATTAGAAGCTCCACCTTCATCTTCCTCATCAAGTTCTTCGGTTGGGAGCTCGGGTTGAAATGTTGGATTGGGTGTTCTCGGAAGTCTCTTTGTCTTCAAGGGTAAGTTTTCTTGTAATAAGTTATAAAATGCTCCATTGATGGTTTCTTAGTGATTTGGTTTCTCAAATCTCGGATTTGGTAAGTTTTGGAGAAAACTAGGGTTTTGATCTCGTTTGGGGTTTTGGTATATTGTTTGGGGGAAATGCTTCTAAATGATTGAGTATGGATATTTATGGTTTGAAATGTTTGGATCTAGGTTTTGGAAGTTTCCGGCTTGAGGATTCAAGCGTCCTTCAAAAGAGCTCGTTGGGTAAAAATCTAGATTTAGCCTAAATCTAGCAAGGTGAGTTCAAGTTGATTTGTGAAAACGTTGTACATGCCAAAATATTTATTTTAAAGCATCTATGTGTTTTACATGAAATTATCAATTGTTGAGTTGTTTGGTAACTTTTGATTATTTGAAGTGTTTAGCTTATTAAACCTTGTAAAACACCACATTTGAGATATTTTGATAAATGTGTTACAAAGGAATGTGACTTGGTGATTTATTGCATAAATGGGTATTTGGTCAAAAATGCACTTTTAAGTGTTTGTCGGGTTTATGCATCATTCATGAAATGAGATACTTTGAAAAGTACGAAGGTGTGAGTCCTTTGGTTTTGGGTCGATCCCGACCTTGGGAACGCTTTAGAAAATGATAATCCTTTTTGGGTTTTGGGCCGAAGGCCAAATGTGACTTGAGAAACAAAGTTTTGGGAAAGATGTATTTTGGTTTATGTAACCACTTTGGCTCTCGTATTTTAGTCGACCGTACATTATGCCTTTTTGGGGCTTGGTTTGCACTCAAATGAGTCTTCGGAACAATTGTTCAGTTTTGGTAGCCTGTTAAGGAGCCTTGTCGTATGGTGTACCTAGTTGCATTTCATTTGTGAGTTACGTGTATTGGAGGCGTTAGCTCATCCGTTGGAGTCATGTAACGTGTTAGGTTGTAATGCAATGGATCCATAGGCATAGAGGTTGGTTTTTATCGTGTAAATGGGATAAGATTCCTGTGTTTTAATCTGGAAATAGGCGTTGATAATACGATGTAAGTCCTACATAATCAAGTGTGTCAAGGATGGAGAGATCCCAAGGTAAAGATCTGGATATGATTGAACTTGGTGATTATTATGACTAAAGACCTGGAGAGGGTTGAGGTCTATTATGACTAAAGACCTGGAGATGGTTGATGTCTATCCTGACTAAAGACCTGGATATGGTTGATGTTTATTATGACTAAAGACCTGGAGAGGGTTGAGGTCTATTATGACTAAAGACCTGGAGAGGGTTGATGTCTATCCTGACTAAAGACCTGGATAGGGTTGATGTCTATTATGACTAAAGACCTGGAGAGGGTTGAGGTCTATTATGACTAAAGACCTGGAGAGGGTTGATGTCTATCCTGACTAAAGACCTGGATAGGGTTGATGTCTATTATGACTAAAGACCTGGAGAGGGTTGAGGTCTATTATGACTAAAGACCTGGAGAGGGTTGATGTCTATCCTGACTAAAGACCTGGATAGGGTTGATGTCTACCGTGACTAAAGACCTGGATAGAGTTGATGTCTACCGTGACTAAAGACCTAGATAGGGTTGATGTCAATGGTTGTTTATCCTTGAAGATACACTTATAACATACATCTGTGGTTTAACTTGTGTACCTGCCACATTCAATGGAATCGGGTCTTCCCTGTCACTGAAAGGTGTTGTTTTGGGTACTGAGTCTTGTGTCCATGTTTTCGGTGACATATTGCATATGAGATTTATTAACCATGATTTATGTGTTGAGTGTTATGCCCCACTCGTGATGTGGGTGCTTTGGGATGTGAAGTGTTATTCACGGTATCGTAATTGGGAGTCGATTTATATTCACGTTTTGAGTGAGTTTTGGATCACATCGTTTTATAAAGAATGGTTGTTTTGGAACGTTGTCTTTAATGGTGTAAACTGTGGAAAACGGGTCGTCTCTATTTCTAAAGTAAATTAGTTTGAAAGATCTTGATTTGAACTGTTTTCCTTTCTTTTAAAGATATACCCATTCATGTTAAAACTCTTGAACTCACTAGGCGTTAGCCTAACCTTTTATTTGTCGGCATGTGCATCAGGTTCCAGGTGGGGGTTGGTCCTATCAGTTCTATGAAGAGATGTGCTTAGTCTTTCGCGAGTGTAAGTTTTGGTGAAGTCTTCCGCAGTTTAGAGATAGTGACTTCTTTTGGGTTTTAGTAGCACCCGTCCGTATTGTAGACTTTATGTATAGAATGCATGTGTGTAATGAGGTTAAATCTTAGATTGTGATTGCAGATGAATCAATTATTGATGTATTTAGAATTTTTTTTTAGTTGTTATTTCTAATTTTGAGGGTGTTATAGCTACCCCACAAATTAGCTATTTGATTTTCTTCTGTCCTTTTCAATTTGGTCTCCTGGATACCGATCATAGCCACTTTTTCTTGAACGCACATCTCCTTGACCCATCTTCTTTTTTCACTCGCACCCAAACCCCTCACATTTAATGAAATTATATTCATTACCACAAAAAATTCGAATCTGACTGGAACACTAACCTGATCAATTATCCCACCGTCTGAATTTGCAGGGTTTTAGACGAGTCTGCTTCTCCCCAAATTAAACCGATTCTGCCTCCGAATTCTTCCAAGTTCTCTGTCTCATTCACATTTTTAATTTCGTTTGAAGCCGACATTTGGTTCCCGTAAGATCTTTCTGTTATCGATTTCCTTCTGGTCTTCTCTGTCCTTCCTGTATCCTCCATCCTATTAATGTTTTTCTGTTTTCCTTTCTTCGCCTTTGATCTAGCCATCTGCTTAATTATATGGAAACTAACCTTTCCCCTACCAAGACTCGACCCTTCTCCTTTTTTACTCCTTTGCTTATCAGTTCCTTTACTTTTCTTTGCGTTTCGCACCTCATGATCTGTGTTGTCTCTGAAATTTGGGGTGACTTTCGGTCTATTGGACATCATGACTGTTCCATCGACTCCCTTAGATTCCTCGATTAGCTTTGAGTTCGTTACCATCTCCACCGATTCTGCTTGAATCCTTGTTCCTACTTCTTTTGACTGCGCATACTTACTTGTCAAATCTGCATCTGATTCGCTGCCACCGATTTCCTGGACGTAACTTTGCTTCATACTTGGGCTTTCCACAAATTCATGGTTATTTAAATTTGTATTTTGGCCCACTAGATGAGATTCCATTGCATATTGGGGCCCATCACATAATAAGTCTCCCTTTTCTAGATTTGGCCCATCTTTGTCTATTATTGACTTATCCACATTGTTTCCCTTAAAATTTGACTCATCTTTATGCAAGAATCCACCAAGATTCCTTACCTCTTTCACAACAAACTCTCCTACTTTTTCTCCCATCCCCATGCAATATCATCATTATTTTGTTTTCCAACCATGCCATCGGAATTCGTAAAAATTTTAAACTCATTCCTTGTAGACATTTGGTCTCCCTCCCCCTGCACCGGTTTTGAAGAGCTGATACCGGACGGGATCTTCTCCGGCGAATTTTGACGTTCATTTTGCATCGTACCGACAATTTTATTTCGCAATTCGGCTTCGTTTGTGTCAAAAATACTCTCTTCCATGCACCACTCCTCATCCCCTTCCTCCTCCTCCGACCAGTCCGATGGAACTGACGAATCCTCTTCCTCCGACGAACAACTCTTGTTCTCACCATCCCAAAAAGGCACCGGATCTGATTCTTCCTCCACCACCCAAATACTATAGAAGAAGGATCCTACTTTTATATTTGTTATTTCATCAATTTTAGATTGAAGTGAAGTAGTGATTAATACCTTTGCCATTTCCATGTTAAAGTTACCTTCCCAATCACAGTTAATTAGTTTAAGAGGATGACCCCATTTGCTTGAAATTGTTAAAAATACCTCCTTGTTCCAAGCATGAAAAGGAACTCCATAGATCCTCACCTAAACCGCCCTTTCCCCACCTCGAAAACCTTCCGACCATCTTCTCATTCCTTTAATCCAATGATGCAGTCCGTGGGTCTTGTTATTAAGGATGTTCACCACAGAATCCTCTTGCTCAAAGGAAATTAACACGTTTCTTCCACCCAAATATCTCATCGAACATTCTCCTGAATTTCCGGATTTGCACCATGATTTAATGATTTCTAAATTCTCTAAGGCCACTACATTGCCGACTAAACTTCTCCTGAGTTTGCTTAATACCGCTGTGTCCGCATGCCATGAACCCAACGTCCCTACCGTCCTTTCCACATTTTCCTCATCCTTACTATTTTCTCTTCCCATCGCCTCATTTGCCACTTCGCAGTAAGATTTCTTGCCGGGTACTATTTTCGGTATCTTCTTACTATCTTCTCTATTTTCTGGTCTTTTAACTGAGGTTCCCGACCCCTTCTCTTGGTTGTCTTTCGATCGGTTATTGGCCACGAAAACTCTAAGCTTATACGATCCTATCCAAATCCCGTTTAGTTTCCTCTCCAATTCCTTAACGTCTGTCACATATTTAAATCGAATGAAACCGAATTTCATCTCGTTTTTCAGCCTTCTTCCCACCATGTACATGTCACCTGCTTCACCGTATCTTTTGAATAGTCTCCAAAGATGTGGGGCTTCCCATTTCTCCGGGAAGTTAAAGAACATGAACGAAATCATTTTCCGATCATGGAAGATTCTTGGTTGTTGACGATTTCCGGCAGTCCCGCTGTACCTAATCTCGCCCCTACGAGCCCTTTCCCTCTTACTCTCGCCTGATCTCTCTCCCCCTCACTCTTACCCACACTCTCTCTCTCTCTCTCCCTTCATTCTGATAAGGGATTTGAGCTGATATCAATGGTAGATTATTTTTAACATTAATGATCATTGTATATAATATCTACGATTTTTAAATTATTTTTTTTTCTCATATGAAATATATTCAAGCACATAATGCACATTGATCGTATATGTCATTCTGAATCGTTTGGTAAAGACTGCAACTTTTAGTAAAACATTTCGATTATCGTATGTGGCAACATGAAGAAATATCCCGAATTTATGTAGTAAAAATGAATGAACAGTATAACGAAAATATATGTTCATATTTATAATGTTCAGCAACGTTCATTGTTTATAATATTCATCAATGTTCAAATATATGTAGTGAAAATGAATGAACAGTGTAACGAAAAATATTTTTCAATGTTCATATTTATAATGTTCAACAACGTTCATTATTTATAATGTTCATCAATGTTCAAATATATGTAGTGAAAATGAATGAATAGTGTAACGAAAATATATGTTCATATTTATAATGTTCAGCAACGTTCATTGTTTATAATGGTCATCAATGTTCAAATATATGTAGTGAAAATGAATGAACAATGTAACGAAAAATATTTTTCAATGTTCATATTTATAATGTTCAGCAACGTTCATTATTTATAATGTTCATCAATGTTCAAATATATGTAGTGAAAATGAATGAACAGTGTAACGAAAAAGTGTAAATGTGCACTTTGATTCACCCTGGATGCACATGAATGGACATGAACATTGTATACGTGATGTTCATATATATTATCATTATAGATGTGCAAAACATATAATGAAGAGACTTTGATAAGTGAATCCTAATTATTGGCGATATATGAACATTAGTAAAGGATGAACTAATTAACAATCTCAATTTCAAAATAATGAATCGTAGATGAATCATCAGTTACGATTGTGGTTTAAGGGGAAATTAATGAGTCATTAAATGGTGGTTTAAAGGAATGATTATTTGATTCCCCAAATTACCCCTAACCACATATGTTCACATGTCCATTTAATAAATAAAACCTATTTTATTAATTACAAAATTAGTTTTAATCTCAACCATCCAATGTTAAGATGGATGCTTGAGATTAGTTCATAAAGTTAACAACAAAACAAGGGTTAACAAAAGAATTTAACCCTATATATATATAGGGTCAGATTTAAGGGGAAAACCTCAAAAAAAGGGAAAACTGAGGAACGCTCTGATAGCCTTCATCTGGACAGTATGCACTTGTGCATACAAGTAATTCTAACATGCACACGTGCATATGCACAAAAGAAAATAAACAATTACCTTAAACAAAGATAACCTGATTCTCTCAAGAATAATAAACACAGACATCTATTAGTCCCAATTTCTAGTGCATAATGTACACGTGCATAAAAACTAAAAAACAACTAAATTTACTTGTATGCACAAGTGCATATCGTCCAGATCAAGGACTACGAGAGTGTTACTCAATTTTCTATTTTTTTGACGTTTTCCTTTGACCCTCTCTCTCTCTCTCTCTCTCTCTATATATATATATATATATATATATATATATATATATATATATATACACACTACATTAATAAGCTTTTAGACAAAATATCTTAATTACAAATCCTTAAGCATTGAGTACAAGCTTTTTATGCATAAATTTGAAAAAATTCTTAAAGACAACTCAATATGCATAACTTACAAGTTGTTAAAGCTTGCTTTTCTAATCCTGACCATCAACACCATTTTAGGTATGTTCAAACTTTACTTTCGCCTTCTGTGGAGTTTTATTCTTCTTCAAGCTTAGAGCGGGAACCGATAATTCAAATTTCAAATACATCCTTGAATTTCTATTGATTCTTAAGATCTCTCATCTCCGATTGAATACCTGTATTTCTGGCTTCCAAGTTTTGATTTCTCCACCAATTCTTAGTAACCCTATATTTTTTCAAGCAAAATCGGTCCTGGTTCTCTGTTTTCTCTTACATCCAGGTTACTTTATTTTCTGCATCTTTATTGCTAAAGTTTTTGGATTGGTTTCTGTTTTTGGGTTTCATTTACAATAGTGGTGCTTATTGTATTTGGTCTCACATGGATGACAAAGATTGTAACACCCTCAAATATGGAAATAGCAACTAATTTAAAATTTTCTAAATACATCAATGAATGGTTCATCTATAATCACAAATTAAGATTTAACCTCAATACACACATTCATTCTACACATACAATCTATAATAAGGACGGGTGTTACTAAAACCCAATAATAGTCGCTATCTCCAACTGCGGAAGCCAAACTACTTACTCTCGTGTAAGTCTAATGCTCAACTCCTCAAAGCACTGCAAGAACCAAACTCCAACTGGAACCTGATGCACATGCCGACAAATAAAAAGGTTAGGCTTAATGCCTAGTGAGCTCAAGAGTTTTCATTAGAGATAAATAAAGCATTATGTAACACCCCAATTTCGAAAAGGTGTCGTTTCAAGTTAATACAGAAATCAGTATTTTAAGGGAAAATAAGATATAGGATTTTAGACTTGAATCCTAGATTTTATAGTATTGGTGGATGAATGATCCAATTACGAGTCCAACGGTTCTTTCCGGAGCGAAATCGGAGCCATAACGAAGAAGTTATGGCCAAAACAGTGAACGAGAAGAAAACCGAACAGGTAGTGCATGCTGCGACTTATGGCGCGAATTAGGACTTATGCTGGGACTTAGAGGAATCGGGCGACTTATGCCACGACTTATGGTCGTGCGGTAAGTCGTGAAATCCCCTGGTCGAGCATAAAACCCGATTTTCAGCCCTAGAACTTCATTTCTTCATAACTTTTGATCCACAACTCCGATTTGGGTGATTCAAGTTGCCATGGTTTCGTTTTTGAGAGATCTACAAGGATTTAGCAATATATTTGAAGTCTATTGTAAGATACAAGGGTATTTTGTGGTGGTAAGTTCTTTATCTCTCTCAATGTTAAGCTAGGGTTTGATGGTTTCACCCTTTTTCCTTTCATCCTTCATCTTGAGTGTAATCTTGATGTCTTGTGTGTTGAAGGAAGCCTTGTAGATGTGTTGGATCTAATATCTAAAGAGATTGTTTGGAGATTTCAAGCCTTCATCAATGGTGGTTCATGTTTTGGGGGTAAAATCTAGATTTAGCCAAAATCTAGCAAGGTGAGTTCAAGTTGATTTGTGAAAACGGTGTACATGCCAAAATGTTTATTTTAAAGTGTTTGTGTTTTATATTAAATGGTTAACTGCTGATAATTTTTGGTTATTTGGATATATTTAACTTTATAAACTTATGTAACACACATCTTTGTGATTTTTGGGCATTTTGATAAATAAATCATTTTGATACATTTCTTTGACGATGTAATATATAAATGGGGGTCATTTCTTGCAATTTTACATTTGGTGCATACGATTTATAAACCGCTGGAAAATGCATATCATTGAACTATGGGTCGTTTTGGCAACATGAATAGAATGAGTTCATTTGGAAAACATTTTGTTTCAACTGATGAGAAGTTTTGGGTTAAATACCTTCTTGGTCGTGGTGTTTTCATATTTGTTGGTCAACCGTATTTCGATGTCTCTACTAGCTTTCATTGGGTATTTACGTAAATTGTGGGCCCTTGGCTCGGTTTTGACTAAATTGAGTCTTGAGGACGTTTGTCCGGATTTAATAACCGTTGTGGGGTTTTGAGTATGATGGCGCATTTTTGTGTCATTGGAGAGTTACATGTTTTGGGAGCTTTGGTCTTTCAAGTGGAGTCATGTAACATTAGACAGTGTTGTAATGGATCCATATGCACGTAAGTCTGTCTGTTTTGTAAGGCCTGAGGTTTTGGGTTACATTTAGTGACCGCTTGGGTTTGCTAGCGAGTAGGCAATAGGTGGCTCGAGCCGCTGAGTTGAAACTCGTCTAGATTGGATAGGCATCCATGTTCGTAAGTCCTTGGGGTGGAACTCGACGGAGTATGGCAAGAGGCAATAAACGGTCCGAGGATTGTGATGTCTGGCATGGCATGGGAACTAGGTCCGGGATATGTGGTGAAATCCAATAACATCACAGGTGGCCCCATTCACGTGTTCTCGTCACCCAAGATGGAACCGTTTAGATGACATGCGAGGAAGTTGTATGGGCGGCCTACTTGCATGTTCCTCTATTCTCAATGTATACGGATCTCTCCGTCGTAGATCCGTGGTTCTTTAAAAAAAAAGGGTTAATGTCGTATTTTACTAACTTTGGGTGGTGTGGTCGACGATAAATGGTGGCCTTAATATTGGGTCTTTCCCACGTATATTAAGGTTTGAATGGAATGCGTCATTTCCACGTTTCGGTATTTGTTTTCGTTCCATTTTATGGTTGCATGAGTTTTGGGTCAAATGTCCGTGTACACGATAATATTTATTTATATAGACTTTCATCTATGGTTTAAGAAGTTGTGTATCATGTCCCACCCGTGTTGGGTATTTCGAGGTATAACATTTTTAACCGCGTTTTATAAAATTTGGAGTCCTCTCTCTATACTCATTTTGAGCAAGTTTGGGTTAAATCTAAGTTTACGAAAGAACGTTTTACATTGGAATCTTAGTCTGTAAAACAATTTGGTTTGGTTAACGATTAATTCGGTGTCTTTTTCGTTTAAAATGCATATTTAGCGGTAAACGAGTCGTTTTCATAAGCGGAGCATATCACTTTGAAAGATCATGATTTTAATGACATTCTCCTTTCTTTAAACGATTCATTTATATATGTTGAAAACTGTTGAGCTCACTAGGCGTTAAGCCTAACCTTTTTATTTGTCGGCATGTGCATCAGGTTCCAGTTGGGGGTTTGGATTCTAGCAATTCTATGAAGAGTTGAGCCTTAGCTTTGTGCAAGTGTAAGTAGTTGGTGAAGTCGTCCGCAGTTTGGAGATAGTGACGATTATGGGGTTTTAGTAGCACCCGTCCTTATTATAGACTGTTTGTATAGAATGAAATGTGTGTTTTGAGGCTAATTAATAACTTGTGATTGGAGATGTATCATTTATCGATGTATTTTGAAAATTTTAAATTAGTTGCTATTTCCAGATTTGAGGGTGCTACACATTAACTTTAAGAATGTTATTTAAAATCATGATTTCCAAAATGCAATATATTTGATTTGAAAGCAACCAAAAATGAAATAAATTAAATCTCAAAACAATCTCCATTCATCATTCACCCTTTTCGTGATTAAAAATCATAAAACAAACGTCTCTTTAAATAAAGCCAAAACCCAAAGCGCACGTAAAACATAACTGACATTATAGTGATCAAACACTGAAAACGTAGATAACTCCAACTTCCAAAACATCCCAATAACTCGAATGAGTTTCAATAACTAAAACCTTAAAACATAGATAAATACCCATACTCAAACGTCTCCGAAAACATGGATTATAAAACTCCTTAACCAAAACCACACCTATTGGTGACGGGGAAGACCCGATTACATTGTACGTGACGGAACACAAAAGTAGGTCATATAATTATGTAAGAAATCAAAACATGTGGGTTATACATAAAACATCCACCGAGCTCAACTCCTCTGAGTCTATCACTCGAAAACATCAAGTCAACTCCTCTGAGTCTATTCCTGAAAGTTCCAAAACAGGGAACTTATGCACAAGGGAATTATACCTTACTGCCCATGAGACGCTGCCCGACCGTATAGATCCACACCTTACTTATCATGGTGACCCGATGCCTATTCCGTGCCAAATGGTGAACCAAATGCCCAAAACGGGGACATAGGAACACCGTGCCTATGGATCCATTGCACTAACTAAACCATTACATGACTCAAAACGAATGAACTATTGCATTCAAACATGTAATTCTCAACTAAGATGCAGTAAATGCAAATCATAACCAAACGCTCAACATTGAGATATTAAAAGCGGACAAGTGTCCTCAAAACCCAACAAAATCCATACCGAGCCATAAGCTCAACAAATTCAAAGACCCAACGTCGAAATTCATAAAATGAAATCAAACATAAACCACCCGTACTTATGTAAACCCATGCTCCAAAACATATAATTAACTCCAACGTAGTTTAGATTGGGACAAATCGTTTTCCAAGTGAGTTTATAACATTTACCTTTCAAAACGTCCCATAAGACAAAACCATGCATTTCTCCAAAACACAAAATGAAACAAATCTGTATACTCAAAATCTACTTCCATAAAATAAATCATTAAAATACCAAAATATATGATTTATTTATCATAATGCCCAAAATCCCAAAGATGTGTGCTATATAAGTTTATAAAGTTAAAACACTTTCAAAATAACCAAACTTATCAGCAGTTAACAATTTCGTGTAAGACACAAAACACTTTAAAATAAACATTTTGGCATGTACACCGTTTTCACAAATCAACTTGAACTCACCTTGCTAGATTTAGGCTAAATCTAGATTTTACCACAACTTGAGCTTTTTTGAAGAAATCTGAATCCATGAGCAAAATCCTTCCAAAACTTAGATCCACAAATTTCAACCATAAATATACTTATTCAACCTTTTAGAATAGTTCCCCAATCATTTTACATCAAAATCTCCATTTTGACCAAAACCCTAATTTTTGACTTAAATCCTCCAAAATCTTCCAAACCGAAATTAGAGAAACCAAACACTAGGAAATCATAAATGAAACATTTATATCACCTAATAAGGTTTATAAATGAAGAGGATAAACTTACCACTTAGGTTTTGGTGAAAACCTAGAAAACTCTACCATGGAGCTTGAGGTTGAAGAAGAAGATGATGAACCCTTGACTCTAGCTTCCAATCTTCACCACTTGATGATGAAACACTTTAAGAGCTCAAGGATTTGATCCAAAATGAGTTAGGGTTTGAGGGGAAGGAAGGGGAAACGTTTTGAGAGAGAATGGGGAAGTTTGGAGAGGTGAAAATGAGAAATAAGGCTGAAAATCGCATCATTTAACATTCTGGTACCCGTAGGCTATTGTGCCAAGCTATTGTGCCAGTGGCACTATCGTTGGCACAATATCCAGGATTGTACCGTGAGGTCCTTGGCTCTGGCTATTGTGATGGCTATAGTGACATTGTCACAGTCGCTGTCACAATAGCCAAGAGGGTACCAAACGTTGTTTTGGCTATAACTTCTTCGTTTTAGCTCCGGAAAGGACCGTTGGACTCATAATTGAATCATTCATCCAACAAGACTATAAAATCTAGGATCTAACTCCAAAATCCTATCTCTTCTTTTTCCCTTAAAATACCGATTTTTGTATTAACTTGAAACGATACTTTTCAAAAATCGGGGTGTTACAAAGATGCATCAAAAGGATTCTGGATTTTGGTGCTGGTAAGATGATTTATTCTTTCTATTTGTTCCTTTTTTGTTCAAATGGTTTCATTTCATCAATATTGTTTGTGCGACCTTTCAAAAATCGGCCCTGGTTCTCTGTGTTCTCTCTTTTCTCTTACATTCAGGTTAATGCTGATCAGGTTTGTTTTCTGGCTTCATTTTATGTTTTGGGTTCAATTTGTGAAATGGTTGCTGGTTCATTTTGGTCTTGTTGGGTTGATTCAGTGTTTCACTTCATCTTTATTACACATATGTGTTTGTATTCTTATTCTTATTTGGTATTCAATCGTTTTTTGGTTCTTTTTACAGTCGATTTCTTGATTATACTGGTTTCTATATCTAATTTCGAGTTTTTGTGCTTTTTAAAAAAATCACTTGGTTGCATATTCTGAGTTTTGGCAGCTTTAGGAAGTTCTATATATCTTATATGACAGTATGTTTCTGGCTTTTTTAGATCTTTTAATGGTTGCATCTTTGGTATTATTTTTTACCTTTTTTTTAAAATTAGATCCATATCAAGCCATAGAAGAAACTTTGGTGATTGGTAATAAGTCAAGAAGCTTTTGAAACTGGATCTATATGTTAGGTCAGTTCTCGAGTCTTCACGCAATCCCACTCCTTATACGTTTGCTGAAATGGTTTATGGTCTACAACTTCTGGTTTGGTTTGGATATATAATGTTGTTATGAGGTTTTCAAAATTGGATTGGCCAAGTGATTTGTTGGGTGCTGTTTTAATAAAAGTGGTGCAACAATTATGTGGATGTTCCTTGGATTTTTGTCTCTAGATTATGTGGCATACAACTTATGTGTTCTCCTAATCAGTTTTGATCTTTTGGAATTGATTTGGTGGTTTTTGCTCTGTCAATTTGGTTTTTCTTGTTGGATCCTTGGGGCTGCTGTTTTCTGGATTAATGATGCGAGTGGTACAGTTTTTGGTCTAAGGGTTATTCTTTACTTTGTAGTTGCTATTGTCTTTAAGTTGGTCTTGATTAGATATAACTTCGGTTTGTTTGTCATTTTGGTTTCTATTTGGCTTTTGCTCCTGAATTTGGCAATGGACTTTGGCCATATTGCCATTCTAATTTGGCTTCTGATTTGCAGCTTTGGTGTCAAATCGGGATATAAGATGGGATACCATTTTTGCAAATCTGTTATGGTTTATCAGATTGATTAATGCAGTTTCATAGTTGCTATTTTGGTCCATGTCCAGCTTTAAAATCAGATCCCTAAGATGAGATTCCGTAATAGATCCCCAAAATGACATTCAAGATCCCGGTTACTAATTCAAGAGTCGAGACCATATATCCATACGGTTAGGGTTCTGATTACTCGCTCTTGATCCATCGCTCCTTACTCTCGATTCAAATCGAAGAACACATTTGTAACAAGTTTGAATCCCCCTCCAAGATATTCACTTTGCTATCTAATGCCACAATATTTGATTGTTTGATTTGTATATCTTGGGTCCGATCCTTGAGTCTTAACGCAATCCCACTTGGAAATCTATGAACATCGGTGTTGTAAATGTTTGTACTTTTTTGTATTTAAAATTTCTATTAATTCAAATAATTTTCCTTCTAGCATTTTCTTTAACTAATTTGCCTTTATCTGAAATTTGGTAATAGAAATACAGACAAATTAAGCAAATAATGATGTCATTTCCTATTTTTAGGACAACCAAATGAAATTGGCAAGGAAACATGGCTATAAAAGAACATTGGAGAATGAATCTCTTGAAACATCGACAAGTTACCAACTCTTTTGAATGGTTTTAACGAATTAAAGATGATTCTCTAATCTTTTTACACACTGCCTGTGTTGGTGATTCAATATGGATTGATTGAGTTCTCTTTATTTTCTTCTGAGAGATTCATACAACATTTCGAGCTCCTACATATAGCTGGCATTCCTAATCACATCTCAAATTATCCATCTGGAGACTACACCACCCATGCACAATTTGACGTGGGTATAATTTTTCAAAGTGTTCAGTTTGTTGCTTCTTGCTTATTGCCCTGGTGTTCCTTCAATTCTTTACAGATCCCTGATATATGTAATTACTTTAAAGAAGCCTAGAGGATTGTGAAGGAGCCGAGGAGTAGTTTCTCTGATGATACATACAAACAGGTTGACATGTTGTATGTTATATCCAAATCTATTACAACCAGCAGGGGATATGGTTTCGATGGATTAAATAAAGCATCCACACGTAATTATGTAGCTCAGGTTTGTTGAATATATATATATATATATTGATATCTCATTGCATAAGGACTTGCAACTTAATCTTAAGAAGACCATGACCCTTTGGAAGTCTACACAATTTAATGTCGGTGTATGTATGCTTTCACAGTTTCACTTACACAACTGGCTTGATAAGCTTTGATACCTTCAAGCTGAAGAAAGTTGCTACGATCTTAAATTCCTATGGTGCCCCTTCTAGAGCATTCCCTAACCAACTGCCAGAGATACTTCTGGATCTGATGTTTCACGTCACAACGTATTCAGTTATGCAACCTGTTTTTTATCCTTCTCAAAGCAACTGTGTTGGCATTGTTGAATGTTCTACGAGATCTTGTAAATAACTTTTTCAAGTGTTCAATAAGTTCAATAAGGCGTTGGAGGTTTGTAATTATATAAGAGTTTTACTACTATATTTAAAATTAAAATCTCACAGCAATTGCACACATCCCATTACTTTAGCAGCTCATTTAACTTTTCATTCAATGTGGTACAAAAGTAAATGATATATTGGCTTAGTACAAATTGTAACTTAATTAACATCGACTTTGTTAATGATTTACAACTCTCTCTATATTGCATGTTTCTTGCTGAAAAACTTCCATAAACCATCATTTTTATTTTCTTATTAAACACATTTAATCTAATTTGCTACTTCTATTTGCAGAAATAGGGTTTCAAAACGTTTTATGCACGAGATTACGAGAACGTCTGCCATACAAATTAAGTTTTTTAAAAACAGTCATATATATGATATGACATGGTATGATTCTTCATTTCTTTGCATGTTAGTCTATATTTTTATTGAGATAGCAACCCTAGAATGCTTATGTAACTATTTGAGTAAATCATTTTCCAGCAATTGTACCAAATCCATAGCATTAATTTTACACATACTTGTACCTTTTGTTATAAAGAGTTGGGTTTCGATGAGAAGTTGAAACTAATGTGAAAAGCGTGAGAAGTGGTTATCAACCGTTGGATGAGAAATGAATGCACATTAAGATGAGATGTAACGAGATAAGATGCACCAAGATGCACCGGTCAATTCTTTTCTAAGCTGCAATTAATGGGAGGACATTTGATTAAAAGTGATCAGCGGTTGAGATCCACTTCTCACGTTAACCTCAACTTCTCACGTTAACATCAACTTCTCACATGATCCTTCGTGTTGTCAATAAAACCCTTGATATGTTAATTTATATTCTAAAAATTAGCATATTTTCACCAATTTTAATGGGAAATTTTCTTTCTCTTATTATTTTCTAGGTGCAGAGTGATGGCTTGCCACTAACCTATATAGGGGTTAGTAATCTTAATTTTTTATCCTCGATCAAAAGAAAGGGAATTGGTGGATGCAATTTGGGAATGGATATATGTTGGGGTAAACTTAGAACCTCTGTGTTCTTTGTAATTTTTAATTATGTTTATTTTTTTTTTACTTAGGAGTAGGAATTAACACGAAAAATTTATTCAAAATACCATATTATCAATGTTTGTAACTTTATTTTTTAGACATTTTGCCTTAGAAATGAATGGTTTATCAACTGTGATAAGAATTATTGTTCAAGGAGGACAACTTTTCTAAATATTATACCTTGCATGATTATAATAACAAATGTATGTCTTTATACTTTGAGATCAAAGTTGAAGAAATTTTGAAGAAATTTTTACGTCTCGCCGCATTGCGCGGGTACACGACTAGTATATATATATATATATATATATATATATATATATATATATATGTTTGAAGTTTTTTAAAAATAATATATATGTTTGATTCAATCCAGTTTTGCCTTATCTAATACACAAACAAAACAAGGGGTTTATTTCATTTGCAAACCGTGCAAATCGTCGGTTTCATTGGTTAAGTTAATCAAATTGTTTAATTTGATGAAATTGTTTCATAGAATTGTTTTGTTGATGAAATTGGTTCATATATTTGTTTTTTATGTACAAATGAAAAATTTTCATCAGAATAAGAAAATACATGAAACAATTTCATTTTTACGTTAAAAAAACACAAATATATGAAACAATTTCATCAAGAAAACAATTATATGAAACAATTTTATCAAATTAAAATTTTCATGAACCAGTTTCTTTAACTTAACCAATGAAATCGACAGTTTACATCGTTTACAAAATTAAGTTGGTTTGGATTTGATCTATCCCCTACAAAACAATGAAAACGCGATCTAAATATATGGTACAATATTTCTTTCACTGGTTTTTGATTGTTTCTAGAAACAAAAGAAAAGAATGAAGAAAACACCAACCATATATGTATATATATAATTGTATATATATGTATGTATATATTGGTGATTAAGTAAAGAGTGGAATTGAAGTCGTGAGATGGAAGGAGGGATATATGAGTGGGAGACACGACTCCAGCTCCAGCCCATGGAAAACTAATTAAACAAATCACAAACAATTAATGTTAGCTACCAAATTACCATTTTTTTTTAATTTACAATCTACAATTAATTAATTAAATAATTAATATCTCTACTTATGTAACACACCTACCATGCACACATCTTAATTTTTACGGCTCATCCCTCAATAACAAAAGTAATTTCAATCCCATAAATATTAATCATTCCTAATCCTACCTCCAAACATAATATATATATATATATATATATATATAGGTGGGTTCATATAAGAACAACATTTATTTAAGAAAACATGAAAACAACTGAGTACATACAAAATCATATATGATTCATACGATATTGTGCGCGACCTTTATGTCAACTGTCAAGGACGGACCTAGCATGTTAGATG
Organism: Arctium lappa; assembly: GCA_023525745.1. Lineage (NCBI taxonomy): Eukaryota > Viridiplantae > Streptophyta > Magnoliopsida > Asterales > Asteraceae > Arctium > Arctium lappa. The sequence goes on from CM042047.1 coordinate 171,535,786, forward strand.
TGGTGGCACGTGCAACCGTATGATTTCTTCGGCAAAGGGTACAAAAATTTAGGTTCGTTAAAGGTGCAACCGTATTGTTTTGGAAGGTGTTACCGTATTATTTTGGAAGCTTCAAGAAGGTGCAACTGTACCTCGTAATCAACCAAAAAAACCTCTTGAAATCAACCAAAAAACCGAAGAAAACTTTTGAAATTAACCAAAAAAACCGAAAAAATCCCTATAAATCGATAAAAAAAACTTAAAAATCCATCGAAATCAAGCAAAACCCTTTAAAAATCTCTCGAAATGGTAGCATTAGGCTAAAATACATTAGACAATATTGAATGCCGGTAAAAAAAGGAAGACACGTTGATAAAAACCGTGCTTTTTGTAATTACTTTTTGTCTATATTATATGGTGCCACCGTATAATTTTTTTTGGGTCCGTCCCTGCTTTAGGTCCCACTGGACATCACCCGCGTCCGATTTTTTCGGGTTAGCGTAAAATCACATATGATTTTGTACATGATATGATATTTTCTTGTTTTCTTAAATAGTTAGCGTTCTCGTTTGAACCTTTCCCCCCTCTTTCTATACACACACACACACACATATATATTTACACGAAAGAGAATAAAAGTGAAGGTGAGTGTAATAACCGCAATCCTTGTAATAAACAGGAGTTTAGGTAAGAGGTTGCTAAAGGTTTAAAGTTTGAGGGCCAATTTGTAAATTAGAAAAATAAGGGGTTAAACCCTAATACCCTACCTCCTAATTCCATTTGTTGGTGGCGGCTAAGAAATCAGAGAAGGAAGTGTGGGATAAGGCATCTTGAAGAATTGAAGAAGAAAGGGGGTTTAGAGAAGATTCTTGCCATTACTCCTCAAGGTAATCATCTAACCTCACAATCTAGTGTTGATGGATTATTACGCAAACTCTTAATCTAGTTTTGTTGGGATTTTGGTGAGGAAAAACCCACATCTGGACTCCTCCCAATTGGTGGAACCCTTGGATATGGCATGTGGGAGGTGAAATCAATGGGATTTTATTGTCTTTTATTTGGGACTAACCTTTAATTTGGGAGGTTGAAGAAATACCTTCTTTGGAAGGATTTCGTTTGGTGCTGATTTAAACCCCGAGAGCCGCTATGGGGTTTTATCGTTCGATCGAAACCCTGTTGGGTTGTGCAGTCGGGGAAGGGATCCCCGGGAGTCGGGATCCCGGGCGTGTAAGACCGGGGGAGACCCGGGAGGGAGAGGCCCCGAGAGACGGGGTGGACCGGGGGAGACCCGGGAGGGAGCGGCCTCGAGAGGCGGGGTGGACCGGGGGAGACCCGGGGGAGAGGTCTCGAGAGTGGGAATGAAGGCCGAAAGTCGGCAGATAGGGGGAAACCGGGAGACAGCTGGGTGTTAGACCCGGGAGTCGGGCGACCTTTGGGCCGAAAGCGAGAAGTGAGGAAGGGAACATGAAGTTGGGCGTTTCTGAGTGTGGACCCGGGTGATGGACTGGGTAGTTCCTGTTGAGTCCAGGACTTGACTTATTACATTTCCTTCATATCTTAGGTGACCGAAATAAGGAGTCGGAGCTATGTAAGAAAGTCTTTGCAATTAGTTTTCTAACCCAAATCTTTGTCGATATTTGTGTTATTGTACACATGAGAAGTTGATTAAACCATTACTGATATTTTATGCTATTATTGTATGCGAGATTTGTTAACGCGAGAAATATTTTATTATTGTTGATTTGGTTGAAATGTATGCATACATGGTAGTTGGCGAGTATGGCCTAAGTCGGGGGTGTGTCCCGCCTGCACTCATACCGGGGGGTGGGGGTGTCCCATTTATGCCAATGGGGGGGGGGGGTGTCCCAGAATAAGGCAGTGTGAGCCAGACACGTTGTCGCCTATGTGTGATTTCAGTGTGTGCCGAAAGCGTGATTTTGTTAGTGTGATGTTTTTTTTATAAAAACTGAATTGATTTATAATTGCTTATAAATCTTTTTATACGATGATGTAGTTTGTGAACTGTTGTTAGGGGAAACTCACTAGAACTCTCGTTCCTTGTAATCTCAGTTGTGTATTAGGCTGTTTTTCCGCAAACCTTGAATGTTAGATGTTGTTCTGGGCCATTGGCGTTGTTAATTAATAAAGTTAGTTTTGCTTTATGTCGTGAGTGTTGGGTTGTTATAGTGAGAAGTGTAAGAAAAGATTTGGAGGATATTTTCAATTGATCTCGATCCAAAGATGGAGATCGCTTCTTACATTTTTCACGATAACTATTGTTCTTATCGAAAACCATTGTTTGATTTTATTGAGAAGCTCTAAAAGTTTAAGAATGGGATGAGCAATCTCAATCACTAGTTAAAAAGTTTATATTTCCAAGTATTTTTTCACTAATTAAGATAACTATGGAAAATTTAAATATCATAATTTATCTTCTGTTTTGTCTATAACATTTTTTGAATATTTATAATCAACGACTTAATCCAATTTTCACCTTTCAAGTAATTGGAATTTTATAATTCAAACCGAATTAAATCTCAGTTGCCTAAATCTCATATGTGAACAAGAAAATCAATATGTGAAAATGTGAGTTATAACATAGATTCACACATGAATCTTAATAATTAGGGGTGAGCAGAACCCGACCGACCCGACAAACCCGACCCGACAAACCCGACCCGATCCGAGATTTAGTGTTAAAACCGATACCCGAAAAACCCGACACCCGAAACCCCCGACCCATTTGATTTATCGGGTAAAGTAGGATCGGGTTGGGTACCCAAAACCCAAACCCGACCCGTCCGAATATCCGAATATTTTATTTTTATTTTAAAAAAAATCAGTTTTATATAATCTAATTCCTAATCCTAAAACCTAAATACCTAAAATCGATCGACTTTCAACCTGAAATCATTATGAGGAATTGAAGAATGAAGAACCCTAAACCCGAAAAACCCGATACCCGATGGCCCGATATCCGAATTTCTTTCGGTCGGGTTTCGGGGCTCTTCCTCATCACCCGATATTCGATCGGGTTCGGGTTTTTGGGCCCCGACCCGACCCGACCCGACCGATGCTCACCCCTATTAATAATAACCTGTACATGAATCAATTTAAAATTTGTAGATGAGATTCTGAATTGGTTTAATTAAGATTCATAAATTAACAAGTGAATCAATTTAAAATTTATAACCAATATTCTGAATCAACTTTAGATTCATCTGAACACGTTTCACATGTGAATCTTAATTATGTATAATTGTAACGTAAGTCAATTTACAATCGAGATTCTGAATCACTTTAAACTTCAATGTCAATCTTAAAAGATATATACATAATCATGGATCTTAATTTAAAGATAATAGAAATTCTAGTTTTTTGGTATAATTTATTTAAATAAAATATTGATTATATTTTAGATAATTTAATTTAAAAGAAAATAGGTAATCTAATTTTTATTTGAAAAATAAAGTAGGTAATTTTTTTGAAAAAGAAGTGAATTAGTGATTTAATGACTTGAATTAGTGATTTACTTAATTATATAAAAGTTTCAAAATACTTCCCTCAAATTTCCTAGGTTATTTAAATTAGTCTTAATTTTTTTTTATATTTACATATTTTTTCTTTATTATATTGGTTATTGAAAAATCTCATTTAATGGTTGAGATATAGATATATACATACATACTATTCCAATGCGAAAGATCGTGTGAAAAGAAGAGTTAAGGTGATAAACGTAAGAAGGAATATGGACCCTTGATCACTTTTAATCTCAAACCCACTCATGAATCGCGCTTGATACAAGAATTGATCTGGTTCATCAAAGTGCATCTTATCTCGATGCATCTCATCCTAATGCGCATCCAATGGTGGAGATCCCTTCTTACGCTTCACATCATAACTTTCCTTTTCACCGAAACCCAATCCTACGTACCAATATGTTTACTTAAAATCAAAAACATTTATTTTATTGAATAGAACTCTTGAAGTCTCGGAGTCTGGATTTTACTAGTCGTCGTCACTTCTCAAAATAAAAGTTTAAAACATTGATCAATATATAATATGAAATAAACGTCATATGCGAAACTTACTTTGACTTTCTTTTTGAATAAGAAACGATGCTTTTTAATTGTTATTGTCATATTACATATAGATTTGCTTATAGAATCAGTTTTACGTATTACCAATATTACCAATAAGTAGTTTGATGTACATAAAAATAGAAACTCGTTTCTATTTAGGAGGCCCAAATCGTCAAGACCGATCGTTTTGAGTTGGTTTAGACGTACGACACGGTGCGGGTGATTACGAGACGAGGGTAGAAAGAGAGATTATAAGATAGTTAAGGGGGTGAAATTGTTAAAATAGGGAAATAAAATAGAAATGGAAAAATATAGAAAGGGTGGGTGTATAGTTTATAATGGCAAGGTAGGAGTAGGAAAAGATGAAGGGTTAAAGAAACAAGACTCAACTACTCTCCATACACAAACGTTGAATTCGTGTGCTACCATCGGTTGAGAGGTGTTTGTTTTACAGACCCCCTTTTGTTGTTTTCCCAATTTGATTTGATACCACTGTTTTGTTTTGATGCAAATTCACGCTTAAACACGTATGTTACCACTCGATTTCAAGCCACAATCATGGCGTCCGATTCTCCGGCGAGCAGCAGTTCCGACGGAAGATCTAGTTACAGCCGAATGTTGGTTGAGGATTCCAATGACGTGTACGGAATTGGAGGTGCAATGCTCCCTATATTCCTCAATGATCTCCAACGCAACAATGACAAGGATTTAGTGGAAGTCACGTTGGAGTTGGAAGATGATTCGATTATCCTGTGTAGCGTCACTCCTACTACCACCGCGAACAATCCGCATACTCCTCCGATTTCGCAATCGCCAAACGCCGTTACCTCCCGGCTTCGTCGGAAATTCTCGTGGTTGACGTCGTCTTCGTCACGAGCGTCTTCTACGGATGTGAGTGTGGATCATGCGATCACATCTCGAGATGCTAGGAAATTGAAAGCTAAGTTGATTCGGAACAAATCTAGCGCGCAACGAGCTCTAGGAGGTCTTAGGTTTATCAGCAAAACCACAAACGCATCCGACGTGAACGAGCTGTGGAAAAACGTGGAGTCGAGGTTTCTGTGTCTAGCTAGGGATGACGGACTCCTAGCTCGAGAAGATTTCGCGGAATGCATAGGTGATTGTCAAAATTGATCGTCAGCCGTTTCATTCAAAACAATTCGTCGCGTTCCTCCTTTTTCAGTGTGTGATTTTTGCAGGAATGGCGGACTCAAAGGAGTTTGCGTTGGGAGTGTTCGACGCATTGGCGAGAAGAAGACAACAGAAATTGGGGAAGATCACGAAAGCAGAGCTTTACGATTTTTGGTTACAGATTTCAGACCAGAGTTTCGATGCTCGTTTGCAGATCTTCTTTGACATGTATGTTTCTTCCATTTGTCTCCATTGATATCACCTTAAAATCTTGAAAATGTTGTCATTAATCTGATAATTCACCCCAAAAAGATTATAGTTGCAAAACTCTGGTTCAAGGTAAGCAAGGAGAAACAGAATTAATAGTCAATAATTTGCTGACATCTTTGCGTTCAAAGGGGAGCTTGCGAAATGACTATTCAACCCTTGAGTTACAACTACACTTTCGACACTTGTTTCTTCCACCATATTTGAGTTTGTATGACGTTTTCTTTTATTTTCCATTACTTTTGTCGCAAGATTATTATTAACATAGTGCTTTCCATGATCAAATCTTGGACAGAAATCATAAGAATCAATTACATAGAGCAGGAATAGGTTATGGTTCAAGGGGTAATATCGTCATTCTACATATAACCAGACTGGAATGCAATCATCAGTTCCCTTATATATAATATTAATAAATTTGGCCGCTGCGTCTAGAAAAGAAATGCTATAACGTGGAGAACAGAAGATTGCTTATTCAAATAAGTTATTCTCAACCCTTGTTTTAAATTTAAATATAAAACAAACACTGCTTAATGGCTTTAAAGAATAAATTAAACTAATTAAGATAGAAAGAAACAAGACCTTAATCTAGTATTATGTTGGCTTATTAGTGATCATTGCAAACCATAATCCGACAGTAAGTAAATCTTGAATGAGACGAATCACCAAAAAGTGCATATTCTTGAATTGCATTGATGATGAAGTTGACTAATTTGTGATGTTTCTTTATTGTTAAGCAAGTTTTAATCTTTATCTATATTTGAGTAAAGTCGCTCTGCCCTTTTGCCAACTGAGCTACACGCCCGAGGGCTAATCTTTATGTATATTATAAATCCAGGGCGGACAGCAACGAAGATGGAAGGATCACAAGGAATGAGATACAGGAGGTATTTATTTTGGAGGGTTTAGTTTCTAGTTGAGCTCAAATTCCAACTATGTGTATATTGCATAGTTATATGTAACTTGGAACATGTATTCATTTGATGTATGTATGCAGCTACTAGTGCTTAGTGCTGCTGCAAACAGATTGTCGAAGTTGAAAGAACAAGCGGAGGAATACGCTTCTTTAATTATGGAAGAATTAGACCCGGAAAATCTTGGCTATATTGAGGTAAAATAGCTTAAAACCATTCTTAAAAAGACATAAATTGTCAAAATTTATATTCTTGCCAATTTATAAGAGATTTCGTTGCAGTTATGGCAGTTGGAAACGCTTTTACTACAAAGGGAGGCCTACATGAACTATAGTAGACCTCTGAGCATAGCGAGCGGAGGGTGGAGCCAGAATTTGAATTCGTTGAAGCATACTAGTGTCGTCCACAGGCTAAGTCATTTTGTAAGGTATGCGATGATAGAGAACTGGCAACGGACTTGGATCTTGATGTTGTGGGTTGTGACCATGGCATGTCTCTTTACTTGGAAATTTAAGCAATATAGAAACAAGGCGGCGTTTCAGGTGATGGGCTATTGCTTGACCACTGCTAAAGGGGCCGCGGAGACCCTCAAGCTCAATATGGCTCTTGTCCTTTTACCCGTTTGTCGAAACATGCTAACATTCCTAAGGTCTACGCGAGCCAGACTGTTCATCCCTTTTGATGACAATATCAATTTTCATAAGGTGAGAACCCCTTAAATGTTACACCATGAAAGATATGAATATCCTAATAAACTGCTTTATTACTTATGTTTATAAAGCCAAATAATTGTGTATCCTATGTAAAGGTGTTACAATAAGTTGATATAATGCTTTTGGACGTCATAACAAGTTCTTTTAAGGAACTTTTGAAATAAAACGTCCTATTGGTGTTTTTATATGACATCATTTGAAAAAGGTGTTATAAAAACAAGAATCTAATAAAAAATGTGTTCATAGGACACTTCTCAAAGTGTACTAAAAAATCACCTTATTTCAAAAGTATCCTAAAAACTTGTTAGGATGCCAATATATGTCATAACATTCTATTGTAACACCTTTACATAGTCTATTAGAACATTTATACATATTTGGCATCTCACAAAGCCGATTTTGTTGTAGTGTCTAATTTACATGCCTTGAATTTTGACAAGATCCATTCGGATTGCAGATCATTGCTTTTGCTATAGCCATTGGAATCTTCCTGCATGTTGGGAACCATATGATATGTGATTTCCCGCGGCTGGTGAATTCTTCGGCAGAAAATTTTGCTCTCATAGCATCGGATTTCCATAATAAAAAGCCTACCTACAAGGACTTGGTATTTGGGGTTGAAGGCGTGACCGGAATATCTATGCTGATAATGATGGCCTTCGCCTTCACACTAGCTTCACGATATTTCAGAAAGAATCTCTTGAAGCTGCCATCACCATTCAATCGATTGACGGGCTTTAATGCATTTTGGTTTTCACATCACCTTTTCGGTTTGGTGTACATACTGCTTTTGATTCATGGATCTTTCCTGTTCTTGGTCCACAGATGGACTCAGAAAACGGTAAGATGTTTGCTTTCTTGTTGCAGGAGAACAATCACAATATAAATTTCATTAGAAGACCAAATTTCTAGTTACTTCACTAAGCATATGTGCTCCAATTTCCCAGACATGGATGTACATTTCGGTTCCACTCTTAATATATGCCGCAGAGAGGAGTCTGAGAACAGGACGATCAGAACACTACTCGGCTAAAATCATAAAGGTAAGCAGTAGCTTTTACTAATATGGTTCAAAGTAGCCTACATAACTAGATGCTATATGTTAGAATCCTACATCAGCTAGCTAGACACAGATCATCAAACCTGTATACCCTGTCTCTGTAAGGGCTCTTTTATGTTTGAGTAATGCGATGTGCATGCATGTTGTTGCTTTCAGGTTTCGAATCTACCGGGAGATGTATTCAGCATAATCATGTCTAAGCCAAATGGATTTAAATACAGGAGTGGGCAGTATATATTTCTGCAATGCCCTTCAATCTCTCCATTTGAATGGTGAATATTATATTTGTCTGCATTTGATCCATTATGGGCATGTTCAAATAACAATGGTAAATATTTTGAGAACCTATGAACCAACTATTCATGCTTTATTCACGATGAATGTCGTGATAAATCTCCATGAAAATACATTATATTCATAATAATGAATAATAGAGGAAATAGTTGGTTTTTAGTTTCGCAAAATATTTATGGTTCTCATTTGCCTTTCTGCCAATACTGGTGCTTATTATATGTTACCTTGTAATAATTTTCAGGCATCCTTTTTCGATTACTTCATCACCAGGAGACGACTACCTCAGTGTTCACATCCGGACAGTTGGTGACTGGACACAAGAACTGAAGCAAGTTCTAACCGATGATAATGGTTCTCCATGCACGATTGGCCGAGCAAAATTCAGGCAGCTCCGGGATGTGGATTCAAAAGGGTAAATATCTTGCATTAAGAAACTAGGTGAAAGTTCAGTTAGGAACCGTAATAATTTTGAGAATTGTGACAACCAACTATTCATGAATTATTCATAATGAATATACCTAAATTCATGAATATCATGCATTTTCATTATTAATTATATACATCATCAATTATCATATGTTATTCATCATGAATTGTTGGTTCTCATAGTACTCAAAATATTTACGGTTGTCTTTAACTTTTTGCAAGATGAAAACTAAATCAAAGAATTAAATAATGCAGTTTACCCAGACTACTGTTGGATGGACCTTATGGTGCTCCAGCTCAAGACTACAGGAATTATGATGTGTTACTTCTTGTGGGTTTAGGAATTGGAGCTACTCCTTTTATAAGCATTCTTAGAGATCTGTTACACAGCAATCGGGCGGTGGAAGACCAAACGGTGCAGCATAAGTCACACACCTTTTTTTGTTTTGTTTTGTTTTTATGACCATATTTCTGGTCCATTTTATGATGTCTTTTGTGCTAATGGTGCTTAGGATTCAAACACAGAGACCAGTATATCAGGGGATAGCCTCACGAGCCTAGCGTCTTCAAGTATGGCATCATCGAGTGATAAGAAGAAAACAAAAAGAGCTAAAAGTGCAAATTTTTACTGGGTTACTAGAGAACCTGGCTCCTTTGAATGGTTCAAAGGAGTAATGAATGAAGTGGCCGAAATGGATCACAAAGTAAGATAGATATCGAAATCTAAATAAGTGCGATTAAGGATATCTAGCAATTTGAGCGTGTTGGTGATTTCGGTTGTGATGAATTTGAAACAGGGTCAGATTGAGATGCATAATTATCTTACGAGTGTTTACGAGGAGGGGGATGCTAGATCGACTCTAATCACTATGGTTCAAGCACTTAGCCATGCCAAACATGGGGTTGACATTCTATCTGGCACCAGAGTATGATATTGTCCCACATCTGCTTAGACTTGAATTTTTCTACTTTAATATATGCAGAAACCTTAAAAGGTTCTTTTGAAAAGTAATCTAATGACATGGATTTTGTTTGTTTGGTGCAGGTAAGGACACATTTTGCAAGGCCAAATTGGAGAGAGGTGTTCAGTAAAGTAGCATCAAAACATCCTAATGCCACAGTAGGTAATATAAAATCACAATCAATTAAGAGAAATGCAGAAAGCCAATTTTTTTTCAAATCGTCCCTTCGAATTAAAAAACACGCTTTCAATCTATGAAAAAAATCCCTCTCAAATAAAAACTTCCCAACCTATATATAGACAAGTCAGACAACTTTATCCATACATGACTTAATGAAAAGTCAACCAAACAACCCCTTAGTCTGCCCCAACTTTAATTAAAATGTTGGTGAAATTTGCAGGAGTGTTCTATTGCGGGATGCCAGTTTTAGCGAAGGAGCTGAAGAAATTGTCATACGAGATGAGCCAGAAGACGTCAACACGGTTCGAGTTCCATAAGGAGTATTTCTGACGATATATAAATATAAATGATGATATAAGTAAGAGAGGAAGAATGTAAATGTGTACACTATAGTATACAGCCAGCTAGTGTAGTTCAATCTGTATAATACAATTAAGAATATTTGAATATGAAAAATCATGACTTCTTTTTTACTATATTATAAACGTTATAAATGGAAAGAGTTAAAATTCGCATGTGAACTTGTACAGGCCCAATAATTCAATGCTTTTTATCTGTGGTTCATTCAAGACAACGAAACATGAAGATGTTGGGGTGGGTACAACATGATGATAATTGAGTAGTCTATCTACATGAAAAAGTTACACATCTTGAAATAAATACAAAATTTCACATGTCTCGATCATTTTTAGATTAATAAAAATACAATAAAATCATAAAATTTTGTTTTAATGTTTTTTAAGTTTAAAATACTAGTAGGGCAAATGCAGTTATGGCACATCAGTACTACAGTCACATGTACCATTCATCACTTTAGTTCTTACCAATTACCATAATCAACACCAGCAGCTATTTGCCTATTTGTGTATGATACATATACTGATGAGACAAAGTAAAATTTTATTTTAAATCCAAAAACTGATACAATTTTTTTTTTAATTAAAAAAGAATATTTGAATTTTATGTTTAAACAAATAAATATTATAATTACCTATTATCATATATGTTTATTTATAATGATCAATAAATTGGTAGAACAATGAAAACTTCATAACTCAAGGGGCCTGTTGTGGCAATAGGCCAAAGTTTGATTATGCTTTTTGATAACCGGGAACAAAATCCTGTTCTCATCGGCGGTCGAATTAGACGCGTAACTTGCGTTTATCTCGTCAAAAAATTTGCCTATAAATATAATCGACATACGTTCCTGAAAGTGATTCTAACGATCGTGAGAGTTGAGCATATATGTCGGAGTTTCCGTTCGAGTTTGGCCGGAAGTTATAAGGTAAAAATCGATTTTAAGCTTGACGTCTTCAGTATGATATTTAATAGAACTCGATTTCGAGTCGGTTGATTGAATATTAATCGAATTTAGAGAAACACGAAGATCACAGTCCTCGAACCACCATTAATGGTGATTAGATCGAGTATCCACGGATCACAAACGAGATTATTTTGCTTCGATCTATCAATGATATCGAGAGAAACTTGCATAAAATGATTTTTGTATAAAAGAATGTCAAAACCGGTTCGATTTGGATTGGTTTTGAAATCGGGTCAAATCTGGGTCGAAGGACGGGCGCAGGAGATGACCAATTTCTGGTCATGTTCATCTTTGGACCTCCAAGTTTCAATGTATATAGTTTGGCCCTTGTTTTAGAAAATATGCATTATTTTAATGTTCATCCAAACCGCCCACACCGCATCAAACCGCACCGCAAAAACGTGGTTTAAAACTTTTTGCGGTTTGCATATTTATCAAACCGCACTATGCGATGCGGTTTACGGTTTTATGTTATTAAACCGTAGTTCAAACCGCACCGCACCACACCACATATTCTATATATTTTTAATCTTTTAATTTTATATATCACACATACATACATACATACACACACACATATATATATATATATATATATATATAGAATAATTTAGTATTTATGTAATGTTTTTTGTATTTATGTAATACTTTTGGACTTTGTTTGTATTTAGTATATATGTAAGATTTTACTTCTTAGACTATTTTTAATTATACTATATGTATTTAAAATCGAATAGATTGAAACTCTTTATTTATTTGGATTACAGTCACTATATTGTCAATTTTATAATGTATTTTTAAAATTGTAATTTTTTGGATTGTAGGCATAAAGTACGATAGGGACAAATCGCATAAACCGCACCACACCACATTTTGTGGTAGTGATGGCCAAAAATCGGGCTTGGGCCGGGCCAAAACGGGCTTCGGGCCCAAATAGTAAACCCAAAAACCGGGCCAATCGGGCTTCGGGCCGGGCCGGGCTTCACCCGAATATGTGTGGCCCGTTTAATGTTGGAAAAAACCGGTTATAGGAAAACCGGGCCACGCCGGGCCCAAACAGGGTCGTGATCGGGCCGAACATTTTCCATATTTTTTTCAAAAAAATAATTTATTTATATAATGATTAATTACTAAGCTTTAAAAAATAAAAATTGGATTGGATCACTAAAATACACTTTAAAAATGCGTTTTATTTATAATAAATCACTAAAATACACTTTAAAAATACGTTTTATATATAATTTTAAGTTACAAACTTACAATACAAGTATTTATAGGGGTTTGGGGAGGTAAAAAATACAAAAAAGGTTAAAAAAACGTATATAAACGGTAACATAACGGCTCTTTTTAAAAAAAAATATGAATCGGGCCGGGCCGGGCCGCCAAATCCTCCAAAACATGAACCGGTTCATGTTTTCGGGCTCCAAACCGGTTTTCCACCGGGCCGGGCCGGGCTTTCAAGCGGGTCGGGCTCGGTTAACCGACCGGGCCGGGTCGAGATGGCCATCACTATTTTGTGGTGCGGCTTGAGGTTTTTGCGGTGGGATTTACGGTTTGAGAAAATGCTCAAACCGCATATGTGGTGCGGTTTACAGTTCGCCCCCAAACCGTACCACGAACACCCATCACTGAAAGTGAAAGATTTGGTTCCTGAGAAAATATTTTACAAAAATAGTCCAGCAAGTAACAATTTTTTCTGTTTTGGAAAAATTACATTTTAGCCCCTGGTAAAAGAAACTTTTGGCAAACTTGCACCAAAAAAACTTTGTTTGAAGTTGTTTATCATATTTTAGCCTGAGATATCCTTGGACTTTATGGAATTTACAATTTCAACCATATTCTAATATTTTATTACATTTTGATCCAAATGATTTTGGAGGATTAAAACTTACTTTTTATTTTTGAATAATCACTATATTGTGGTGCCGGTATTTGTTTTGTGTTCTATTGAGGGTGTGATGAGTGATTTTGACTCACGGGACCCAGGGGCGAACCTACCCTTCCCAAGGGGGTTTCGTGAACCCGTTCAAGTTCATTTTGTAATAGTGAATTATTTTTCGGTACGTAAGGTGCACACTCTCAACTACAGAGGGTGCTCCGTGATATGTATGTTTTTGAGGGGTGAAAGGTGCACAAGTACCAAAAAAAATAAAATTTACTCTCGAAATCAACCAAAAAATCGAAAAATTCTCTTTAAATCAATAAAAAAAACCCAAAAAATCCCTCGAATCAACACAAAAAACCAAAAAAAAAAACTCATCGAATCAACACATAAGCTTAAAAAATCTCTTAAAATTAAGCAAAAACATAAAAAGTCCCCCAGTAGGGGAATTCGGCTAAAAAGACATCGGCAACAATTTCTTAAGCTTTCCGTTTGTGCACCCGCTCACCTAAAATCCTGGGTCCCGCCACTGACGGGACCTATATATAATTCGTTCTTTTACATGTATTTGTTGTCGGTTGTACAATGTAATGCGATATATGTAAGCATTTGATGTCCTAAATCCAACATATCATTTATTTTGAATGATATCTTATGTTTGAGTGTCATGTGTTTGAACTATAATTTTACTTATTAAGCAAGCTCGATTTACATAAACTTCCCTTAGTATTTCGGTATGAATAATTTGATTATTTCTAAATTTGATGATGATATGTATAGACACATTTTTGACCCGACCCTGATCCGACAAGTCCAATAATTATTTATCCGCTGTTAAAGGCCAATAAATGTAGGTGGGCATTTAAATGAAGGGAAGTGCCAGCCTCTCGTTTTGCTGTCCTTTTTTTTTTTTTTTTTTTTTTTCTTTCTATTGCAGATTTATCCATTTATACTTCATCAATCAAGATTATGTATTTATCTTCTTGTTTTCTCATTTTTTGACTTCTTTCGATCAGTGTTCATACGTTACATATATATAATTTTACGAGAAGGCGAGAAGTGTTTAATTATATATGATACATAAGCTTAATCACATATGCTATATTGGCAATACATAGACGTTTAATCATATATGATTAAGCACACCCACAAGCCGTGATATCATATATGATTAAACACTTCTCGCCTTCTCGCAAAATGTTTAACTTCTCGCATGATCCTCTCTCTCTCTCTCTCTCTCTCTCTCTATATATATATATATATGTAGGGAATGGTTCAAACGAGAACACTTTTATTTTACGAAAATGTGAGAACATCTGTAATACTATAGTCCATCAGATATGATACACATGTGATATTAAATCATAGGCGTGGACGACGTGTGGCACGACCTAGGTTGCAGGCCATGTCGCCCACATACCACTAGACCCTCTCACGTGTATTATCACATGTGATAAGAGTGTTCTCTATGGGTGCGTTTGGTTTGCAGACTGGATGGGACGGGACAGGACAAAAACTCACTGTCCCACGTTTGGCGTGACATGGGACAGGACAAAAATTCACTGTCCCACGTTTGGCGCGACATGGGACAGGGACAAAGACTGGACAAGGTGGGACAGGATGGGACAAAAAATGGTATTTTCTTGTTCCACCAAAATAGGTGGAACAACATGGGACAAAAGTGAGACAGAAACTAAAAATCATTGATTTACCGCTATTTGATGTATAATCCTAATATGGTATTAGTCTTAAGGGTCACCACTACCCATCGCCGCCATTACAACCATCAGCGGCCACCAGTAACCATCGCCAACCACCATCGGCCACCTCTACCTATTTCTCCACAATAACAACCTCATCCACACCTCCACAACCATCGGCCATCGCCACCACCACTACCATCGTCGACCACCTCCACTAACACCGATCACCACCACCTTTGGCCGCCACCACCATCAACGGCCACCGGTAGCCACCACCAACCATCGTCGACCACTTCCACATCTTCCTCTACTACTACAACTTCCTCCACCACATCCACAACCACCTCCTATCGCCACCTCCACCGATCACCGCCACCCATTGCCGCCGCCACCACCGACGCTTACCGCTAACTACCGTCGGTGACCTCCGCCTCTTCCTCCACTACAATAACCTCTATTACCCCTGTCCACCGCCACCACCACTACCATCGTTGGCCACCTATACCTCCACCACATCAACCATAACAACCACCTGCACCACCACCGTCCACTATCTTTCACGTTCTTTACAACTACCGTCCTTCACGGGCCACCCATCGCATTTATCTTTACCTGTCGCTGCAACTATGCATCCGCCAATTCATTAAGATCTTCCAAATTGAATCAAATATTATATTTTCTTTATATGAATCAGATTTTTTCGAACTACCATCAATTATTTCAGATTCTTCATTCAAATTTCCTACCCTTGTTTTTCTATGTACTTATATGTATGAAAATCATTTAAAAAATAAAAATGTTTTTTAATTAAATTATTTAAAGATATACTTTATTTGTGTTATTTATAACTATTATATGATATATAAAATCATCAAAAAAACTTTTAGGGAAGTTTTTCCAGTCCTGTCTTATCCAGTCCTAGCCATACCAAACACAAGACAGACATTTGTCTTGTCCTGTCCAGTCCCGTCCAGTCCTGTCCTAGCCTCTTGTTCTGTCCAGTCCTGTCCAGTTCTGTCCTATCCAGTCCCGTCCAATCATGTCTATGTACCAAACGCTACCTATATGATACTATAATCTATCACATATTATAAACATGTGATACTAATCAGTGACGCGGACGACCTTTTGGCGTGATTTAGGTCATGTGCTAAATCGTCTGCAACCACCAGGTCCCGTCACTTGTATTATCACATGAAGTTGAGGTTAACGTGAGAATTTATTATCAACCGTTGGATGAGAAATGGATGCACATTAGGATGAGATGCACCGAAATGGATCAGATCAATTCTCTTCTATGCCGCAATTCATAGGAGGGCATTTGATTAAAAGTCTTCAACAGTTTAGATCCACTTCTTACGCGTGTCTCACGTTAACCTCAACCTATCACACGATCATTTGCCTCGGATGAGATGCATTGCGATGTACCGGATCAATTCTCGTATGAAACCCGATTCATGGGTGAGTTTGAGATTAAAAATGATCAATGGTCCAAATCTCTTCTTATGTGTTAACTCTCTTCTTAGACACTATATATGTACACACACACATATATAGGGTCAGGTTCAGGGGAAAACTTAAAAAAACGGAAAACTGAGGAACACCCTGGTGGTCCTTCATCTGGATGGTATGCACTTGTGCATACAACTAATTTGTAACATGCACACGTGAATATTCACATGTGCATAAAAACCAAAAAACAACTTAATTTACTTGTATACACAAACTCTCTCTCTCTCTCTCCCCCCCCTCTCTCTCTCTCTATATATATATATAGGGACAGGTTCAAACGAGAAGCTAAACATTTTGCGAGAAGGCGAGAAGTGTTTAATCATATATGATATACAAGTTTAATCATATATGATTAAACACATGTTATATTAGCAATACATAGACGTTTATTCATACATGATTAAACACACCTACAAGTCGTGTAATCATATATGATTAAACACTTCTCGCTTTCTCGCAAAATGTTTAACTTCTCGCATGATCCTCCCTCTCTCTATATATATATAGGATACGTTTCATTTGCAAACCACTATATTAGGAAACAATAGATATGTTTATGGATAATTATTATGATCCATTAATGGTGATTATGATATAAATGGAAGATGATAAGTATATTCATTATGATCATGATTTTAAATTAGGATGCATAACAAAATTAGATATTTATTAGACTTGATTAAAAGCTAAAATTGGTTTATAGAGTTTGTATGAATTGCTTGATTTGCAAAAAAAAACATATATATATATATATATATATATATATAGGGGTGGTATAAATTGGAAACCAAGTTTCATTGGAAACTTTGGAAACCAAATTTCAGCCATTGATCTTTATAATCAATGGTTAAGATTCATTTGAATTATATATGGTAGTAAATTAATTAATTTATTAATAATAAATAAAAATAATAGATGAAAAGGGTAAATATGTCTTTTGATTTTGTGTCTCAAATATGGCAAGAAAGGTTTATTTTATTTAGATTACTTGAAAACAAAATAAAATTTCCCACGCAATCTAAATTTTGTTATTTTTTTTTACTATGAAAACGTGGAGCATTTGTCTTTTCATCAAAAAAATTATTTTTCTTTTAAAATGTAAGAAAATATTTTTTTAATTTCATTTTATTATAAAATTTCCCACGTAATCTAATATTGTGATGAAACAGAATGAATTTGTAGATTACATATTTCATTGGATTACAAATTTCATCAGGTTAATCGTGTTAGCATTATTGTTTCATAATGAAAATAGATTTATCAAGTTAATCGTGTTAGCATTATTGTTTCATTGTTACCATATATAAGCTAAATTAAAATTAAATAATTTACCTAAATTAAATATCTTATTTTTAAATTAATCAATGAATATTATTATCATATATAAGCTAAATTAAAATTAAATAATTATTAATATAATAATAATAACAGTTACCATATATATTATGAAATAATGTAAAATACAAAAATAACCTTTTCAATTAAAAAAAAAAAAAAAAAGAAATTCACTGATTGGTTGATTTCGATTTCCAATGTAATACTGGTTTTCAATTAATCGCTCCTATATATATATATATATATATATATATAATATATATGTATGTACATATAAAGACATAAGCTTTAATTTTTTTTATCTTAATTTTATTCGAATATACCAAGTTTGTTTGATTTTGATGCGATTATAATAAGCCCATCACGCTTTTCTGTCACATTAATTAATATGGTCTCTTGGCCATGGTCTCCTATTAAGTTGCCTTCCACCTACTAAGTTACTCTCCCTCCTACCACTTTCACACTTGGCTTCACTTTCCTCCATGGCTATCTCCCTCTTCTTCTTCGCCATTTTCACTCTCTTCACCACACCTTCAGTCCTGACCTCGCCGTCCCCAGATCTAGTCCGTTCCTCCTGCCAACACGCCACCTTCCCCAAAGTCTGCCTCCACACCCTCTCCTTATACAACAGCCAAGCCACCACCCCAAGGGAGCTGGCTCAAGCCGCCATTAAAGTCAGCATCTCTCGAGCCACCAAGGCCTCCGACTATCTTTCCACCCTCCAAAAAGAAGCAGCCAACAAGAGGGAGAAAGGAGCCGTCAAGGACTGCGCCGGCCAGATGTCGGAGTCGGTGGATGAGCTGAGGAAGACGCTCGGAGAACTCAAGGAGCTCCGGCGAGGGACGTTCAGGTGGCAGATGAGCAATGCAGAGACATGGGTCAGCGCTGCATTGACCAATGAAGACACGTGTCTTGATGGGTTCAAAGAGATCGATGGGAGGGTGAGATCCGACGTTAAAAGAAAGGTCACAAATGTTGCTAAAGTCACCAGTAATGCTCTTTATCTCATCAATCGCCTTGATCATCCTTGACCCCATTCATCATTGTTATTTGATAATCAACTAAATCAATGAATATTATGCCATATATATTACATGTTTGTTATATATATATATATATATATATATATATATATATATATGTATGTATGGATGGATGGATGGAGGTTAAGGGGATACCCAAAAAAAAAAAACATTGAGGAACAGCCTGGTAATCAATCAGCCTGGTACTCGTACATTTGGACGGTATACACATATGCATATGAGTTGTAAATGACTCGAGTTTTTAACGAGTTACTTGAGCTCGAGCCGATCTCGAACACAAAATGGAACTCGTTTAACTTAACGAGTCGAACTTTTATAACACCAATGTTCGACTCGGCTCATTCGAAAACTCGATTCAATTTTTCGAGTCGAGCCGAACCATTCGAGCATACCCTTTTTCGAGCAAAAAAATCTCATATATTTATTAATCATACAATAAAATAAAAAAATTATCGAGCTCAAGCCGACAAATCAGTTAATCGATCGCGAGTTCGAACCCATAAACGAGCATCGAGCTTAATAACTCAAAAAATATTCGAGCTCGAGCCCTACATTGAAAAAGTTAATCGAGCTCTAGCCCGGTATCAATTTTTTTGACCCTGACTCGATTAACCTACTACTCGACTCGGCTCACTTACACCAGATATGCATACACGTACATGTGCATACCGGACAAATTGTTTACAAATTACTATTGTATGCACATATGCATAGCGTCCAAATGAATTGGTTACCAGGATGTTGTTCATCTTTTTATGGTTTTCGCCTAAATATGACCACATCTATATATATATATATATAGTTAATGATGGGGGTATAGTAGTTTAGGTGTGGATATGTGATTCCGGTAGGATGGGTGATGGGTCCATTGTGTGTGTTAAGTTAAGTATGTACCTGATCTTTCTATTTCTTCTTAATCATATAAAAGAATGTAGTTACTTATAAAGATTTGATAAAAAAGTATGATGTGATCGATAAAGTTTGATGCTTTTCTGCACCATCTATCGAAAAGGTGCAAATAATATCGATGAGTTGTGACCCCCAAACCCAAAAGAATTTGACATCGCCACTTTGATATCCAATCTTTCTTTCTTTTGCCCCACCAGCACTTTCATGTCCTGTTTCATATTTAAACACCATTTTAGTAGCTTGATTACAGTACAATTAAGTTAATTAAACCATATCCAAGAAACCCATATATAAGAATTCGTACCACATCTTTGTCTGGATTGTCAAGATTCACATTTGGATGTACCCAACCTGTCTGTATCGCCTACGCCAAAACATTAGTCAAAGACCCCGATGTTCGGGTTTACCATACCAATGTAAGATATAATGTTTTAGGGTTTTAAACTTTTTAGCCAATTTAGTGATTCCGGCTGCATTCTCATCTCCCTAGATTCTATCAATTATCATAACTTTTTATATTTTGTTTTATTTATTACTCATACGATCTATAGTCTTGGTAGTTTCATTGCAATACCTGTATGGTTGCAACGGCTTCCACCGCACCAGCTGCTCCTAGTAGGTGACCGATCATTGATTTTGTAGAATTCACCTTCAACTGGAACGTTAAATTTCATGAAAAAAAACCATTTAATCCAACAAGCAATTATCAATCATAATAACCTCAAGTAGCGTATCGATTTAGCGATAACCTCTTGGTTCTTGCCAAAACAATGAACAATAGCTTGGAATTCCTTGATGTCTCCAGCTGGTGTTGACGTAGCATGTGCATTTATGTAGTTCACATCTTCCCTGGTCACCCCGGACCGAGATAAGGCCTTCTCCATGCATAATATGGCACCGGTACCTAATAATGGTTCGAAATCAAATTCCATCACACATGATGTTTACAGTATAGGATCGAACAACCATCCGGTTCTGTTAACGTGTCATGCTATGCTAACCTTTAGGGTGAGGATTTGTCGGATGATAAGCATCCGAAGTGAAGCTTCCACCCAAAAGTTCTGCGTAGATTTTAGCGCCTCTTTTCTGTCCACCCGTAAGATGTATATGTAAGAAATAGGATCGAAAACAAAGTCATCTTCGATTAGTATATCTTAAGTAACAGTACTGCAAAAATCTCTAGATACCTTAGCATGCTCAAGTTCTTCCAACAACAGAACTCCAGCTCCTTCTCCCATGACAAACCCGTCACGTCCCTGATCAAGTAATACCGGTGAATGCTCTTAATCATGAAACAAACTCGGTTTTATAGGACGCCAAATATATTTAAATGTTCTAATAGACTGCATTATATAATTTAAGTCCAGACCAAAACAGTTGTACTTGTGTAAAAGTGTTAGCAATAAGTTTATAGGATATGAACTCTTAAAATAAGACATTACATAGAAAACACAATTGTTTGGTTCTATAAACTCAAGTTTTATAGAATATTTAAACATATTTGACGGACTTGGGACCATGTAAGACCAGTCTGTTTTCGTGAGACCCTGAGACCATATAAATAATGCTGAACCTTGACAAGCAAAACACTGTGAAGCTAAACCTTCAAAGTGTTTTTGTTGTGAGAGTTTGGTGTTTTTCTTACCTTCACAATGTTTTGCCTTGAAGTTTCAGTATTATTTTGTGATCTTACGGGTTTCATGAAAAAAAAGTTGGTCTCACGTGAACGCAACCCATATTTGACATCTTATACCAAATCCCATGGACGTGAAGCCTTGGTAGGATCGTCGTTCCTCTCACTTAGAGCTCTGCATGCTACAAATCCTGCAACTCCTGCACGAATGGTTGTCGAATAACTCTTACCATCTTCATCTTCGAGGCTCAATCATAATTATAAGCCATACCTATTGGTAATATAGGAGCTTCAGAGCCACCACAAAGCATTATATCCTGCAATTAAGCCTCTCAATTCACACCATAAAAATCAAGAAAACATATCGTTCACTGCTGAATCTATAAGCATGAACACGAAAAGGTACTTACAGCATCGCCATCGATGATGTGATTTGCTGCATTTAGCATACAAAAATTGCTGGTGGCACAAGCTGTAGATATAGAGTAAGTCGGACCCATCCAACCCTGAAGCAGAACATGAAAGTAAGCAGTTATACAGTTTTTCAATTTCATGTCCAAGGGGTTGTTTAGCAGTTGCTGAATGGTTTGGTACATAATGATTTAGTGGTCAGAATGATTAAGAGACTCTTATGATATAGTGCAAAATGAAATATGGGTGTTTGGTAATTGTTTAGAATGAAATCATGGTGCTGAATGGTTAAGGGAGGCCCATGATACAAAATCATTCAGAGGGTTTTAGAACCATTAATTGAGACAGAGTTTTTTTTTTGCCAAACAAGATTCACCTCTTAGTGATTCAAAGGTTATCTCTTAATTGAATTATTAAGAGGTAAACAAACAGCCCAAGATGATAGAATTTATCTCACCAGATCCATGGCTAGCAATGATGATCCAATGTTGGTAAATGTTGAGGGTACACAGAAAGGATTCAACTTCCTATATGACACCTTGGTCAAAGCTTCTACAGAATCACTGAAAACCTAAAATACAAACAAACAACTAAAATTAGAGATTGTTGGTTTTCTTCTCTTTTGATTCCTATTTCGTAGCATCGACTAATACCTTCATACCGCCCAAACCGGATCCGATCAGAACTCCGCATCTGGATTTATCTATCTCCTTCATTTGAGTTGCGGTTAAACCACCATCGGCCAGTGCTTTCTTTCCGACGGCTAGTATGTAGAGTGTGAATTTGTCGAGCCTCTTGGAGAGCTTCTGTGCGACCAGTCCGTCAGCCGAGAAAGATTTTATCTCAGCAGCTATTCTCTGTAATTTAAACTCGTTATGCATACCAAACAAACCCAATATATCCCACACCTAAAGTAAAGGTGGGGTCAGATGTACGCAAACCTGACATCAGAGTAGAGTAGAATGATTGTTTTATCTTAATCAAAAACATAAGTTATAATTAATGACATACGGTTGGATAGTCGGAACAATCAAAGGCTTGAATTTGAGTAATCCCACTAACACCTTCAAGTAGATTATTGTAATATTCATCTGGACTGTGACCAATTGGGGTCTCCACACCCATCCCGGTCACAACCACTCGTCTCCGGTTTGGTGGATGGTTCGCTTTCATTGCAGATTCGGTTGATGGTTGCGTCACTACACCCATCTCTTCACCTAAAGTTCGGTTTAGAAGCCAAAGTTATATATATATATATAGCAAAATCATGTGGAGTATGTCTAAATGTCCTAGTAGACTGCATTAAGTTTATAGGATCAAAGAATCATTTATGCTATATGTAGCAATGTTGCAATGAGTTAATATTTATTGGACAATTTTAAGAAGTGTCCAATAAACACATATTTTTGTAGGTCACTAATTGTTTTTATACTGTTATTTTTTAAAATAATGTCATAAGAGGAGTAATAAAAGTGTCTGTAAAAACTTGTGAGAAGATTAGATAGTAGTATTAATTACTAGAATGGGGTGGATGGGAAGAAAGACGGTGACGGTGGCAGTGGCGATGGAGGGAGACAAGAAAAACAGAAGTAAAGCGATGGCGGGAGGTGGATGTAATGAAATTGCGATTGAATGTTGATGTTGATCGGAGGTGGTCATTGATCAAAGAAGCAGAAGCAAAAGCAGAAGCTGCTGCCATGTTAATTGGGTAATTATAATACTAATGGCGGAAATTAATGAAATGAAGAAGTATATATATATATATATATAGAGTAAGAATCATTTGTTAACCATCCATTTCTTGTTAACTTTATGAACCTTGCTCCACCAATAGGATTGCAAGATTGGGTGATAGAGTAAGAATCATTTGTTAACCATCCATTTCTTGTTAACTTTATGAACCTTGCTCCACCAATAGGATTGCAAGATTGGGTGATGTTTAATGCATTTGTATATTTAATGGAAAAGGGTATAAACGTCATTTTGTAAGTAACCATTTTTCATTTATTTTATTGGGGAGTTACAAGATTCTAGTTTCCATAATAGTATTGTCGGTTACGATTGTAGTATTATTTTTCCATTTTCATCATATTTTTGAAATCAAAGAATTATTATTATAGATTTCCGGTTCATTTGTTTGATAAAATCGTGTAGTCGTTTTATTCCAGAAAATTTTCCGGTATTCATCTTAAGTCGTAAAACACATGAACATATCCGATTCAAGTGTAGTTTATGATTCATTTATTTATTTGGGGGTTACAAGAATAAAGCCTCCTTGATTCAAGTGTAGGTTATGATTTCAAAAAAATTTCCATTTTCAAACTAATGTTAAAATCATATGAACATTTACGGAATTGAATATATAAATATTGTGTTACGTTTGATGTTATTCTTTTTTTTGTTAACCTTTTACAGAATGATTTAGATGTATTGTAACTGTTTTGAAGGTGTGTTCAACAATGAACATATTTGTAGGTGTTCATGTATGTTCAACTAAGAAAAAGTTTATATTTAACTGTAATGTAACTGTTTTGAAGATGTGTTCAACCATGAACATATTTGTAGGTGTTCATGTATGTTCAACTAAGAAAAAGTTTATATTTAACTGTAATGTAACTGTTTTGAAGATGTGTTCAACAATGAACATATTTGTAGGTGTTCATGAATGTTTATCATGTGCATTTGAAACAATGGGATATTTAACTGTTTTGATTTAGATGTAATATAACTGTTTTGAAAGTGTGTTCAACAACAATGAACATATTTGTAGGTGTTCATGAATGTTCATCATGCATGTGCATTTGAACAATGGGAGATTTAATTCCCCATTGTTCATTTCGGTTACTATTGTTGTTCAATGGAACAATTAATGAGGCATTTAATAGCATTTAAAACAATGGAATATTTAATTCCCCAAATTACCCTTAACCATTGTTGTTCACTTGACCATTTAAGAAATAAATTCCCTTTTATTAATTAGAAATTTACTTTTAATCTCAACCATTCAATGGTAAGATGAAAGATTTAGATTAGTTCACAAAGTTAACAACAAAACTATGGTTAACAAAAGAACTCAACCCTATATATATATATATATATATATATATATATATATATATATATATATATATATATATAATATATATGCATACATATACATACATAAAGCATGAATAAATGGAGCCTTCATTTCATTTCTAAACAAGGTGTCTGTTTACATAGATGCGGCTGAAGGCTTTCTGCATGTAGGCAACGTGATTTCACAAAATTAACCAAACACATCCCTTATAGGGGCTTAGGAAATCCTGATATTTTGTAGTAACTATTAGATCCAATCTCATTCATCCATCTAATAATTAAGGATTTAAAATAATTAAGAGAAATATTAATTAAAAACAAAATTTTATGCCACTAAAATAGGTAAAAAGGATAAAAATGTCAAAACACATTGAAATTCAGTGTTATCTAATTTAGGCACGTATCGATAATTTAGGCAATAAATCAAATGTGATAATCTCACAATATTGAAACATATCAATCAAATTCGATTACACTATTTCGACTACACTATATATCACAACAATCTACAACGATTTTAATTCTAGTTTTACATTATATCACGTAAGATAACACAATGTATCACATTGTGTGACACTGTGTGGCAACCTTGTATCACGAAGGAGGTAAGTCTTTCGGTTACACATTGTATCACGTAAGATAACACAATGTATCACATTGTGTGACACCGTGTAATGTGTATCACGTAAGATAGCATACACCGGTATTGTTTTAGCTATAAGATAACACAATGTATCACATTGGGTGACACTGTGTGACACCTATTTGCAACACAGATCACAACGAGATGAAACAAGGATGCAACCTTCGGTACAAAAGAAAATGATGGAGCAAGGATGCATGCTTCAACATCAAGAATGAATATTTCATACGATTGAAATTTGTTGAGATATATATTCAAGGAAACTCAATATTAAATTGATAAGGGATTGATATTTTCGGTTAAATTTTTTTTAATTTATCAAATCACTAAAATGACCTCCCTTATTAATTAATAAAAAATTAATAAATTAAGATGGATGGATGAGATTGGATCTCGTAGTTACCACAAAATACTAGGATCTCATATGATTAGGCCCCTATATATATATATATATATATATATATATATATATATATATATATATATAGAGAGAGAGAGAGAGAGGTGGTTTCAATTAGAAACCATATTAGATTGGAAACTTTGGAAACCGTCAATTTCATTGGTTAAAATTAATGAAATTGGTTCATAAAATTGTTTAATATGATCAAGTTGTTTCATATAATTCTTTTGTTAATGAAATTGTTTCATATATTTGTGTTTTTTTATGTAGTTTCATCTATTTTTCTCATTCTGATTAAATTGTTTCATGTATTTTCGTAGTCTGTTGAAACTTTTTCATTTTTACATAAAAAACACAAATATATGCAACGATTTCATCAATAAAAGAATTATATTAAACAATTTCATGAACTTAACCAATGAAATCGAGGGTTTCCACGGTTTTCAAAATTAGAGTGGTTTCCATTTGATCGCTCCCCTATATATATATATATATATATATATAGAGAGAGAGAGAGAGAGAGAGAGAGAGAGAGAGAGGGAGGATAATGCGAGAAGTTAAACATTTTGCGAGAAGGCGAGAAGTGTTTAATCATATATGATTACACAACTTGTAAGTGTGTTTAATCATGTATGATTAAACGTTTATATATTGCCAATATAACATGTGTATAATCATATATGATTAAGCTTGTGTATCATATATGATTAAACATTTCTCGCCTTCTCGCAAAATGTTTAGCTTCTCGTTTGAACCTACCCCTATATATATATATATATATATATATATATATATATAGGATTAGGTTCATTTGAGAAATGCTAAAAATATAAGAAATAAGAAAATTATCATAGCCCTTTATCTGGTCAACATTTGCATCTTTGACCGTGAAGCACCAGATAATTCCTTGTGTGATCTGTAGAAGATAGAGGGGTAGTTTCGTAAAATTCACGGGACAAGTTCATATATGAACCTGTATGATTCACATATGAATTATATGTTGTTTAATTCACATATGAACTTTTTTAACTGATTCATATATGAACCTTTGTGATTCAATATATGAATCTCACAAATGTTCATATATGAATCTGTTAATTAGTTCAATTAATTCACATATGCACCTACAATTAATTAGTTAATATGTGGATCAGTTAATTGGTTCATATATGAAGCAACTAAAAATGTTCATATGTGAATTACACTGGTTCACATATGAACATATAGTTCATATGTGAATTATTCAAGTTCATATGTGAACTCGTTCCGTGTATTTGTAAAAATTACGAAACTGTCCTTCTATTTTTGGAATAGCCACAACTTTTGACCAGTCAAAGCCGTAATTGTTGACCAGTCAAAGCCGATCTTGACCGAATGAAAGGCTAAGATAACTTCTCTATTTATCATATATTTAACATTTCACAAATGAACCCCTCTATATATATATATATATATACATATATACAGAGAGAGAGAGAGAGAAACATAAACTCACTGTCCTACGTTTGGCATGACATTGGAGATGACAAAAATTCATTGTCCCACTTTTGGCGCGACATGGGATAGGGACAAAGACTCGACAGGGTGGGACAAGATGGACAAAAAATGGTATTTTTTTGTTCCACCAAAATAGGTGGAACAACATGGACAAAAGTGAGACAAAAACTAAAAATTAATGATCTACCGTCATTTGATATATAATCATAATATGGTATTAATCTTAATGGTCACCACTACCCATTGCCACCACCACCACCACCATCGACGACCACCAGTAGCCACCGCCAACCACCATCGGCCACATCTACCTATTCATCCACTATAATAACCTCCTCCACCACCTTCACAACCATCGACCATCGCCACCACCACTACCATTGTCGACCACTTCCACTAACACCGATAACCACCACCCATGACCGCCACCACCATCAACGACCATCGGTAGCCACTGCTAACCATCGTCGACCATTTCCACCTCTTCCTCTACTACAACAACTTCCTCCACCTCCACACCCACCGCCCATCGCCACCTTCGTCGATCACCACCACCCATTGCCGCCGCCACCGACGCTCACCGCCAACCACCGTTGGCCACCTCCACCTCTTCCTCCATTACAACATATTTTTCCATTGTCCACCGCCACCACCACCACCATCGTCGACCACCTATACCTCCGCCACATCAACCACAACTACCTCCTGCACTGTAACAAAATGTATCATTTTAGGGTAATACATAAATCGGTAATTTTAAGGGAAAAATAAGATATAGGATTTTGGATTGAATCCTATATTTTATAGTCTTGGTGTATGAATGATTCAATTACGAGTCCAACGGTTCTTTCTGGAGCAAAATCGGAGCTATAACGAAGAAGTTATGGCCAAAACAGTGATCGAGCATGAAAAATGAATAAAATCGGACGAACGGTGCACGGGGCGACTTAGGGTCATCCGAGAAACTTAGGAACATCCGGGCGAGTTGTGGGGCGGGTTAGGCCGCGTGGTAACCCGCGCGGAGCCCTGTTCGAGCATAAAACCCGATTTTCAACCCTATAACTTCATTTCTTCATAACTTTTGCATAACAACTCCGTTTTTGGTGATTCAAGTTGCCATGGTTTCATTTTTAGAGATCTTCAAGGATATAGCAAGAGATTTGAAGTCTATTGGAAAATACAAGAGTATTTTGTGGTGGTAAGTTCCTCATCTCTCTCAATGTTAAGCTAGGGTTTGATGATTTCATCATTTTCCCTTTCATCCTTCAACTTGGGTGTGATTTTGATGACTTGTGTAGTGAAGGTGACCTTGTAGATGTGTTGGATCTAAGATCTAGGGAGATTTCATGGTGATTCAAGCCTTCATTAAAGGAGATTCAAGTTTTGGGGGTAAAATCTAGATTTAGCCTAAATGTAGCAATGTGAGTTCAAGTTGATTTGTGAAAACGTTGTACATGCCAAAATGTTTATTTTAAAGTATTTATGTGTTTAACATGAAATTATCATTTGTGGAGTTACTTGATGGGTTTTGGATATTTGAGAAGTTTGGTTTTATAAACCTTGTAAAACACCCATATTGGGGATTTTAGGGCATTTTTATAAATGAGTCATAAATGGGTGTGTTTGGTGATTTATTGCATAAGTGAGATTATTTGGTTAAAAAGCCATTTTAGTTTTTGTTTTGGAGAAATGCGTAATTTTGTGTTATGGGTCGTCTTGAAGAAGAAAATGATATAAAATCATTTGGAAAGTAATTTGTCCCAATTTAAACTGCATTGGAGTCTGCACACGTATTTTGGGAGTGTGTCTGCATAAAGTGAGTCAATTGCGTTATTCTTTTGGGGAGTCGTTAATCGTTGGTCACAAAAGGAGTTTTGATCATTGTGGCTCGGTGTCGACTTAAAAGAGTCTTGAGGACACTTGTCCGGTTTTGAATGGCTCAAGTAGCCCCATCATGACGTACGTACTAATATACCTTGTTGCATTTTGGTGTTGGTTACATGTTCGAGTGCGTTGGTCATTTCGGGTTAGGCATGTAATGTTAGAATGTGTTGCATTGGATCCATAGGCACATAAGTCAGTCTGTTTTGGGTGATCAATTGGGTACTGCGGGGTTAAACTCCGGTACCCTTGTTTTATGACCGGAAACTTTACAAATGATCGCTAAGAGGGTTGAGTTTGTTAGTGCTACCGGGGAAGTAGGCGTTAGGACCTCAGTCGCTTGAAGTAATGTCTGGGAGGTAGTCTTTAAGTGTGTCGGGCCTTCGGGATGGAGTTCTTCAGAATGTTTCATCAAGGTCAACTGACTTGGCGTGATGCTTGTTAAAGAAGTCGGAGGGACACCTGATTGTGATGTCGTGAGGTGTCATGTGATTAACGTTGCATGGGTGACATACTTTTGTGTTCCTCCACCCTTAACGGATACGGGTCTCCCCCGTTGTCGTCTATCAACATTTTAAATATAAGGACATTTCACTTTATCATCTTTGGTCTTATGTGGTCGACAGTAAATGAGGACCATAATATTGGACCTTCCTCCACGTATATTAAGGTTTGAATGATGTATGTCGCCCCACGTTTGGGTGTTTGGGTTTCCTTTCAATTTATGGTCGTGTGAGTATTGGGCCTAACGTCCGTGTTTTTGGTATCATTTTGTACATGCAGGTTTTAACCAAGTAGTGTTGGTTGAGTATTTTGCCCCACCCGTGTTTGGGTGTTTTGGGATGCAACACTTTATGAATAATGTTTTGTAGTGGGGTGTCCACCTTTGAAAAATGCATGAAATTGGAAAAGAGTCGTCTTCGAGTTTAAAGTAAACCATTTGAAAGATCACGATTTTTATTGGTGATCCATTTCTATAAAGATATATTTGTTTATGTAAAACTCTTGAACTCACTAGGCGTTAGCCTAATCTTTTTATTTGTCGACATGTGCAACAGGTTCCGGTTGGGAATAACTCTAGTGACACTATGATGAGAGGAGTGTTAGTCGTGTGCTCAAGAGGTGGATATCTTAGTGAAGTCTTCCACACTTGTTTTTCGGGAAGGGCAATTTATAGTTGGGATTAAGTAACCCCGACTTTGGTCTAGTCCTTGTATAAGACTGGAGTTTATATTTGTTGAGGTTAAATAGAAAGTTTTAATTTGGAGAGTTATCTTTTACTTGATGTAATGTCGAAATTTTGAATTAGTTTCTCTTACCAAATTTGAGGGTGTTACATACACCACCACTATCCACTATCTCTCACATCCTTCACAACTACCGTCTTTCACCAACCACCCAACGCCTTTATATTTACATGTCACTAAACTAATCCAATTCATAAAGATCTTCCAAATTGAATCAAATATTATATTTTCATTTGTATGAATCGATTTTTTTCAAACTACTATCAATTATTTCAGATTCTTCATTCAAATTTCGTACTGTTGTTTTTGTATGTATTTATATGTATAAAAATTACGTAAAAAAATAAGAATGTTTTTAATTAAATTATGTAAAGATATATTTTATTTGTATCATTTATAACAATTATATGCCATAAAACCATCATACAACTTTTAGGGAAACTTATCTAGCCCTGTCCTATCCAGTCTTAGTCGTACCAAATACAAGACAGATATTTGTCATGTCCAATTATGTCCATTCCAATCTAGTCTTAGCCTCTTGTTCTTTCATGTCCAGTCCTGTCCAATCATGTCTGTGTACCAAACATTACCATAGTGACGTTCAAATGCAACTCCTTTACATGGTGCAACTCATGCAACCCCTCTATCCACCACTCATTTTATTTTCACTTTTGTAATTAAAAAAGGGAAAAAAGCTGAAAATAAAATGAGTGATGGATAGAGGGGTTGAATGGGTTGTTGTAACACCCGGAATTTTCGATGAGTGAAGATCATCCAGACGTTTTTGGCACTTGTAAATGGTGGGATTTTGTTGGGGGAAAACATTATCTAAAGTCCCTTAGAGTATCGGGAGTGTTGGCATTGAAAAAGTTGAGTTTCGGGGCTTTGAAAAGGTCCTGCTACAATGTCCGACGACTATGACAGTGTCATAGTCGCAGGGAATGGACAGAAGGCTTTCTCATTCCCTCTTAACCCAAATCAGTTCCAAATTCTCTCAAACCTCCCAAGAACGACCCAACACCACCCTTTGACATTTTGGGGCATCTTTGGCTCAAATCTTTGCATATCATGGTGGTAAACCGTCGTCAAGCTCAAGTGTAGAAGGTATAAATCAAGAGCCTCCATCTTCATCTTCAACCTCAAGCTCCATGTTAGGGTTTTCTAGGTTTTCACGAACACCTATGTGGTTTTTTGGAAGGATTTGCTTGTGGATTCAAATTTCTTCAAAGGAGCTCAAGTTGGGGTAAAATCTAGATTTAGCCTAAATCTAGCAAGGTGAGTTCAAGTTGCTTTGTGAAAACTATGTACATTCCAAAATGTTTATTTTGAAGTAAAAATATGTTTTTCCTTGGTAATTGTCAATGTGTTGAGTTTTTGGATAAAATTTCATATTTGATAAACTTGGGATGTTTTAGTCTCATAAAATGCTCATAATTGGGATTTGGATATCTTGATAAGTAATAGCATGATTTATGCATCTTTGGTGATTTTTCACAAATGAAGTGTATTTTATGAGTTATGCATTTCGGTGTATTTAATTTCATACACCATTTGGAAAACCGTTTGTCCCAATTGATGATGAGTTGTGGGTTAGTCACATTTTTGAGGTGTGCGTCGGTGTAAACGTCGTTTAAATACGTTTTATTATTTGGGGGTTGTTATTTATTGGCAAAATGGATTTTTGAGCATTTTAACTCGGTTTTGACTTAAAAGAGTCTTGATGACATTTGTCCGGTTTTAATGGCTCAATATAAAGCCCCATTTATGATTTGCATTTGAATGCATCTTGTGGTATATTAATAATAATTACATGCTCGAGTGCGTTAGTCATTTCTGTGTAGTCATGTAATTTTAGACTGTGTTGCATTGGATCCATAGGTACATAAGTCAATTTTTATTTGATGGTCAACTGGGTATTACGGGGTTGGACTCTAAGGCCAGTGTTTTATGACCTTAACCTTTCAAGTGTACATTAGGAGGGCTGAGTCCGGTTGTGCTATCATATTGATGGACTTTTGGGGCCTACGTCATGTCGGGGCAATGTCTTGATTGTAACCCCCGACTGTGTCGGGCCTTTGGTGGTATTCATGGTAATATGCACTAAGGTCACCTGTCTCTTTTGGTGTAGCTTGAAGGAAGTCGTAGGGTGTAACACCCCAATTTCCGAAAGGTATCACTTTAAGTTAATACAGAAACCGATATATCAAGGAAAAATAAGATATTTAATCTTGGACTTGAATCCTAGATTTTATAGTCTAGATAGATGAATGATTCAATTACGAGTCCAACGGTTCTTTCCGGAGCGAAAACGGAGCTATAATGAAGAAGTTACGGCTAAACCAGTGAACGAGAAGAAAACGGGACGAACAGTGGATTACACGACTTGTGCCGCGGCTTAGGCTCGATCCCGTGACTTGAAAGGACACGGGCGACTTATGTCACGACTTAGAGTCGCGGCATAACTCGCGAAACTCACTGTCGAGCTAAAAACCGATTTTCAGCCATTAGCCTCATTTCTCTCAATCCCAAACCCTAAATCTTCTTCCCTTTTCTCTCCCAAACCGACCCCAAACCCCAAAATCGAACCCTAAACCATTTTGAGGATTTTTCCTCATCAAACCACATGATTCTTCATCATCTAACTAGTTGGGATAATGAACCACCTTCAGACCAAGTTCTTAAGGGTTTCATCTAACCTTTCACCATTTGAAGATTTGAAGTTTATGGTTCGTTTTGGTGTTCTACAAGGGTTTTGGTTGGATGGATTCAAGTTGAGGTTTGAGGTAATCACCCATTTTCTTCATTTGTGGAAATTAGGGTTTTGACATAAGTTGAGATCTTTATGTAAAACATTTGGGGAATGTTTCTATATGATTGTTTATGGTTGGAAATGTATGGATCTAGGTTTCAGGAGTTTCTGGCTTGAGGATTCATGAGTTCTTCAAAGGAGCTCAAGTGGGGTGAAATCTAGATTTAGCCTAAATCTAGCAAGGTGAGTTCAAGATGATTTATGAAAACGGTGTACATGCCAAAATGTTATTTTAAAATGTTTATATTTTACACCAAATTGTTAACTGCTGATAAGTTTAAGTATCTGGTTATATCCATCTTTATAAACTCATGAAACATGCATTTTTGTGATTTTGGGCTTGTTGACAAATAAAGCATTTTGATATGTTTCTTTGACGTATATTATATAAATGGAGCCCATTTGATGTAAATGTCATTTACATGATTTTGTACTTACGTCTATTTGGAAAATGTGCAAAACTGTGTCACGAGGTATTTTGGGAAATAAGAGTAAAGAGTTTATTTGGGAAATTGTTCGCCGCAATCAATGTTGAGTTGTGTTATTTTTACACTTTTGGGACCGTTGTGTCTTTGTCAGTCGGCTAAACGTGTTTTTAATGTACAAAGGATTTCGTTGGAGATTTACGTAAATTGTTGGGCCTTTGGCTCGGTTTTGACTAAATGAGTCGTGTGGACATTTGTCCGAAATTATAACCAGCGGGGGTTTTGACTAAATGAGTCGTGTGGACATTTGTCCGAAATTATAACAAGTGGGGGTTTTGACCAAATGAGTCGTGTGGACATTTGTCCGGAGTTATAACAGCGGGGGTTTTGACTAGATGACGATTAATTTTGTATCGTTGGTGAGTTACATGTTTTGAGTGTGTGGGTCATTCAATTGGAGTCATGTAACGTTAGATGGTGTTGTAATGGATCCATAGGCACGTAAGTTCTGTCGGTCTTGTAAGGCCGGAGGTTTTGGGTTACTTTTAGTGACCGCTCGGGTTTGCTAGCGAGTAGGCAATAAGCGGCACGGGCCGTTGAGGTGTAACTCGTCTAGATTGGATAGGCACCCATGTCTGGTAAGTCCTCGAAAGTGGAACTCGAAATGGAGTAAGGCCAGAGGCATTAAACGGTCCGTGGTATGATGCCAGTGGGGGCATGAGAACCAGGATATCGGGATGTGTGGTGAAATCCAATAACATCGCAGGTAGCTCCATTCACGTGTTCTCGCTACCCAAAATGGAAACGTTTAGATGACATGCAAGGAAGTCGCGTGAACGGCCTACTTGCGTGTACTCTATTCTCGGTGTATACGAATCTCTTCATCGTTGATTTTAGGCTATGAATTCAAAAGATATGCAAGTAACATGTGATGACCTTAACATGAAAATAAACCTATAAATCAGCAAATTAATCCCAGTCACAAAACAAAAGAAATAAATAAAAATGGAGACTAAGTGAAGTGATTTGAACCTGTCCTACTCCTTAGGAGTAGACTGTGAAGCCTCTATTGCTGATGTTGCATGTTGTGGTACCAATCTCTGCATTTTTTTAGTAAGGTGCTCTCCTTCTTCCGCTGATGGATCACTTGTTGACAACTTCTTGAAAAATGGTGGAATTTGTTGGAGCACATCAGTATGCTCCTCAGCCTGAACGATCCTCGCCAACTCATTTTGGTGTTTCTCTTTCCACTTATGCTTATATACTTCCCTTATCACTTCCTTCACTCCTTGATCACGACACAAGACTTCGATGGCACATATGGGGGAATATTTCATCCCATCATGATTTTTCCACACCACCTCACCGACACTAGAACTTGATTTTCTGAAGCTTCCCGAGCCCTTGGATTGATCGTCACGTCCCTTTTTCAAAACAACTTGAAGACCTTTTGCACAACTTTGCTGCAAGGATGCTGCAGCATCTGCAATAATATGGTTGTTCTGTACAGATTCAAAGCATGGGTTAATGACAATCTTGGCATTTTGTTGCACCTTTTCACCATTTTGAAGTGAAGAGGGGTTGCTCAAATGCTCAGATTCTTCCTCAGAACTCTCTATCTCTTGACTATTTTCCAAAGTATTGACCTCATCCTTATCCTTACCACTACTCTCAAATTTTTCAATCTCACTTGGTATAGGATTTTGGATTTGTCTATTACGCTCACTAATGATATCTCCAACACAAATCGTTATGTTAATAACAACTCCATTTATGTTCTGTAAGAAATCATTCATCAAAGCTTCAAGAGATTCGAAGTTTTCAGTTTGTTCTGAAGAGGGTGTAGGGGGTAAAAATGAGTTGCTAAAATCATCCCTTTGAAAACTCCTAGAAAAATCAACTTGTTCCTCCCAAGATTGGTCAAAAGTATTCGAGTAAGTGTTACTCCAATCTTGGTAGGGAGGTATTGGTGATGTGAAAGTGCCATGATCTTGACCATTTAAAAACAAATTAGGATGATCCTCCCATGATTGATTGTAACCATTGAAGTGTGAGGTATCCCAATTACTATCTTCCATGAAATAATGGGATTCGGGGTTCGAAGGACAATTATACGAGAAATGATTTCCGCCACAATAGTCACAGAAAACAGTTTCATACGGCTCAAACGAATGTCCCATGGAATCCATATTCACAGAAAGAAAAACTCAAAGATTTGTTATTCGGACATACATGGAGACGTATGACGAGCAACAAAGATGGTAGAAAAATTAGCTTAACAAAACTCAATCTCTAAACAACAATAGATTTATGCCTATCCCCGGCAACGGTGTGACACCTGTCAAATTCTGAATCATAAGGTTAGCATCCTTGAAATTATTAGAATATGTTATAGTGTTGTCACTCCT
The DNA here is from genome assembly GCA_023525745.1 of Arctium lappa. Lineage (NCBI taxonomy): Eukaryota > Viridiplantae > Streptophyta > Magnoliopsida > Asterales > Asteraceae > Arctium > Arctium lappa. Next base: position 171,571,934 of record CM042047.1, read on the forward strand.
AGAATTTAATTAAAATTATTAAAATAAAAGCTTCTCGAAAAATTTAGAAGTTGTGTTAAAAACCCATAACAGTTCCGCATCTGACCGTCACTGTCCAGAAATGCCAAAATAAGTGAGCAAAAGTCTAAAATCCATAAACTATAAAAATTAGTATGTTAATTTGTCTTGCATCGCTAAATTTTCAAATTTGACATTTTATTAGCAAATATTGAGAATGGGTATTTCGGTTCTCAATTATATCTGATATTTATAAACTAGACTAGTAATTTATTTAAAATATATATATATATATATATATATATATATATATATATATATATTAAACTAAATCTTTTGATAATGGTGAGTCATTAAGGACACTTGTCTTAATTTTACATATATTATAATTATTCTATTAATTAAAAACAAATTAAAAACAAGACTTACCCTCATTTTCAATTTTAACCTTTCACCTCCTCTCCCTCTCTTCTCTTATGTTCGGCCGAAGAAGAAGCCACCACCACCACCATTTCCATTTTTTTTTGTTGATTAAAAACCAAATCCAAGCTAGAAATCCTCAACATATTGAAGTCATAATCAAGTTTCCTTCTCAAATTTCCAAGGTAATCTCAAAAACTACATTTATTTTTATGCATGTTCTCATTTTCAAATTTTGGGTTTGAGGAGTAAAAGTTTGCATCTAAATGTGGTATAAATTAGGTTTTGTTGATAAAATAGCTTTCAAATTTATGTTCATATATTCAAAAATGAGTTTTTGATTCTTGTTTTTCAAAAGAAAACTTGTTTATCATCAAGTTTAGAGTTTATGATGAAAATGTTGAATTTTGGTATTATAAACCACTAAAATGTTGGTATTATTGAAATTATGATTATGTTATCATAATGAAATGTTAGTATAAAAATGTTCTTATGAAGGAATTTCCCAAATTCCACATGATTAAGAACTTAGTAATAATGTTAATGTCATTTATTTGGTGTTGTGTTCATGCATGCATTTGGATGAGCATTTTGATTGCAATGAATCCATGATACATAAGTTAGTTTATCATGTAATGAGGAGTGAAGACATGGTTTATAATCAAAAACCATGTCTAATGATCATCATTTTTTTGGTTTAAAATAGTATCTTCTTCATTTTAGAATCTGTCCAGAAAATGGACTTCACTTCTAGCTTGCACAACTCACAAACCACATGTCCAAATTTGGGGTTTTTGCTCCTAAACTTTAATTTAGAATGTTAGCTTTCTAAAAAGTCCGAAAACACTGAATTTGGAGTTGATTTGGGCACTCAAATGGAATTTATAAGAAAAGGGTGCAATCTGTCCAGTGAGGACAGAATCATACACCCAACTTGTAAAGACCATAACTCCCACACTACTCATCCAAAATAAGTGATTTTTTTTTCCAAAAGATAGGATTTTGAGTTAGATTTGCAATCAATTATGGCTCATTGCATAATTCGGAGTCTTGATATCCCTAATGTAAGCTGCAAGTGAAGTGTGTCACTGATCTGAAAATCAGTGACCTTCTGTTTTGTGGAAATTATTTAGGGTATCAAAACATCTATATAAATTATGAAATTGTGCAGAATTGTTCACAACTCAGTATACTAATTCCTAAAAAATTTTGGTAAAGCAAGTCCTTTGGAAGATCAATTATCTTTATCATTTTGTAGACTCATTTTCTGGACAGCAAGTGCTGAAAATCCAGAAAGATAGTTCTATCAAATTTAAGCATTGTATTTAAGTATTCTAAATTCTATTTTAGCTTTAAGTTGAATTTGAACTAATACACATAATTATTGGCATTTCAATAAATCACTTGGACGGATTATTGGACTTAGGAACAAGTTTTGACGTATGGCATCTTTCGTTATAGGAAACTTAGGGAGTGACAACTACCGGTGAACTCTATCCCTAAAGCACCGCACTTTCTTTGAAAGGTGAGTATTCACAGCCCCACTTTTATCGTTTTAACTAATTTTGGGGTGAAAAACATGCTTTAGTTGTGTATTTAAAGATTCATGAGAATTGTTTGAAAGTATTGCGAATTGGCAATTTATAAGGCTTTGTTAAAAGCGTTTGGAATTATAAGTTATATGATAAGTATGCAACTGATGTGTTGAGTATTAAATGTTAAGACCCTGTGACACTACTATTAACTCGAAGAAAATCGGGCCTATAGTATTAGTGGATAGCGTTATTTGGTGTGACAAACCCACCTTAATGCTGACGAGCAGGGGTGCACTATACTAGAGAAGATGACTAAACATGTGGCTCGAACCACCGCTGAGTTAGTTCATCGGGGGCGTTGAAATTGGTCAGGGACGGCTTAGTAGTGGCTCAACGTAATATTATCTTTGCATACACTTATCATAAAGAAATTAAATTATGGTACTCATGAATCAAAGAATTGAAGTTTGGTTTATACGTATGTTTTTCAAATGACAACTTGCATATAAAAATGATTTGTGCATATTTAAAACCTGTGAACTCACCAACTCTTTGTAGTTGACCTTGGTTTTTATTCATGCTTTTCAGGAATCAAGAAGGTAATTCCATGATGTATTAGCAGCGCACTTCATATTTTGAAGCAAGATTATTACGTTTTATGCGTATCGATATATTTTAAGTTGGGAATTGTAAACAATGTCAATACTATGTTCTTAAAAATGTAAGGTCTTTTGAAAGTTAAATGAATGTTGGTATGTTTATAATCTTGTGCTATGACATCGGAGCTGTTATGCCTCGTGTTTCCGCTTTAGCGGGGTGTGACAAACGGCGCCAAAAACTTGATACGGATGTTTGCACACCTTAGACATGTGATAATTGAATCTCAAAGCAAGTATACAATGGGATCCAATATCGTCTTTTCAAGTAATAAAATGGTAAGAACCAAGTATCGTATTCCACAGGGATAGGTATCTTATGTTGCAAGATCTCGAGATGAAAAACTAACTTCAGATGGTGAGTTTGAAGACTTTGTTTGAGTTGGTTAACAGTGATATGATTAACAAGATATATAAAGATAGAATGGGTGCAAGACTTAAAGTGAGGAGTAAACACAAATTCTGGAGGCCAATGCTATAGAAATGCTATAGCATGTAACACTCTAAAATTTCCGAGTAAAATAAAACCTGGAAATATGGCAACGAGACATCCGAAATGATATACACTTCCCATAAAGGGGATCAGTCCTTAAGACTATACAAAACTCATACGGATATAGAATTTATCAACAATACTAATCTAAACATAACCGTCTAGACTATAACACTTGACAATCCAAAATTCACTAAAAGATGGGACTTAAACAATGCCCAACACCAAAATACTAGACATCTCAAAATATGCCTCGAGTCCACGCTCGACTCTCAAAGACCCTGTGCAACCCACCGCTAAGGGAAACCTGTTATACATATCATTTTGAGAAAAAGTGTTAGGCTTAAAGCCTAGTGAGAACATACAGTTTATTCAAAATCAGAGATATAAACATCAGTATCATAAAGAAATCTTTTCATAAAGGTTTAGTTTATAAAAGATAACATTTCGCCACAACCGGGCATTTTCGGTCCAAAACTCGTTAAACGATGACAAAAGGACCATTTTACCAAGGATTGTGGTGTAACACAAAGTAGACCACAAATCCTTGTTATGAGCTAAACCATTTGGAATCCGCGGATACGAAACACAAAGTTCGTGCTTCAACGTGAGATCAAGCCCCAAGCGCAAAACCAAGGTATACTCCTTCGCTAGGATCACTATGAACCATGGCTAGTATCGTGCCTCACATAACCGTACTAAGTTTCCCCCGAGGAACATATGATCCATAGCTACAAAGTTGGGGAATATAACAGCCCAACAAAACAGTCGACTCAAAACCTAGGGATCCGCTAGTAATGGTACAGACTCGTCACAACAACATATGTGACCAACCATAAATAAACATATGGTATTAACACATTTTATAAACAAAATGTCATTTCCAGTTCAACTTCTGGTAAGAATGAAGATCATTAAAATGAGTTCATAAACATTCTTTTCACATATCCACATAATGTGCAAGTAAAACATCATTTTACACTTTAAGAAGTGATCAATTTGTCAAGAAATGCGTTTGGATTTATAAAACTTAAAATGACATAGTGGAACAATGTTATTGAAGAACAAAGTCCACTAGTTTTTTGGTTTACAACCTCCCTTTTTTGTCTCACACCCAAACTATAAAATTAGCTACTCATTACGTAAAATAAATTGCAAGAAATGTAAATAAAGTAAAAACATAATGTAAATGACGGAATGTAAATGACGGAAAATAAATGACGGAATGTAAATTACTAAATATAAATGACTGAAAGTAAAGAGCATAAAGTAAATGACATAAAGCAATAAATTAAACTAGAAGAATATGTCATGCAATGCTATAACAACCCATGTGTAAGAACAAGAATTCTAAAAGATTAAAAACTTGATATTAAAAGTTCTAGAGAGAGAGTCACAATATCAGTTCTAAAACTGATTTATTACCTCCTTCTCAAAACACAAAGCCATCATCCCTATTTATACCAAACAATGATGGCAAAGATGTAAATAAAAAGCTTAAAATAATAATAAAAGTACAACAACTAAAGTTTTTTCCAAAGTTACACTCCAAGTGATGCCAACACTCCAACTCCAGCCAACTACTACTTCTATTATTGCCAAAAATATATGGTTCCATTTCTATTATTGCCAAAAATATATGGTTCCATTGTAACAAAAGGTTGGATTTGGATTAATTTTGTTGGTCATCTTCATCAAATTCGTCCATGGCTCTTCCAACAAGCAGATCGGGATGCTGTAGCATTGACTGGCATAATGAAATCAGCGTAAAACATATGTTAGCTTCCATAAGTAGTAAAAGACAGGAAAATCATAAACTTAGCTCCATATAATAGAAAAGGGAAAATAAGATAAGAAAAATGGACTCAAAGTTGGGATTAAACAAAATGATCTATCTAAAAAGAAAGAAAAGATGTTTCATTCGCATTCTTCCTTTCTAAATGATTAAACTATATGTGGAAAACTCTTTAGCTCACTAGGCGTTAAGTCTAACCCTTTTTATTTGTCGGCATGTGCATTAGGTTTCCGTTGGAGATAGTGACTATGCTTGGGTATTAAGTCTTCCGCAGGTTGGAGATAGTGACTATGCATGAGTATGAGTAGCATCCGCCCTTTATGGTCCGTTTGTATAGATTATTTATGTGTATTGCAGTTGAATCTAAATATGGGGTTGTAGATGATTCATTTATTGATGTATTTAGAAAATTTTAATAAGTTGCTATTTCCAGATTTGAGGGTGTTACATAGGGACACTTGGGCTTTTATGTCGTGAAGTGTTATATAATTAACGTTGTATGAGTGACATACTTTTATGTTCCTCCACTCTCAATGGATACAGGTCTCCCCCGTCGTGGGCCAACAGTATTTTGGATAATTAATTGTCCATGCTTTAACATTTGGGTTTCATTCCATTTTATGGTCGCGTGAGTATTGAATTTTAGTTTCATGTTTTCGGTGGCATATTATATTTATATGGTTTGTTTTCCATAACTTATGAGTTGAGTAATATGCCCCACTCGTGTTTTGGGTGTTTAGAGATATAAAGTTTTATCCGCGTTTTTATAAATTGGGAATCCGTTTTCTATTCACATTTTGAGTGAGTTCTGGGTTGCATCACTTTATAAAGAATGTTTTGTGCTAAGGCGTTCGACCTTAAAGTAAATCATTTTGAAAGTTTGTATTTTAAGCTACATTCTTTCCTTTGTAACGAAATATTTATTAGTGTTGAAAACTCTTCAACTCCCTAGGCGTTAACATAACATTTTTATTTGTCGGAATGTGCATCAGGTTCCGGTTGAGGTATGACTCTAGCGACATTGTGAAGAGAAGAGTACTAGTTATATGTCTGAGGGTGAGTAGCTTGGTGAAGTCTTCCGAAATTACCTTGGGAATAACAACTTGTAATTGGGTTTAGTAACACTAGTAACACTCGACCTTTAATTAGTCTTTATGTAAGACTCTATTCATGTTGTTGATGGTTAAATTATAGAATCATATTCTAAGTATGAACTTGTCGTAAGAGATTTTACCCATCTTTGAGATATTATTGAAAATTTTAAATTAGTTGCTCTTTCCAAATTTGAGGATGTGACAAGTTGATATCAGAGCATAAGTTTGAGAGATTTAGGTATTAAGTTAGGATGCCTAGACTCAAACTGGCATTTTTCTAAGTGATGAAAGTGAGATTGTACTACTAGGCACTTTAAGATATGATATTTTGAGGTCAATAGAGTCACTAGAATAGGGAATCACGACGAAGGTTACAAGGACAATGAAGTACGGTACGTTCGTAATTGCACCTAGCCAGTGTCATGGTGAACTTACATATTACATGTGCATGCTTGAATCGCTTTTATGTGATGACCGATGGGGTAGTGGATGAATTTCTAAGGAGTAGTAGTTAGAAGAAGTTGACGTGTATAGCAGTGTCACTTTGAGTAACGGTTAAGCATAATGAATACATTAAGTTGACCATTTTAGGGTCGGGACTGTTGGTTGAATTAGGACCATAAGCCTATTGAATCGACTTTAGTTGTCGTCGTTACCTTAAGATGTTAAGCATCCGGAGGTCGGTCGTAAGATCGTTGGACTTGGTGGGCTCGGTCCTAAGATTTTAGGTCTCGACCAAAATTCATGCACGAAACTTACTTTTAAAATAAATTGCATAAAATATTTAATACTTTCCCAAACTTTCATGCGGGTCGTATTTTGGATCCGTGGAAAGACGTTTAACACACACGAGATTTTAAACCATGAGTTTAAACATGCATAAAATTGTTTTATTCCACATGGTTACAAACTTTGTTGAGATTTTTTTTATCCTTGTTTTTGTCGAATGTTACTTTCGGGTATCGTAATATTTACGATTTAACCTTGTTTAGGGTCTCGGGCAAGTAACTGTGATTTATGACATTGACATTGGATCTCCTCCACATATGTTAAGGTTTTAAAGGAAAAGTTATTTCCATGTTTCTGCGTATGAGTTTTCTTGGGAATTTTATTCCGTACGAGTTTTGTTGAGTTTTATAGAGTATTATTTTACGATGATTTTCAACGCATGAGTGAACCTTGGAATGCGTAGGCTTTGATTATGTTGCGTGTAAATTTATGAGTTTATTGAGCGTCATGTCTCATGCGAGTTTTATTGAAAAGTGTCACTTTATATCACATTGCACTGAAAATTTTGGAATTATGACCTTTTAATCATAATCTTGTCTTATGCTATTTGATTATTGTGAACGAAAATCTTGGCACCATTTGATTTTTGGTTGTCATTGAGTTTCATCGAGTTTTATGGAAATTTTATTAGGACTTGTAGAATTTTATTTTACGACATTTCGCACCGCGTATGTTAATGTATATAGAGACCCAGGCCTATGTTAGGGCCCAAGCCCATTTAGTCTACGTATATATTTGTTGTATTATGTAGTCTAGGGTAGATTTCTCTCATAATTTTGTTTTCAGTATTATAAGTTTTCTCTCAATCAATACATCGAGGTTTCAAACCTTCGGCATATTCATCGTGTTCTTCATTCATATCCAACTTCTAACATTGTATCAGAGTTGTAGGTTTGATCATTGGTTTACTGTTCATCTCGATTTTTCTGTTTATCGTCACAGTCGACTCGCCGCCGCCGCTGTTCTTGCCATCGCCGCCGTTGTTCTTGCCATCGTTGTTGTTCCTCGTTGTTCTTGCCATCGCCGCCGCTGTTCTTGTTTGAAACCATCGGTCGATCGATCGATCTGTTGGAAACCCTAGCCGCAACATCTTATCGGTCGAATACCCCCTTCGGTCGAATATCTTCTTCGGTCGAACATTATACCGGTTGAGCACACCGGTCGAACACCAATTCGGTCGAACATTCCTTCGATCGAACACTTCCTCCGGTCGAACACCCTTCGGTCGAACACACTTAGGTCGAATACCCCTTTTGGTCGAACACCCTTCGGTCGAAACTTCCCTTCGGTCGAACACCATCGGTCGAACACCCTTCGGTCGAACACTTCCTCCGGTCGAACCTTTCTCCGGTATTTAATACTGTTTCTCAGTATTTTTTCCTTATTTCATGGCTACCAATTTTAGTCACTCAAATCCCATCTCCATTGTTTTCAACGGTAGTAACTATATTCTTTGGCATCACCATATGACAATTCTGTTAAAGTCTTATGGTCTTTACACCTATGTTACTGGCGCATCTAAAGCTCCAGTTCAAGAAACAGCTAAGAATGTTGATGACTTTGCCAAACGAATGAATGAGTGGGATATTAATAATGCTCGTATCTTGGGCTTCATTAATGCCTCCACTACTCTGAGATCAACCAACAGTTCCTTGGTTATATTACAGCCAAAAGTCTCTGGGATTTTCTCGCCAAGCGGTATACATCTTCTGGTCTATCTCATCAGTATCAACTGTGGACCACTTTTCAGAACAAACGTCAACTTCCTGATCAATCCATCAACTCTTATATCTCTGAAATGCAGTCTCTCAGAGATCATATAAGTCTTGGAGCACCACAGATTTTTGATGAAACCGCTCAACAGTTCACCGCCTACTTCAACCAGCTGCATTTGAACACCATTTTGATGGGTTTGATTGATAAATTTGAGAATGTTCGTGCTTCCCTTCTTCATAGGCAGCCTTTACCTACTCTTGAAGAAGCAATATCTGAATTGCTAAGTGAAGAAACTCGTCTTCACATGCGTTCACCAGTGCCTGCTACTGATAGTGTTCTCTACACGTCTCATCCCAAGCCAAAAGGCAAATGGACCAATAATAATCATTCCAGATCTGTGGGAAAGGCGAACACATCCGAGTGTGCATTCTGTCATTCTCCGGCTCACCTTCTTCTTGATTGTCCTATTCGTAAGTGTCGTAAGTGTGGCATCACGCATCCGCGTCACTATGAGACTGACTGTCCGAAGAACTCAAAGTACACTAGTTCTCATAATCGGACTCATGTTGTTGTTGGGCCTACTGTTGCTGATACTAAGGCTTCTACAGCCTCCTCACCTGACCTAATGGAACTGATGCGTCGCAATCAGGAACTTATGGAACAGATCATGTCTGGTGCTATGGGTATGAACTCTCCACACTCAGCTGCATCAGGTAACGTATGGCTTTTTGACTCTGGGTGTTGCAATCATATGACACCTTGCCCTGATGGTTTCGCTTCTAAGAAACCACCTCAGCAATTTACGTCAGTCAGAACGGCTGACAACACTGGTCTACCGGTATCCTTTAGTGGAAATGTTTCCACTCCTCTTATACAATTACCGGATGTTCTGAATGTTCCCAAGTTATCTCTGAGCTTAGTTTCGATTGCTCAACTTCTTGAATCTAATTTGATCATTTTATTTCATTCTTCTGGTTGTGTTGTACAGGATCCAAAGACCAAGCAGATCCTTGGACTCGACCGTAAAGTTGGACGAATGATTGAAGTGGTCTACCTGCGTCTTCCTTTACCATCTTCAAGTTTTGTTGCCTCGGTTTCTAGCACTTCTTCCCTTGAGCTGTGGCATGCCCGACTGGGTCACTTATCTCTCGCCAGGATAAAGTCCTTAGCTCATTTAGGGGTTTTAGGAAATTGTGTCTCAACTGACAATATTTCTTTTTTATCTTGCAAACTTGACAAACATCATGCTTTACCTTTTGAAATGAATGAATTTAATTCTACTTCCTCTTTTGATATTATTCATTCTGATGTATGGGGACCAGCACCACATCCATCCATGGGTGGTGCTCGATATTTTGTTATTTTTATTGATGATCATACCCGTTTCACATGGATATATCTTATGAAACATCGTTCGGAATTACCTCAAATCTATATTATGTTTGCTCGAATGATTCACACCCAGTTCTCCAAATCTATAAAGATTCTTCGAGCTGATAATGCTATGGAATACAAAGAGTCATCTCTTCTCTCCTTTCTTCAATCTCAGGGGACTCTCTCTCAGTACTCCTGTCCTGGCACTTCTCCTCAAAATGGTCGTGCTGAACGCAAACACCGTCATATTCTTGATACGGTTCGCACTCTTCTCATTTCTGCTAAATGTCCAGAACGTTTTTGGGGTGAAGCTGCTTTTACCGCTGTTTATACTATCAATTGTCACCCTACTCCCATCCTTCACAATAAGTCTCCTTATGAGGCTCTTTATGAGGTCACTCCTGCCTATGAACTTCTAAAAGTTTGGGGTAGTGCTTGTTTTGTTCAACTGCAATCTCATGAACATACCAAACTTGAACCTCGCTCCAGACTGTGCTGCTTTCTTGGATATGGGATTGAGCACAAGGGTTATCGCTGCTGGGATCCTATCTCCCAGCGTCTTCGTATTTCTCGACATGTTACCTTCTGGGAACATGTTCCTTTCTCTTCTATATCCAAGTTTCGGGAGTCTCCTAATCTCACACCTCCGTTTTTCACTGATACTTCCGTCTCATTGGACTCACTCCAATCTGACATTATATCACCTCCACCTAGTATTCCAATTCCTTCTGAGTCAGCCTCTCCAAGTTTTCCTGATCATCATCAATCATCTGCTCCATCTGCACAACCAACATCTGAGGAGCCTGCTGAGACTTTGGCTCCTGAAACTACTTAATCTCAGAATGTTAGACGATCAGAACGGGTAAGACAAGTTCCTTCTCATCTTCGTGATTATTATGTTTATGCTACTCTGCTGTCAAATCACGAACCTACTTCCTACAAGGAAGCCTCTTCTAACTCTGATTGGCAGAAAGCTATGGATGAGGAACTTCAGGCACTTGACAAAGCTCAGACTTGGGGTTCTGTCCCTCTTCCACCAGGCAAGAAACCCATTGGCTCCAAATGGGTGTTCAAAATCAAAACCAAATCGGATGGATCTATTGATCGGTACAAAGCTCGGCTTGTGGCCAAGGGCTTCAATCAAGAATATGGTATTGATTATGAGGAGACGTTTGCACCTGTTGCTCGCGTCACATCTGTTCGTAGTCTTCTTGCCATTGTTGCTACAAAACAATGGCCTCTTTTTCAGATGGATGTTAAGAATGCCTTTTTGAATGGTGACTTATCTAAGGAAGTCTACATGACACCTCCTCCAGGTGTTCGACTTCCACAAGGTCATTTTTGTCGTCTTCGGAAGGCTCTTTATGGCCTCAAGCAAGCTCCGCGAGCTTGGTTTGAGAAATTCAGTTCCACTGTCACCTCTTTGGGCTTCTCACCCAGCAACTATGATTCAGGACTGTTTACTCGGACCACTGACGCTGGCACAATATTACTTCTCCTGTATGTGGATGATATGATCATTACTGGCAGTGACTCTACAGGCATAGCCAATCTGAAGTCATCTCTCAGCTCCTGTTTTGAGATGAAGGATCTTGGTTCTTTACACTATTTCCTTGGTCTTGAGGTGCTCTCTGATCCATCGGGTCTTTATCTGTGTCAAGCCAAATACACCTCAGATCTTTTGTCGAAAGCTGGGATTACTAACAACAAAACAACATCCACTCCTCTTGAACACAACCTTCATTTGGCTCCAAATGCTGGTCCACCCCTACGTGATCCTACTCTATATCGCCAGTTAGTGGGGTCACTTGTCTATCTGACAGTGACTCGACCTGATATTGCCTATGATGTTCATACTGTTAGTCAGTTCATGTCTGCACCTTGTTCTGATCACTATGCTGCTGTCCTGCGCATTCTTCGATACTTAAAAGGGACTATGTTTCATGGTCTTCATTTTCCATCCACCTCATCGTTGATTTTGCGAGGTTTTTCTGATGCTGATTGGGACAGTGACATGACTGATCGTCGCTCTACTACTGGCTACTGTTTCTTTCTAGGCGACTCTCTTATATCTTGGCGAAGCAAGAAACAATCACTCACAGCTCGATCCAGCACTGAAGCTGAATATCGAGCACTAGCTGACACAGCTCAAGAACTTGTGTGGTTACGCTGGCTTCTTTCTGACATGGGGGCTCCTCAACAGTCTCCAACTTCATTGCGGTGTGATAACAAAGTGCCATTCAGATTGCCCACAATGATGTATTCCACGAGCGCACGAAGCATATTGAAATTGACTGTCACTTTGTTCGTCAACATGTGACTCGTAAGACTATTCAGCTGCTTCCTATTTCGACTCTTGATCAACCGGCTGATATTTTTACTAAAGCTCATTTACCAGGACGATTTCGTGATCTTGTTTCCAAACTCCTACTGGCTCATTCTTCTCCTGATTGAGTTTGAGGATGAACTTTGAAGCGCATACACTTGAATTATCTTGTGCGTTAACTTATGAGTTTTTATCTAACATTTTATTTCGCTAGAGTTTTGTTGGCGGATGTTATCTCAGATGTTATTTTAGGAGTTTCAATATCGTGTGACTTTTCTTTTGAGTTTTATACAAGTATATTTCGTTGTACGCTACTTGATATTTGAGTTAATTTAACTTTTAGTGTAAGCAAGCTTATGAGCATTTTTTGATTTAACATATGATGGTTCATGTTGAACTGTTGCTTTGATCATTCTTCGGTTGTTGATTTTACCATTATTGTTTCACGCAATACGTTATATTGGTTTATTGTTATGCACAAGGTTCTAAATGGCGTGAGACGTGGTATGGCGGCGAGGCCAAGCCTCAAGCCTTAGGAGCCACGGCGAAGCCATGACGTTTTCAAGGCGAGACTTATGGCGTCAAATTTCTAATTCATATATAATATTATATATAAAAACGTATGTTTTGTAGTGTTACTCAATGAGTCAATAGTAATAAGAAAGTTAAATTAGGTTATATATTAAAAACTTTCAAATAAGACATTAAAAACGTAAAGAAAAATCAAATATCTCATTACGATAACTGCGCATTAGGCCATGGCATGCCATGAGCTTAACGTGGCGTGACACACAAACCTTGGTGCCATGGCGCGCCATGGCGGTTGTGCGGCGAGTTTTTTAGAACATTGGTTATGCATGACATTTTAACCACTATTATGGGACCAAGAGCATTTTATTTGTGCGGCCTAAAGTTTGAAATCAATCCAAATTATTTTTACGCTTGATCAAATCGCATACACCTATCATTTTGCTAAATTTAGGAAATAAACCGATATATGTGAGTCTTTTGGAAATTTTATTCCAGTGTCATTATATGGTTAAAGGAGAGAATTTTTGGAGTTTGGATTTGTGAATATTCTCTTTTGAAGTTTGTACAAATAATTGTTGCACATTATCTTAGTGCAGAAAATTATTTTCGTACACGACGTAGATTGATGCATGTTAAGACCATAGTGGCCCATTTGAAAAGTTTGTCCCACATATCTTGTTAATGTCGTTATTAACTTGGGTAATAATCGAATGGTTTTTGAAATAGATTTATATGTGTGGCGTTTGTGACCACTTTGCACACCTACCGAGTAAATGGTAGTGAATGTTTACACGTACGATTAATTGTTATAAATATTTTACGTTCAAAGTTGTATAAAATTTCAATTGGCATATTTGTTGAGTCCTATTGTTGGAAAACCTTGAACTCATTAGAGCTATAGATTTAAACCCTCTTACGAAAGGAGTTGTGATTAGGGACTGAAGGAGTCCTTGAGGATTGAAGCGCCAGCTGGTCTGGCGGGTGGTCAGTTTGAATTAGGGGTTTCAACTTATGAATCGGTGCACACTTGAGTAATTGAGGTATTAGATTTTTATGATTTCTCCCAGTTAATTAAGTGATGATCTTTTCGTTTCGGTAAATCTTCGGGTTAAAATCTGGTGTCGTTGTTTGCGTATGGTTGGGTTTGATCTAAGGGGTTATTCGTTCGAAGACATGTTATGTGTTGGTGTACCATCTTAAAGAATCTTCTCGAATAAATGAAATATTGTGGTTCGTTGTTAGAGATGTAAGGTGGGAGTTTAGTGTCGTGTTAGGTGTCAACTTTAATTCGACAATGCAAATCTGGAATGAAATATTTGACGGTACCAACCACTTCTGCAGTATAGTTATTTTGAGGATAGTTGTCGACACTCGATGTTGAAGACAATAATTGTTGGAGTGCTCCAGTGCATTTCCGATAAATCATCTGTGCACACAAATTAAGTGGTAACTTTATGTAACACCTGTGATTTCGGTATGTCCCTATTGAGTACCAATTTATTCAGAATTACCCCTAATATGAGCATATATCCTATTTTCAAAACTTGAGTGGGAATTGGAGGTGCTTCAGATCGAAAATGGGAGGAAACGGACTTCGTCACACCCAGGGCGACAGTGCTCGGCGACTGTGACCAAAGCCACTATCGCGCGGGGAACAATCGCGGAGATGAATGACCTCTCGGTACATCTGGGGCGACCAAGGCCACTGTCGCATGGTCACAATCGCGACATTGATACCGCACGGGGGTGAGCACGGGCGATAGTGCCCTGCAACTATGCCATGGGCATAATCGCCATGTCATAATCACGAGCGGGCAATCAGCCTTAAATACCTTAGAACCGATTTTAGCTCATTCATTTCAACTTTGTGTGGGTGTTGGGCGATTTTTACAAGAGCAAGGGCTAAAAACATAATTTACTCTATATGTTGCACGATTATTTTCATAGATATGACTAGGCATATATCCGTGCGATGCAGCGGAATGTAAGTAAAGAACGAACAATTAATGCTATTTTTTTATATACATTTCATCAATAATCAACCATGACCTAAGAATCACAACTTATGAAACCTAAACCCATAAAGATATTCAATAATTAGTTTATATTACAATTATTGACGAAAAAAATTATAATGATATTATTTATAATAAGAATGAAACGTATTTTACGATTATGTATTTTTAATGTGCTAACGGTGGAAAAAAATAAAACGTATGGATAGAAAAACAAATTATTTCGTAGATATTCATGATATTTAATAGTACGGTTAAATTAAAAAATATTCAATATTTTGCTCGTTTTGAAGATATTAAGAATACGCTTATAATGATATAATTTGTAGAAAAATGAACGTATTTTTTCATTGCATTTTTGTTAATATATGATTATTTGTGTTAATATGATAATGGTATAAAATGAAAAATAAAAAAAAATAAGAGATATAAAGTAAATTAAATAAGTAATTGTAAGGGTGGTAAATGTAATTGTACAAAAGTTTGTACAATAACCGTTTTAGTTTTTTCATTATATAGTATAGATTCTGATATTTAATAGTACGGTTAAATTAAAAAATATTCAATATTGGACTCGTTTGAAGGTATTGACGAGACGATTATAATGGTATAATTTGTAAAAAAATGAACGTATTTTTTTCATTGCATTTTTGTTCATATACGATTATTTGTGTTAATATGATAACGGTATAAAATGAAAAATGAAAAAAGTAAGGGATATAAAGTAAATTAAATAAGTAATTGTAAGGGTGGTAAATGTAACATTGTAAGGGTAGTAAATGTTATTGTACAAAAGATTAAGGGTGGTAAGTGTTATTGTATAAAAGATTGTACAATAACCGTATAACCGTTTTAGAATTTTCATTATATAGCTAGGCATATACCCGCGCAATGCAACGGAATGTAAGTAAAGAACGAACAATTAATGCTACTTTCTTATAAATATGTCATCAACAATCAATCATAACCTAAGAATCACAATTTATAAAACCCTAAACCTATAAAGATATGCAATAATTAGTTTATATTACAATTATTGACGAAAAAAATTATAATATATAATTTATAATAAGAATGAAACGTATTTTACGATTATGTATTTTAATGTGCTAATGGTGGAAAAATAAATAAAACGTATGGATATAAAACAAATTAATTCGTAGATATTCATGATATTTAATAGTACGGTTAAATTAAAAAATATTCAATATTAGGCTCGTTTTGAAGGTCAGACGAGACGATTATAATGGTATAATTTGTAGAAAAATGAACGTATTTTTCATCGCATTTTTGTTCATATACAATTATTTGTGTTAATATGATAATGGTGTAAAATGAAAAATGAAAAAGTAAGAGATATAAAGTAAATTAAATAAGTAATTGTAAGGGTGGTAAATGTAACATTGTAAGAGTGGTAAATGTTATTGTACAAAAGATTGTACAATAACCGTTTTAGTAGTATAGATAATTCGTATATATTCTGATATTTAATAGTATGGTTAAATTAAAAATATTTAATATTGGGCTCGTTTTGAAGGTATTGACGAGACGATTATAATGGTATAATTTGTAAAAAAAGGAACGTATTTTTTCATTGCATTTTTGTTCATATACGATTATTTGTGTTAATATGATAACGGTATAAAATGAAAAATGAAAAAGTAAGGGATATAAAATAAATTAAATAAGTAATTGTAAGGGTGATAAATATAACATTATAAGGGTAGTAAATATTATTATACAAAAGATTAAGGGTGGTAAATGTTATTGTACAAAAGATTGTACAATAACCGTATAACCGTTTTAGAATTTTCATTATATAGTATAGATAATATGGTAGATGAGTTTGTTAATTACTTGTGAAAATTGACATGATATTCACATAATATTTCGAATGTATGCTTAATATGATATATGATTATGTATTCGAACATATAAATATGTGTTTGATGTTCTTTTTAATCACACTTAGGGGTTGTTTGTTTTTTTAAAAAACCTCTTAATGATTCTTAAGTCTGAATCGTTCAGACATTTTTACACACCAACTCTTATTAATCATAACTGAAATAAAACTTTAGACTTTAGACCTCTTAAAAAACAAACGGCACCTTAATTATTGATAACTACATGTATATAAATTTATTGATTATTATAAATAACTAGAAGAGATACATCAAGATTTTAATTTTTTATCTTTTATTTTTTATTTTTTATTTTTTATTTTTTATTTTTTATTTTTTATTTTTTATTTTTATTTTTTATTTTATTTTTATCTTATATATTTTAAATTCTTTATATTTAAATTAAGATGTTTATCCTGTTTTGATTATGTTTATCGGTTAGTTATGAATTCAAACATATAGCTTTAGAAGTTTGTACTCATGCATCATAACTTGTAATCTTAAATTTTAAGTAATGTGTATCAATAAACAATACTTAATGCATAAAAGTTTGTTTTTAAGAGTTTTTTCGATAATTTAATAATAATGTAATTTATTTTAGGTTTAATAAAATAATGTTTTTTTATAAAATAAACATTAAATATTTTGTTAGATTTTCTTAATTATATTTCAGATACTAGAGTGAATTACATAAATGGTCCCTCGTGAATGCCTGGATTTCACTTTTCGTCCCTCCAGTTCTGAAAGTACATTGGTGGCCCCTAAAAACAAGATATGGTGCCCAAACTCGTCCCTGACGCTAACGCCGTTAAGACATGCTTTGTTAGGTAGGTCATGTGCCCCTCACGTGAGGGGTATTTTTGTCATTTTATATCTTTTTCATATTTTCTTCTTAAAAATAAAAATTAATAATATTTATTTTACAAAATAAATTAAAATTTAAAAATTTAAAAACCTTTTTTTTTGAAGACCACCTTCCTAGATCTTCCATGAAGACCCCACCACCATACCCACTTTCTCTATCATCTTTTCTTGATCATACCCACTTTCTCGATCATAGCAGCTAAAACCCACCAACAAATACATCATTTTTCATCCTTTCTCGATCAAATCATCTGATATGGATTTCGTTTTTTACTCGAAGAACCAACGAATCGTCTCTCTCTCTCTCTCTCTCTCTCTCTCTCCTTCCTTCTATGTGTTCTGTTTCATCGATCCAGATCTGGAACTTGGTTCCTAATTTGTGTTCAATGATGTTTTTAGGGTTTCCGTTTAAAGTATGATACAGGTTTGGATTTGGGATTTGAAACAAGTTTGGATCTGAGATTTGTTAATGTTATTGATATTCTTCGAAGTGGGTTTGGATATGGGATTTGTTAAATGTTCTTGGTGTTCTTGGGAAAAAATGGGTTTTTTTTTCTTGTGTTTGATTTTAGGGATTTAGAGTATAAAAAGGGTTTTTCTTTTCTTATGTTTGAATCTGTTTTTTTTTTTTTTTTTTTTTGTGTTTGAATCAGGTCATGACCTCGAATTTTTGTTTGATTTTGGTTTTTTTTTTCTTGTTTTTGAATCTGATATTTTCCATTTATGGATTTGATTGCTAATTTTATTGTGTTCTTGATTTAATCAATATTAGGGTTTTGCATTTTTGGGTTTGAGCATTTAGTGGGATTGGGTTTGTTATTTCGATTTGGGTTTGGATTTCATGTATGGTTCATAATTTGATTTTGAAATCTAGATATGTTTATGGTTTAAATTTGATTTTCTTGAGATGATGGTGGTGGAGGTGGAAGGTGGTGGCAATGGTTGGTGTTCTTGTTGAGGAAGAAGATGGAGGAGCACATGGCAATGGTTGGTGTTCTTGTTGAGGAAGAAGAAGATGGGTAAAAAGACTAAGGTGGCGTTTGTTTTTTAAGAGGTGTTGAAATCTGAAATATGATTTCACTTCTGATTTTTAAGAGGTGGTGCTGAAGTCTGAAATCTGAAACAATAAGACTGTTTGTTTTTGTAAACTGATAAACGTCTGAAATCTGAATCAATTCTTTTAATGAAGAAACAAGGAAACAAAAAACCGCCCAGAATTTATAAACACAACCAAACCATAAGGTAAGTTTTACAGCGGAACAAAAACATAATGATACAAGCCGAAACAATGACGAAACAAGGAAACAAAAAACCGCCCAGATTTTATAAACACAACCAAACCATAAGGTAAGTTTTACAGCGGAACAAAAACATAACGATACAAGCCGAAACAATGACGAAACAAGGAAACAAAAAACCGCCCAGATTTTATAAACACAACCAAACCATAAGGTAAGTTTTACAGCGGAACAAAAACATAGCGATACAAGCCGAAACAATGACGAAACAAGGAAACAAAAAACCGCCCAGATTTTATAAACACAACCAAACCATAAGGTAAGTTTTACAGCGGAACAAAAACATAACGATACAAGCCAAAACAATGACGAAACAAGGAAACAAAAAACCGCCCAAATTTTATAAACACAACCAAACCATAAGGTAAGTTTTAAAGCGGAACAAAAACATAACGATACAAGCCGAAACAATGACGAAACAAGGAAACAAAAACCGCCCGCAAACCAAAACCGCCAGCAAAAGATGTCGAGTAGTGAAAGTAAGTTTGCGAGGAGCAAACTAAGGCTGGAGCAACAAAGACCAACCGAGGAACCGACGACCACCCGACCGCTATACCCTCGACATACATCACCAAACAACTCCACAACAAACAACACCTAACCCACACACAGCCCCGCGATCAAACCTGCATCAGACCCAAACCCAACAACAGCAGATCCCGCAAGTTATCGTTGATCCACCCCACGCTACGCTAAACCGTTTCACCGATACACCGGTTCCACGAACATCCTGTTTCACCCCACCCCACGCTACGCTAAACCTCACCTGTCCTTGATCACCTGCCCAACTTAAATCAAGCTACAAATCAATATTGTAGAATTAACACAAATCGAGATCCAAATTTCAATCCTGCATTTGTTTTCATTTTCCCTTTTTTTTCCCTTCTGGAGCTCACAAAAAAAAAGACCTGCATTCTTGACAGATGCTAACAATCAATCACACATGACACCTGCATTCTTGACCAATTTTATTGTTACAACCCTTATTACCTCACTCGATGATATTCCTATATTCTCCTCACCATAATCAAAATCAAGAATCCAAGATTCGACACAGGTAGTGGTAGGAATTCAAGATTTTTAAAACTTCATTTCACGCAAGTAAAAGTGTAACACTCTAAAATTCAGAGTAAATTAAAACCTGGAAATATGACAACAAGACATCCGTATTGATATAAACTTCCCATAAAGGGGATCAGTCCTTAAGACTATACAAAATCTGAACGGATATAGAATTCATCAACCAACTAATCTAAACATATACTATCTAGATTACATAAGTTGTTGATCCAGAATTATCTAAAAATGTGGGACTTAACAACGCCCAACAATCCAATACTACACAATCTCAAAAAACCCTCGAGATCAATCCCGACACTCAAGCCCTTAGCAACCCGCCGCTAACGAGAACCTGCTATACATATCATTTGAGAAAAAGTGTTAGGCTTAAAAGCCTAGTGAGAACATACAGTTTATAAATTTCAGGGGATATAACATTTACATCCAAAAAGGAAACCTTTCAAACAAGCATTTCCAAGTTAACTGATGTTAGGAATAAAATCCATTAAAATAAGGTCATAAACCTTCTTTCCAGAACCTCACAATTTAATGCACATGTAGTTCTTCGTTTTGATTACCTTATGGAACCTCACAATTTAATGCACATGTAGTTCCATAATTTATTAACGGCCAGAACCTCACAATTTAATGCACATGTAGTTCTATATTTGTTAACAGCCAGAGCCTCACAATTTAATGCACATGTAGCTCAATATTTGTTAACGGCCAGAGCCTCACAATTTAATGCACATGTAACTCTATATTTACATTACTTGGTAACCTCAAATAATGAAATATAAGTCGACTCAAAACCTAGGGATCCGCTAGTAATTGGTACAAACTTGTCACAACAATTTATGTGACCAACCATAGATAGTCATATGATATAAAACATTTTATAAACAAAATGTCTTTTCTTTGATGGGGAATAGACATCCCAATAACTTTGTAAACAACCATAGGTAGTCATATGGTATAAAACATTTTATAAACAAAATGCCTTCTCAAGTTCAACTTCCGGTAAGAATGAAAATTATCAAAATGAGTCCATAAACATTCTTTCACATGTCCACATAATGTGTAAGTAAAACATCATTTTACTTCAAATACTATAGAATCCATCATAAAATGATCGGAACCCTAAAATCTCCCAAAAGTTAACTTATATCCAAAATGTATGAATCTGAAATCTGAAATCAGGGAGATACATAGGAGTTCAAAATGTAACCTTTTGACATGTATAAAGTTTTAGAAAGGTAGTAGGAACTCACCCAATAGGTTTATACGAAAAACCCGAAGAACCAGATATCGACCCTTTAGACAAGACGAATCTTTCTACACCGGAACCTCGGATCAAACACTTGATATAAAATACCAACTCTTAAAGAGAGAGCGAAAAGAGAGAATGATATTTAGAGAGAGAGAAGAGAGAGATTGAGATTTCAGAAAATGAATCTCAAATGAGATAAGTGAGAGATATTTAGACTGAAAAGTGTATAAGTCGGTCAGGCCATCTCGCGGGTTATGCCGCGACTTCCACTCGCGGCATAACTCGCCCGTGTCCAAAAACCCTAAACCATCCAGTGGGTTTCGCGGGTTATACCGCGACCTCAACCCGCGGCATAACTCGCGTAGTTCACTGTGGTTTGTCAAAAACCACCAAAGGCCAAACTCAAACTTGGTAACAAACGCGGTGCTAACGACAAAAGGTTAACACTAGAATACCAAGGTTACATAACGAAATTCGGGGTGTTACAAAAAGCAAGCAAACCAGAAGAAAAACAGAGAATGTTGGAAGACGACACGAAGAAAGAAGCAAACCTTTGTTTGAAAACCCCAGCATAAAACCGACTCTTGAGATCAAACCCATCATAAAATCGAACAGATTTCACAGAAGCACAAAGGTTAAGACAGAGATAAAATCGCCAGAAGCACAAATCGAAGCATAAATCGAACCTGCAAGTCCCGATTTGGAGTCGAAGCTGTCGATTTAGAGAGGAGAAGAGGAAGACGTCGTTCGATTTGGAGAAAAGTGTTGGAGATCGATCGATTTGGAGAGCGATCGATTTGGAGAAAAGTGTTGGAGATCGATCGATTTGGGAGATCGATTTCAGATATTATCGAACAAGTCTGGGAAAGATTTGGAAACCGGAAACGATTTGGAAAAGCGCCGATGTGGAAATAAGTGAAAATAAGTGATGGGGTTATCACTTTTTCGGTCAGTGAAAATTAAGTGTTAAGTGGATCTGAATTAGAGGAAAAAACAAACACACTTAATTGCTATACCTCTGACCGAAAAAGTGATAAGTGACATTTAAGTGCTTATTTTAGAAAAACAAACAAGGCCTAAAATGCCCCTCACGTGAGGGGCACATGGCTGCTCTAACGGAGCCTAGACTAACGGCGTTAGCGCCAGGGACGAGTTTGGGCACCATATCTCGTTTTTAGGGACCACCAGTGTACTTTCAGAATTGGAGGGACGAAAAGTGAAATCCAGGCATTCACGAGGGACCATTTATGTAATTCACTCTTTTTTATATTTAAAAATCAAATTTTAAAGTTGTTAGAGAGATAAAGATTAAATAGGAAGAAATTTTAAGTAATTAACATTAAATAGCGGTACATTAAGTTTTAGCAATTGTTTTTAATAGTTTTTTTATAGATACTTTATAATATAGTATAGATTGAGTAAATTACGGATTTGGTCTCCGTGGTTTGTCGATTTTTACGGATTTCGTTCTTAGACTTCGGTTATTATGGATTTAGCCAGTAGTATGCAATTCTTCCTGTTGGATTTGGTAAGAACACAAACTTTAAACTTATTTACACATGTTCATCTATCTCCATTTACCTCTAGACACACCTATGACCAAAAATCCAAAACTTTAATAAATTTATACATGTCTAAGTTTTTGGAAATTATGTTAAGGTGAGACCATGCACGGTGAAGGTTCGTCACGTCCTTCATGGGAAAGTTAGGTGTGTTTCTTTTATGAAGGTTAATTTGTTTTTTTATATGAAGGTCGAGTTACTAGAAGACCACCACTTTTCACGAGACCATGGTGAAGGTTCGCTACGTAGTCTTTCTCGGAAAATTATGTGTGTATATATATATATATATAGGGTCCCCTTCATTTGCTAACCAAACTATTGGTGCTAACCGTGCTAACCAATTTTCGACCAATCAGAAGCTTTCTAGAGTTTATGTAATTTGATTAATGCTATTAAAACGTCAAGGGTATTATGGGAATTTTCTAATTTTCGGCCATTTAATCTCATTCCATATTTTGAGGACATTTAATCTCATTCCATATTTTGAGGAGTTTGTTATGGTAATTATCTATTCTTTAAATGTAATATTTTTAAATTAAAATTTGATGTCTATCAAGTTAATATGGAAGTTATCTTCTACCTAATTTTAAGCATCCAATAACTTTCAAACTGCATGAACATATGCTCATATGACTCCTAATGATAACTTCTTACCATATTCCCATATGCACAATTACCAAACAATGCAATATGCATATACAAAATTATAAAAGTAGTTATCTATGTGCAAAAATCCACAACAATGCATACATGCACTTTCAAAATTCCATAAAATATGCTTATACGCACAGATTCCAAACATAGTTCTATTTTCCATGCCTATATGCAGAAATCCATAACAATGCATACATGCACTTTCAATTTTCAATAAAACATGCTCATATGCAGAGACCATCCACAAATACATAACAATGCATATATGCACCATAATAATTACTATTTGAATCCATAGGTTGCATTATTTAACATTCAAAATTCCAGAAGAATGGAACTCCAAACAAAAAAACCATAAGATTGTACAATTTATCGAAATAAAATCGTTTTGATGGGTTTTGAAATTTGTTGGGTTTTGAAATACTTCGATGTCTTCGACATTGACATCTTGTGCGATCACCTTTCGTTTGCTGGTGGCGGTATCTTCGACGGTACCGACGGCCATGTCGGTCGAGTTGTGTTCTTCCGTTTGGACAGCCGGCGGCGGTGGTGTTCTTCCGTTTGTTGGGTGATTTTCCGGCGGGCGAAGTGGGAGGTTTTGGGTGAGGTGGTGGTGGGGAGGGTGGGGAGTGAAGTAGATCCGCCATTGGAGATGAAATTGGTGGTTTTTATCGATTGTTTTCAGTAATTTTCAGAGAGAATTTGTGGAGAAGATGAAACTGTTGATATGGATATGCACATTAATTAGGGTAATTGATTAATTAAAAACTGTTGAATTATGGTAATTTAAAATTGCCCTAATTTTAAGCTTATTTCTTTTGTGTTTATTTAATGAATGGATATGCAAAATTACAATTTTGACCCTATGCAGTTATGCACATTAATTTCATAACGTTTTTATTTTTTTTTATAAAATTAAAATTGTCATTAATTGTTAACCATTGATCTAAATAATCAACGGTCTAGATGGGTTAGCATGGTTAGCACCAATAGTTTGGTTAGCAAATGAATGACCCTCTATATATATATATAAAACATTTTTTGTGTTAACTCTATTTGTTAACCACATTTTTTGTGTTAACTCTATGAATCATTATAAGCCCTTGATCATGGAAATCAATGGTTGAGATTGAATATCTTTTAAAAGCTTTAATAAATGCACAATTAATGAAAAATTAGGAGTGAACTATAGTGATAAGGTTTTTTTGGGAAAAAAAATAAATGAAACATTATGTCTTTATTCTCTCTTAATTAATGTTCATTTCAAAAGAATTGTAACCCTAGGTTCACCAGTGTTCATGAATCTGCATGTATTTGAACATTATTCTTCCAAAAGAATCGTAACCCCCGGTTCATGCATGTTCATATGAATAAATATGAACATTATTAGTTTTAAATATAATATTCATATGAAGAAATATGAACAATATTACTTTTAAATATCATATTCATATGAAGAAATATGAACAATATATTACTTTTAAATATCATATTCATATGAAGAAATATGAACATGTTGCCTACTCTGTTGTTCTCATTTCGATTCCCTGGGTTACTATTTGATCTTGATTTTCTCCATCCATATTGAGAGGTTTCGGTATCGAAAAAAAACCACCAATCAAACTACTATCGACGTCATTCTGTATACTTGAATCCATACCATTGAATGTCTTTGTTTCTTTCATGACAGGTATTGATAATCCAAGATCAACTAAATCTTAGAGAGAGAAAGATTGAAAGCGCAAAACTTGAATGTATTGAGATATGCGTGAGTTTCTTACACAACACAAAGCCACAAGGGACTTAAATACCCTTGGCCAATACCAGATATAAAAGCACACTAAACACAGTATTAGACCAAGCCTATAAATACAATGATTACTATAAAATCTGACTTAACAGGTATATTCATCTCGTTGGAAGAATAATTATTAATATATGCCAAATTTCTCCAAAAGACCGACTATACGATATACGGATTTAACCAATCATGAACAAATCTACTATAACAATATTGAAATGATTCAAAAAAATTATGAAAAATGTTAAAATTCTGAAATCATAACATACATAGTAATTTTGGAATCTTCATTTTTGTAACTCCCATAGAATTAATTACAAAAGATTCCATATCAAAATGACGTTAATAACCTTTTGTATTAAATAAATAAATGAATAAAACATCAAGAAACCTTGCAATCCTATTGGTTGATCAAAGTCACATAGTTAGCAAGAAATACAAGGTTAACAAATGATCCTCCCTCCCTCTCTCTCTCTCTCTCTCTCTCTCTATATATATATATATATATGGGATAAATCAAGTGAAAACCATAAAAAGATTGAGAACTATAAGAATCAATCTCAACCACAATTAAGACTAATCAATGGTGAGAGTTGAGAGGTAACATTTTACATATATAGTGTTATTTACATATAAACATAACTCTTAAAACGGCACAAAGGTAAATTTCTTCATTTTCTGTCTCTTATTTAAATTATATAATTTAAATTAAACATCACCTCCTTTTTAATCAAAATTATATTAATTACAATAAAATTTTAAATCAAGAAATTTATATAAAAAACGAACATTTTATTTTCTTTAAATTGACACGAGTATGATTATATTTTTTTTACATTTTATTTAATAATTGCAATTTTTAAATGAAACAATAAACGTGATTTAACTCGTAAACAACATTTTAGTATTCTAAATCCACATCACATTTCACGTCATTTTGTTTCTTTTCACATTGTGAAACAACAATACATAGTTTCACATTAACAACATTGTGTTATTTCACAACATTAAACAATAGTTTAGTGTTTCACATCACATTTTACGTCAACTTTTATTTTGTTCTGTTTTCAAATTGTGAAACAACACTGCATTGTTTCACCTTGTGAAACAACAATTAATTATTTCATTTTACCGACATTATATTATTTCACAATATGAAAAAACAATACATTGTTTCACCATGTGAAACAGGAGTACATTGTTTCACCATGTGAAGCAACACTACATTGTTTCACATTAACAACATTATGTTGTTTCACAATATGAAACAACACTTTAGTGTTTCACATTATATTTCACGTCAAATTTTGTTTTCAAAATGTGAAATGACACTACATTGTTTCACCTTGTGAAATAACATTTTATTGTTTCAACCACAAGGCTTGTGGCGTACTGGTTAAGACATGTGGGGATGTGGTGGGATATCCCATCCACCCCAGGTTTGAATCCAGACGTACGCAACCTGTAGCCACTGAGGTTTATCCAAGGTTGTCGCTTTAACAGTAAAAAATTGTCAGGGATTAGTCTAGGTTGTGCCTAGGATACCCTTTAAAAAAACATTTTATTGTTTCATTTTAGCGACATTATATTGTTTCACAATATGAAAGAATACATCAGTGTTTCACTTTCACATCACATTTTACATCAACTATGTTTTGTTTTCACAATCTCAAACAATATTAAGTTTATTTAACTTTAGCGACATTGAATTATTCATTATGTGAAATAAAATTTTGGTGTTTCCAGAATTACAGGTGATGTTTTAATTACAATATTCTTATATTTATTATATTTTCTTTTCCCATGTGATGTTTTCATTATTTAAAATAGTCATATATTATATAAAGATGAATTTTTTCTATACGTTACCATTAAATAATATATATGTGAGAAAGCAAACGAGTAAAAATTAAATTAATGATACAATCAACTAATGAAATATAAAAGTGATAGGGTAAATTTATTTACCCTATTTTTAGTCCTCTTTTTGAATATTTTTGAGCTACTTTTCTTTTCCCATTGCGTCCTTTTGTTTATTTTCGCAATTTTATCGTATAACTTTATATTTATCGTTTACGGCTAATAATTCCATCTTATTGTGAAAATGCGGCAAAAATCTTATGTATTTATATATATGCGTATTTTAGGATCAAGACATGGTCGATTGGAGTCCAACAAAACCGACGTGCGGATTTTACGAGCTTACAAACGCGGGCTTCAATATTTTTGATGGGCCGGTTTTTTTGGAAGACTTTGGACAAAATTCTTGGGTTTCTACCACTACACACTTGGGCCATGTGATGCTAAACTTTGATGACATTTGTGGGCTAATTTTTGTATTAGTTAAATAATTATGTAGGCCAATTTGTTATAAGCCCAATTGTCTTTGAAGCCCATGGCCTCTTCCAAGTATCTTAGCCTATAAATAAGAGGCTTTGGCTTTGTATTCCATCATCCCATTTTTCTCTTAGCAATCTTTGCTAGAGAAATCTCTCTTCCATCCCCTTGGTAAGTTACTTACTTCAAGTAACTTAAGCCAATTTTTTCTTCCTTAGTTAGCATTAGTCAAAGTTTAGAGAAGTTTGAGAGAGTGAGCTCATGGTTGTAAGCCTAGGCTCACAAGTTCAAACTCCCATCTTTTGGTAAGAATTAATATATGGTTACCTTGTCATTTTAAGTGTAGTGATAGTTTTTCGTTACATTATCGCAATTTCTACTAATCTCATCCGGTTCGATTGATCTTGGTTTTTATTTGGTTTTCACTACAATTTTAGTTCTATTACAAACTGGAAGTCCGATCAATCATTTCGGATTCCCAACCCCGTTTGGTTCACGGTTTGTAGTAGTATTAAAATTGTTCCGTGTTTCCAAAGTTTTAAAAACCATCCCGCTTATTACGTTAATTAAATTAACAAATACCAAGGACTCTTGACGTAACTTAAGGACTAAAGACACATTTAAAACAAAACTTTCTTTAACTAATGGTAAATTAGTTGGTAAATTGCAATTATATAACATTATTCTAACGCCGTGTAGTTAACTGAATTTAATTTCTTATAATTGTAGTATTTGTAATTTAATATTGTCATTGTTCTCAAGTAAGTTAATTTTTCTAGTTCAAGTAAGGATTTTAGTTACATGCATAGTTGATAAATCATTTCTTTTAAGGTTAATTAACAAGTAGTTGACGTAATTCTCATTTTCTTTAATTGCTTTTACAATCTTTAAAATTAGGATTTAAAA
Organism: Arctium lappa; assembly: GCA_023525745.1. NCBI lineage: Eukaryota > Viridiplantae > Streptophyta > Magnoliopsida > Asterales > Asteraceae > Arctium > Arctium lappa. Next base: position 171,600,327 of record CM042047.1, read on the forward strand.
TGATGATGGGTTAACCGTCTCAGTTCAGGGTAAAAAAGTAAAGTTGGGACCGAGACCGATAAGAGAATAAAAGGTGTATCGTATCGTATGATTGTCCAAAGTTATTTAAATCAGAGTTATATTTTATGTCGGAATACAACCGATCACTTGACAACTGGTTCGTGGTATGACGACTTCTTTAAGTTACATAAAATATCGACTCTGAGATAACGATGGAATGCGATCTCGTCTTTTATTTAATTATTAAATTTGTCCCAACGGATCTTTATACCCCGCGCTCCCTTTTGAAATTAATTTCTCAGTAGTTGATACTCAAAACCCAATCAAAATATTGTTTTCGAGTTCGCCATCTGAAACTCGCTTTTACAGACCCGACTTTTGAGGAAAACTTTTCCACGCTTCCCTGTGGGATCGATATTCGGTACTTTGTACCATTATTACTTGTTACAGACGGCAGTAGATAAAGATGTATACTTGCGTCGAGATCTATTTTCTTGCATTTTAAAAAGGTGTAAACACGAAAAGCCGCGACAAAAAGATTACTTATTGGAACTTGAAAGAAAAGTGAATTTGTGAATGCCTAACTGGGCAGAGTCCTTTGGTGTCCCCCAGTCAAGAATTGGGGCCTCGCAATCAAATTTGGTTAATTTTTTTAATTGAATGTTTTGTTGTGGAAATTTTATCTTCAAATAACATTTGAAGGAGTAGGGAAGGAAGAGAAGGGATGTCATAATTGGGTTTTGAATAAGACGACCTTTTTATTTTGCCGACGACTCATAGGCAGTGGCTTGGTTTCTAAGATTATCAAAAGCCAGCTATCGTTTCCAACTTGGCCGATGCATTTCGAAACTGTATCAATTAATCAAAATTAAAATATCTTATTATTACATATAAATTACATCGTATAACATTGAATAAAAATAACATAATAATTGATTTTAAATTTTGATATCTATAAAAAGGGGAAGTGAAAAATAATCAAGAAAAAGAAAAATTATCATTAAGTCCTTCCTTAATTATAAATGAAACATTAATTAAGGTTGTTAGATTAGAGTTATTAGATGGTTGAGATTGGTTCTTAAGGTTCTCAACATTTTTTTGGTTCTCATTTGATTACCGTCCTATATATATGGGTTTCGATAATCAATTGAGTTAATGATGAGAACCATAAGATATATATATATATATATATATATATATATATATATATATATATATATATATAGGGTGCGTTTCATTTGAAAACCAAACAATTCGTGGAAACTTTGCAAACCACTATTTTAGGAAACATTTTGTTAAGTTTCCTAATCTAAAGTCATGATTATAATAAATGAATCTTATCATCTTCTATATATATCACAATCATTATTAATGAATCATAATAGTTTTCCATAAATATATATTGTTTCCTAAAACAATGGTTTGTAGAGTTTGCACGAATTAATTGGTTTTCAAATGAAACGCACCTTATATATATATATATATATATATATATATATATATATATATATAGGGAGGGGTTCATTTGAGAAATAGAGAAGTAATCATAGTCATTCATCTGGTCAACATTTGCGGCTTTGACCGTGAAGCACCGAATAATTCCTTGCGTGGTCTATAGAAGATAGAGGGATAGTTTCGTAAAATACGCAGGACGAGTTCATATATGAACATGTATAATTCACATATGAACTATACGTTCATATATGAATCAGTTAATTAGTTCATATGTGAATCAGTTAATTAGTTCATATATGAATCACAAAGGTTCATATATGAATTAGTTAAAAAAGTTTATATGTGAATTACACTAGTTCACATATGAACATATAGTTCATATGTGAATCATACAGATTCATATATGAACTCAGCCCGTGTATTTTGTAAAAATTACGAAACCGTCCTTCTATTTTTGGAATAGCTACAACTTTTGACCAGTCAAAGCCGCAATATTTGACTAGTCAAAGCCGCAATATTTGACCAGTCAAATCCGATCTTGACCGTATGAATGGCTAGGATTACTTCTCTATTTCTCAAATATTTACCATTTATCAAATGAACCTAAGTGTCACGGACTTGTCTCTACAAGATCGCGTGTGGCCTTAGTTCTCGAACTAAGTCAGCCAAACTCCCGAAACAACCAACGATTAAGGCAAGTAGAGAGAACACAAGAGATTGTTGGAATGCAAATAAAACTTGTATTGCTTGAGAGAATTATTACAAGAGAGCTTAGAAGAATATTTTGAGGTGTGTTGAGCCAAATGAGGCCACCACCTATTTATACTACTCAAAGGAACAATCTAGAGAACAATTATCTAGATATGTACAAGGAATACTCTAGAACTACTAACTATGTCTACATCCAAGAGACTTCTACATCCTTCCATGGGAAGTCTTCTAGAAAAGCTTCCACAAAAGTCACCATTCTTCTTGAGTAGTGTAGAAGGTTCCGGAATCCGGTCACATTCTCCCCCACCTAAGCTCGTGACGTCCTCGTCGTGCCATCCTCATGATACTTCTTGATCTTGTCCGCAAATTGCCATAATGCGTCTTGAGCCTCCCAACTTGCTTCACTATCGGGTAAGTTTCGCCACTTGATCAAGTATTCCGTGTAGCTCGACACTCCTCGTCTTGATACCTTTCGATCCGAAAGCATCTCCTCAACCTCCCGATCGAAAGAAGTCACGATCGTAGTCGGTGCCTTTTTGGACACTCCCCGTTCCGGGTCTTCCATATCCTCGTGATAAGGCTTGAGGAAACTTATGTGGAAAACCGGATGAATCTTCAACTTGGGCGGTAGTTGAAGCCTATATGATACCTTCCCAACACGTCCAATCACTGGGAAGGGGCCTTCGTACCTTCATATCAATCCCTTATGCACCTTCCTTAACGATTTGAATTGTTGAGGTAGGAGTTTTATCATTACGTGATCCCTACCTTGAACTCGACGTGTCTTCTCTTCTCATCCGTCCATTTCTTCATCTTCTTTGCCGCTTTGTCTAACGAAGCCCGGGCCATATCTGCTTGCTCGTGCTATTCCTTCATTGTCTTGTATGCGGCTGGACTATTTCCATCGTAAGATGCGGCTAATGCATTCGGGGTCAACGGTTGCCGCCCCGTAACCAACTCGAAGGGACTCTTCCCCATAGCCTCGCTCCTTTGCATGTTGTATGAGAATTGTGCAACATCAAGGAGTTTCGTGTAACCCCCTCAAATATGGAAATAACAACTAATTAAAATTTTTCTAAATACATCAATGAATGATTCATCTACAATCACAAATTAAGATTTAACCTCAATACACACATTCATTCTACACATACAGTCTATGATAAGGACGGGTGTTACTAAAACCCAATAATAGTCACTATCTCCAATTGCAGAAGACTTCACCAAACTACTTACTCTCGTGTAAGTCTAATGCTCAACTCCTCAAAGCACTGCAATAACCAAACCCCAACTGGAACCTGATGCACATACCGACAAATAAAAAGGTTAGGCTTAACGCCTAGTGAGCTCAAGAGTTTTCAGTAGGGATATATAAAGCAATAACTTTAGGAAATGTTATTTAAAATCATGATTTCCAAAATGCAATACACTTGATTTGAAAGCAACCAAAAACGAAATACATTAAATCTTAAAACAATCTCTTTTCGTCATTCACCCCTTTTCGTGATTAAAATCATAAAACAGACGCCTCCTCAAATAAAGCCAAAACCTAAAGCGTACGTAAAACATAATCGGCATTATAATGATCAAACACTGAAAACGTAGATAACCCCAACTTCCAAAACATCCCAATAACTCGAATTAGTTTCAATAATCAAAACCTTAAAACATAAATAAATACTCATACTCAAATGTCTCCGAAAACATGGATTATAAAACTCCATAACCAAAACCACACCTATTGGTGACGGGGAAGACCCGATTACATTGTACGTGACGGAACACAAACGTAGGTCACATAATTATGTAGGAAATCAAAACATGTGGGTTACACAAATAAAAACCCACCGAGCTCAACTCCTCTGAGTCTATCACTCGAAAGCATGAAATCAAAACATGTGGGTCACACAATTAAAAACCCACCGAGCTCAAATCCTCTGAGTCTATCACTCGAAAGCATCAAGTCAACTCCTCTGAGTCTATTCCTGAAAGTTCCAAAACAGGGGAACTTAAGCACAAGGGAATTACACCTTACTGCCCATGAGACGCTGCCCGACCGTATAGGTCCACACCTTACTTATCATGGTGACCCGATGCCTATTCCGTGCCAAGTGGTGAACCAAATATCCAAAACGGGGACATAGGAACACCGTGCTTATGGATCCATTGCACTAACTAAACCATTACATGACTCAAACGGATGAACTAATGCATTCAAAACATGTACTTCTCAACTAAGATGCAGTAAATGCAAATCATAACCAAACGCTCAACATTGAGCTATTAAAAGAGGACAAGTGTCCTCAAAACCCAACAAAATCCAAACCGAGCCATAAGCTCAACAAATCCAAAGACCCAACGTTGAAATTCATAAAATGAAATCAAACATAAACAACCCGTACTTATGTAAACCCATGCTCCAAAACATATAATTAACTCCAACGTAGTTTAGATTGGGACAAATCGTTTTCCAAGTGAGCTTATAACATTTACCTTTCAAAACGTCCCATAACACAAAACCATGCATTTCTCCAAAACACAAAATGAAATAAATCTATACTCAAAATCTACTTCCATAAAATAAACCATTAAAATATCAAAATATATGATTTATTTATCATAATGCCCAAAATCCCAAAGATGTGTGTTATATAAGTTTATAAAGTTAAACACTTTCAAAATAACCAAACTTATCAGCAGTTAACAATTTCATGTAAGACATAAAACACTTTAAAATAAACATTTTGGCACGTACACCGTTTTCACAAATCAACTTGAACTCACCTTGCTAGGTTAAGTTAAACCTAGGTTTCAATCTCCAAGCATTGGCCTCCAAAAGCATAGATCCCACCCAAAGCTTTCCGAAGACATCCATTCCAATTCTTCAACTCAAGCTTCCAAAACCTAGATCCAAGCATTTTCAACCTTAAATAACCATATTCAACCATAAATAATTCTTCCCCAAACATTATACACAAGATCTCATCATATAACCAAAACCCTAATTTCCATAAATGAAGAGAACAAGAGGTTACCTTAACCATAACTCTAATCCACCAACCAAAATACTTTTAGATCACCAAGATGAGCTATGCACTCCAATCTTCAAGAACAAAGAAAAGGGTTGGGTGAAACCCTAGAAATTGATGAACGTGATGAAGAGGATGAAGATGGAAATGGTTATTAAATGCTCAACTTGAACCATTTGATGAAATACCCAACAACTAACAACAAAAGAGGTGGTTGATGAGTTCAAGAACCCTAGGTTCTTTTTTTTATGAAAAGGGAGAAGTTGAGAGAGAATGAAAAAGAAGAGGATGAGAAAGATATGAGAAATGGAGTCAAAAATCGGATTTAATTCAACAGACCCCGCTCGCGACCTTGCTACGTGAGAGTGACATGAGTCACTATCGAGAGGCACTCTCGTGGGGAATGTACCGCGAGTTTTTGGTGTTTCCCGCGATTGTGCCATGCGACAGTGACACATGTCACTATCGCGAGTCACTATCGCGCCAGACGTACCAAACCCAGAAAAGGTCAAAACTCGAGATTCTCGCATGGGTCGATTTAAGGTTCGAAAGTACAACTTACTTCACCCAAAAAGATAGACGGAAGGTGAAGAGATGACTGGAGATGAACGGAAACTTACTAAGCGAAATCCAGGTGTTACATTTCGCTCAATTATTTTGGTTGGCACTAACATATTGTCGAAGATAGAGCTCCACCAATGCATTTATCCTCTCCGTTTTCCCATCGGTTTGGGGATGAAAGCTCGTAGAGAAGTTTAAATCCGTCCCCATGATTTTGAATATCTCCGTCCAAAATCTTCCCGTGAACTGTGGGTCTTGATCGCTCACGATTGTATGCGGCACACCCCAATAATTTACCATATTTTTGAAGAAAAACTTTGTTGTCTCTTCCGCGGTACAATCAGATGGTGCGGCTATAAAAGTTCCATACTTTGAGGATCGGTCCACCACCACGATTATGCTTCAGCAACCCTCCGACTTTGGCAAGCAAGTGATAAAGTCCATAGAAACGCTTTCCCATGGTCCTTTAGGTGTTAGTAAGGGCTCCAACAATCCTCCCGGTTGTCGTTGCTCTATCTTGTCTTGTTGTCATACTAGACACGTTCAAGCGAATGTATCTACATCATCCCCCATCCTTGGCCAATAGAACGTACCTTCTACCAACGCTAGTGTCCTCTTGATCCCCGAATGACCGACCCACTTTGAATCGTGACACTCCTTTAAGATAGTCCGCCTAAGATCACCCCACTTAGGCACGTACAACCGATCTCCCTTGGTGAATAAAAGATCTCCTTTGAGCCAAAACCTTCTTGTCTTCCCGTCTCGAGCCAACGCCACAAGATTCTTAGCCATGGGATCATGCTCTAACCCTTCTTTGATTCGATCTTGAAGGAAGAATTGTGGATGAGTGATAGCCGCAAATTCCATCTTGCGACTTAATGCGTCTGCTACCACGTTAGCCTTCCCCGGCTTGTACTCCAAGTGGTAGTCAAACTCAACTAGGAAGTCTTGCCACCGTGCTTGCTTAGGACTTAACTTCTTTTGGGTTTGGAAGTAACTTGTTGCCACGTTATCCGTCTTGATTACGAACTTCGACCCCAAGAGATAGTGTCTCCATGTCCTCAAACAATGTATGACCGCCGTCATTTCCTTCTCTTGCACCGTGTACCTCCTTTCCGTATCATTCAACTTCCGACTTTCGAATGCTATTGGATGTCCTTCTTGCATTAGAACTCCTCCAATTGCAAAATCCGAAGCATCCGTGTGTAACTCGAATGGCTTTGGCACGTCCGGTAGTCTCAACACCGGTTCCTCGATCACCGCATCCTTTAACTAGTCAAAGGCGCCTTGGAAACGTTCGTCCCACTCCCAAGCCTTCGTTTTCTTCAATAGGTCCATCAAGGGTGCCGCCTTGGCCGAATATCCCTTGATAAAGCGCCGATAATAGTTTACCAAGCCAAGGAAGGACCTCACTTCCGTAACCTTGGTTGGTGTCTCCCAATCTCGAATAGCCTTGACCTTTTCCCCGTCCATCATCAATCTACCATCCTTGATCTTGTGCCTGAGGAACTCCACCTCTTCTTGAGCAAAAGAACATTTTTCCAACTTCACGTAGAGCTCATTGTCCCGTAATACTTCAAACACCTACTTCAAATGAGATACATGCTCCTCCAAGGTGTCACTATAGACGACTATGTCGTCTAAGTAGACAACCACAAATTTATCGAGGAATGGATGGAATAATTTGTTCATCAAAGTACAAAATATAGCGGGAGCATTGGTCAAGCTAAATGGCATGACTAAGAACTCGTAAGAGCCATACCTCGTGACGCATGTCGTCTTTGCTTCATCTCCCTCGGTTATCCGTACTTGATAGTATCCTGATCTCAAGTCCAACTTGGTGAAGTATCTCGCCTTCCCCAATTGGTCAAACAAATCTGCAATAAGAGGAATTGGGTATTTGTTTTTTATTGTTACCTTGTTTAGCTCCCGGTAGTCTATGCACATCCGTAAGGATCCGTCTTTTTTCCTTTGAAATAGCACCGGCGCGCCATAGGGAGCTTTAGAGGGTCGGATGTACCCCACATCAAGTAGCTCCTTGAGTTGCCTCCGCAACTCCTCCAACTCCGGTGGAGGCATTTGGTATGGGGCTTTAGAGGGTGGCTTCGATCCCGACTCCAACTCTATTGCATGGTCCACCTCCCTCCTAGGTGGGAGCTTCTTCGGTAATTCCTTGGGCATCACGTCCTTGAACTCATTAAGAACATTCTCAATCTCTTCCGGTACCTTCTCCTTGCTTCTCCCACCATCATCCTCTTGCCTTGTAACCGCTAAATAGCAAGGCTCGTTCTTGTTGTATCCCTTCTTGAATTGCATGGCCGATAGGGACTTGGCACTACTCTTAGGCCCATGTTCCGTATCCACCAAACAAGTCTTTCCCCTATCTAGGATACATAAAGAATTAGCAAATGGCATAGGGAAAGCGCGTACCTTATCGAGAAAATCTAACCCGAGCACCACTTTGAAGTCGTCCATGGGTACCACCGAGAAATCGATCTCTCCTTCCCACTCTCCAATCTTGGCCCGCACATTTTTGCCTACACCATGGATTGGTTTGGCCGTAGAGTTCACCGCTTTGATAGTACCACTCCCCTTCGTCCCGTTAATCCCTAGCCTTGAGGCTTCATCAATGGAAACGAAATTGTGAGTAGCACCCGTATCAACAAGAGCACGTACCCGATTTCCTTTGATGGTAGCTAGGTATGGGAATCTGACCCGACCCGTTGGGGAACCCGGTTCACCCGACCCGGACGGGGCCAGGGAATACCCGCAAAACCGGGGCCGGGGATACCCGGTTTGTGAATACCGGGGGCGGGGGCGGGGCCGGGTAGCATACCCTCCGACCCGCCCCGTACCCGGAAATAATAATATAATTATTAGTTTTTTAAATATATATATATATATATATATATTAATTAATATACTAAAAAATCAAGTTTATTAAAACTTTTCCAAATTAGTTCTTCGTCTCAGTCTCTCAGACGTCTCTTCTCTTCGAGTTCGACCATCGTCTCATCGTCTCTCTGACTCTCACTCTCATCGACTTCTTCACTCTTCAATGTTATTGTTTAATGTTTATGCATTTTTTTAACTTTTAGTTGTAAAATGGCCCAAAAACAGCCCCAAAATGCCTAAAAAGTTTTAAAAAAATGGGACCGGGTTTTGACCGGGGCCGAGTGTATATTTTTTGGACCCGTCGGGTACCGGGGCCGGGTACCTCCACACGAAACCGGGGCCGGAGCCGGGTAAGGGGATCCCCGCCCCAAACCCGCCCCGTTCCCATCCCTAATGGTAGCTTCTACGAATTGCAACCCCTTGTTGGCTACCTTGGTCACCTCCGTCTTGCCTTTGATTGCATTCAAGATCCGCAATGACCCCATGCATTCATCCCCGTCTTGAGAGCAACCCTCATCCCGAGTTATAGCGTGGAGCTTTGCTTTGCTTGGGCAATCTCGAGCTCGGTGTGGTCCATCACAAAGGAAGCACCCATTATTCTTGTAGGTTGTCCTCAAGTCTTTGTTCTTCCCGGTTTGTGGCTTTCGTGCATCGTCGTTCCTTACTTGGGTCGACTTCTCTCCCCCACCTTTATCATGGTTACCCTTCCGATCTTTTGGCTTTGATGGTTCCTTCTTGCTAAAATCGATCAAGGCCTCCGCCTCGGCAATAGCCGTTGCAAGGTCTTGTACCCCATGTCGCTTTAACTCCGTCTTGGCCCATACTTGCAAGCCATCAAGAAAGTAGAAGAGAGAGTCTTTTTCGGAAAGATCCGGAATTTCCAAGATAAGGTTGGTGAAATCCTTCACATACTCCCGGATCGTTTCGGAATGCTTGAGCTTACGAAGACGACTCCTCGCCTCGTCCTCGGCATTCTCTGGATAGAATTGTTTCTTAAACTCACGAATGAAATCACCCCAAGTAGTAATGTTACACGTACCTCGTTTGATATCTCCATACCGACGTCGCCACCATAAAGTCGCGGTGTCTTTTAAGTATCTCGTAGCCGTTTTGATCTTCATCGCATCCTCTACGATGTTGACTCCATCCATGTATTTCTCAATTTCCCATAGAAAATCATCAACCGCTCTACCATCTCGCTTTCCCATGAATGGTGATGGTTTGGGAAAATCTACCTTTGGAGCATGGTTGCTAATGTTGCCACCTCCACTAGCCATGACCCGTTTAGCCAAACTCATGTCGGCTTGGATTTCTTCCAAATGTTGGTGAATCGTGGAGATCTCTACCTCCATATCACCTCGAAACTTAGCTAGCTTGTTCATGAACATACCTCTGAAGTCATGAAGCTCGCGTCGTAAGTCGCCACCCAAGACGTTGAGGGCGCTCTTGAAATCATCCTGCATATCGGCAAAGTCGGAGTCCAACCCTTCCACATGTTGGTTCGTCTCCTCCACTTGTGCCTTCAACTCAGCCACGGATGTCTCTACACCCGTCATTCTCTCTTCCAAGCTAGAGAGCAAACTTTGGACTTACCTCGATTCTCATTCGCTCCTTCATTGCGAGACTCTTATCGGCCACGATTCTCCTCAACAACGGATGCACCAACAACGTTCTTGCTAGACCCTTTCGCCATGCCTTCAATCGACCTGCTCTGATACCAAATGTCACGGACTTGTCTCTACAAGATCGCGTGTGGCCTTAGTTCTCGAACTAAGTCAGCCAAACTCCCGAAACAACCATCGATTAAGGCAAGTAGAGAGAACACAAGAGATTGTTGGAATGCAAAGGAAACTTGTATTGCTCGAGAGAATTATTACAAGAGAGCTTAGAAGAATATTTTGAGGTGTGTTGAGCCAAATGAGGCCACCACCTATTTATACTACTCAAAGGAATAATCTAGAGAACAATTATCTAGATATGTACAAGGAATACTCTAGAACTACTAACTATGTCTACATGCAAGAGACTTCTACATCCTTCCATGGGAAGTCTTCTAGAAAAGCTTCCATAAAAGTCACCATTCTTCTTGAGTAGTGTAGAAGGTTCCGGAATCCGGTCACATAAGGCTATAATAAAGATTTGACGAGATCAACTCATTCAAAGGTTCTAAAAAATAATCATATGGTCTCACAATCCCAATTAAGTCTCTCTCTCTCTCTCTCTCTCTCTATATATATATATATAAAATATATATAGAGAGAGAGGGGGGGGGAGAAAGATTAAACGAGAATGTTAACTATTTAAAATAGAATACAAAAATGGCCTAATCACACAGTAAAATCACATATGATTTTACGTGAATGGGCAAAAAAACATGTGCAAACGATTTGGTTGCATCTTCAGGTCCAGGGACGGAACACAAGCCTTCCAACCGCAGGGGCCGGACTCCATACAGTTTTTATCGATGTGTCATCTTTTACCGACGTTTAATATCGCCCAATGTGCTTTTAGCCCGACTCCACCGTTTCGAGAAATTTTTAAAGTTTTTTGCTTGATTTCAAGGATTTTAAAGGGTTTTTTTCATCAATTTCGAGAGACTTTTTCGGGTTTTTTGGTTAGTGATCTTTTTGGGGTTTTTTTTGGTTGATTTCAATAGTTCTTTTTTTGGTTGATTACGTTTGCACTTCTAAAATAATACGGTTGCAACTATCCATGTTTAGGGGCTGTTGGAGAATTATATGATAAAGATGAAATTAAATGTCTAATGTCTATGTTCTATCAAAAATTCAAACAAGTGAACAATGGGAAGTAATCAAACAATTTCAAACCTAACTAATTAAACAAATTCAAAACTAAGTACCTAATAATTCAAACAATTTCAAAACTAACTAAACAAGTAATCAAACAATTTCAAATAAAGTTAAACTAATCAATTAATCTCAATCAAACAAACAAATGAATTACCACGGTGGATGTAAAATAAATCTCAATCTCAAAGCATTTAACAATGTATTGATGTAAAATAAATCTTAATCTCAAAGTATCAAACAATGTCAAATAAATCTAAACCTAGATAATCAAAACAGTTTAGAACTTGAATAAAATGGGGAAAAACCTGTGATTTTGATTTTAGGGCTGTTGAAATATTATTTGATGAAGAAGAAGTTAAAATCACTGAAATTCCACTTGCATTCTGAGGATTTGGTTGTTGCTCCATTTAAAACTTAAAGATTGGAGTTTAAGTCTTGGAGGTGATCTGACCTGCAACTGGGAAATCAAGGATGCGAAATCAACTAATCAAAATCAAGGTCATAATCTGTAATCTAATCTGGATGGGATCATGGAAAATCAAGCATTAAAATTTAAACGGTACCTGGTCCTGTTTTGCAGTCTGCACCTACTGCTCAAACTGTTTAAAATTTAAAATTTAAATTGTTGTTGCAACTTGCAATGGAGTTCGCCGCCGGCGGTGCTGTTGCTGCTGCTGTGGTCGCCGGCTGTGCCGCAGTGTGCTGTTGTTGTATCAAAGAACAAAGATTAAATCTTTACAAGGTCACTAGGTCAGAGAGTTTGGACGATAGTGACTTAGCGAGGTCGTAGATTGAGGACCGGAGGAGAATCGAGATGGGGCCAAACCAAATTGAAGCGGTGACTGAGTATTACTTTGGACTGGGCCTTTTACTCTTTCAATTAATTTCTTAGTGGATTGTGGACTGCAAGTATTAGACTGAAGCGGTGAGTGGGGGGGGGGGGCAAAACCAAATTTTTTTTTATAACTTGCAGGTATGTAAACCTCTATATCGATGGCAACAAATCACTGGCCCCTAATTGCCCTTTGAGGCATCCGTCCTTGTTCAGGTCGCGGGTAAAGTCGCGTAAATCACGTACATGTGATTATTGTACGTGATGTTAGTGTAAAATCATATGTGATTTGACCGTTTTTCTTATTCTTTGAACCCGACTCTACGTGTGTGTGTGTATATATATATATATATATATATATATATATATATATATATATATATATATATATGCGAAAGATCGTGTGAGAAGTTGAGGTTAGCGTGAGAAGTGAGAACCATTGATCATTTAATCAAATGTCCTTCCATAAATTGCGGCTTAGAAGAGAATTGATCTGGTGTATATCGGTGCATCTCATTCTAATGTACATTCATTTCTCATCCAACGATTTATTACCATTTCCCACGCTTTTAACGATAACCTCAACTTCCCACTAAAACCAAACCCTATATATATAATCCAACCATATGTATGAGACCTGGTAGCTAGGGCATCACTCAACTCCACACTCCTATAAACCATTTATCTTGAAATAGCTAGCCATGGTTGTCTTCTGTTTTAATTTGTTACTGTGGTGGTCAATGAATGTGAACCATTAATTAGAGTGTGAATTGGTTGAGAACTCAAATCATTAAAAAATTGTTTTAAATATTAAACAATTAATCAATACTACGTTTATTTATATATGCATACATTATTAGTGGAATATATATAGCGTCATACAAATACTCGTGGTTGACTACCAATCTTCATCTATTTTTCTTCGTAGTTTGGGGGTCAACCTCTCACTTTCTTTAATCTAACTTAATTATAATATTTATTAAACATATATAATCATTAAACTTTACTAACTTGGTGATTATTATTTATATTAGTCCTTGTTATTTTATATTGTTTCTCACATATTTTTCATAAGTCTATAGTTTTATAATGGGAAATTAATTAAAGTAACCATTTCAGAAAATTGGGTTTACCTCCTAGCCATTTTCTCTCTTATTTTATCAAAATAACCATTAGATTTGTAAAAAGAGTTCGTATATACGAACAACTCCTTTGAAGTCAAAAACTTGATCCATGTTCGTAATATGTGTTCGTATATCACGAACATAACTTAAAAACTCATAAAAAACATAAGTTCGTAAAATGGTTCGTGAAAAATGCGAGTTAAAAAAAGTTACATTTTTGGCCCCTGATCGTGAAATGAGTTGTATTATACGAACCTGGAAGTTACATTTTTGGCCCCTGTTCATGATATCTATTTTACGAACACATTTCATTCAAAAAAAAATAAGCAGGTTACAATTATGGTCCCTCATCTTTGGAACTTAATTCAAAGATATTTATGTTTTTGACCCAATTCGTGAAATATGTTTGAAAAATGAGGGGCCAAAATTATAACTATTTCATTTTTCCCAAAATATGTTCGTGGAATATGTTCATAATATACGAACATATTTTTTGAAAAATAAAATAGTTACAATTTTGGCCCCTCATTTTTCAAACATACTCCATGAACCGGGTCAAAAACATAAATCTTTGAATTAAGTTTCAAAGATGAGGGACCATAATTATAACTTGCTTATTTTTTTGAATGAAATGTGTTCGTAAAATAGATATCACGATCAGGGGCCAAAAATATAACTTCCAGGTTTGTATAATACAACCCATTTCACGATCAGGGGACAAAAATGTAACTTTTTTAAACTCCTTGCATTTTTCACGAACCATTTTACGAACTTATGTTTTTTATGAGTTTTTAAGTTATGTTCGTGATATACGAACACATATTAAGAACATAGATCAAGTTTTTGACTTCAAAGGAGCTGTTTGTATATACGAACTCCTTTTACGAACCTAATGACTATTTTGATAAAATAAGGGAGAGAATGGCTAGGAGGTAAATCCAATTTTCTGAAATGACTACTTTAATTAATTTCCCTTTTATAATGGATATAATTTATTATTTTAGAGGATGACATTTCTACAGTCATTTTATCTGTAAATCTTAGTTTTTAGTGAGCTATGTTAAGTTTGTTTATTTAACTGGTTTGGTTGGTAGACGGTGGTTCAAGAGAAAACTGAAAAAAAAAAAAAAAAAAACTTTGGTAGTCTTTATCTAAATTGTATGTACTTGTGCATACAATTTAAATTATGTAGTTCATCAAGAAAAAATAACAGAAAACTGATAAAAGAAAATCTGGTAGTCTTTATCTAAATTGTATGCACAAGTGCATACAAGGTTTATGTAGTTTTTTTTTGTTTTTTTTTTTGAGGTTTTCTCCTAAATCTGATCTTTGGTTGGTATAGATATATGTAGAAACCGCAATCTCAATTAATCACCTAAAATTGCAACGAAAAAATTGTTAGCAATTACTTATATAAGAAGCTTACACATTACATTTAGAGACATTGCTCACGATGGTGCTTCGAAGTATTAACATGTGAAAAGAAACAAAAATGGGATCTTTCAACAAATTTTGTAGAGCAGTGCAAAGTTTGAAAAAAACACGTTATGTTTAAACGGCCATATTTTTTAATCGAATAGATTTATGGATCCGATCACAACCAGTCATCAAAAAGGTTTTCATGACATATACATCCTAAATTTTGACTTTAGGTCCTAATTAAATTTACTCTCAAATTCAAATTATATATATATATATATTATAGGGTCAGGTTCAAGGGAAAAACTCAAAAACGAAAAACTGAACGAACATCCTGGTAGCCCTTCATCTGGACGGTATGCACTTGTGCATACAAGTAATTTGTAACATGCACACGTGCATATTACCTTGTGCATAAAAACCAAAAAAACAACATAATTTACCTATATGCACAATGCATATCATTCAGATGAAAAACTATCAAAGTGTTCTTCAGTTTTTCCTTTTTTTGAGTTTTCTCTTGAACCTCTGTCTATATATATATATATATATAGACAATCATGTTTTACGAAAATGCAGTTTTGGCCTCCAACTTCCTTTTAACCCATAATTAAATTTAGAATAAATAAAAAGAAATCATTAAGGGTCGTAAAATAATTATTTATTTTTCATAATTTTTATGTTATTTTAATTAATGATAATTATCCCATAATTTTCAAACATATTCTAAGATTCAGTCGTGATACATTTAATTAGTCCAATAACATGAAACTGTGATAAACAACGTGATAATAGTGTGATAACATCATTAAAAATAATGTGATTCTTGAGATAAACCAATTGTCATAACAGTCTGGGAACTGTGATAAGTGATAAACCAAGGAACTATGTTAATAGTGTGATGACTTTATTAAGAACAATGTGATTTTTGTGATAAACCAACAAAGAAATTTGCAACACTTTAACATTACTTCATTGAAGACTACAAAATAAAGTCCAGTAAACAATGGGTTATAAATAGTGATGTGATAACAGTCTAATAACCAATTGAACTGTGATACATTAATGATAACATTGTGATTAATATTAATGTGGTTAACTGTGATAAATGTGTAATAACAGTGGAACTGTGATACAATGTGATAACAAAACAAAAGAACTATGATATGTGACAAACAATCAATGTATTTAACCGTGATAAATATGTGATAACAATGGAAATGTGATATAACAAAACAAAGGAACTGTGCTAATTGTGATTAACAATGGAACTGCGATAAAAAAAACAATTTTACCCCTGCAGGTCTTTCATATTTTTGAAAACTTTTAAATATTAATTTAAATTTTAAAAATCCTTTATATCCTCTTAAACAGTTATTTAAAACGCAATACTTGGCTTACAGAATGTTCTTGCGTTTTCGTAAATCACTGTTTATATATAATCTATTTTTTTTTGTTTCCGGTCAAATCGCATGAATCCAAAGGTACTTTTAGAGCATCGATATGTTATAATTTTACTAAAATAGAGTATCAAAAATCATAGTTTCTGAAAAAGATTACATACAACTCCAATAGCTATTATATTTTAACAATTTCATTATTAATTATATTAGTAAAATATTTTATAAATTCAGTATCGCAATACACTTTTTATATAAAAAAAAGTTATAAAATTGTAACACATTCAACCTCATTAGTGGAAATAATTAAAATAATACATCTCTCTCCTCAATATTAAGGCTATGTTCGGCAAAATAGCTGATAAGCTAGCTGGTAGCTGATAAGCTAGTTTTTCAAAACGCTACTTTGAGTAGTTTTTTTCAATAAGCTAGTTTTTGGTCATCCAAACATGTACCAAAGAAAAAAACTAGCTTATAAGCTAGCTTTTTTTTACCAAACAATGCCTAAGTTTTAGTACTTTCTACAAATTTAGAATTTTCAACATTCTTTCTTATTTTTTCTATTTTACTATACCCTTTACCATAGTTGTTGAAATAAAAAAAAACCCTCCAAAATCTTTAAAATCTCTATTTTAATGATGGTTGTTAAAATCTCTACGACAAAATTTTGTTCATAGGTCGCTAGATTTTTCTAAGCGTCTTAATAGACCAATTTATATGACCAAAAAATAATTAAAGCATCCTATATAAAGACGTTGTAATAAGTTTATAAGACGTTTTTGGAGCTAATTTATAGAATACTAATTGTAAAAACGTCTTATAAAAACAAATGTTTTATAAAAAGATGGGTTTATAAGAACATTTTCTCATACGTGTCATATAAAACGGCTAATGCAACCAGCAACCCTTTATAGTAAAAGTATTCTAAAATTTTGTTAAGATGTCTTAAAACGTCTTGTAAACTTATTACGACATCTTTAAATATGACATTTTATTTTTTTGTTCTATAAATTAAAATCTTATAAAATAATATATTATGATGTTTAAAAATTAGTAAGTATAGTTATTTTTGAAACATTTAAATTTTTGAATACTTTCTACGTGGAGAAAACGACAACAACTTTTACAAAAAACAATATTTTAATCAAAATAATTCGAGATATAATAATTCACATTGATGTTTCATATCACAACTCACAAAAACATAGATAGATCCTACATACAATTTTTTTGATTATTTGCTTTTACTAATTTGACTCTAATTTAATTTTAAATTATGTTCATTTGGTCTTCTAAAATCCTTAGCTCTAGGAAAAAAAGCATTTGTGAGATTAAGCCCCCGTGCTTTAGAAAATGTCAATTAGGTCCTTACACTTCAAAATCCACGCTCTTCGACCCAATTTAAGCAAGATAGGATTGCCCTACCATAAGGAAAATGTGTTTCATGATGATTAATTATTGGATACAATCGACCTAAATCATGGTGCATTTAAAGAGTTGTTTACTTAGATAAAATTAAGTCATGTATAGATAAAATTGTTAGTATAAATAAATAAAAAATGTTGTTAATTTGTTATGTTGAATAAATTGTCTGAACCATAAAAATGACTATTTTACCCCTCTATTTGGTTTTTGTTTTATTGCATCACCAACCCTCCTGTTACAGTAGCTTTAACTTCTCGTTGATAGGTTTTTATTCAAAACCAATATGGTTGAAAAAATTCCACCATTGATGTTTCAGTACCTCATGAAATCACAAAATTTTCACCATCATATGGTTCCATAATCCCTTGACAAATGAAATTTTAAAAAACTCATTTGGGTAGAGAAAACACAAATGGAAAATTCATCATTCCTTTGCAAAAAAAAATCGACAGTCCCTTTTGAAAGGGAAAATACAAATGGCTAAAGAACCATTGATGTTCCATCAATTCTACCATCCCCTTAATTAATGATCCACCATTTTTCATATAGATCTATGGGTTCAAGAACCCTAGATTTCATTTGTTTTTCGATTTTTCAAAGCAGGGAGTAGAAGGAATGGAGAAACAAACAAGAACCATAAGGGGGCGTTTGGTTCGCTGGAATCCGTCGGAATCTGATGGAATTGGAATGGTCAATTCCATCGACCAAATTCCATCATGTTGTTTGGTTTCCAAAGGAATGGAATTGAATTCCATGAAATCCTTCAATCAAGGATTTGGTCATTCCTTCTCATTTTGGATGGAATTGAATTCCATTCCATTGCATTTTCTCAAAATGACAAAAATACCCTCCAAACCCTCTTAACAATATTAAAACCCATCAGATGTGGATATGGTCTCCTCTCTCTCCTCTCTCTCACCTCTCTCTCCCTCTCTCTCCTCTCTCTCTCTCCTCTTTCCTCTCTTTCCTCTCTCTCTACCCTCTCTCTCCTATCTCTCCTCTCTCTACTCTCTTTTTCCTCTCTAACTTCTCTCTACCCTCTCTCTACTATCTCTCTCTCTCCTCTCTCTTCTCTCTCCTCTCTCTCTCCTCCCTCTCTCTACTCACTTTCCTCTCTCTCTCCTCTCTAACTTCTCTCTACTCTCTCTCTCCTCTCTCTCTCCTCTCTCCCCTCTCTCTCTCTTCTCTCTATCTTCTCTCTCTCTTCTCTTTCTCCTCTCTCTCCTCTCTCTCTCTCTCGGCATTTAAAAAATATTAATAAATAAATAAAAATAAATAAAAGAAAAAGGTATTTTTGTCATTTTTCAGAATTCCATTCCAATTCCTTTGCAATCCAAACAGACATATTCCAATTCATTTGACTGATTATATTCCATTCCTACCAACCAAACAGTTGGTCAAACTTGAAAACATTCCATTCCAATTCCTTCCAGATTCCAATTCCATTGACAGATTCCATTCCATCAGAAATCATTCTGCGAACCAAACGCCCCCTAAAATGAAGGATGGGGGAGGAATGAAGCAACAACTGTAAACAAAATGGGGAGGAAAATGATCTTGCGTCAGGGGAGGAATAATCCAAGGTTTTTTTCTTTTTCTTGTCTTCGAAGTGTGAAGCGAGGGGGGGGGGGAGGTATTTTAGGGAGGTTTGTGACTGAATAGATACAAGCGATTAATTCAAGAAAGCTTAGCGATTATAAGAGATGGACTAAATCAATAAGCTATTAACAAGAACATTCGTTGATAGCTTAACTAGAATAAGTCATACATGTCCTTAAACCTATTAAGTTATTAACATACAACCTGAAAGAGTCTCTTACCCAATGAAATATGATGTTGTTTACCTATACTTTTGACTAACATAGATATTAACCTAGTCAACCACTAATATCTCACTACCCCATCAAACAATGCTTACCCAATTCTTTTAATTAGTGTTTTACTACAAATATACTTGGTAAACAACCATTTTCACTTAATGTTTAACTAGATTGAACATTTTACTCATATTGCATTCTTACATGATTAGTGTTTACCTAATTTGTGTTGGTAAACACAACCTCTATACTACATACAAAGATTAATCAATTTCATTTGGATACGATCAAAGTTAGGCATGAACGCAACACTTCATGAACAGAAAAGCCAATGTAAAATCGAAAGAGTGGAAAAGTCGTGGACGTAATAAGAATCCGTACCGGCGCAAAAGAGAACAATTTGAAAAGAGGGTAAAAGTCGAGGGACTGAAATCGGGAAAAAGTTGATACTAATTAAAGAAGATAAGAGAATCTTTAAATCACTAGGTCGCTATGCATTAGACACCATGTGTGTGGCCTTTTTTCACCCTTGAAAGTGACCACTTCATACCACATGACACTCCCAATTAACACACGTGCTCTTTTAATCCCATCTACCACCCTCTCACACCGCGTAAAACCATCCCCCACCCCCATACAAACACACACACACATATATATATACATATGTATATATATGTATGTATATATAGTATATAAGTTGCTTGATTTTATAAAAGCAATTAAGAGATCTTCCATTGTTTTCTTCATCTTTGGTATATATACGTCAAAGATAAGATCTTTATATGATTTGTGGGGATTGAAAGAAAATGAAAAGAAACCCCAGAATTGTGTGTGTTTCATTTCAAGATTTCTTGATTGATCAACGCGCACGGTTGACCCACCAGTCTTTTTCAGTTGTCTTCTTCTGACGAATACCCTAATTTTGTAAACACATACATATATACATACATTCATCCAACAAACATCTAGCAGCTAGCTACCAATTTAACTGATAACAATTAAGGTCATTAATGGTGAAACCTGCTGAAGAAACAAGATCATCTGATCATGATCAGCCAAAGTATAAAGGAGTCAGGAAGAGGAAATGGGGAAGATGGGTGTCGGAGATCCGATTACCCAACAGCCGTGAACGGATCTGGTTAGGATCCTACGACTCGCCGGAAAAAGCTGCTAGAGCTTTCGATGCTGCACTTTTTTGTCTTCGTGGTAGCACCGCCACCTTTAATTTTCCTGACCAACCGCCGAATATTCCCGGCGGGAGGTCACTATCTGCCGGCGAGATACAAGCTGCCGCCGCTGACTATGCCAACACATCGCGTTCTTGCTCCTCGGAGTCTCCGTTTGGCTCGGCTTCTGGCGCCGCCGGCGTCACCATGGAGGCGTCTACTTCTTCGTTTCTGTTCCAGGATGATAACGGTGATAATAATGTGTCGGATTATGGAATATTTCCGGGATTTGATGATTATTTCATGCGGCCGCCACATGTTGTTTCTCCATGTTCTCCTGATTATGAAGAAGAGAATCCATACGATGGGGATATCTCGCAAGGCCCATCATTTCTTTGGAGCTTTTGATTAATATCTGTTATTCAACATCTCTAGGGCAGGTTTAAACGAGAAGCTAAACATTTTACAAGAAGATGAGAAATGTATATGATACTTAAACTTAATCATATATGATTAAACACACTCATATACCGTGTAATCATATATGATATCACACTTTTCGTTTTCTCGTAAAATGTTTAACTTCTCGCATGATCCTTCCTTCCCCCTCTCTCTCTATATATACACCTGCCGGGAAAAGGGTGATCAGAATTTTGGAAAAGTTTTAGTAATTACCGGAGTTGCTGATCGACATAATTAACCATATATATAGAAGGGTTATGGAGATGGAGATGGTTTTCAGCTTTGAGGTTTTCTTTTATTATTATTCCTTCCTCCATGGTTAATTAATTGTGTGGAGGTGAGCAATGTATACTTACACATCATGTATAATCTTTTTCATGTACCATATATTATCCTTGATGCCAATAAGATTGCTCCATATAGCATTTATAACATCTTGTTTTCTTTTTCTAAAAGGAGTGACAAGTACAATCAAATTAATTAAATACATGCAACCACTATTCTATGTGTGTATGTGTATATATACATATATATATAGAGAGAGAGGTCACGGTTATTTTACAACTCAGTAAAAGGTTACAACCTTATACAACCATCATCTAAACCATCATTTAACCCATTACATTTGGATTCTCATTGATTCTCTTAATAGATTTACCTAATTTCGTCGAATTTCTGCGGCAAATGTCGATGCACATAACCAAGGACGGATCCAAAGAGGTGTATACGGTGGCACGTGCCACCGTATTATTTTTTCGCCGAAAGGTTAAAAATTTTACGTTTATGAAAGGTGCAACCGTATCGGTTTAGAAGGTGCCATCATATGCTATTCAAAAGTTAAGAAGGTGCAACCGTACCTCGTAATCAACCAAAAAACCGAAAAAAAAAAACTCTTGAAATCCAACAAAAAAACCAAAAAAAACCCTTGAAATCCAACAAAAAAACCGAAAAAATTCCTCGAAATCAATAAAAAAAACGTAAAAGTTCCTCGAAATCAAGTAAAAAACTTTAAAAATACCTCGAAGCGGTGAAATTAAACACATCGGACGATATTGAACGTTGGTAAAAAGATGAAAACACGTCGATAAAAAAAGGGTCTTTTGTAATTATTTGACTATATTACATGGTGCCACCGTATTAAAAAAATTCTAGATCTGTCCCTGCACATTACGGTTCATGTGATGTATCGGATGAAGATGGTAATTTCATGAAACAATATGCATTCCATGTTAGTGTATGTATTTAATAAAATACTATGCATTGCAGGTAAGATATGATATTTGCATGAAACTAGTAATCATTCCGTGTCTACATAATGAATAGGCTAAGTGAATGGTTTCGGCGATTTTGAACTTTGAAGTCATTCATATATAACGTTTCATGAGAAGAATGTAAGAGAAAATAATTTATATTTATATAAGGACAAGGTAGATCAAGATAATCATCCTTTAACAAGATACAAAATATCATTAAGTTATATAGTTTTATGGTAGCCTTCAATTCTTGATCCTCGAATATATATATATATATATATATATATATATATATATATATATATATATATATATATATATTGAAGATAAAAGATTAAAACCGCATTTTTCTTCCCCGGCTTTCTCAAAAGAAAAATGGCATCTCGAGTCTTAATATATTTGTAACGTCTTAATTATATTTTTTAAAACACAAAAGATACAATATGTTGACATTTGAAATAAAACAGTATAATTAATTCAAATTAGAGAAATTAAAGATAGATAATAAATATGATAATTCTCGAAGTTTTATAAAAAAAATATTTAGAAAAAGTTGTCAAATGTGAATACTTGGGTAGCATTTGATATGCTGACATAAATAAAGTAGATTGAATAGAACGGAATACAAAGCAATGAATGACTAAATTTTTTTTATTAGATTTATTTTGTGGTCAAAAAATGAAATTTGAAACTTAGTTTGAGACTTTGAGTTACATTCGAGTGAAACCCGATAGTGGGCGGATAAAAATATTTTCTCCCAAATTATCATGTTTCATTTATGTCCATTAATCACATTAATATACATCATCGGAGAGAGAATATAAACTTGAATTAAATAAAATCAAAATTATATAAAATCTGATGTGTCTTAATTTCATTAGTCGGACAGGAATGAGATATAAGATTTTGGGGATAAAAATCTTATGTCCCAAATTATCATGTCTCATTCATGTCTACCAATCACATGAATACACATAATCGAAGAGAGAATATAAACTTAAATTAATTAAAATAAAAAATATATAAAATCTGATATGTTTTAATTTTATTGGTCGAAAAGGAATAAGAAATAAGATTTTGGGAGAAGAGATTTTTATTCACAGTGGACGGAGGTTCTCACCGGTGCTTTAATTTATTTTGATCACGTGCCATGTGAAAGTTTTTTAAAGGTTGACATGTTTAGGCCTTTACCTTTCATCAATTTATATTTTTTGCAAATTTTGTTAAAAGATAACAATTTAAGTCTAAAGTTACAAATGTTAATTTTTTTGTATAATCTTCATATATGCTAAATATTCATGCACACCTAATATTTGGTGAGGTTTGAACATTTAGATAACGTCCTAGGAAACTGTATTCTAATGATAATTATGGATAATGCTATCAATTGAATAATTGATAAACCATTCGATTCGTTGCTTATTTTTTTTCCTTTGTCCTAATTACCTTACCAATCAAACAAAAGAGTAAAACTACGTGTTCTTATACATATGGGTTAATGAACGCTAGACATAGACACACTAGATACATTCCAAAACTTGACAGTGGAATACTAATACAAGAACCACATATATAGCTTTCAACAGTATAATTACAAAAATCTGAAAAAAATATCTCTAAATAATGTAACTTCTAATTCAAAATAATGTTGAACAAAATGATTGGAACAAAAAATGATTGAATTTGAACTTCAACATGGCGTTAAAACGACATTTTTTGTCATTTTACATGCACATGTTTCTTCGTGACGATTTAACAGGCAAAATCAAGATAGATCAAGATAATCATCATTAGACAAAATCATCAAATTATGTTGTTTTATGGTATCTAGCCTTCTCGATCCTTGAAAATATTTTGAAGATAAAGGATTTAAATCGCATTTTTCTTCTCCGGTCTTCTCAAAAAAATATGGCATCTCAAAAGTCTTTGAGTTATAAACTTATTAATTATCGATACCGACTTGTAGTCATATGTCTATCACTCGTAATAAGTGCAAGATACTTGTATACAATATGCCTAATATTTCAAATAAAACAGTATAATTAAGTGAAATTAAAATAAGCTAGATAATAAATATTATAATTTTCAAAGCGTAATAAAGTAATATTTAGAAAGAAATCGTCAAGGTGGTCACTAAAGTTTCAAATATGTGGCATTATATCAAATACGACCACTCAAATATTGTGGATAACTAAAAAATGGGAACACAATGAAAATGGTGTACGTTACAAAATGGGCGGTTAGGTTTAGGTTGAAAAATGAAATGACAGGATTTTTGTTTCCTCTAGTATAATCATGAATGAAAATTTTGGGTTTCTAGGATAATGGTGTTTGGTTCGCGGAATTGGATGAAATTCAATGGAATTGGAATGTCCAAATCCATTGACCAAATTCCAAAGTCTTGTTTGGTTCACATAATTAAAACTAAGGAATCATGCGGATTCCATCAAATTCCTTCAAACACGGATTTCACAATTCCACGGGGTATCCTATGGAATTCATTTTCTTTCCAAAAGATTCCAATTCCAATTCCAATTCCATCCAACCAAACGCGACCAAAATGTGTGGTCAAATTCAATCAAATTCCAATTCCAATTCATTCAAAGTCAAATTCCTTGATGAATTCCAATTCCATCGAATTCCATTCCACGAACCAAACGCCACTAAGGTTTGTTTGTTAGCAGCTTAATGAGCTTAATGAGACTCACATCTTATTCAGTCAGTAATATATGACTGTTTGGTAGTGGCTTAATGATATAGAAAGTGGCTTATTCAGTAAGATTTCAAGGGGGAACTTTATGCAGAAAGCCAAGTTTTTTTTAAACCAGTCCATCTCATTAAAAAACATGTTTCTTCCATCTATGAAAAAACTCTCAAATAAAACCTTCTAAATCTATACAGACAGATTAATCCACACAGACAACTTTATCCATACATAACTTAATGGAAAACCAATCAAACAACCCCTAACTATATTATATAAAATCAAACAATTTCTTTTATTATTTTTTCCATTAATTACTGATTAATACTTTTAACCAAAAGAAAAACATCCAGAGGTTTAATATATTCAACACAAAATTAACTAAATGCCTAAAAGTAATCATGAATTCAAATTAGTGAGGATCAACAATTTTTATTTATTACTTTAGTTTGGTGAAAACCAAAAAAAAAAGACGAGTACAGTCGACTGAACCCGATAGTGGACGGAGGTTGCCACTAGTGCTTCAATTTATTTTGATCACGTGCTCATTCAAAAGTTTTTTAAACTTGACATCTTTAGCCCTTTACCTTTTATTAATTTATACTTTTTGCTAATTTTGTCAGAAGATAACAATTTAAGTCTAAAGTTACAAACTTGATTTTTTTTAAGTATATAGTATTTATGTATGTCAAACACTCCTCATACTTGGTGACATTTGAACTATTAATAATGTCATAGAAAACTGTATTCTATAAAACAGAGTTCTAACAATAATTAAGATATCGTTGTCAATAAATCATTCTATCGTTCCTTTCTTATATTTCCTTTGTCCTTACCTTACCAATTAAACAAAAGAGTAATACAACCCATTCATATGCATATGAATTAATGCACGTTGGATATCACTACAAAACAACTGGGTTTTTCCGGCTATTAAAATCCGAATATTTTTATTATTTTTTAATAAAAATTAAATCTGTCGGAATCCGCCAAAAATTTTAATAGATTGCCGACGGATTTCCATAATTTAATTTTTTTATTTTTTATTTATTTTTTTTAGAAAACTTCAAAATAATAATAATTAATTTATAAATTTTCTGACGGATTTTTGGTAATTTAATTAATTATTTTAATTAATTAAATTTCGCTGAAAATCCGCTAGAAAATTATAATTAATTGTTTTTAATTTTTTCTAATATTAAATAAATAAATAAAAAATTAAAATCCGCCGGAAATCAGTCGGAAATCCGTCGGAAGGTATTCTAGTTTTTTTTTAAATTAAAAAATTATTTCCGACGGATTTGCAACGAAAGTCAACGCCGTTTGACTTTTTTGTAATCCGGCGAAAAATCCGTTGAAAAAATCCGTCGAAAATACTCCTTTATCTAGTTGTGTATAAACATGCTATATACATTCCAAAACTTGTTAGCGGAACACGAAATACAAGAACCACATAGCTTTCAACACTACAATTACAAGAACTTGTAATATGTAATATGTTACAAGTTCTATAAATCCAAAAGAAATCCCTAAACAATGTAACTTCTAATAACGTGGATTGAAATGATTGGAACCAAAAATGATTGATTTTGAACTTCAACATGGTGTTAAAACGACAAATTTTGTCACTTTACATGCCCAAGCTTCTTCGTGACAATTTAACGGGCTAATCATCAATACATAATTTGTACTGATTCAAATGCTATAACTGTTTAATTTTTATTTTACTTTTTGTTAACCGTAGTTGTCCGAGCCCGATTAGACGTACCTCAACTAATCCAAAAAGCTCTAAAGAGTACAGAACAGCTAAAAAAAAATCCCAAAAAATTGTAATATATATTTTACAATATATTTATGGCCAAACGTTTTTAGACACGATGAGATCGCGGATGGGTTTTAATTAAAACGTGAGTACACATAAGCTTATTAAATTTGATTCTCAATATTCTGCATCCATATATATATATATATAGCAACTTTATTTTATTTCCACGTGTGATTGCGGCTACGGTCAACGTGTACCTTTTCTATCCACTTAGTACACGTACACCATCTTATATCCATACACGTGTCATGATGTATACGTGTAATATTCCGGCTAAAGTTACGTGTACCTTTATCACTTCTTTTCTTAGTCAGTAGCAACTCAGCTTTCAACGTGGCGCACATGCTCTCATTCCACGCCTTCAAATATATATATACGATATACGTATCTATATATATATAATGTATGTATGTGTGTATATACATACATGTATGTGGGTTAATGTGATAATATTAGATGGTGAGACCGACAGGGGGCGGTGTTGGTGGCAGAAAGGAGAGAAAGGAGGGGCGTTACAAGGGTGTTAGGATGAGGAAATGGGGGAAGTGGGTGGCGGAAGTCCGGCAACCCAACAGTCGTGATCGGATATGGTTAGGGTCGTACGAGACGGCGGAGGAGGCGGCGAGGGCGTATGACGCCGCCTTGTTTTGTTTACGTGGACCGTCGGCATTGATTAATTTCCCTAACAATCCACCGGACATCCCGTTGACGGCGGACCTGTCGTCGTCACAGATACAGGTGGCGGCTTCCCGGCATGCTCGTGGGTTGTCGACGGATTCTTCGTCGTTGGGGCAAGTGGGTAATGTGAGGACGGGTTTTCAGGAAGGGCAGGAGTGTAATTTGTTTAGGGAGTATCGGAATGCCACGTGTAATTATTTTCCGGTGGAGGTGGAGGAGGGTGGTGACGGAGGCGGCGGTGGTGGTGAGGGTGGTGTGGCTTTCGAGAGGCAACGTTTGTGGAGTTATTGAAGATGTGGTGGTCTTGTATACGATGGATTATAGGAGAATATATAGAGATATGTGAACAAAAGTAATTAAATTATTAAAGATTAGTAGATTTGTAGGGTGTTTTTGAATTAATTATATACCACAATTAGTTATTATATCATATGAATCATTTATATGTTTTATTAGATAATTATAGGTTTTTGGACCAGCTTAGAGCATCTCCGACGAAAGGTTTTCATAAAAACTTTTTTTTTTTTTTTTTTTTTTTGGTTTTATTTGAAGAATCGATGAGGATTCGAACAAGATGGGATTCGTTGATGACTTATCTCTAACTCATTAAATTAAAAACTTTTTTAAAAGTACACATCGATAGTTTTTATAAGAACATATTTATTGTGATAAGAACATTTTTATTGTGGCTCCATTGATTTTTTCAACATCAATAATAATTAAATAAGTTTTATTAAAAGTGAAGAGAATAAAAAAAAATAAGGATAATATCACTTCTTACGGATTTCATAATAAAAATTTAGATTTTTATTTAAAAACTTAAAGGAGTTTGAGTTCTTATAAAAACTCTCCATAATAATAGTTTCCACAAGTCACTGTATTTTTGTTTATAAGAACCTTGAATTAGAGATATATATGGTGTCATGGTGTATTCATCTTTTTAGTAGAGCCTTATAACTGTTAGAAGTTGGATATGAATGAAGAACACGATGAATATGCCGAAGGTTTGAAACCTCGATGTATTGATTGAGAGAAAACTTACAATACTGAAAATAAAATTATGAGAGAAATCTACCCTAGACTACATAATACAACAAATATATACGTAGACTAAATGAGCTTGGGCCCTAACATGGGCCTGGGCCTCTATATACATTAACATCCCCCCTCAAACTCAATCGGGAAAAGAATGAGCCAGATGGAGTTTGGAAACAAGATCACGAAACCGTCCTGGTAAATGAGCTTTAGTAAAAATATCAGCCGGTTGATCAAGAGTCGAAATAGGAAGCAGCTGAATAGTCTTACGAATCACATGTTGACGAACAAAGTGACAGTCAATTTCAATATGCTTCGTGCGCTCATGGAATACATCATTGTGGGCAATCTGAATGGCACTGTTGTTATCACACCACAATGAAGTTGGAGACTGTTAAGGAGCCCCCATGTCAGAAAGAAGCCAGCGTAACCACACAAGTTCTTGAGCTGTGTCAGCTAGTGCTCGATATTCAGCTTCAGTGCTGGATCGAGCTGTGAGTGATTGTTTCTTGCTTCGCCAAGATATAAGAGAGTCGCCAAGAAAGAAACAGTAGCCAGTAGTAGAGCGACGATCAGTCATGTCACTGTCCCAATCAGCATCAGAAAAACCTCGCAAAATCAACGATGAGGTGGATGGAAAATGAAGACCATGAAACATAGTCCCTTTTAAGTATCGAAGAATGCGCAGGACAGCAACATAGTGATCAGAACAAGGTGCAGACATGAACTGACTAACAATATGAACAGCATAGGCAATATCAGGTCGAGTCACTGTCAGATAGACAAGTGACCCCACTAACTGGCGATATAGAGTAGGATCACGTAGGGGTGGACCAGCATTTGGAGCCAAAGGAAGGTTGTGTTCAAGAGGAGTGGATGTTGTTTTGTTGTTAGTAATCCCAGCTTTCGACAAAAGATCTGAGGTGTATTTGGCTTGACACAGATAAAGACCCGATGGATCAGAGAGCACCTCAAGACCAAGGAAATAGTGTAAAGAACCAAGATCCTTCATCTCAAAACAGGAGCTGAGAGATGACTTCAGATTGGTTATGCCTGTAGAGTCACTGCCAGTAATGATCATATCATCCACATACAGGAGAAGTAATATTGTGCCAGCGTCAGTGGTCCGAGTAAACAGTCCTGAATCATAGTTGCTGGGTGAGAAGCCCAAAGAGGTGACAGTGGAACTGAATTTCTCAAACCAAGCTCGCGGAGCTTGCTTGAGGCCATAAAGAGCCTTCCGAAGCCGACAAACATGACCTTGTGGAAGTCGAACACCTGGAGGAGGTGTCATGTAGACTTCCTCAGATAAGTCACCATTCAAAAAGGCATTCTTAACATCCATCTGAAAAAGGGGCCATTGTTTTGTAGCAGCAATGGCAAGAAGACTGCGAACAGATGTGACGCGAGCAACAGGTGCAAACGTCTCCTCATAATCAATACCATATTCTTGATTGAAGCCCTTGGCCACAAGCCGAGCTTTGTACCGATCAATAGAGCCATCCGATTTGGTTTTGATTTTGAACACCCATTTGGAGCCAATGGGTTTCTTGCCTGGTGGAAGAGGGACAGAATCCCAAGTCTGAGCTTTGTCAAGTGCCTGAAGTTCCTCATCCATAGCTTTCTGCCAATCAGAGTTAGAAGAGGCTTCCTTGTAGGAAGTAGGTTCGTGATTTGATAGCAGAGTAACATAAACATGATAATCACGAAGATGAGAAGGAACTTGTCTTACCCGTTCTGATCGTCTAACATTCTGAGATTGAGTAGTTTCAGGAGCCAAAGACTCAGCAGGTACCTCAGATGTTGGTTGTGCAGATGGAGCAGATGATGGATGATGATCAGGAAAACTTGGAGAGGCTGACTCAGAAGGAGTTGGAATAATAGGTGGAGGTGATATAATGTCAGATTGGAGTGAGTCCAATGAGACGGAAGCATCAGTGAAAAACGGAGGTGTGAGATTAGGAGACTCACGAAACTTGGATATAGAAGAGAAAGGAACATGTTCCCAGAAGGTAACATGTCGAGAAATACGAAGACGCTGGGAGATAGGATCCCAACAGCGATAACCCTTGTGCTCAATCCCATATCCAAGAAAGCAGCACAGTCTGGAGCGAGGTTCAAGTTTGGTATGTTCATGAGATTGCAGTTGAACAAAACAAGCACTACCCCAAACTTTTAGAAGTTCATAGGCAGGAGTGACCTCATAAAGAGCCTCATAAGGAGACTTATTGTGAAGAATGGGAGTAGGGTGACGATTGATAGTATAAACAGCGGTAAAAGCAGCTTCACCCCAAAAACATTCTGGACATTTAGCAGAAATGAGATGAGTGTGAACCGTATCAAGAATATGACGGTGTTTGCGTTCAGCACGACCATTTTGAGGAGAAGTGCCAGGACAGGAGTACTGAGAGAGAGTCCCCTGAGATGGAAGAAAGGAGAGAAGAGATGACTCTTTGTATTCCATAGCATTATCAGCTCGAAGAATCTTCATAGATTTGGAGAACTGGGTGTGAATCATTCGAGCAAACATAATATAGATTTGAGGTAATTCCGAACGATGTTTCATAAGATATATCCATGTGAAACGGGTATGATCATCAATAAAAATAACAAAATATCGAGCACCACCCATGGATGGATGTGGTGCTGGTCCCCATACATCAGAATGAATAATATCAAAAGAGGAAGTAGAATTAAATTCATTCATTTCAAAAGGTAAAACATGATGTTTGCCAAGTTTGCAAGATAAACAAGAAATATTGTCAGTTGAAACACAATTTCCTAAAACCCCTAAATGAGCTAAGGACTTTATCCTGGCGAGAGATAAGTGACCCAGTCGGGCATGCCACAGCTCAAGGGAAGAAGTGCTAGAAACCGAGGCAACAAAACTTGAAGATGGTAAAGGAAGACGCAGGTAGACCACTTCAATCATCCGTCCAACTTTACGGCCGAGTCCAAGGATCTGCTTGGTCTTTGGATCCTGTACAACACAACCAGAAGAATGAAATAAAATGATCAAATTAGATTCAAGAAGTTGAGCAATCGAAACTAAGCTCAGAGATAACATTGGAACATTCAGAACATCCGGTAATTGTATAAGAGGAGTGGAAACATTTCCACTAAAGGATACTGGTAGACCAGTGTTGTCAGCAGTTCTGACTGACGTAAATTGCTGAGGTGGTTTCTTAGAAGCGAAACCATCAGGGCAAGGTGTCATATGATTGCAACACCCAGAGTCAAAAAGCCATACGTTACCTGATGCAGCTGAGTGTGGAGAGTTCATACCCATAGCACCAGACATGATCTGTTCCATAAGTTCCTGATTGCGACGCATCAGTTCCATTAGGTCAGGTGAGGAGGCTGTAGAAGCCTCAGTATCAACAATAGTAGGCCCAGCAACAGCATGAGTCCGATTCTGAGAACTAGTGTGCTTTGAGTTCTTCGGACAGTCAGTCTCATAGTGACGCGGATGCGTGATGCCACACTTACGGCACTTACGGATAGGACAATAAAGAAGAAGGTGAGCCGGAGAATGACAGAAGGCACACTCGGATGTGTTCGCCTTTCCCACAGATCTGGAATGATTGTTATTGGTCCATTTGCCTTTTGACTTGGGATGAGACGTATAGAGAACACTATCAGTAGCAGACACTGGTGAACGCATGTGAAGACGAGTTTCTTCACTTAGCAATTCAGATATTGCTTCTTCAAGAGTAGGTAAAGGCTGCCTATGAAGAAGGGAAGCACGAACATTCTCAAATTTATCAGTCAAACCCATCAAAATGGTGATCAGATGCAGCTGGTTGAAGTAGGCGGTGAACTGTTGAGCGGTTTCATCAAAAATCTGTGGTGCTCCAAGACTTATATGATCTCTGAGAGACTGCATTTCAGAGATATAAGAGTTGATGGATTGATCAGGAAGTTGACGTTTGTTCTGAAAAGTAGTCCACAGTTGATACTGATGAGATAGACCAGAAGATGTATACCGCTTGGCGAGAAAATCTCAGAGACTTTTGGCTGTAATATAACCAAGGAACTGTTGGTTGATCTCAGGAGTAGTGGAGGCATTAATGAAGCCCAAGATACGAGCATTATTAATATCCCACTCATTCATTCGTTTGGCAAAGTCATCAGCATTCTCAGCTGTTTCTTGAACTGGAGCTTTGGATGCGCCAGTAACATAGGTGTAAAGACCATAAGACTTTAACAGAATTGTCATATGGTGATGCCAAAGAATATAGTTACTACAGTTGAAAACAACGGAGATGGGATTTGAGTGACTGAAATTGGTAGCCATGAAATAAAGAAAAAAATACTGAGAAACAGTATTAAAGACCGGAGAAAGGTTCGACCGGAGGAAGTGTTCGACCGAAGGGTAGTTTCGACCGAAGGGTGTTCAACCAAAGGGGGTATTCGACCGAAGGAAAGTTTCGACCGAAGGGCTCAACCGGTATAATGTTCGACCGAAGAAGATATTCGACCGAAGGGGGTATTCGACCGATAAGATGTTGCGGCTAGGGTTTCCAACAGATCGATCGACCGATGGTTTCAAACAAGAACAGCGGCGGCGATGGCAAGAACAACGAGGAACAGCAACAATGGCAAGAACAACGGCGGCGATGGCAAGAACAGCGGCGGCGGCGAGTCGACTGTGACGATAAATAGAAAAATCGAGATGAACAGTAAACCAATGATCAAACCTACAACTCTGATACCATGTTAGAAGTTGGATATGAATGAAGAACACGATGAATATGCCAAAGGTTTGAAACCTCGATGTATTGATTGAGAGAAAACTTACAATACTGAAAATAAAATTATGAGAGAAATCTACCATAGACTACATAATACAACAAATATATACGTAGACTAAATGGGCTTGGGCCCTAACATGGGTCTGGGCCTCTATATACATTAACAATAACTATTTATTTCATCTTTTTAGTAGAGCCTTATAACTATTTATTGATGTATACAAGTGCGCTCTATGACTTGATAGAATTTAAATTTTGAAGTTCAAAATTGAAACTAGTATTACCAAAATATATGTAGACGTTCATAATTTTATGTATTTCATAGAAATGATAAGGTTGGGGCTCATCATATCATATGTGAAGTCAAATCTGGAGATAAATATGTACATGTATGGAACTTATAGCATCTCCAACAGATTCTCCAAAATTTCTTCAAAATGGAGAACCAAAAGTTAAGAACATCTCCAACAGCTTCTTCAAAATTTCTCTAAAATGGAGAATCAAAAGTCAAAATCTCCAAAAAAAAATTACATCCATATCCAACAGCTTCCCCATTTTGAAGATAAATCATTGATTATAATATTAAAATATTATATATATTTAATAAAATATTATTTCCCTCACCTAAACATTTCTTTTCAAAGTTTCTCATTGGTGAGATATAATAAAAAATAGTTTCTCTCTTGGTAATCATTTTTGGGGTTATCTCCATATTTGGAGAAAAACTTCTTCTCTCTCCTATTTTCTCCATTTTGGGGATAGTTTTGGGGAAGCTGTTGGAGCAAAATTGTAGCACAAAATCCCCATATTTTTCATTTTCTCCATTTTGGAGAAGCTGTTGGAGATGCTCTAAAATCTCCAAAAAAATTTACATGCATCTCCAATAGTTTCTCTATTTTGGAGATAAATCATTGATTATATCATTAAAATATTCTACATATTTAATAAAATATTATTTTTCTCACCTAAACATTTTATTTCAAAGTTTCTCAGAGCAACTCCAACAGCATCTCCAAAATTTCTCCAAAATGGAGAATTAAAAGTCAAAATCTACATAAAAATTTACATCCATCTCCAACAGATTATCTATTTTGGAGATGAAATCATTACTTATAATATTAAAATATTATATAAATCTAATAAAATATTATTTCTCTCTCATACCCATCTCATTTGAAAAAATCTTATTGGTAGAATATAATAAAAAAACATTTTCTCTCTGATGGTAATAATTTTTGGAGATTTTGGAGAGTTCTCCATATTTGGAGAAAATTACACTCTCTCTCCTACTTTCTCCATTTTGGAGAAATATTTAAAGAATCTGTTGGAGCACAAAAATACCTAAAATCTCCATTTTCTCCATTTTGGAGAAGCTGTTGGAGATGCTCTCATTGGTTGGATATAATAAAAAATAGTTTCTCTCTCTTGGTAATCATTTTTTGGGATATCTCCAAATTTGGAGAAAATGACATTCTCTCTTCTATTTTCTCCATTTTGGAGAAGTTGTTGGAGCAAAAAGTTGCTCAAAATCTCCAAAAATTTTCATTTTTTCCATTTTGGAGAAGCTGTTAGAGATACTCTTATAATGTTCAAGAGGTGAATGGTAATATAAAGAATTACGAGGACTAGTTCTGTCAAATTGTCAAGAGATTTGAAATTTGGAACTTGGTGGTAGAAACGTCACATATGCGGTTAAATTGGAGCAGGTGGTCCATTTGTTAATCACCCACTCCAACCATTGTATGATAATCTTCCTTCAATGTAGAACAAACCTCTTACAAAAAATTATATTGTGGAAGGAATGTAGTAAGTTTGGATGTGATGTTACTAATTTAAATATTGAAACAAGATATTATTTTTATATTAACTTAAAATCAATGTTCTAAAAAACTCGCCGCACAGCCGCCATGGCGCGTCATGACACCAAGGCTTGTGTCTCCCGCTACGTTAAGCCCGTGGTACGCCATGACCTAATGCACAATTTTGTAGTGCAGTATTTGATTTTTCTTTACGTTTTTAATGTCTTATTTGCAAATTTTTTAATATATACCATAATTTAACTTGCTTATTACTATTGACTTATTGGGTAACACTACAAAACATATGTCTTTATAAATAATGATATATATGAATTAGAAAAATGACGTCATAAGTCACGCCTTGAAAACGTCATGGCTTCGTCGTGGCTCCTAAGGCTTGAGGCTTGGCCTCGCCGCCATGCCACGACTCACGCCATTTAGAACCTTGCTTAAAATACTATGTCAACCATAAATATAGATTGAAATACTATGTCAATAATAGATCAAAGAGTAAATTACATTCCCGGTCCCTGTGGTTTAGCCATATTTTGGATATGGTCTCTAATTCGCATTACACTCGACGTCCCTGTGGTATGCATAAGTGCATGCAGAAGGTCTCTCAGTCTAACGAATTCCGTTAACCCAGTTAACTCAAGGGGTATTTTTGTCTTTCTACACCTACTTTTGTCTTTTTCCTAAAAAAAAATTAAAAAACAAATTAATAAATAATAAAGACCCCCCCCCCCCTCACCCCTCACCCCTTTCTTCTTCCCCAAACACCTAACCCCTGTAATTCTCCCACATTATCCTCTAAACCCTTCGATTTCCTCTTCCTCTTTCGAACTCCCCCATCGTTATTCGGCTCACCCTCTGCAACTAACTTATCGAGGGAGTTTAAGATGAGCTTGTTTTCCGCCATCTGTGAGTCTGTGACGTTGTTTTCGGAAGATGAGATGCGAGGGTGGTGACTGCGAGTACGACGGTGAGAGAGTGTAGAGCTCCGACTAACAAACCATTCCCTGCCTCCGCCTCCTATCCTCCTCCCAAAGTCACCGGCGACCCTTACTCTTACCCTCCTCAACCTCTATACCACCATCCCTTCAATCTTCCACCGCCTCCTTTCCACCCACAATCCTACAACAACAGTCTCACCGGAGAAATCCCACGTGTACATGGGGACTCAAAGACTTTGAGTATGCTGTCCCTTTACAACAATTATTTGACCGGTGAAGTTCCCCGTCATCTAGGAAGATCATTACCTCTCATGCTCTTCGACTTGTCGGAGAATCAGTTGACCGGAGAATTACCATCGGAGATATGTAATGGAGGTAAGTTGGTTTACTTGTTAGCACTTGACAACATGTTTTTCGGTGTCTTGACAACATCCAAACTCTCGAATACATGATCCGATCGTGTGTTATAGACTTTGGGGGAAATTGGGATTCACACCTACCTTTAGTAGAGTTTGCCTATAACAATAGTTATCATTCTAGCATCAGAATTGTCCCATTCGAAGCCTTGTATGGTCGGAAATGTAGAACGTCGGTGTGTTGGCTCGAAGCGGGAGAAAAGCAGTTTGACGGACCGAAAATCGTACAAGAAACGGCGGATAAAGTGAAAAAGATTCGGGAACGGTTGAAGGTGGCCCAAGACCGCCAAAAAAACTATCCGTATAAAAAGAGAAGGTCGGTCGAATTCCAGGTGGGTGAGCGAGTTATGCTGAAGGTATTACCAAGGAAAGGGATCATCCGTTTCGGAAAGCGCTGGAAGTTTAGCCCTCGTTTCCTTGGACCCTTCACAATATTATAGAAAGTCGGCCTTCAAGCTTACAGGTTGGACTTAACGCCCGATATGGACGGGATTTACCCTACCTTTCACGTATGTTACCTTCGTAAATGCCTAGCCGAGGAAGAGAGCGTTATCCCATTGATGGAAATTCGGGTGGACAATGATAATCGATGTGTGGAAGAACCAGAGGCCATATTGGAGTCAAAGATGAAGAAGTTTCGACATAAAGAGGTGACCATGGTCAAGGTCCAATGGAAGCACCATCGTGGTGCTAACGTGACTTGGAAAGCTGAAGAGGACATGAGAAAGAGATACCTGAACTTATTTGGATAGAACGAGATTTCGAGGACGAAATCTTTCCGAAGGTGGGGAGGATTGTGACATCCAAAAATTTAAAGGTAACCTTTTTAATTCTCTTAAAGCTTATTTAATCGAACCACATTAACATTAGAGGAAACAACCTTCGTAATGTTTCGATCTTCCCTCGTTTGGACGCCTAGACATTTTAAGAGAGTCTGATTTCGGGTTTGTCATAGTCTGGGCGACAATGACCGCGACAATGACAGGTGTCAAAGTCATGTGTCAAAGTCGCGGAGTGGGGGAGACCCGCGGTACGCTGGGCGCGACAATGCCCCACGATTGTGAATTAGGGCATTGTCGTCCATCACTCTTGTGGGGAATGTACCGAGAGTTGGGGGTGTAGTTCCCAGTACAGTGCAATCAGCAGCAAGTTATATCAAAGATGAACAAAATATGAATCACAGCAACTAGTCATATGATTGATATGAAATCAAAGGGTTACAGGTTTACAGAAAGAATTTCTGATCAGAGAGAGTAAACCTATAAACTAGTTGTTTTTCAAATAATGAGACTAATGTAAAACTCTCTAACCTAACAAATGAACTAAATAATAACTTTAAATACTTAGGCACGCAGGCCTAATGGGCTTGGGCCCATCTAACTAATTAACTTTAGAATAATTACTTTACGAACCCTTATAAATACTTTATTCCACTTTCAACACACAGGACTTTCAGTCCTAACAATCTCCCCTAAAGTTGAATAAAGCATTTATCTTCTTGAAAACTTCAGGCCTTGATCTTCTTTCCCTCTTGAATCTTTGAAGAACTTTAGTGTTGCTTGTCTTCATGACTTTCCTATCTCCCCCTTGAATAAAGCTCTTGGTCTTTATATTTTCAACTTTGAAACCAGATTCAATGTACAGTAGCCTCGACTGAACGCACTATCAAGCAGCTTTCAGCTATAAAAACTCAATCACATCGGATCAGCACACAAGAAAGATAATGTGAGAGTTACTTGACATTCCACGATGCTTCTTCAGTTTAAAACAAAGAATCTGTCTTTGAACCGCGAGTTGAATAGATTTGTTTTCTTCTCAAGAACTTGTTTCAATCAGCGCATAGGAGGAATGATAAACAAACTTGTAGCAGACACCACATGATACGGGAAAGAATCAATATAATCTTTGAAATCTTCATCTTTGAAAACTGAAACAACATCTACAACATCTTCATCTCTTTGATCTCTAGAATGTCTTCAGAAATAAATTTCTTTCTTTCTTTAAAACTTTGAAATTGAGCTTTTTCTCCCCCTTTTTGATGATTGTGAGCATCATGATCATCAAAACTTCTTCAATTTCAGCACTGTCTTTGATCTCCCCTTTATGATAATTTATCATCTCCCACCTGTGATCTGAGTATCCGTCAATTCATGAAATGTATATATCCGAATCTTTTCAAATTCAGATATACTAGGAATTGTAAACCTGAATCAACAAATGATACAGTTAGTATGCCTTTAAGTAGCACTAAGCCACTTTGTACAACGGATGTACATTAGAAAGGGGTTTTTGTAATGTTCACTCCCCCAGGGCTTCCATTCAATCATCGAAAAACCACAAAGGCAATTTCTATGAATGTTATGACAAGAAAACTCATTCCTTGTGTGCTCGTGAAAGTGTAGAAATGATTGAAGCTACTTAGCTATGTCAGGCACAAATTGTGTAAACTGTTGAGACAACAACAGATATTACACGGACTCAATGTGCATGGAAAAAAATGCGAAGGTGGGGCAACTTTCCTTCTGTTTCAATATCTAAATCTTCCGAGTGAAGACTAGATAGCAGATATGCTGCGTCCCCAAAGAAAATGAAACATTTCTTTATTAAGAAAGAAACGAGTGGTTGGTGGGGTTAATGCAAGAGTTGGCATGGGCTCACTGCCTGTTTCAATGATGGTCACCAAAGAATGTGAACCAACCAGAATATGTGGCTGTCCGACTCAGAAAGTGGTTGGTGCAGAGTTCTGATATTCTTTTAACTCTATTCTCACACCCTCTTTCCTTTTAACATTAAAGCTCACTTCTAACCAAACTCTCTTTTTCATTTTACCGCTCAACACAATGAGAAAAACTCAACCGGATGAGTTATCTCCCCCACTCGTTGATTTAAGACCCCTCACCCCTCAATCACTCAAGGATAACTTCCGGGGTAGGAAACACTGGTTAACGTGAATCCATGGAAGTTCTGTTTAAGTTCTCACACAAATCCCATGTAAGTCCTAAAAAGAATGGTTGCTCAACAGTTTAACTTGAACAGTTAAGCACAAAATGTATGATAACATTGTCAAAAAATATGCTCAGGAGATTTGAGCAATTGAACTTTGAAAATCCGACAATGTATCAATCAGATCAACTAAACTGGTTAGGGTATCAAAGAATTGGATATTTTGTTTATATGAACAAATATAAACAATTTAGCAATGAAAGCACAACATTAGAAATTATGATTGATGTTCAACAACATTGAATTTCAAACGGGGGTATTACCATCGAAAAATTGGTTCATTATGAGACATGGCAATAACAAATTCAAACGAAGTACTGAACCTGTGTGTGTGAATACGTTACAGTATAATGATAAGATAATACGCAAGTATTGATCTGTAGAAACACACAGTCAGTTTAAACATTAAAGCTCAAAAAATGAAAAAAACATTTAAAATCACACTTCTAGATTCATGAAACCTTTTGATAATCAGAAGTGGTTTGAACATTTCAGAAACTGTTTTTTCATGCTTGAAAGTTGTTCTTCTTTCAAACAATTAGAGATCTAGAGTTAGAAGATATTTACCTTTTAAGCTCCCCCTCAAATCATGATAGAATGATATAAATCTATTAAGCTCCCCCTGGATATTTGCAACATATCCAAGTCTGAACGTTGAAGAACGGGTCCTGATCTGTCATATGATCAGAAGCCAAACTTCGTTGAAGTCCTGGTTCTAAGCTGATTTACTTAGAAGCCTTTGTTCTTCTACTCCCCCTTGACAGTAGGTGCCTGCAACAAAGAATCAGTTTTCTGCTTTGGTACCCGCTGGTATTTGGGTCCTCGAATGTTAGTTGCAGTTTTTGTGGGAGTAATTGAGTAAGAACCATACCAGAAATGATCACTTGTTTTATGAACAAGATCATGTGTACGACAGTAAGAACAATAGAATTGCTTACCTGACAACCTGATTAATTTATCTCTCGAGTAGATATGATCAGGTTTACCTTTACTCGCTTTGTTCTTCTTGGCATTAGACGCATGTACACATGATTCTCTTTCTTTCAGCTCATCTTCAACTGGTTTCTTCTTCCAGACCAGTTCCTCATCTTTGTATCTTCTTCTTCTAGGACGTGTACCTGAACCATCTATATTTCTATCATAGAAAAGGTTAGTCTTACGAATCTGATCAAAAAATTTAGCTGACCTTTGTGAAGAGACAGGTTTCTGATTTGAACTTGATACAGACTTTTCAAGCACTTTAATCGTTGAAGCGAAGTTGTCTCTTTCTCTAACAAGCAGGTCAATCTTCTTCGTGAACTCAGACTTCGTTTTCTGCTCTTTCAGCACACTTTCAGATAGTTCAGATAACTTCTTAGTAAGCTTTTTGATCTCAGCCTCAAACATACTTCTCTCTTCTTCAAATCCCTTCTCAGCATCATTTCTTTGGCCGGATATTTCTTTGAAGAATCCCACATTCTTCTGTTCAATGGCCTTCTTTTCTTTTGCAAACTTTTCTCTTTGAAGAATGATTACTTTCTGAAAATCAGAAACTTGCTGAGAAAGTTTTATGCATTTCAGCTCAACTTCTTTCTTCTCATCAGCATATTTTCTCGAAAAATCTAGAACTTCTTTGCAAACGATTTCTCAAACTCGGATTTATCTTGAGCATGCTTTTGCTCAAAATCAGATATTTGCTTTTGAAGCTCATCATTTGTATCTTTCAGATGCTCAATATGCTCCTCAGAACTTTCAACAGATGCTGCTTGTTGGATTTGGACAATTTGAACTTCCAGATCAGAAATCTGTCTTTTTAGTTTAGAGTTCTCAGTTTCCAAAAACTTTACTCTTGAAGATATCTTTGGTCCTGTCATTATCTTTTCAAGATGTTCCCACAACTGTTTTCTTGTAGCCTTTTTACTGTCTAAACTGACAGAAATCTCTTTTGAAATCTCCTCGGAAATTCCTTGCAAGATAAAAGCTTGAGTCAATTTATCAGCTTCAAATCTCTTTCTTTGCTCATCTGTGTAATCCTTAAATGGTATTGTGTACACTTTGTGTTCCGTTCTTCCATTTTCTCCCATATAATAACAAATATCTGTCGGAGTTTTCATTCTTCCTTCCCTCAGAGATAATCTGATATAATCAGCCAAGTCATTTCTGTCGATGAAGTCCAAGAATCTGTCCTTCCATTGCTCGTACTCTCCTCTGAAAAGTACTGGTGGATTCTCATTTGTACTGATTGAAAGAGCTTCGCTTGAAGGCATTCCTTTTGATATACAGGGACTGAACTTGACAAGAGATGGAACTCTAAAGTGCAGGGACCAAAAGTGACAGATTGTGAAACTTGAAAGTTTAGGGTCACAAATGACACACTACTGAAACCTTGAAGTACGGGGGCTAAAAGAAATGCACTGCAAAATGATCGTGTGACAAAAAATTTGACCTTCTTTACTTTTTTTTTTTTAAGAAACCCGGTCGAGCAGGGTACCGGTCAAGCAAAGGACCGGTATAAGCAATATACCAGTCGAACAAAAGGACCGGTAAAAACAAAGTTCCGGTCTAGCAAAGGACCGATATAGACAAACTATCGGTCGAACGAAAAGAACCGGTATTAACAACTTACAGGTCAAAGGAGAAAAACCGGTAATCAGGGTACCGATCGAAGGAATGAGTCGGTCGAGCAAAGGACCGATAATGTCAAGGTACCGGTTGAATAAACGACCGATAATGACAATTCACCGGTCGAAACAAAGGACCGATAGAGACTATATATCGATCGAACAAAAGACCGATGACAACAACGTTCCAGTCGAAGGTTATTGGGCCAATATCTATCGGTCGACTAAACTATCGGTCAAACACTATCGGCCAATAATAGATAGCCAGATATGGACCGATAAAATCAGATAAGGACCGATAATCATGAAGAACAGATCGAAGAACTCGAAGAATTTCTGGAACTCGATCGAGACCAAACCCAGAAATTAAACTTGATAAACCAATAATCAGATTCAAACAACTATGGAGAAATCGACCGATAAACAGATTTCAGCACAAATCAAACAACCGATAATCACAGATATGCAATAAACACATAAGATCGGATCTGAGTTGCAAAAAAAATTCGATCGATAACCTTTTTCACAGAAATCTTAAACCCAACAAAGAACGAATTTCAATAGGACCGATAAAACAAATCAACCCAGATTGACAAAAATCTAATTGATCGACAGAAGCAGATAATCACTTAAAACAGATAAAAGCAATTAACACAGATTATTGAATATAGGGTTTTAGACAAACTTTTTTCTGGATCAAACCTTTAGTCTCTTTGCTTTGATACCAATTGTAGATCCCAGTACAGTGCAATCAGCAGCAAGTTATATCAAATATGAACAAAATATGAATCACAACAACTAGTCATATGATTGATATGAAATCAAAGGGTTACAGGTTTACAGAAAGAATTTCTGATCAGAGAGAGTAAACCTATAAACTAGTTGTTTTTCAAATAATGAGACTAATGTAAAACTCTCTAACCTAACAAATGAACTAAATAATAATTTTAAATACTTAGGCACGCAGGCCTAATGAGCTTATGGGCTTGGGCCCATCTAACTAATTAACTTTAGAATAATTACATTACGAACCCTTATAAATACTTTATTCCACTTTCAACACACAGGACTTTCAGTCCTAACAGGGGGCCTTCGGAGACAATGCAAACGAAAGTGCCATAGGGCACAGTCGCCAAGCAAAGTCGCCTGGTTCTGTCTGAGGGTATAAAATCCCCTCTCATCTGATTTTAAGCCATTTTTCTCCCCAAATCAGATTTTGTACGATTTTAGAAGACCTAGGTGCGATTTTCTCACCTCCAAACTCCTCTTCTCATTAATTTCTTAGGGTTTTGGTGAGGACATTTATTGCACTTTGTGGATCACTTATTGAAGATTTTCTACACCAAGGCTCAAGTCTTCAGTCCCCTCCATCTAACCTAGGTTTTTCTTAGTTTCTAGGGTTTTCTATAAAACCTAGATAATAAGTTTTCTAACCCTTTTATAAATGATATACATGTCTAATATGCTGTAACACCTCGATTTCTGGGTAAACAATTATCACCATAAATACATATTTCACTTGTAGTATGATTTAGTTCTTAGTTTACCTTGAAATATGTCTTATGTGGGGGTGGAGTGTATTAGCCGAAGAAGAGGGCAAAAAGGAGCAGCAGTGCTTTGCGCGACCCCAGTGCTTGGCGCGCCCCTCCACGTGGGTCCAACCACGCAGGCACCCGCACGCAACCACTGGGCGATTTTAAAAGAGGGAATCGACCCCCAAACCCCATAATCCCCAAAATCATTTCTCAAAAACTCTCTTCTCTTCTCCTTCATTAAATCCGACCCACCCAATTTATTACTACATTCTCCTTCAAATCTTCAAGTTGGAATCATCATCTAAAGATTTGGAAGTCTAGGGTTCAAAGGTTTACCATCTCATCATCTGTCAGGATCGAATTCTTAACAAGAATAAATACTCAGAAACAATATCAAAGAAGTTTGTGGAATAACACTTTGATATTCAATGCAACAGTAAACAAACAGTATATATGATTAACAACTTGTAAACTTGTATTGAATGATTAAAATCACAAGATTACACACTCAACCTCAATCTTGAAGAACAGACTCTTTCAAGACGAATTCTACTTCTCTAGAATTAGGATCTATGCCTTGAGGTTGATTCTTTCTAAAACAAAAACTTAGAGTAAATTGATTATCTAAACTATTCTATCAATTCTATACATATACTGAATAAAAGATAATTACAATAAATAAAATATCTTCAGTATATCTTCCATAGTTATCTTCAATCCTTCCATGAATATCTTCATTCTTTACAGCTGTCATCCTCTCCATCCGGATCTCCATCTCATAAGCAGCACTAATCATAAGCAGCATTAATACTCTCAGCAGTAGAAACTCTAGCAGTACGAATCTTGAAGAGCAGCATTAACTGTTTTAGCAGCATTAACTACTAAGCAGCACTAACCTCTAGCAGTACTAACTAGCTAAGCAGTACTAACTTTGTTCAAGCAACACTAACTTTTACTAGCAGTATTAATTCTATTAGAAGTAGTAATACTCAGCAGTA
Organism: Arctium lappa; assembly: GCA_023525745.1. NCBI lineage: Eukaryota > Viridiplantae > Streptophyta > Magnoliopsida > Asterales > Asteraceae > Arctium > Arctium lappa. The sequence goes on from CM042047.1 coordinate 171,644,989, forward strand.
TTAACTTTGAAGTCCTCTAGCAGTAGTAATTCTGAACTAACAGCATTAACCATACTTGAGCTTTTCTTCAGTTCCCAACAATCTCCCCCTAACTTGACTTTTAGAAAGAGAAGTTAAGTTCTTCAGATCTGATCTTCAAAATGCTTTCAACACCTCACATTTAGTTGCCCAAATTTGGATCTAGGCCCATACTTTGATTGATAGTTCTTCTCACCACAATTTTGGCCATTTTTGAATCCTTAGCACATACTAGCTTAGCTTTCAGCATCCCTTCAAGCTTCTGCTTGCTATGATCATATATTTTGTCAACTAGGTAGTATTCATGATAACATTTATCAATTGTAATCATGTACACACCACAATTTTCAAAAAGTATTCAATTATCAATCTTTTTGAACACATATTCATGATGAAGATCTTTAATCCTATGCACCACCTTCTCTGGATAAAACATCATACATAAGTATTCCATTGCTACTTTGAGAAGATTCTCTTCAGTACCTTTCAACACAGGCTCATAGAGTTTCATTCCCACTTTGTACATTTCCTCTATGTCTGTTCTTGAACAACTTCTGATTACTCTCCCCCATGTTGAATATGCTTCAAATGCACCACCATTTCTTTTGAGTCTAAAGAAATCCTTTCCATTGTCTCTTAGAATATCCCAAAAGATGATCTCTGGAGCTTTCATGGAGATTGGAACAGCCTGTACAGGTTTTACTATAGTCATGTACAACCCCATATGCTCATCTGATTGCTCTTTGGACTGTTCTGGGCTCTGCACAGGTTCTGTTGGAGGTGTGACTGAAGGTTCTGCTTCCTTTTCAGCTTCTTCCACCCTTGGTCTTTTTGACTGTCTTTTTGAAGCAATTGTCTTCACCCTCTTTGCAGATTTTGCCTCTACACTTACAAACTCAGGATCTTCCTTCTTTTCTTTTGTAGGTGTAACTTCCTCAGGAAATGGTTGCTGAATGTTTAGATCATGTCTCTCCTTCATTTTTCTTTCAGCCTCTTCCCTTTGTGAGGAGTCCCCTTGAAGCTTAGCCATCTCTTTCTTGTACAGATCCTCAACCTGACTATATGCCATATTAGTAAACATTTCCCCTTTGACACCAATTGCACCTCTCAGGAAGTTAATCATTCTTCTTCTTTCCTGATTGGCCAAAAAGGTCTTAGAAGGTTGTCTTTTCTGCTTTTGAATTGGCATTCTTTTGACAGATAGCTTCTTGGCCTCAGCTGCTTCTTTTAAACTCTTTTGATATTCTTCATTTAGCTTTCTGACCATTATCTTTGCAAGTTCCCTATCTGTTTCAGTTTGAATCTGTTCCTCCTTTTCCATTTGCTCTTGAAGTTTCTTTGCTATTTCCTCATCCATTTCAATCTGAGTCTTTTTCTTTGAAGGTAGTCCAGTTTCAACTATCTTTTCCTTTCCCTTTCCCTTTCCCTTCAAAGTTGCTTGACTTGTTTCTTTTCTCTTCTTTGAGATTCCTTCTTCATTGATGACCACTCCCTTGACCTTTTGACTAGCCTTATGAGTGTCATTCTTGGCCTTAACCAATGTCTCTGCAATCTCCAGTTCCTCTACAGAGAGCCCTGTTACTGCTTCTTCTGTTTCTGTTGCTTCTTTTGTTTCAGCAGCATTAACTGTTTCTGTTGCTTCAGCAACATTAACAGTTTCTGCTGCTTGAACAACTTCAGCTTCTACCTCTATTACATCCTCTGTCTCCCCCTCAACTTCAACTCACTTTTCAGCTGAACTTTCTTTTTCTGTTTCCCTTTCTTGCTTCTCCCCCTTGTTGGAAGCATCTTGAGCATTGTTCCTCTTCTTTAGAACAAACTTCTTTTTCTTCTTTTGGAGAATCAATTTTCTGACCATTTGCTTTAAGTTGAGGATCTGCTCTTGTTGTGACAGAACTATCAGCTTCAATTCTTCTATATCTTGGCCCTGTTTGATCACATCCCTGTTGATGTTGGCCATCGTGTCCATCAATTCAAGATAGTCATATCTGTCCTCACCTTCTCCAGGAGTGTTACCCCCTATTGAAGGATCATGGGATCTTTTAGTAGTGGAAGTCTTCTGCCTAGCAGAAGCACTATCCACCCCCGTGGTTTCTTGGCACCTGGGACCTTTGAATGATTGCTCATTCAAAGTTGCCATGGGGAAGGTCTTAGAAATGTTACCACTGACCTTCTGTGTGCTAGCAGAAGTAGTGGCAGCCTTCTCACCCATATGCTCTTCCTCCTCCTCAGAGAGCACCTCCTTGGGGTTGGGAGACACCCCTTTGGTTTCCCTATTGATATTCTCTAAAGGAGAATTCTCCCTTAGAGGGCTTAAAGGCTGAGTGGGTGAAGGTACAAGAAGGGAAGGAGCCTTCTTTACCTGTTTCCTTTTGTATGTTTGGGTGATTGGTGAAGTTGGTTTATCAAGAAGAGACTGGGAAATTGATTTAGAGTGGGAAGGGTGGGATTGGCTAGCAGTGGGATGGTCTAATGGGGGCCTTGACCCTGCTGCCATACCTTCATCAGTGTGGGACACCACCATCATTGTAGAGAACAATGGGGTGTCTACTCCTTCCGAGTCCCCAGCAGATCTTCTCATATTTGAGAAAACCTTGCCTTTAGGGGGTTTAGGTACATATACCCCATCAAAATGAGGCATATCCGTCAATTCGTGGGTGATAACTTCTTGGACAAACCTGGGGTACATATAAAAGCTCTTTTTGCTTCCCAAGTTTGAGACAAGATCACTGAAAATCATTTTAGAAAAGTTGTACTTTCTGGCAGTGGCCAAGCACACCAAAGCATAAGCAATGGTGCTACTGAACTCACTCCATCCAGTAGTCTTTTTAGAGATACAGTGCATAAGGGTATGAACAAAGAAACGCCATTGGGGTGAAAATTTGGCTTTTGAGAACTTGAACACACCCAATGGGCCTCCATACCCTATTCTTGTAAGAGTAGAAAACAGTTCATCGTTAGAGATAGAAGTTATACCAGAGGCATCGTCTAGACGTAGACTGATGCGAATTACCTCTTCAGTAACTGTCAAGGGCTTGCCACACACTTTTGTCTTGATCATTTGCACACCATTCTCAGTAACAATGGTGGCATTTGCCCAGAATTGCCTTTGATGCTCGATATAGATTGATGGCGATACAGTGAGAGCATGGGCAATGTGGGTTGTCTTGAGGAAATCCACAATTTGGTGGAAACCAGCGGCTTGTTTGGGCTTCTGTAGCATCGCGATTTCATTATGCTCATCTATGAATGCCATTGATGCCATTGATCTTTAACGTTCTTGCCTGAAAACTTTGAACTTGAGAGAGAAAGGGTTTAGAGCGCAAGTGAACAGTATGCAAAGAGTCGTTATGAACTTTTTAGGCGGGCAAAGGGTATTTATAGTATTCGTGACATAAGCAGTATTAACCTAGAGCAGTATTAACTAACAAGTAGTATTAACTGAGAGCAGTATTAACTGAGAGCAGTATTAACCGAGAGCAGTATTAACTAACTAGCAGTATTAACTGAGAGCAGTATTAACTGAGAGCAGTATTAACTAACTAGCAGTATTAACTGAGAGCAGTATTAACCACTAGCAGTATTAACTAACTAGCAGTATTAACTGAGAGCAGTATTAACTATACTTACTCTTTTAAGCTTGTGATACACTGAGTACTGCTATACATATCCTGAAAAAGAAGATTAGTAACACCAAGAATAAACAATATACAGGTATGTAACCACTTTTTGAGAAGGGGCTTATTCAGAGTTGATCATTCCCACACTTGTTACCAAGAAAGTGAATCTACCCATATCAAAAGCTTTGGTGAATAGATCAGCAAACTGGTTATCAGTATGAACTTTTACAACTTGAATAAGTTTCTTTTCATTATAGTCTCTTATAAAGTGATACCTGATCTCAATGTGCTTTGTCTTTGAGTGCTTGATAGGATTATTAACAATGCTAATAGCACTGCTATTATCAATAAAGATTGGAGTGTGTAGAAAGGTTACCCCATAGTCCAGCATTTGATTCTGAATCCATAAGACTTGAGAACAGCAACTTGCAGCTGCTATGTACTCTGCTTCTGTTGTAGATGTGGACACTGTGGTTTGTTTCTTGCACTGCCATGACACTAGTTTTGCACCCAAAAACTGACATCCTCCAGAAGTAGATTTCCTGTCCAAGTTTGCTCCACCTAGATCACTATCTGAGTATGCAAGTAGGTCAAATGATGAGTCATGAGGATACCAAAGTCCCAATCTGGGTTGCCCTTTGAGATATCTGAATATTCTCTTAACAGCTTGATAGTGAGATTGCTTTGGCCTAACTTGGAATCTTGCACATACACAGACTGAAAACATTATATCTGGCCTAGAGGCTGTAAGATACATGAGAGAGCCAATCATGGACCTATAATGATGAACATCCATATCCTCCCCCTCAAGATCTGCTGTTATTTGCTTGTGTGTCTCCATAGGTGTGCTGGCAGGTTTTGAATCTGAGAAACCAAACTTGGTTAGAATATCCTGCACATACTTGGACTGATTGATAAAGATTCCATCTGACTTCTGTTGAACTTGGAGTCCAAGGAAGAAAGTAAGTTCCCCTATGGAACTCATTTTGAACCTTTGATGCATTAGTTCCTCAAACTCCTTGCACATATTATCTCTTGTAGATCCAAAGATAATATCATCAACATATATTTGGACCAGCAAGATATCCTTCTTCTTTCTCTTGATGAATAGAGTCTTATTAATGACTCTTCTTTCAAAGCCATTTTCCAAGAGTTAGGATGACAGAGTGTCATACCATGCTCTTGGAGCTTGATGCAGTCCATAAAGTGCTTTCTTCAATTTGTATACCCTGTCTGGATAGCTTGGGTTTTCAAACCCTGGTGGTTGACAGACATATACTTCTTCTTCAATTGAGCCATATAGAAATGCACTTTTGACATCCATTTGATAGACTTTAAATCTCATATAAGAAGCATAAGCCAGGAATAATCTAATTGCTTCTATCCTGGCTACAGGAGCAAAGACTTCTTCATAATCTATTCCCTCTTCTTGTGTATACCCTTGAGCCACCATCCTTGCTTTATTCCTTATTACTATGCCTCTTTCATCTCTCTTATTTCTGAAGACCTATTTTGTTCCTATTGCTCTTTGGCCTTTAGGAAGGTCTACCAGATCCCAAACATCTTGCAGCTTGAATTGCAGTAGCTCTTCTTGCATGGCTTCTATCCAACTAGACTCTTTCATAGCATCATGTGCCTTCTTAGGCTCACGCTGGGATAAAAAGCAAGAAAGCACTGTATGCTGTTGGTCTTGCATTTCTTGCAGCCTGCTTTGATTTCTAGTCATCATAGGAGATGAGATATCTCCTATTACCAGCTGAGGAGGATGATTCTTTTGAATTCTGGTGTGATGACTAGGTTCTTCATTAAGTCCCACCTCTAGATTGGAGTCATTTAACTCAACTGAGGTGTTTTCAGCAGCTACTTCTGGTTCTTTATTTTCTTGACTCTCCTCATCTCTACTTTCTTCTTCACTCTGATTTTGTCCAGTAGATGGTTCCTTTTCACAGTCTTCAACAAGATCCACTGTTGGTATGGGAAAGATCACAGATTGAGATAGACTATCTTGAACTTGTGTAGTCCCTGATCCTCCACTCCCTGAACCTGCATAATCATCACTACTGAAACCAAAAGAGTTAGTTAGTGAATCAATGCAAACAGCCACTGAGGACCAGACCCAAAAGGATTTGGTGTGTTCTCATTGCATTTGACATTGTCACTTTCTTCAATTATTCTAGAAGAAGAGTTAAAAACTCTGTAAGCCTTACTCTGAGATGAGTAACCAACAAGAAATCCATCATCTGCTTTGCTATCAAACTTACCTAAGTGAGATTTGGTATTGAGAATTGTACAAGGACACCCAAAAGGTTTGAAAAATCCAATAAAGGGTTTTCTTTTATTTAAAAGCTCATATGGGGTCTTGTTCTTTGGCTTGACCACTAGAACTCTGTTTTGGACATAACAGGCAGTATTAATTGCTTCATCCCAGAAGGTAATTGGCAGTTTTGAATCAGCCAACAGAGATCTAGCAGCCTCTATTAGTGTCCAATTCCTCCTCTCAGCAACTCCATTCTGTTGAGGAGTCCTAGGGGCACTATATTGTCTCTCAATTCCTTTTTCTTCACAAAAGGTGTTTAGATCAAGATTTTTAAATTCAGTTTCATTGTCTGATCTAATGACTTTTACTTTTTGATTAGTTTGGTTTTCAATTTTTAGGATAAAGGATTTGATCAGTCCACTTGTCTCATCCTTGGTCCTTAGAAAGTATACCCAAGAAAATCTGGAGTAATCATCAACAATAACCAAGCAGTAAGATTTCTTGCCTATACTCATAACATTTGTAGGACCAAACAGATCCATATGTAATAACTGGAGACAAGAAGAAATTGTATTTAACTCTTTGGTCTTATGAGAAGTTTTGTGCTGTTTGCCTTTAAGACATGCAACACAATGATCATCACATGAAAAGACTTTTGAAGGTAAACCTCTTACAAGGTTGTTTTTAACAAGTTTGTTCATTGTCTTGAAATTCATGTCACACATCCTTTTGTGCCATAGAGAGGATTCATCCACAGATGCTTTTGAAACAAGACAATTCAGGGATGAATCACTATCAACATTGTCCATATCTAGACAATAAACATTGTCCTTTCTTGGAGTTCTAAGTAGTATCATGCTTTCATCAACTACCTTGAACCCTGGAGCAAGGATCATACACTATGTATTAGTAAATAATATGCTATGTTGTTTGTCACAAACCTGTGATACACTTAACAGGTTGTACTTCAACTGATCAACATAGTAGACATCCTCAAATGTCATCTTACCTTTTGTAACATTACCTTTTCCACTTATTTTACCACCAGTAAGATTATATCCAAATGTAACATGTCCTCCATTGATATGCTTGAAATCCTGAAGGCATGACATGTTGCCTGTCATGTGCCTAGAGCAACCATTATCAACATGCCATATGCTCTTTCCCTTGAGCTGTTGGTTGCCCTGCACATAAGATAAATCAGTTAGTATGAATTAGGAACCCAAGCCAAAGTGGTCTTGGGCACCCCTTTCTCATCAAAATACTTACATTCTTTCTTGACAAGATTTTTAAACTTTGACTCCTCATTTCTGGAGTACTTTGTCACAATGATGGGTTTCGAAACACATTTGCTAGAAACAATACTGGTTTTAGAAGTACTAACTGCATTAGCAGCACTTGCATGCTTAGAAGTACTAACCTTGTTAGAAGTAGTAACTGTGTTAGCAGCAGTAACTGTGTTAGCAGTATTAAAATTTTCAGCAGTACTAACACTGGTAGCAATAGTAATGCTTCTAGCAGCACTATCTCTGTCAGCAGTACTAACAGTTTTAGTGCTTCTAGGCACCCATAGTTTGATACTTTCTTTTAAAACCTTTTTCTTCATGGGGCCTTTGGTTTCAACAGATTTCTTCCCCACATGTTTCTTTCCAGCCTTCCTATAACCAACAGGTTTTTGCACAAATCTTTGAAAGTTCATCTGTTGGTTAATAGGATTGAAGAAACAATACTTAGCCAAATGATTCAGCTTGCCACATATGAAACAGGGTTTTGGTATGATTATTTTATTCAGATCAACTCCTTGTTTCTGAGCCCATTGATTATTCCAGTTTCTTTGGTTACCTCTTTTTATACCAGAATTTAGGCTCTTAGATTTATTGCAAGCACACTGTTTACAAGGTCCAGGATTCACAACAGTGGTTTGTTTGTAATGGACCTTGTTATCCTTTCCTTTGGTCTTCTCTATCTCCTTAGACTTGACCCAGATTTTTCCACATCCCTCATTGGTGATAATGTTGTTTTCTAATGGTATCTCTTTACTTACAGCATTATTCCTATTCTCACTGGCTTCTTTCTCAGTCAAATCCTTAACTACTACCTCATCCAAAGGATCTACCTTAAATGCTTCCTCAGACAAGTTCTTTTTCTCCTTGGTCTCTAACAAGTCTGATGTAGGAGAGATATAGTTGTTGTTGTAAGGAGGGGGTGTGTTATTATATCCAATACCAGGCTTTATCTTATCATGAATCTGAGCTTTTAGAAGAGAATCCATATCTTTTGAAGCATATGAAAATTTTTCTATGTCAAACTTAACCTTAGATAGTTCCTCTTTCAACCTATCATTTTCTTCTGTGAACTTAGACAGTTTGATCTCTAACTCATTCTTTTCCCACTTCCAATAGTTTGTGTCATAAGAGTGTTGAAGTTCATTAGCTTGAAAGCCTTTGATTTGTTCTTCAAATCTCTCTACTATGAACACATAGTCTCTTCTGTCCTTTTCTAATCTTTTGAGGTCATCACACATGCTTTGGTTGTGATCCATGTACCTTTTGATAGTGTCTATGCAAGATTGAGTGCAAAGATTAGAAATTACCTCAGAGGGGAGATCAGACACTTCTGCCATAAGAGCTTGATTCTGAATGGCTTCCTCAGCTTGGTCACTCCAGTCAAACCCCATTCCTTGTTGAGAAACAAGGGCTTGAGCAGGGTTCTTATTTTGATTGTAGCCTCCATTCTGAGCTTGTTGGTGATTGTTATTTTGTACACCACTTCTGCACTCTTTAGCAAAATGTCCCTTCATGTGGCACTTATAGCATTCCACCTTTGTCTTGTCAAAACCAGCACCATCTTCTCTTTTCTGAGAGAAGTTGTTCCTCTCAGTTCTTTTAATAAACTTCTTTACCCTCATAGATAACATGGCCATCTGCCATTTAATGTCCATCTCCTCCAGATCATCAGGGTGAAGTTGTTCCAGATCATCATTAATCAAAGAGTTGTTGCTGTGACTGGACAAAAAGGCTTCAAAGATAGTTTCAGCGCCTTTTTCTGATTTTACTCCACTGGCAGCACTAACTGCTTCAGGGTTGGCAACAGTATCAGTAGATGCTGATAGAAGTGCAACATTGTGAATATATCCAGTGGGCTTTTTCTTGATTTCTACCTCAGTTTCAAAAACTCTTAGATCATTATATAAATCATCAAGTTCCTTCTCTTCCAGATTGTCACTCTGTCTATATGAGACAGTATACATAGTCCATTCATCCCCAAGAGATCTGAGGAACTTTCTGTTGATATCATCTTGCTCCATCTTCACTCATACAGTAGCCAGTTCACCAATGATCTTGTTGAACCTATCAAAAGTTTGAGTCATAGACTCATTCTTTGAAGAAGTGAAGTTCTCATACTGCTGCTTTAGAACATCTCTTTGATTTCTTTTGATGCTTTTAGTTCCAGCAAATCTTTTCTCTAGAGCATTCCAGAGAATCTGAGCATCAGTGCAGTTGCAAAATTGATGCTGATATTCATTGGGGATGGCCAAGAGCAGAGTGCTTAAGGCCTTCATCTCTGTCTGTCTGATCTTCCTCTCACCATCTGTCTTTGGTGGAGGTCTTTTCCCATCTGGTCCAATCTTTCCTGCTTCAGAAGGACCATTCTCAATGATATCCCACATTGAGTAGTCAGTGAGAAGAATGTATTGCCTAATTCTGATCTTCCACATGTCAAACTCACTGGGTTTGAGCTTTGGAACCTTAGAGACCAGAGTACTGTTTGATTCTGCAAGGTTTTCCATGATGAATAGATAGATGTTTCTGAGAGAACAGGCTCTGATACCACTTGTCAGGATCGAATTCTTAACAAGAATAAATACTCAGAAACAATATCAAAGAAGTTTGCGGAATAACACTTTGATATTCAATGCAACAGTAAACAAACAGTATATATGATTAACAACTTGTAAACTTGTATTGAATGATTAAAATCACAAGATTACACACTCAACCTCAATCTTGAAGAACAGACTCTTTCAAGACGAATTCTACTTCTCTAGAATTAGGATCTATGCCTTGAGGTTGATTCTTTCTAGAACAAAAACTTAGAGTAAATTGATTATCTAAACTATTCTATCAATTCTATACATATACTGAATAAAAGATAATTACAATAAATAAAATATCTTCAGTATATCTTCCATAGTTATCTTCAATCCTTCCATGAATATCTTCATTCTTTACAGATGTCATCCTCTCCATCCGGATCTCCGTCTCATAAGCAGCACTAATCATAAGCAACATTAATACTCTCAGCAGTAGAAACTCTAGCAGTACTAATCTTGAAGAGCAGCATTAACTGTTTTAGCAGCATTAACTACTAAGCAACACTAACCTCTAGCAGTACTAACTAGCTAAGCAGTACTAACTTCGTTCAAGCAACACTAACTTTTACTAGCAGTATTAATTCTACTAGAAGTAGTAATACTCAGCAGTATTAACTTTGAAGTCCTCTAGCAGTAGTAATTCTGAACTAGCAGCATTAACCATACTTGAGCTTTTCTTCAGTTCCCAACATCATCTTCATTTTCAACCTCAAGTCTTCATCTCCATTTCTAGGGTTTTGCCATATTAGGGTTTTTTACATCACAAACTCTTTTGGTAAGTCTCTTAACCCTTACATCACTATAAATGTAATTATTTGTTTGTATGTGATTTGTAGGTGCATTAAGGTTGTGACATGAAAGTTAGGGTTTGTGGGTTTGTTAAATATGGAGTTTTGATCCAACATTCATCACGTCTTAATTGTCTCTCCAAAGTGACATTGCTATAAACATCAACCCTTTCTTAGATCACTCGCTTAGAAACTTTCTCACTACCCCAACGGTAATCATACCAAGGTAGTTCAAGTATACACATGTAGCATGTAGGTTCACCATAACACTGGTCAGGTGCCATTATGAACGTACCGTACATGCTCATCCTTGAGACCCTCAACAAGTTTTCCGTTTCTAGCGACTCAATCAACTCCAAAATATTTTATCTTAAGGTACCTAATGTGCAAATTCACTTACAATCACTTATAAAAACGCTAGTTTGAGTCTAGGCATCCTACAATCAATATCTAATTCTCTTAAACTTAAGCTCTGATACCAACCTGTAACGCCCTCAAATCTGGATACAACAACTAATTTAAAATTTTCTAAATACGTCGATGATTGATTCGTCTACAAACACAAATTAAGGTTTAACCTCAACACACATAAATTTATTCTCTAGTCTATAACAGAACGGGTGCTACTAAAACCCAATAATAATCATTATCTCCAAACTGCGGAAGACTTCACCAACCACTTACACTTGCACAAGGCTAAGGCTCAACTCTTCATAATTGCTAGAACCAAACCCCAACAGGAACCTGATGAACACGCCGACAAGTAAAAAGGATAGGCTAACGCCTAGTGAGTCCAAGAGTTTTACATGAGTAGATATATCTTTAAAAGAATGAACTTCACTTGAAACCATGACCAGTCAATTGATGCCCTTTAAAACGTGGAAATGACTCTTTTCCAATATCATGCACTTTCAAAGGTGGACACTTCATTTCAAACATGCTTTATAAATTGATGTAACTTAAACTAACTCGAAACATGAATCATCATCAAAACCATGTATACCATACGTCCGAAAACATGGACACTAGGTCCAATACTCACGCGACCGAAAACGAACTGATTTTAATTACCAAAACACGAGGTTGACATAATTCATTCAAACCTTAATATACGAGGAGGATGGTCCAATATTAAGGTCCTCATTCACTGTCGACCATATAGACCCAATGACATTAAAGTAATGCATCATTATATTTAAAAATACTGATAGCCGACAACGGGGGAAACCCGTATCCGTTGAGGGTGAAGGAAACACAAGAGTATGCCACCCAAGCAACGTTAATCGCATGACATCTCTCGACATCACAGCCCGGTGTCCCTATGACTTCTTTAACAAGTGTAACCCCAAGTTAGTTGACCTTGATGGATCATTCCGAATAACTCCATCCCGAAGGCCCGAGGTCCTAGCGCCTACTCCCCCGGCAGCACTAACAGACTCAACCCTCCTGGCGATCGTTTGCAAAGTTTTTTTTGGAAAGGGTATCATGGGCCTATGACCCAGACTAATCCCTGGCAATTGGGGCCTTTGGCCCAGCTGCTAAAGCGTGCAAAGTTTCTGGTCATAAAACATGGGTACCGGAGTTCAACCCTGCAATACCCAATTGACCATCCAAAACAGACTGCCTTACGTGCCTATAGATCCAATGCAACACAATCTAACCTTACCGGAATACACATGAATGACCAAAGCAATCGAGCCCGTAACCAACCTCAATACGCAACACAATGCATTAGTACGTACGTCATAACTGGACTCTACATTGAGCCATATAAAATCGGACAAGTGTCCTCAAAACTCCTTTAGAACGACATCGAGCCAAAAGACTCAAAACTTCTTTTTGACCAATGATTAACGCTTTTCAAATAATAAACGTACTTGACCCATACTCTGAAATCATAAGCTCCAAAATGCTTGAAAGGACTTCAACACAGTTTAAGTCGGGACAAAAAGGTTTCCCAAATAGATATATGCTCTTTATCCTTTCAAAACGTCCCATAACACAAAATTAAACCTTTTACCCAAACAACACTAAAATGCCTTTTAACCAAATAATCTCATTTATGCAATAAGTTACCAAGCACGCCCATTTATGACTCATTTATCAAAATGCCCAAAAATCACAAGGATGTGCGCTATATAAGTTTATAAAGTTAAACACTTTCAACATAACCAAATTGATCAACAGTTAACAATTTCATGTAAGATGCAAAACACTTTAAAATAACCATTTTGGCATGTACACCGTATTCACAAATCAACTTGAATTCACCTTGCTAGATTTAGGCTAAATCTAGATTTTACCCCACTTTGAGCTTCATTGACGAAACTTGAATCCTCCAAGCCAAAACCTCCAAAACCTAGATCCAAGCTTTTTCAACCGTAAATAACCATATTCAACCATATAGAAACATTCCCCAAACATTTTATATCAAAACCTCAACTTATACCCAAAACCCTAATTTTGACCTAAGTTTTCTCAAAATCTTCCAAACCGAAATTAAAGAAACATACTACTTAGGAAATCATCAATGGAACATTTACAACTTAATTTAAGGTTCAGAAATTAAATGGATAAACTTACCACTTAGGTTTGATGAAAACTTAGAAAAACCAACAATGAGTTTGAAGTTGAAGAAAAAAAAAAGCCAACAATGAGTTTGAGTTTGAGTTTGAAGTTGAAGAAGAAGATGGGGGTGGTGAATCTTTGACCAAAGTTGTAACACCCTAAAATCTGAAAATAGCAACTAATTTAGAATTTTCTAAATACATTGATAACTGATACATCTCCGATCACAAATTAAGATTTTACCTCGATATACACATTGTAACACCCGTGTTTTTGGTACGTCTCTAATTTGGTGTTTTACCCTAAAACATAGCTTAATGTTGAGAAGGGAGCTTTCGGGCTGGAAAACGACCATTTTAGGCTTTGGTACGGGCCACGCGAGAGTGCCCTCGCGATTGTGACAGTGTCACTCTCACGGGGCACAATCGCCCAAATTGTACCGAGAGTTGGGGGTCGGGGCGCGAGAGTGCCCTCGCGGTTGTGACAGTGTCACTCTCGTAGGGCACAATCGTTGAGTTTGTACCGCGGGTCACTTTCTCGGGCGAGAGTGAGACGCGAGAGTGACATTGTCACTCTCGCGAGGCATAGTCGCGATCGGGGTGCAGACCCATTAAAACTCATTTCCACGACCTAAAACTCATTATTTTGACTTGGGAGCTGTTTTGGACGATTTTTATGGTGTAAGGTAACATTCCTCTTCGCTCTTCATTAAATCTCTTTAGTTTGGAGCATTGAATGCTTATTGGGTGGTTCAATCTAGGTTTTGGGTTAACCGTGACCCAAGTGAGTAAGGGTTGAAGCTTCAAAGCGATCCTCATCATCTTCTTGTCCATTTCTCATCTAGGGTTTTATACAATCTTTGCAAGGTGAGTTCATATCTCTTCTCCTAACCTTAATATATGTGTATATCTCTTGTACTTTGGTCTTTCATGATTTTTGACCTAATTATGGATTTTGGGAAATACTAGGGTTTGTTAACCTAAGTGAAAATGTGAAGAGAATATTTCAAGTATAAAAGAGGTGATGCTTTAACATCCACTCCTTTGACAAACCACTTTGATTTCTTGGGTTGTGGTGCATTAAATGGAAGTATTGGGTTCTATTTGGAAAAACAAGTATTTGGTGAAATAACCATAATGTTGGGTTATATGTAGAACGAGTATAATGTTTTAAAGGTGGGTTATTGTTATTGAAAGTTCACCAATTTGGGTGTTAAGCTTTGTATGTTGGTAACCCCTTGTATGTGATTTATCTTTGCCTATGTTTTATATGAGCATTGTGCATGCTATTTATTGGTATTTAGTGTTAGTACAATGAATCCATAGGCACGGTGTCCCTATGTCCCCGCTTTGGGCATTGGGATTCACCACTTAGCATGGAATAGGCATCGGGTCACCATGATAAGTAAGGTGTGGACCTATACGGTCGGGCAGCGTCTCATGGGCAGTAAGGTGTAATTCCCTTGTGCTAGAGTTCCCCGCTTTGGAACTCTCAAGAATAGACCTAGAGGGGTTGACTTGATGTTTTTGAGCAATAGACTTAGAGGAGTTGAGCTCAATATGTGATTGGTGTTATTTGTATCATATCTAATCACTAATGGTTTATTTGGTTTGTTGGTTTTAGCTCATGGCTATATACTCCGTGAGACTTCGGATGGGTTTAGTTATTTAATCCTTGTTTGATTTATCCTCACTAGGCTTTAGCCTAACACTTGTTCTTATTGTCGTGTTTGACAGGTTATCCTAGCGGTGGGGCACATCGGGATTGAGGGAACGACCTTGGTGTCGTGAGTGGTCTTTTTGGATGATACGTAGTGACCAATGTTGGATCATAAATTGTATTCAAGATTAAAGTTAAAGTTAAAGTTAAGGGTTTAAACTGCAATTGTGCTAAAGTTAATTAGAGGGCTTATTATGTCATAAGTCAATAGTTATTAAGCTATTGGGCCCAAGCCCATTATAAAGCCCATTAAGATTAAAGCCCATATTGCTTAGGTATTTAAAGTTTTGTTTAGATTAGTTTTAGGTTAACCTTGAAAGAACTCTGATAATTTTCTAAATAGTCGCTATACGTTTTCTCTGTATTCAAAGGGTATCAAGAACACTCAAGGGTTTCATTGTTTATTCAAGGGATTGGTACGTTATTATTAATCTTTATATCTCTTGATTATTAGTGTGTTGCTTGATTACTTGATTGATTGTTTACCAACTAGAATTAATCTGGGATAACAATTGGTATCAGAGCCTAAAGAATCAAGTTTTAGGATTAAATCTTTTTTTTCGAAAAATACTGTTCATCGAAAATCACTATTCATTGCGAGTACTGTTCATCCGATTTCATGCATTAATGTGCTTATTGGTTTAAAAGTTGATCTGATTAGTTGAGATTCATGCTTCTGAATGCTATCTGATTAATTAATCGCATTATAGATCATAAAGTGGTTGAATTGTTGGTTTAATTGTGTTCATCGGTCGATTCAATTTTCTGGGTTTGGTTTCGGTCGAATCCAGAAATTCATCGTGTTCTTCGGTCTTATCAGTTATCCGATCTTATCAAGTTTAACGTATCTGATAGTCTTTCGACCGGATAATTGTTTCTCCGGTCTTCCCATTCGACCGGATAATTGTTTCTCCGGTATTCCCATTCGACCGGATAATTGTTTCTCCGGTCTTCGTCCTTCGACCGGATACTTGTTGATCCGGTCTTGCACCTTCGACCTGATAATTGTTTCTACGGTCTTCCCATTCGACCGGATAATTGTTTCTCCGGTCTTCCCATTCGACCGGATAATTGTTTCTCCGGTCTTCCCATTCGACCGGGTACTTGTTACTCCGGTCTTGCCATTCGACCGGGTACTTGCATACTCCGGTCTTTCCTTCGACCGGTACAGTTCATTCTTCGAAGCACATCCCCGGTCGATTTTTGCAAACTGTGATAGGGTATCTAATTGTCAATTTTTTTTGTCTAGCGGGACCCCCGTGCTAAGTCTGCGAAGAGGGACAAAAGTTTTGTGCTTGATCAAAATCTTCCTAATTTCATTCTTCCGTATTATTGTTTGTGGTTTATACTGATTAAAAGGACTACATTTAATTATTTTTGGAAATTTATTTTTCTGAAAATTTTTGAGTGTGATTTTTATTTTGATTCTAACGATCTCATCTAGTTGGTTGTTTTGGTACAGATTAGCTTGATTTCTAACCTTACAGCTAGGATGTCGTATCAGCTAAATATGTCTGCAGGTTACAGCCTTGATTTTAACAACATGACTCTATCTGAAGTAAGAGAAAAGGCTAAACAACTTGCTGGACGGTTATCAACATCATCTCGCATGATTGATGAGTATGACAAAGAAGAAAAAATGCTCAAAGCTGAAAACAAGGATTTACAGATTCAGAACTCATCTCTTCTTATTCAGATCAATGCTTTAAAAGAAAATTTAAAAGATTCTGATTCCTTAATTGACTTTGCAGGAATAATTGAGTCTAAAGAAAAAGAGATCTTTGACCTTCAAGCAAAGCTGAAAAGATCTGAATCTAGCTCAACATGGTCAAAGAAGGAACTAATGCAAAAAGAGCTAGATCAATTGAGAAGAAGAGCAAACATTGCGAGTGAGATATCTGAAGAGCTTAGAAAAACAAATTCTCAAGTCTTTGCGGAAAGAGATAAACTGAAAGATCAAGTTCTCAGTCTTGAGGGTGAAATTAATATGCTAAAAGAAAAGGCAACCCAAGACAGAGACAATTCAAAAGCTCAAGATGAAATGTTAAAGATTGAGAAAGAGAGAAAAGAATTTGCTAAGAAATTCTCTGACTTCTCCAGAAAAGCCTTCGAAGAAAAGAAATCCTTAGAACTTCGATGTGTTAAACTTTCTCAACAAGTTTCAGACTTTGAGAAGGTTATCATTCTTGAAAGAGAAAAGACTGAGAATGAGAAGAAGAAAGTCGAGCTGAAGGATACAAATACAGACTTTTCTGAAGAAAAGAAGATATTTGAGACCGAGATAGCCAAGCTGACAGGAAAGCTAGCTGAATTGTCAACAAACATCATGAAGGAGAAGAATGCAAAATCTGAGTTGCATAAGAAGTTTGATCTGATTGAAAAGGAAAGAAACAGTTTGTCTTCAAAGATAAAGGAACTTGAAGAGATCGTTTTCAAGGTGAAGCTGACTGAGCACAAGATGCCAGAGTCAATAGCTCAATCACCAAGAGATGATCTAGCTGATTCAAATAGTTCATCAAAAACATCTTCAAGTTCACATGTTTCAAATGTTTTCTATAATCCTTTCTGTGATTCAGATGATAGTCTTACTTCTAAATCTACTGATCAGATTCGTCCTTCTAACCTTTTCTATGACAAAAATGTTGATGGTTCAGGTAACTTCAAGAAGACTAAGTCTCAGAAGAAAAGCCTCTGGAGAAAAGATGATGAGAAAGATAAAGATAATTGGATCTGGAGAGTTAAAGGATCTCCGGAGGAAAAGAAGAAAGCAGAATCATTTGTGCATACAATGAATGCTAAATGGAACAATGCCTCTAAAGGTAAAACTTTTGGCAAACCTGATCTGGTTTACACCATTAATCAACTGATCAGGTTAGCACAAAAGAAAATTAGTTGTTCCTACTGTGGCTCAAATGATTTTGTAAGAAAAGATTATGTGAATAACTGGTATGGTTCTTACTTCATATCTCCCACTAGAACTGCACCTAACCCATTAGGACCCAACTACCAGTAGGTACCAAAAGCTAAATCTGTGTTGCAGGCACCCAAGGTTTAAGAGGGAGAAAGAACAAAGGCTTCTAAGTAAATCAGTTTAGAACCCGTACCTCAACCGAATATGGCTTCTAATCACTTCAGATTAGAACCCGCACTTCAGTGCTTTATTTTCTGCTTTATGTTAAAAAAAAAATCTTTCAGTTAAGGGAGAGAATATTTGTGATTCTAACATATTTTTGGATACTTAAATGCTTATCTGACCGTGTGTTCTTAAAGATAAATACTTGTGTTTTATCTTGTCAATATACTTTGTCAAGTATTCATACACATAACGGTTCGGAACAGTCTATTTTGACTTTGTTATTACCATGTATCAAAAGTTAAATCTTTCTATGGTAATACTCACGTTCTTTGTATTCACTGTTGCTTGAATCAAACGTCATTTCATGTGCTTTCATTGAAAATATGTTTATATATTGTTCATATAAACAACATTCGTTTTTTGATTCTCCAACATATTGTTCTTCATGACAAAACTCCTATGAGCTTAATTGTCAAACTCTTTTAGTTTGAGAGGGAGAATTGCATCGTCAAACATCTTCTGTTTTGACACCTCCGAATATTATATTCTTCATGTAACAAGTGGTATTTGTGCTTACATGTACAAATAGCCTGTTGAACAGCATGTTCTTTTAGGAAAATACATGGGATTCAGTGTGAGAACTTAACATAACTTCAATGGATTCACGATAACCAATGTTTCCTACCCAGGAAGTATTCCCTGAGTGATTGAGGGGAGAAGGGTCAAAAGAATTGAGTGATGGTGTGTGAAGAGGTAAAATGAAAAAGAGAGATTGGTTAGAAGTGAGAATTAAAAGAAAGAGGGTGAGAGAACAGAGTAAAAGAATATTAAACTCTGCACCAAACTTCTTTCTGAGCCGGGCAGCCACATAATCTGATTGGATCACATTCTTTGGTGACCATCATTGAAATAGGCAACTAGCCCATGTCATCTCTTGCATACAACCCCACCAACTACTCATTCTTTTCTCAAAAAGAGAATGTTTCACATTTTCTGGGGACGCAGCACATATGCTATTGGTTCTTCATTTGGAAGATACTAATATTGAAAAAGAAGGAAAGTTGCCCCACCTTCGAACCCTTTCTCATGCACATTGAGTCTTTGTATAATTTGTTGTTGTCTCAACAAGTTAACATACTTTGAGCCTATAATGAAAAGCAATCATCTATGCTTAATTCTTTCATACACATGCACGAGCAAACATAAATTTGTTTTCTGTCAGAACGTTCATAGATAACCATGTGTTATTCGATTATTGAATGGAAGACCTGGGGAGTCAACATCAAACCAGCTCCTTATATAGTAACTTTGTGTTACTCAGTAACTTTGTGTTACTGACAGGCATTCTAACTGAGTCATTTGTTGATTCAGGGTTACACTTATTAACTGTTTGAATTTGAAAAGATTTGAATGGTTACTACTTTCTATTTTAATTTGAAAAGATTGAAATAATCACTCTTTCCATTTGGAGAGACTGCTCTTATTTCCATACAGGGCTCGTTACATGATGAAGACTATGCTTACATGATGATCATACACAAAGGGGGAGATTGTCTTGAAAAGGGGGAGATTGTTTTGCCAAGATTTGATGATGTTGATTCTCACCACTCATCAAAAAGGGGGAGAAGATATAAAAAGGGGGAGAAGATATAAAAAGGGAGAATACAATCTGAAGATATTCAAATTTTCAAAGATTTTAAAGATTTGAAGATTGTTTAAAGATATCAAGTTTTGAAGTTTTGAAGCTATCAACGTCATATCTGAAGATTCTCAAGAGATAAGTGAAGACCCGAAGACAATTGCAAATTTTTTTATTCTTGAATCCAAAGGGGGAGATTGTTGGATCATAAATTGTATTCAAGATTAAAGTTAAAGTTAAAGTTAAGGGTTTAAACTGCAATTGTGCTAAAGTTAATTAGAGGGTTTATTATGTAATAAGTCAATAGTTATTAAGTTATTGGGCCCAAGCCCATTAGAAACCCCATTAAGATTAAATCCCATATGACTTAGGTATTTAAAGTTTTGTTTAGATTAGTTTTAGGTTAACCTTGAAAGAACTCTGATAATTTTCTAAATAGTCGTTATACGTTTTCTCTGTATTCAAAGGGTATTAAGAACACTCAAGGGTTTCATTGTTTATTCAAGGGATTGGTACGTTATTATTAATCTTTATATCTCTTGATTATTGGTGTGTTGCTTGATTACTTGATTGTTTGTTTACCAACTAGAATTAATCTGGGATAACAACCAACATACAGATTATTTTGAAGATACACATTTTGGAAGTATAGCGACACCCGACCATAATCTAGTTACTTCATGTAGATTAGTAGGTTTTCGTCTTATGCTTCATTTATTGGGTTGTAACTACCATACATTATACCCCGTTTGGGATGATACTCTGGGGTTTTGAAATGAGTTACCCTATTTTCACAGGTTTAAATTATCCCCTATTTTAGGATGATGGAATTATCCTATTTTCAAACGTTATATTGCCGAATTTTCAAATTTTATTTTACGCATATTTTTAGAGTGTTACAAGTTGGTATCAGATCATTAGTTTAAGTGAACTAGGTATGAAAGTAGAATGCCTAGACTTAAGCTGTGACTGTTAAGCTATGAACCGTGAGAAAGGGGTAGAACTACTAAGATAGGTTGGGCTTAGAGTCGACGAAACTTGCATAAGTTGAAAGTTGTAGTGATGGTAACGATAACTCTTACGTATAATGTGTTCATAATTTCACTTAGCTAACGTCATTATGAAGATGTTTTACGTGAGGATGTTTGATCTACTGTTGTTATGATAATTGATAAGTGTAATAGTACGTTTCCTTATGTTAAGTCTGTGGGCTTGTCTCTCATTCAATGGTATTTTATATGTGACAGAATATGGTTAATGCCCGAAATCGACCGGAAGGTCAAGAGGCCACAGTATCCATGGCCGACCAACCGAGGGTGACTGCTGTAGAAGAACCTCCTCGCGTGGTAAATGCATTGGGCGGGGGGGCCCGAGTTCATTCCTCGTCGCAACCTAGAAACAAATGATCCCATTATGGAGGAGGTGACGGCAGAAACAAGGATGATGGACTGTATGATGCTGGCTATGAACCGAGCGATGGCCCAGCAACAAGAGATGTTCCTCAAACTCCTCGAGGACCGTGTCAACAACAACCGTAGACCCGAAACGGTGGAAGAGAACGTGGTTGTGGCGGGATCCAGGGGTTCCGAGCCCGTAGTCCCCTCCAACGAGACAACGAATCTGGGAGTCAAGCAAGCAACAAGGGGTTGCACTTTCAAAGCTTTTCTAGGTTGCCGACCACCAGAGTTTAAAGGTTCAGATGATCCGATAGCTTGTGTGACCTGGTTGCGCTAGATGGAGCAGGCTTTCCGATCGAGTGAATGCGGAGAGGAACAGAAAGCGGTTTTTGGTTCACAAATGTTGAGAGGGACGACTCTCACTTGGTGGAATGTGTATTCTGCTTCCCTTGAGGCGAATGTATTGGCCCGATTGTCTTGGGAAACGTTCAAAGAGAAACTTCTTGAAGAGTACTGCAACGAGAGGTCGATGGACCGAATAAAGGAAGAATTTCAAAACTTAAAGAAGGGTAATTTGTAGGTGAGAGCGTACAATTGTCTGTTCATGGACAAATTGGGGTTGGTGGGACAATTGGTCCCGACAGAGAAAGAGAATATTAAATCTTACATCAAGGGTCTTCCATCAGACATGATGTCAATGGTACGAGTGTCAAAAGCCTCCACTCTCCGTGAGGCAATTGAAGAGGCACAACTTATGGAAGATGCTTAAAATCTGGGGAAAGAGGAAGGTAGTCGTCA
This sequence comes from Arctium lappa, assembly GCA_023525745.1. Classification (NCBI taxonomy): domain Eukaryota; kingdom Viridiplantae; phylum Streptophyta; class Magnoliopsida; order Asterales; family Asteraceae; genus Arctium; species Arctium lappa. The sequence continues at coordinate 171,666,743 of CM042047.1, forward strand.
AGTCGAGAAGAGGAGATGGGAGGGTGGCTCAACACTCTCAAAGAAGCCTAGATATTCCGGTAACAATCACCGTGGCGCCGACCCCAGGCGTAATGCCAAGTGGTGCTCCAAATGTCGGAGCAAACACTTCGGTCCTTGTAACTTCGTCCCCGGGACTTGCTACAAATGTGGGAAACCCAGGCATACCTTTAAGGATTGTCCCGTCAAGGGGTAAATATGTTTTGAATGCAAGGAGAAAAGGCATGTTAGGGCGGAATTCCCGAAATTGAAGGCCGTTGGGGCCGGTAGAAAGAAGATGGAGCCTCCGAGAGCAACCGTAAGAGCTTTTCAAATGACGGCGGAAGAAGCCAAAGCATCAAATGATGTGGTTTCGGATACGTTTCTTCTAAACTCCGTACCTACACGTGTACTATTTAACTCGGGTGCTAGCTACTTATTTGTAGCAGATGTATTTTATCCAAAGATTGCCATGTCTAAGAGTAGTCTAGGGGATGCTGTAGTGGTAGAAATAGCCGATGGTAGTCAAGTAGTAGTCAGGGATATTTTGAGAGGTTTCACTTTTCACTTCGAAAGGAAGGAATTCTCTATAGACTTGATGCCCATGCAAATCGGTGGATTCGATGTAGTTGTAGGGATGGACTGGTTGTCCAAGAACCAAGCAGAGATCATGTGCTCCAAGAAAGTGATCCGACTACCCGTGGCGAATGGAGAGCCGACGATGATTTATGGCGAGAGAAGAAATGGCGAAGTGGCGATCATCTCTATGGTTAAGGCACGAAAATGTTTGTCAAAGGGATGTTCATCCTTCTTGGCTTACGCAATCGACACCAAACTTGAGAAGAAGAAGTTAGAAGATGTTACGGTGGTGCGTGAGTTTTCCGATGTATTCTCGGAAGATTTGTCCGGGTTACCACCCGATCGCTTGGTAGAGTTCCGTATTGATCTCATTCCGGGGGCAGCTCCGATTTCTCGAGCTCCTTATTGGTTGGCCCCTACAGAGATGCAAGAAATGATGACGCAACTCCAAGACCTTCTTGAGAAGGGTTTCATTAGGCCGAGCTCGTCGCCTTGGGGAGCTCCGATCCTATTTGTAAAGAAGAAAGACGGCTCAATGAGGATGTGCATCGACTACAGGGAATTGAACAAGGTAACGGTGAAGAACAAGTATCCACTCCCGAGAATCGACGATTTATTTGACCAATTGCAAGGCGCGAGCTACTTCTCCAAAATTGATCTACGATCGGGTTATCATCAAGTGAAGGTGACGAAGGACGACATTCCAAAGACGGCTTTTAGGACGCGATACGGTCATTACGAATTTCTAGTAATGCTATTCGGCCTAACTAACGCACCGACGATATTTATGGACTTGATGAACCGAGTGTGCCGACCGTTTCTTGACAAGTCGGTAATTGTGTTCATCGACAACATCCTCGTGTACTCCAACGATGAAGCAGATCATGAGTGTCACCTTCGGGAGGTTTTGGAAGTGTTGAAACGGGATAAGCTTTGTGCAAAGTTTTCAAAGTGCGACTTTTGGCTTCGGGAAGTGCAGTTTTTGGGCCATGTAGTCACGAAGGATGGAGTGAAAGTGGACCCCGCAAAGATCAAGGTGATGATGAATTGGGAACCTCCTAAGAGTCCCTCTGAAATTCGAAGCTTTCTAGGGTTGGCAGGATACTACCGAAGATTCATTCAAGACTTTTCAAAAATAGCTTCATCGTTGACGGCTCTAACACGAAAGTTTGTTTGGAGTGAGAGTCAAGAAAAGGCGTTTCGAACTCTACAAAGGAGACTTTGCGAAGCTCCAGTCTTATCCTTACCCGATGGGACGGAGGATTTTGTGGTGTATAGCGATGCGTCGAAAATGGGTTTGGGTTGTGTTCTTATGCAAAAGGGGAAGGTGATTGCTTATGCGTCAAGGCAACTTAAAGTCCATGAAGTCAACTACCCAACCCATGATTTGGAGTTAGCCGCAGTGGTGTTTGCATTGAAATTATGGCGACACTACCTTTACGGCACGAAGTGTACCCTTTACACGGACCACAAGAGTTTACGTCACATCTTCGACCAAAAGGAACTAAATATGAGACAACGAAGGTGGTTGGAACTATTGAAAGATTACGATTGTGAACTACTCTACCACCCTGGGAGGGCAAACGTTGTCGCCGACACCCTTAGTCGAAAGGACTATGGAGAGAGTTCCAAGGCCGTTTTTACAGGAATTAAGTTAGCCTCAACACGCATCGACCAGATTAAAGCGTCACAATCTGAAGCCTTGCTTGTGGAAAATCTCAAGGAAGAAGTGATGGTGCAGTAACACCTACTTCTAACAGAAGATAACCGAGGGGTGAAACTCTTTAATGGTCGGATTTGGGTGCCGAAGATCGGGGGCAGTCGAGAACTTCTTCTCGAAGATGCCCATAAGTCAAAGTATTCTATCCATCCGGGAAGCACGAAGATGTACCGAGACTTAAAATTGCATTATTGGTGGCCAATCATGAAGCTTGATGTGGGGCACTACGTGGAGCGATGCGTGACTTCCTTGCAAGTAAAGGCCGAGCACCAACGACCGTATGGGAGTTTACAATCCTTGGAAATTCCAGAATGGAAGTGGGAGCACATCACGATGGACTTTGTGTCGAAGTTGCCAAAGACTTTACGAGGTCATGACACTATTTGGGTAATAGTAGACCGCCTGACCAAGAGCGCTCATTTCTTGGCCATGCGGGAGACCTTACCTATGGACAAATTGGCGAAGTTGTACATTGACGAAGTGATATCTCGACATGGTGTACCGCTATCTATTGTCTCGGATCGCGATAGTCGGTTCACGTCTCATTTTTGGGATGGGTTGCAAAAGGTAGTGGGCACGCGTGTGAAGTTGAGCATGGCCTATCATCCTCAGACCGACGGTCAAAGCGAGCGGACAATCCAAACTCTAGAGGATATGTTGAAATCTTGTGTGATTGATTTTGGAGGTAGTTGGGACTCACATCTACCTTTGGTGGAATTCGCCTACAATAATAGCTACCACTCAAGTATAGGAATGGCACCGTTTGAAGCTTTATACGGTCGCAAGTGCCGAACCCCCGTATGTTGGCTTGAAGCGGGGGAGAAATAATTTGTCGGACCTGAGATTGTTCAAGAGAAGGCGGATAAAGTGAAGGGTATACGTGAGCGCTTAAAGGCGACTCCGGATCGGCGGAAAAGCTATGATGATAAAAATAGGCGACCAATAGAGTTCCAAGTGGGTGACCGCATTATGCTAAAGGTATCCCCTTAGAAAGGGATCATTCGTTTTGGGAAGCGTGGAAAGTTAAGTCCCCGTTTTCTTGGACCTTTCAAAGTGCTTAAATAGGTAGGGCTTCAGGCTTATCAATTGGAACTTCCTCCGGAAATGGATGGGATCCATAACACATTTCACATGTGTTACCTTCGTAAGTGTCTAGCGGAAGAGGAGAGTGTTATCCCACTCTCCGAAATCAGAGTTGACGAAGAAATCGGTGCGTTGAGGAACCCGAGGCGATTTTGGAAAGGAAGACGAAGAAGCTTCGTCACAAGGAAGTCACGATGGTGAAAGTTCAATGGAAGCACCATCGGGGTGCTAACGTGACTTGGGAGGCGGAGGAGGATTTGAAGCGGAGGTACCCTCACCTATTTCCCTAGCCGAGATTTCGAGGACAAAATCTTCTCCAAGTTGGGGAGGATTGTAACACCCGTGTTTTTGGTACGTCTCTAATTTGGTGTTTTACCCTAAAACATAGCTTAATATTGAGAAGGGAGCTTTCGGGCTGGAAAACCACCATTTTGGGCTTCGGTACGGGCCACGCGAGAGTGCCCTCGCGATTGTGACAGTGTCACTCTTTCGGGGCACAATCGCCCAAATTGTACCGAGAGTTGGGGGTCGGGGCACGAGAGTGCCCTCGCGATTGTGACAATGTCACTCTCGCAGGGCACAATCGTTGAGTTTGTACCGCGGGTCACTTTCTCGGGCGAGAGTGACACGCGAGAGTGACATTGTCACTCTCGCGAGGCATAGTCGCGGTCGTGGTGCAGACCCATTGAAACTCATTTCCACGACCTAAAACTCATTATTTTGACTTGGGAGCTGTTTTGGACGATTTTTATGGTGTAAGGTAACATTCCTCTTCTCTCTTCATTAAATCCCTTTAGTTTGGAGCATTGAATGCTTATTGGGTGGTTCAATCTAGGTTTTGGGTTAACCGTGACCTCAAGTGAGTAAGGGTTGAAGCTTCAAAGTGATCCTCATCATCTTCTTGTCCATTTCTCATCTAGAGTTTGATACAATCTTTGCAAGGTGAGTTCATCTCTCTTCTCCTAACCTTAATATATGTGTATATCTCTTGTACTTTGGTCTTTCATGATTTTTGACCTAATTATGGATTTTGGGAAATACTAGGGTTTGTTAACCTAAGTGAAAATGTGAAGAGAATATTTCAAGTATAAAAGAGGTGATGCTTTAACATCCACTCCTTTGACAAACCACTTTGATTTTTTGGGTTGTGGTGCATTAAATGGAAGTGTTGGGTTCTATTTGGAAAAACAAGTATTTGGTGAAATAACCATAATGTTAGGTTATATGTAGAACGATTATAATGTTTTAAAGGTGGGTTATTGTTATTGAAAGTTCACCAATTTGCGTGTTAAGCTTTGTATGTTGGTAACCCCTTGTATGTGATTTATCTTTGCCTATGTTTTATATGAGCATTGTGCATGCTATTTATTGGTATTTAGTATTAGTACAATGGATCCATAGGCACGGTGTCCCTATGTCCCCGCTTTGGGCATTGGGATTCACCACTTAGCATGGAATAGGCATCGGGTCACCATGATAAGTAAGGTGTGGACCTATACGGTCGGGCAGCGTCTCATGGGCAGTAAGGTGTAATTCCCTTGTGCTAGAGTTCCCCGCTTTGGAACTCTCAAGAATAGACCTAGAGGGGTTGACTTGATGTTTTTGAGCAATAGACTTAGAGGAGTTGAGCTCAATACGTGATTGGTGTTATTTGTATCATATCTAATCACTAATGGTTTATTTGGTTTGTTGGTTTTAGCTCATGGCTATATACTCCGCGAGACTTCGGATGGGTTTAGTTATTTAATCCTTGTTTGATTTATCCTCACTAGGCTTTAGCCTAACACTTGTTCTTATTGTCGTGTTTGACAGGCTATCCTAGCGGTGGGACACATCGGGATTGAGGGAACGACCTTGGTGTCGTGAGTGGTCTTTTTGGAAGATACATAGTGACCAACATACAGATTATTTTGAAGATACACATTTTGGAAGTATAGCGACACCCGACCATAATCTAGTTACTTCATGTAGATTAGTAGGTTGTCGTCTTATGCTTCATTTATTGGGTTGTAACTACCATACATTATACCCCGTTTGGGATGATACTCTGGGGTTTTAAAATGAGTTACCCTATTTTCACAGGTTTAAATTATCCCCTATTTTAGGATGATGGAATTATCCTATTTTCAAACGTTATATTGTCGAATTTTCAAATTTTATTTTCCGCATATTTTTAGAGTGTTACACACATTCATTCTATACATACAGTCTATAATAAGGACAGGTGCTACTAAAACCCCATAATAGTCACTATCTCTAAACTGCGGAAGACTTTACCAACTCCTTACACTTTCACAAAGTTAAGGCTCAACTCTTCATAGAATTGCTAGAATCCAAACCCCCAACTGGAACCTGATGCAATTGCCGACAAATAAAAAGGTTAGGCTTAACGCCTAGTGAGCTCAAGAGTTTTCAACATATATAAATGAATCGTTTAAAGAAAGAAGAATGCCATTAAAATCATAATCTTTCAAAATGATATGCTCCGCTAATGAAAACGACTCGTTTACCAATAAATATGCATTTTAAACGAAAGAGACACCGAGTTAATCGTTAACCAAACCAAACTGTTTTACCGACTAAGATCCCAATATAAAACGTTCTTTCATAAACTTAAACTTAAACCAAGATTTGCTCAAAATGAGAATAGAGAGAGGACTCCCAATTTCATAAAAACTCGGGTAAAAATGTTATACCTTGAAATACCCAACACGGGTGGAACATGACCCATAACTCACGCAACCATAAAATGGACGAAATTAAATACCGGCACGTGGAAATGACGCATTCTATTCAAACTTTAATATACGTGGGAAAACCCCAATATTAAGGCCATCATTTATCGTCGACCACATAAACCAAAGTTGGTAAAATACGACCTTAACATTTAAAATACCACAGGTCTACGACGGAGAGACCCGTAAACAATGAGAATAGAGAAGCACGCAAGTAGGCCGCCCATACAACTTCCTCGCGTGTCATCTAAACGTTTCCATCTTGGGTGGCGAGAACACGTGAATGGGGCCACCCGTGATGTTATTGGATTTCACCACACATACCGGTCCTAGTTCCCATGCCATGCAAGACATCACAATCCTTAGACCTATTATTGCCCCTTGCCATACTCCGTTGAGTTCCACTCCAGGGTCTTACGAACATGGGTGCCTATCCAATCTAAACGAGTTTCAACTCAGCGGCTCGAGCCACCTATTGCCTACTCGCTAGCAAACCCAAGCGGTCACCACAGTAACCAAAAACTTAGGCTTTCCAAAACAGCGAGACTTAAGTGCCTATGGATCCATTACAACACTGTCTAACATTACATGACTCCAATTGAAAGACCAAAGCTCCCAAAACATGTAACTCACCAATGACACGAATTAAGCGTCATCATACTCAAAACCTACGACGGTTATAAATCCGGACAAATGTCCACACAACTCATTTAGTCAAACCCGAGCCAAAGGCCCAACTCTTTACGTAAATACCCAAATAAAAGTATATATATAAACATTGAAACACGTTTGACCCACTATTATGCAAACACGACCAAAAGTATAATTAACTCAAAACTCATCCTTGGTTGGGACCAAACCATTTTCCAAATGAACTTGTACCCTTATATTTTCAAAATGCCTCTTAATACAATAATATGCACTTTCTGAAAAGGTTTATAAGCTCAAATACACAAATTGACACTTACATTAAATGGACCCCTGTTATCCCAGTTTAATCTAGTTTATTAACAATCACAGAACACAATAATAATCAAGAGATATAAAGATTAACAAAACATACCAATCTCTTGAATAAACGGTTAAACCTTATGTGTTCTTGATACCCTTGGATACAGAGAAAACAGCTACCTCACTTATATGATAATTATTGTAATTGTGAGGATTAATCCTAAAACCTAAATAACTAAAACTTTAAATACTTAGGCTTTTAAGGCCTAATGGGCTTGGGCCCAATAGCTAATAACTATTAATCTATTACAATTTAAACCCTAAACTTTAACTATCAAGTAAATACAGCTTAGACCCTTTAATCTTGAATACAATTATGATAATCTCCCCCTTTGGATTCAAGATTAAAAAAAAAATTGACAATAATCTTCAGGTCTTCACTTTTCTTCTCTTTTCTTCAATAATCTTTGAAATCTTCAGCAGTCTTCAGATTATATTCTCCTTCTTTGAGTATTCTCCCTTTTTGTATCTTCTTCCCCTTTTTGATGAGTGGTGAGAAGCATCATCATCAAAACTTGTCAAAACAATCTCCCCGTTATGGAAAAATCTCCCCCTTTGTCTTTATAGACTTCAATGTAGCACTGTCTTCATATAACGAGCCCTGTGAAATAAGAGTAGTCTTCCCAGATGGAAAGAGTGATTATTTCAATCTTTTCAGATTAAAATAGAAAGTAGTAACCATTCGAATCTTTTCAAATTCAAACAATTAATAGGTGTAACCCTGAATCAACAAATGACTCAGTTAAAATGCCTGTCAATGACACAAAGTCACTGAGTAACACAAAGTTACTATATAAGGAGCTGGTTTTGATGTTGGCTCCCTAGGTCTTCCATTCAATCATCGAATAACACAATGTTATCTATGAACGTTCTGACAGAAAACAAATTTCTGTGTGTTCGTGCATGTGTATGAAAGAATTAAGCATAGATGATTGCTTTTCAATATAGGCTCAAAGTATGTAAACTTGTTGAGACAACAACAAATTATACAAAGACTCAATGTGCATGAGAAAGGGTTCGAAGGTGGGGCAACTTTCCTTCTTTTTCAATATTAGTATCTTCCAAATGAAGAACCAATAGCGTATGTGATGCGTCCCCAGAAAATGTGAAACATTCTCTTTTTAAGAAAAGAATGAGTAGCTGGTGGGGTTGTATGCAAGAGATGGCATGGGCTAGTTGCCTTTTTCAATGATGGTCACCAAAGAATGTGATCCAATCAGATTATGTGGTTGTCCGACTCAGAAAGTGGTTTGATGCAGAGTCTAATATTCTTTTACTCTGTTCACTCGCCCTCTTTCTTTTAATGCTCACTTCTAACCAATCTCTTTTTTCCATTTTACCTCTTCACACACCAACACTCAATTCTTTTTGACCCCTCTCCCCTCAATCACTCAGGGAATACTTCCTGGGTAGGAAACACTGGTTATCGTGAATCCATGGAAGTTCTGTTAAGTTCTCACACTGAATCCCATGTATTTTCCTAAAAGAACATGCTGTTCAACATGCTTTTGTACATGTAAGCACAAAATTACATGAAGAATAATAATATGGAGAAGTCAAAACAGTTGTTTTTGACGATGTAATTCTCCCCCTCAAACTAGAAAGAGTTTGACAATTTAAGCTCTTAAGGAGTTTTTCAATTAAGCTTATAGACGATTTGTCATGAAGAATAATATTTTGGAGAATCAAAAAACGAATGTTGTTTATATGAACAATTTATAAACATATTTTCAATGAAAGCACATGAAATGACGTTTGATTCAATCAACAGTGAAGACAAAGAACGTGAGTATTACCATAGAAAGATTTAACTTGTGATACATGGTAATAACAAAGTCAAATAGAATGTTCTGAACCGTTATGTGTATGAATACTTGACAAAGTATATTGACAAGATAAAACGCAAGTATTTATCTTTAAGAACACACGGTCAGATAAGCATTTAAGTATCCAAAAATCTGTTAAAATCACAGATATGTTCCCCCTTAACTTAAGATTTTTTTTTAACATAAAGTAGAAAATAAAGCACTGAAGTGCGGGTTCTAATCAGAAGTGATTAGAAGCCATATTCCGTTGAGGTACGGGTTCTAAGCTGATTTACTTAGAAGCCAAGAGGTGCTTGAATCCTGTCATGTGGCGTGAACATCCGGAATCTATTACCCACAATCGACAAGCCTGCAAAAGAGACAATTAGTTTTGCTTAGGCACCCATATCTGGATGGGTCCTTAGCGGTTAGCATCAAGCAACTCAGGAATATCATCTGGTTTGACTTTCACTCTCCATTCATAACACGGTTTTGGAACCCATTTCCAAACCATCTTAATATTTAATTCCTGAAAGTTCTTTTTAGAAGTAGGATTGGCAACCTTAGCTCGAAACACTTTGGGTTGTGCAGAAGAATTAGAATTAGAATTAGGAGTCAGTTTAGCTTTTCTCTTACTCTGTTTGGACTTTGGAGGGGAGTAGTATTTGAATGAGTTATCCCAACAGTGTTTACAATATAGATTCTTTCGAGCAAAAGTCATAAACTTAGATTTATCAGAACAAACCTTACATTCATGCTCATTAAAAGAATTACTTTTCAAAATAACACTATCTGAAGTACAACCATTTGAAGCAAAAGTTTCACTAGATAAACTATCATTCTTATTCAAACTACTATCTTTATTCTTCTTACTCCTCCCAACTCCAATTCCTTTTATATCTGAAACAAAAACAAGAATCTTGTTAGTCTCTAACTTAGAAGGTGGTTCTTTTCTAGAGCTATTTGAAGTCTCACCCTTTTCAAAAATACTCGGTGGATATTCAGGACAATCAGAGTAAACAACTGAAGGTTTTGCAGGAGCATCAAATTCTGGATTGGTTCTTACCTTCCAGCTTGGATCACTGAACATCTGTTTTATCACTTGAAGCATTTTTAAACAAAGTGATTTTCAAATCATTGATCTTATTGCAAAGCTCTTGATTTACTTTTAAAGACTTTTCAAGTTTATGTTTGAGATCAAAGTTTTCATCTTCAACCTCATCAAGAGATTGTTGTAACAAATCAATTTGCTTCATCAATTCAGATGTATTATCATTCACAGAATTTGACCCCTTTAAATCAGAAACAGGATCAGAGTCTGAAGCATTCATCATTTCAGAGAATATCTCTTCAGTCATGGACTCAATAAACTCCTTTTTATTATTTTGAACACAAGATTCATTCGTGATAGCATTTTCTTCTTCAACCTCTTCAATAAGTAAAGTGTTGGGAAATTCAGAAATGCACAAGTACAGTTAATACTGCTAGAAGAACTTGATTACTACTTCTGAAGTTAATGCTGCTGAATAAGATTAATGTTGCTAAGTCAAAGATTAATACTGCTAGAGGAGATTACTACTGCTAAGCAATTTTAGTACTGCTAGTAGTTAGTACTGCTGAACATTAATACTGCTCAAAGTATTAATGCTGCTAAAAACTTAGTGCTGCTTAAGAGATAATCAAGATTCGTGCAGATCAAGTTTGAAGACTATGGAAAGCTTGGAGATAAAGATGAAAGATTATTTTGAAGATCTTTTATTATTTGTAATTATCTTTTATCTTCAGTATATATAGAATAGTTTGTAATTGATAGAAGATAACTTTTAGAATTCTGAATTTTTGTTATCATAGAGAGAATCAACCTCAAGGTTTGTAATCCTAATTCTAGAGAAGTAGAATTTGTATTGGTGAGTCTGTTCATCAATATTGAGGTTGAGTGTTGAATCTTGTAGTTTTATAATCATTCAATAAAGTTTACAAGTTGTTATTCAGATTCACTGTTTTATTGATCATTGAATATTAAAGTGTTATTCCGCAAACTCCTTTAATATTGTTTCTGAGTGTTTATTCTTGTTAAGAATTAAGATCCTGACAAGTGGTATCAGAGCAAGTATTCTCAGAAATCTTATTCATCATGGAAAACACAGTTGAATCAAATAGTACTCTGGTCTCAAAGGTGCCAATGCTCAGATCCAATGAATTTGACATGTGGAAGATTAGAATCAAGCAATATATTCTCCTCACAAATTACTCCATGTGGGACATCATTGAGAATGGCCCATTTGATGCAGGAAAGATTGGTGAAGATGGAAAGAGAACCCCACCAAAGATGGGTGCAGAAAGAAAGACAAGGCAGACAGAGATGAAAGCCTTGAGCACACTGCTATTGGCCATTCCCAATGAGTATCAAGACCAATTCTATAATTGCACTGATGCACAGATGCTTTGGAATGCTCTAGAGAAGAGATTCTCTGGTACCAAAAGTACCAAGAGAAATCAAAAGGCCATATTGAAACAACAATATGAAAACTTTATGTCAACTAAGAATGAGTCCATGACTCAAACTTTTGACAGGTTCAACAAACTAATTGGTGAATTAGCTACTATGGGAGTACAGATTAATCAAGATGATGTAAACAGAAAGTTCTTAAGGTCCCTTGGAGATGAATGGACCATGTACACTGTTTCATTCAGACAGAATGAACAATTGGAAGAGAAAGAACTTGATGATCTGTACAATGATCTTAGAGTATTTGAAGCTGAGGTGGAGGCAAAGAAGAAACCCTCTAGATATATTCATAATGTTGCACTCCTATCAGCATCAATTGATTCTACTGCTAACCCTGAATCAGTTAATGTTGCTAATGGAGCAAATCAAGAAAAAGGCACTAATTCTGTGTTTGAAGCCTTTATCTCTAGCCATGGAAACTCTTCTTTAATTAATGATGATTTGGAACAACTTCATCCTGATGATCTTGAAGAGATGGATATTAAATGGCAGATGGCCATGCTTTCCATGAGGGTGAAGAAGTTCATCAAGAGAACTGGGAGGAACAACTTCTCCCAAAGAAGAGAAGATGGTGCAGGGCTTGATAAATCAAAGGTGGAGTGCTATAAATGCCATCTGAAGGGACACTTTGCCAGGGAATGCAGAAGTGGAGTGTCTCACAACAACAACCACCAACAAGCACAGTCTGGAAAACTCAACCATAACAGAAACTCTGCTCAAGCCCTTGTTTCTCAACAAGGAATGGGGTTTGACTGGAGTGATCAAGCAGAAGAGGCTATCCAAAATCAAGCACTTATGACTAAAGTATCTGATCTCCCAATTGAGGTAAGTTCTAATCTCTGTTCTAAAACTTGCATAGACACTTTTAAAAGGTACAGGGATCACAACCAGAAGATGAGTGATGACCTTAAGAGATTAGAAAAGGATATAAAAGACTATGTGAGAATTGTTGAGAGGTTTGAGGAACAGATTAAAGGTTTTCAAGCCAATGAACTCCAACACTCATATGACACCAATTACTGGAAGTGGGAGAAAAAGGATCTAGAACTTAAACTGACCAAATCTAAAGAGGAGAGTGAAAAGTTGAGAGAGGAGCTAACGAAGGTTAAGCTTGATGTGGAAAAGTTTTCCAATGCTTCTAAAGCAATGGACTCTTTACTACAAACTCAGATTCATGACAAATTGAGAAGAGGAATTGGGTACAATGCCACACCTTCACCATATAACAACAACTACATTCCTCCTACTTCAGACTTACTAGAAACCAAAGATAGGAAAGACTTGCCTGAGGGAGCCACTGAGATAGACCCCTTAGATGAGGTAGTTGTTGAGGATAAGACTGAGAAAGAGGTTGGTAAGAGTAAGGAGAACAATGTGAGTGGTGAGATTCCTCTAGAGAATAACATTATCACCAATGAGGACTGTGGAAGGGCTTGGATCAAATCCAAAGACATAGAGAAGACAGAGGGAAAGTCTAGTAAGGTCCATTACAAACAGACCATAGTTGTGAATCCAGGTCCTTGCAAACAGTGTGCTTGTAAGAAGAATGAACCCCAAAAACATGATAAAAAGAGGGAAAATCAAAGAAACTGGAATAATCAGTGGGCACAAAAACAAGGGGTTGATCTGAGTAAAATCAATAGACCAAAACCTTGTTTTATCTGTGGCAAATTGAATCATCTTGCCAAATACTGTTATTTCAATCCTATAAACCAAAGGATGAATTTTCAAAGGTCTATGCAAAAACCCTTTGGTTATAGTAAGATTGAAAGGAACCATGTGGCTAAGAAATTTGTTAAATCTAAAAGCCACATAAAGAAAAAGAATGTTAAAGAAAGTGTCAATATGTGGGTTCCTAAAAGCACTAAAACTGTTAGTACTGCTACCACAAATAGTGCTGTTGACAATGATAGTGCTGCTAGAACTAATACTACTGCTAACAATGTTAGTGCTGCTGACATTGTTAGTACTTCTTCACAAGTTAATACTGCTAACTCTGTTAGTGCTGCTAACAAGGTTAGTACTGCTAAACCTGTTAGTACTGCTAACTCTGTTAGTACTTCTCAGGTTAGTACTGCTTCTAGTGTTTGTGTTGCTAAGCCAATCATATTGACAAAGTACTCCAATAAAGAGTGTACTGATTTTAAAAACCTCATCAAAAAGGAATGTAAATACTTTGATGAGAAAGGGAGACCCAAGACCACTTTGGCTTGGGTTCCCAATCAATACTAATTGTTTAAACTTATGTGCAGGGCAACCAACAACTCAAGGGGAAGAGCATCTGGCATGTTGATAGTGGTTGCTTTAGGCACATGACAGGGAACATGTCATGCCTCAAGAATTTCAAGAAATTTGATGGTGGACATGTTGCCTTTGGTAATACTCCAGATGGAGGTAAGATAAGTGGTAAAGGTGATGTAACCAAAGGTAAAATGACCTTTGAAGATGTATTCTATGTTGAACAGTTAAGGTACAACCTGTTAAGTGTATCACAGGTTTGTGACAAACAACATAGTATATTATTTACAGATTCTGAATGCATTATCCTTGCTCCTGGATTCAAGGTAGTTGATGAAAAGATGATACTACTAAGAACTCCCAGAAAGGATAATGTTTATTGCTTAGATATGGAAATTGTTTCAACTGATTCATCCCTAAACTGTCTTGTTTCAAAAGCTTCTTTGGATGAATCATCACTTTGGCACAGAAGGATGTGTCACATGAACTTTAAAACAATGAATAAACTTGTTAAAAACAAACTTGTAAGAGGTTTACCTTCCAAAGTCTTTTCATGTGATAATCATTGTGTTGCCTGTCTCAAAGGCAAACAATACAAAACTTCTCATAAGTCCAAAGAGTTGAACACAATCTCTAATTCTCTTCAGTTGTTGCATATGGATCTGTTTGGTCCTACAAATGTTATGAGTATAGGTAAGAAATCATACTGCCTAGTTATTGTTGATGATTACTCTAGATTTACTTGGGTATATTTTCTAAGGACTAAGGATGAGACAAGTGGACTGATCAAATCCTTTATTCTAAGAATTGAAAACCAAACAAATCAAAAGGTAAAAGTCATCAGGTCAGACAATGGTACTGAATTTAAAAATCATGACCTAAACACTTTTTGTGAGGAAAAAGGAATTGAGAGGCAATACAGTGCCCCTAGGACTCCACAACAAAATGGTGTTGCTGAGAGAAGAAATAGGACACTGATTGAAGCTGCTAGATCTCTGTTGGCAGATTCAAAACTTCCAATTACTTTCTGGGTTGAAGCAGTTAATACTGCTTGCTATGTCCAAAACAGAGTTCTAGTAGTCAAGCCTAAAAACAAGACACCATATGAGCTTTTAAATAAAAGAAAACCATTTATTGGATTTTTCAAACCTTTTGGGTGTCCTTGTACCATTCTCAATACCAAAACTCACTTAGGAAAGTTTGATAGCAAGGCAGATGATGGTTTTCTTGTTGGTTACTCATCTCAGAGTAAGGCTTACAGGGTTTTTAATACTTCTTCTAGAATAATTGAGGAAAGTGACAATGTCAAATGCAATGAGAACACACCAAATCCTATTGGGTCTGGTCCTCAGTGGTTATTTGACATTGATTCACTAACTAACTCTTTGGGTTTCAGTAGTGATTATCATGCAGGTTCAGGAAGTGGAAGATCAGGGGATGACAAAGTACAAGTACAAGACATTATTCCTCAGTCTGTGATCTTTCCCATACCTACAATAGAGCCTATTGATGTCTGTGAAAAGGAAACTATGGCTGAACCAATTCAGAGTGAAGAAGAAGGAAGAGATGAGGAGAATCAAATGCATGAAGAGCCAGAAGCAGCTGATGAGATCCCCTCAACTGACTTAAATGATTCCAATCCGGATGTGGGACTCAATGAAGAACCTAGTCATCAGACTAGAACTCAAAAGAACCATCCTCCAGAGCTGGTCATAGGAGACATCTCTTCTCTTATGATAACAAGGAATCAAAGCAGACTTCAAGAGCTGCAGGATCAGCAACACACAGTACTCTCCTGCTTTCTATCTCAGATTGAGCCTAAGAAGGTTTATGATGCAATGAAAGATTCCAGTTGGATAGAAGCAATGCAAGAAGAGTTACTGCAATTCAAATTGCAAGAAGTTTGGGACTTGGTGGACCTTCCAAAAGGTCATAGAGCTATTGGCACCAAGTAGATTTTCAGGAATAAAAAGGATGAGAGAGGCATTGTGATAAGGAACAAAGCAAGGCTGGTGGCACAAGGGTACACTCAAGAAAAAGGCATTGACTATGAAGAAGTGTTTGCTCCAGTGGAAAGGGTAGAGGCAATTAGGCTATTTCTAGCCTATGCCTCATACATGAAGTTCAAGGTATACCAAATGGATGTGAAGAGTGTCTTTCTTTATGGTACAATTGATGAAGAAGTATATGTCTGTCAGCCCCCTGGATTTGAAAATCTATCATATCCTGACAGAGTATACAAACTGAAGAAAGCACTTTATGGTCTTCATCAAGCCCCAAGAGCATGGTATGATACACTGTCTACCTATCTCTTGGTGAATGGGTTTGAAAGAGGAATAATTGATAAGACCCTCTTCATTAAAAGAAGTAAGAAGGACATCCTACTTGTTCAGATTTATGTGGATGACATCATCTTTGGATCCACAAAAGATCAGATGTGCAGAGACTTTGAAAAGTTGCTGCACAAGAGCTTTAAAATGAGTTCAATAGGTGAACTTACCTTCTTCCTTGGGCTTCAAGTGAAACAGAAGAAAGATGGGATCTTCATAATCCAATCAAAATATGCGAAAGACATACTGGAAAAATATGGTTTAACAGACTCAAAGCCAGCAAGCACACCTATGGAGACTCATAAACATATCACTGCTGATCTTGAGGGGGGAGGATGTTGATGTCCATCTATATAGATCAATGATTGGATCTCTCATGTATCTCACAGCCTCAAGACTAGACATCATGTTTCCAGTGTGTTTGTGTGCCAGATTCCAAGTCAAACCAAAGCAATCACATCTTCAAGCTGTTAAAAGGATTTTCAAATACTTAAGAGGGAAACCTAGATTAGGTCTTTGGTATCCGTATGAATCCAACTTTGACTTGATTGCATATTCAGATAGTGACTTGCGAGGTGCTAACATGGACAGAAAGTCTACTTCAGGTGGATGTCAACTTTTGGGTGCAAGACTAGTATCTTGGTAGTGTAAGAAACAAACCACAGTGTCCTTATCAACAACAGAAGCTG
The DNA here is from genome assembly GCA_023525745.1 of Arctium lappa. Lineage (NCBI taxonomy): Eukaryota > Viridiplantae > Streptophyta > Magnoliopsida > Asterales > Asteraceae > Arctium > Arctium lappa. The sequence continues at coordinate 171,683,439 of CM042047.1, forward strand.
AGTATATTGCTGATGCAAGTTGCTGCTCTCAGGTTCTATGGATTCAGAATCAGATGCTAGACTATGGGGTAACCTTTCTTCACACTCTAATCTTCATTGACAATAGCAGTGCTATAAGCATTGTTAATAATCCAGTCAAGCTATGCTGTTAAAATCGCGATATATCGCCGATATATCGTGTATCGCACCTACGGAAAATATCGTTGCTAAAATATCGGCCATTATATCGGAAGCCGATATATCGGCGATATTTTCCGATATATCGGCGATATTTGCGATATTTTGATTAAAATATCGGCCGATATTTCCGATATTTTGATAATATAAGTTTGGGCCTGTTTTTTTTTTAATACATTATACTACTGGGTTGGGCTTTGTTATCGAATATATGGGTTTTTTTTTTTAATTTGTTAGAAATATACAATAGGTCTTCATTTAAACCGACTTCTCTTCATCGACTTCTTCTTCAGTTCTTCTACTGCTGGTCTGCTGCTGGTTCTCGACATCTTCAGTTCTCTCCATTCGACAGTCTCTTCATCGACTTCTTCTTCAGTTCTCTCCAGTCTCCATTCTTTCAGTTCTTAACTTCTTTTGCTCATCTCCAGATCTCCTGCAGTGCTGCTTCTTCTCTTCCAAGTTCCAACACAGTATGTTTTAATGCATATGATATGTTTTAATGCATATGATATGTTTATGGATTGCATACTGAATTACTGATATATATATATATATATATAATTCTGAGAAATATTATATAAACCGATATTACCGATATATCACCGATATATCACCGATATTTCCGATATATCGTGTATCGGTCCTTGACCGATACACCACCGATATCCGATATTAACAGCATAGCAGTCAAGCACTCCAAAACAAAGCACATTGAGACCAGGTATCACTTTATTAGAGATTGTAATGAAAAGAAGCTAATTCAAGTTGTTAAGGTTCATACTGACAACCAGTTTGCTGATCTATTCACTAAAGCTTTTGATGTGGGTAGATTCACTTTCTTGGTCACAAGTGTGGGCATGATCAACTCTGAATGAGCTCATGTTTTAAAAAGTGTTTTCATACCTGTTATTGGTTTATTCTTTGGTACTACTAACATCTTTCTCAGGAAGTTATTACCTTGCTCAGAGTACCTCAAGCTTCAAAAAGTGTAAGTATAGTTAATGCTGCCAGTGCAGTTTTAATACTGCCAGTGCACAGTTAATACTGCTAGTTAGTTAATACTGCTAGGAGTTAATACTGCTAGTTAGTTAATACTGCTAGTTAGTTAATACTGCTAGTGGTTAATACTGCTCTCAATTAATACTGCTAGTTAGTTAATACTGCTAGTAGGTTAATATTGCTCTCAGTTAATACTGCTTGTTAGTTAATACTGCTAGGAGTTAATACTACTTATGTCCCGAATCGTATAAATACCCTTTTTGCCCGCCCAAAAGTTCATAACGACTCTTTGCTTTCTATTCATCTGCTCTCTAACCCTTTTCTCTCAAGCACCAAGTGTTACAGTCCAGAATACTCAAGCACAATGGCATCCATGGCATTCATTGATGAGCACAACGAGATTGCGATGCTTCAGAAGACGAAACAAGCTGCTGGATTCCACCAGATTGTGGATTTTCTCAAGTCCAGCCACATTGCCCATGCTCTCACTGTGTCGCCAACAATATACATAGAGCATCAAAGACAGTTCTGGGCAAATGCCACCGTAGTCACAGAGAATGGTGTGCAGATAATCAAGACAAGGGTGTGTGACAAACCCTTGTCAGTTTCTGAAGAAGTGATACGCATCTGTCTACGTCTAGACGACGCTGCAGGTATTACTTCTATTCCAAATGAGGACTTGTTCTCAAATTTATCAAGAATGGGGTATGGAGGCCAATTGGGTGTTTTCAAATTCTCAAAAGCAAAATTTTATACCCAATGGTGTTTTCTTGTCCATACCCTGATGCACTGCATTTCCAAAAAGACTACTGGATGGAGTGAGTTTAGCAGTACCATTGCTTATGCTTTGGTCTTCTTGGCCACTGCCAGAAAGTACAATTTCACAAGAATGATTTTCAGTGATCTTGTATCAAACTTGGGAAGCAAAAAGAGTTTTTACATGTACCCAAGGTTTGTACAGGAAGTTATAACCCATGAATTGACGAATATGCCCCACTTTGATGAGGTATATGTACCAAAAATCCCCAAAGGTAAGGTCTTTTCAAACATGAAAAGATCTCCATTGGACTCGGAAGAAGTTGACACCCCATTGTTCTCTACAATGATGGTGGTGTCTCACACTGAAGAAGGTATGGCTTCAGGGTCAAGGCTCTCATTAGACCAACCCACTGAAAGCCAATCCCAACCTTCCATCACCATATCAATCCCTCAGTCTCTTGTTCAAAAACCAATTGCACCAATAACCAATACATATATCAGGAAAAAGGTAAAGAAGGCTCCTTCCCTTCTTGTACCTACACCCACAGAGCCTTTAAGACCTCTAATGGAGAATTCTCCATTAGAGAATATCTACAAGGAAACCACAGGGGTGTCTCCCAACCCCAAGGAGGTTCTCAATGACGAGATGAATGAGCATATGGGTGCAAAGGCTGCCACTACTCCTGCTAGCACAGAGGAGGTCAGTTGTAACATAAATAAGACCTTCCCCATGGCAACTTTGGGTGAGCAATCATCCAAAGGTCCCAGGTGCCAAGAAACCATGGGGGTAGCAGGTGCTTCTGCTAGGCAGAAGACCTATACTACAAAAAGATCCCATGATCCTTCAAAATAGGGTAACACTTCTGGAGAAGGTGAGGACAAATATGACTATAATGAATTGATGGAAACAATGGCCAACATCAACATGGATGTGATCAAGTAGGGGAAAGAAATAGAAGAGCTGAAACTGGTCATTCTGTCTCAACAAGAACAGATTGTCAACCTGAAGCATATGGTGAAGAAATTAATTCAGAAAAAGAAGAAGAAACAATTTGTGCTCAAAAGAAGGGAACCAGTGACTGATGCTCCCAAAAAGGGGGAGTCAGAAGTTGATGTCAACATGGAAGATGCCAAAGATAAGGGGGAGCAAGAGAAAGTTGAGTTTGAGGGGGAACAAGCAGCAGAAACAGCAGAAAAAGAGAAAGCAGCAGTAACAGAAGATGTTGTACAAGCAGCAGTAACAGTTAATGCTGCTGAATCAAGCAAAGCAGCAGAAATTGTTAATACTGCTGAACTGAAAGACGCAGCAGAAATAGTGCAAGAAGTTCTAACAGATTTTGAGATTACATAAACCTTAATCAAAGCCAAGCATGATACTCCCAAGATCATCTGAAAGGCCAAAGTAGTTGTCATCAAAGAACAAGGTGAAGTGATCAAGAAAGCTAGTGTTGAGAAGATGGTGAGCAAAGATAAAGGCAAAGCTAAAATGGTGGAATCTGATCAACCAATCAAAAAGCAAAAGTTGGTTGAGTTAGATGAAGCATTGGCCAGAAAGATACAAGCTGATATTGAGCAAGAAGAAAGCGTTCAAGTGGACAAGGACAGAGAGATGGCTAAGGCTCTAGCTGCAGAGTTAAATGAAGCTTATCAACAAAGCTTGGCAACTGAAATGGCTCAGAAGAAAGCTGCAACCCTTAAGAAGTCTGTGGTGGTCAAGAAGGCTGCAAAGAAGAGACAACCCTCAAAGACATTCCTTGTTACTCAAGAGAGAAACAAGATGATTACATTTCTCAAAGGTGCAGTAGGAGTCAGAAAGGATATGTTCTCAAAGATGACTTTTGAGCAGATTAAAGAGCTGTACAATTCAGAAATGAACAAGCTTCAAGGGAATGAAACTGCCAGGGTGGAGATGGAGAAGAGAATGAAAGAAAGCAATGACTTTTTGATAGAAAAGCCTTTTCCAGATGAGCAGGAAACACCAAAGAAAGAAGCCACTCTTGGTGAAAGTCTAAGGAGTTTAAAAAGAACTAAGATGATGGCAAGAAGAAAGTCAACCAAGAAGCCTAGAGTAGCTGAAGAAGAAGCTGAGAAGGTAGCTGAAGAGGAAGGGGCACCTAAGTCATCTGAACAGAAAGAACCAGTAAGAACTGATGATGTAAATCTATACATGGTAGTGATGGACAAAGTGCTTGAACCAATTTCAGCAGAACCTGTTGGAGTTAAGCCTCCTGAAGTTATTCTATGGGATACACTGAAGGTGGATGGAAAAGAATACATTAGGCTCAAAAGAAAAGATGAAAAGTATGAAGTGTACAATACTTGGGCAAAGATTGTCAGAACATGCTCCAGGTCAGATATAGAAGAGATGTTTGAGATAGGAATGAAGTTGTATGCAGATCAACTGAAAGCACCAGAGATTTCAATTACAAAACTTGTGATGGAGTATCTGTGTATGATGTTCAAGCCTGAAGAAGTGGAGCATGTGATCAAAAATGTGTTTAAAACTGTCAACAATTGGACTCTATATGAAACTAGTGGAGTATATGCACTAACTATGGACTTAAATCACATAGAGTACTTCCTAGTGGATAGAGTGTACAACCACAGTAGACTGAAGCTTCATACAATGTTGAATAAGAAACTTGGATGTGTTCCAGATTCAGAAATGGCAAAGTAACTGATTCAAAGAACAATCAATCAGAGTTTGGGGCTGGATGCTAACACAGGTATATGAGCTATGATGTTTTGGGAGCATCTAAAAGACCATCTGAAGAACTTGACTTCTCTTTCTAAAAGTCAAGTTAGGGGGAGATTGTTGGGAAATTCAAAAATGCACAAGTACAGTTAATACTGCTAGAAGAACTTGATTACTACTTCTGAAGTTAATGCTGCTGAACAAGATTAATGTTGCTAAGTCAAAGATTAATACTGCTAGAGGAGATTACTACTGCTAAGCAATTTTAGTACTGCTAGTAGTTAGTACTGCTGAACATTAATACTGCTCAAAGTATTAATGCTGCTAAAAACTTAGTGCTGCTTAAGAGATAATCAAGATTCGTGCAGATCAAGTTTTTAGACTATGGAAAGCTTGGAGATAAAGATGGAAGATTATTTTGAAGATCTTTTATTATTTGTAATTATCTTTTATCTTCAGTATATATAGAATAGTTTGTAATTGATAGAAGATAACTTTTAGAATTCTGAATTTTTGTTATCATAGAGAGAATCAACCTCAAGGTTTGTAATCCTAATTCTAGAGAAGTAGAATTTGTATTGGTGAGTCTGTTCATCAATATTGAGGTTGAGTGTTGAATCTTGTAGTTTTATAATCATTCAATAAAGTTTATAAGTTGTTATTCAGATTCACTGGTTTATTGATCATTGAATATTAAAGTGTTATTCCGCAAACTCCTTTAATATTGTTTCTGAGTGTTTATTCTTATTAAGAATTAAGATCCTGACATAAAGGTTTAGAAGCAATGGGACTTGAGACTGATGGCATAGTAGATGGATCAACATCCAATTCATACTCATCATATTTGCATGCAGTCTCAGGTGGAACTGTGTTGGTGCTTACTGATTCTTTGAAAGGTGTGGCAAATAGTGATTCAAACTCAGTAAATGCGATCTTTCGAGTCTCATAGCTTTTGTTCATATCTCCATATGTAAAACCAACCGATTTAAAAAGATTTTGAGAATCATTATCACCAGACTTGTTCTTTCCCATTTCTTCTCGACCTTTGGTCTCTTTAGAAGGTTTAGGAGAACTCGCTTCAACAAAAGTCGCACGAATGTCAGGAATGGGTCTTATTGCGGAGCCAAATTTATCAAAGTTGTATAGGTGCTCCGGTGCCTTTTTCAAAATTTCGTTAGTTGGCACACCCAAACCTGGTTTTAGTTTATAAAACCTTTTGTCTTGGAGTTTATTGGTCAACAGATTTAATGTTTGTTCAGTTTGACCTTGTTTCATATTAATATCCTCCAGTTGCTTGATTTTGGTGAAAGCTTCATTTCTTTCTTTATAACAAACTTCAAATTTATTTGAAACTCACCCTTTTCAGCATTAAGATTCACAAGATCCGTTTCTAAACCAGATATTTTTTTCTTTTAAAGACGCTTTTTCAGCTTTTAAATCATCCTTTTCCTTTTCTTTTTCTTCCATAACAACTTTTAATATAGCATTTTCATCACGACAGCTTAAAACAGATTGATGTGCAGAGCTAAGTTTGCCTATCAGTAAATCAAATTCATCTTTCATACCATGTATTTGGGCCATTAACGATTCAATAAGTTCAGAATTATCACTTACCTCAGAGTTTGCATCTTCGGATTGTGCCTCATAATCTTCATCGTCACCATCCAGCTTTGCCATATAAGATACTTGGGTGAAGTGCGCTTGCTCCTCGTCATCGGAACTTTGATACAGCCAGTTTTCTTCTTCAGCCATTAGCACTTTTCCTTCTTCAGCTTTCTTGGCAATGAGTGACTTTCTTGCATAGTACTCTGAGTTCTTTACCTTCTTGAACTTGCAGTCTCTTGAGAAATGCCCAAATTTGCCACAGTTGTAGCATCTTCCTGGTTCATCCTTTCGTTCTTCTCGCTTCTCCTCTCTCTTTCCTTCTCTTCTATCTTCCATCCTGTCTTCTCATCCTTCCTCTCTCTTTCCATGCCTCGGCTTGTATCGCATATCAGACTTATCTTTCTTGTATCCATCATACTTTGGCTTTGAGTAGAATCATTTCTTGCCAAAGCTCTTCTTGAATCACCGCGTAATTAGAGCTAAGTCCTTAGAGAACTTCTGAATATCTGGATCAAAGTCAATTTCCAGTTCTTCATCGCTTGAAGCAGAGTCAGAGTTAGTAACTTCGGTAACTAGAGCTTTAGACACCTTTTTCTTTGACCTTGCAGAGGATACAGAACCTTTGCCGACTATGAGAGCCACAGAATCCTTCAGATGATTAGACTCATTATTAATATATTTCACCTCATCCTCATGTTGAGCAAGAGTAGATAAGATATCAGTGATATTTTCTTGAGCCATATTCTTGGACATCTGGAGGTTGATGGCAAAGTTCTTCCATTCTGAATTCAGATTCTTGATGAACTTGTAACTTATCTCAGAAGCAGATTTAGCGATATTGTTCCTCCGCAAGTCATTGAGAATGATGTTATACCTGTTGTAGGTATCTAGTAGTAGCTCTCCTTCTTTTGCATGAAATCCCTCGTAAGCATTTATGCATAGATTCTGCTTAGCTTGGATAGAGGCTTCACTTCTTCAAACTATCTTGCTAGTTCGTCCCAGATTGCTTTAGCAGTGCTCTGACTGTCTACACGATTGTAGATGTCGTTTGGGATTGCCATTGTCAGATAGATTAGAGCCTCTTCTTCTATCTTATATTGTTCTTTCTGCTTTTCAGTGAAGAACTGATAAGGTTTAGGAACCTCTCTGTCAGGGATTTCTTGAGAGGTTTATGTTGCAGCTTGACCCTTGATTGTGATCATTGGAGTTTGTGGACCATCAATGATTGCTTTCATGAATTCTCCGTTCTTGTGATTCAGAAACTGGATCATTCTGGTCTTCCATTGCTGATACTCATTAGCCATGAGGACAAGAGGTTTGACCTGAGAGCCCATCGAGACAACCAACTAGATGAGATCGTTAGAATCAAAATGAAAACCACACTAAAAAATTTTCAGAAAAATAAATTCCCGAAAATAATTAAATGCAATCCTTTCAATCAGTATAAAGCCTCAAATAATACTGAACAAACTGTGAGAATCTGACGAAAAAAACTTTCGCAAAAGTAAACAGTGAACAGTGAATAGTGAATAGTGCAGTGAACAGTACTTGCGCAAAGTGAGGTTTGCGCAAGCAGTGGGTTGCGCAAAGTGGAGGTTTGTGCGACTGTTGGGAACTGAAGATGTGAACAAGTCTTTAATGCTGCTAGTTCAGAGGTTGTACTGCCAGAGGACTTCAAAGATTAATACTGCTAGGTATTACTACTTCTAGTAGAATTAATACTGCTAGTTCAAAGTTAGTGCTGCTTGAACAAAGTTAGTACTGCTTAGCTAGTTAGTACTGCTAGAGGTTAGTGTTGCTTAGTAGTTAATGCTGCCAAGACTCAGTTAATGCTTCCAAGTGATTAATGTTGCTTCTGAGATAATGTGAAGATAATGCTGAAGAGATCGCGTGTGAAGATAAACATGGAAAGCTGAAGATAATTATGAAGATTATTCTGAAGATCTTTTTATGTTTAGTAATTATCTTTTAGTCAGTATATGTATAGAACTGATAGAATAGTTTAAAATAATTTTTTCATTCTGTGTTTTTGGAATAGAGAGAGAATCAACCTCAAGGCATAGTTCCTAATTCTAGAGAAGTAGAATTTGTCTTGAAAGAGCTTGTTCTTCAAGATTGAGGTTGTGTGTGTAATCTTGTAATCTCAATCATTCAATACAAGGTTGCAAGTTGTTCATCAAATTTATACTGTTTGTTTATTGTTACATTGAATATCAAAGTGTTATTCTGCAAACTTATTTGATATTGTTTCTGAGTATTTATAATTCTTGTTGAGAATTCGATCCTGACAAGTGGTATCAGAGCCTGTTCTCTCAGAAACATCTATTCATTCATCATGGAAAACTTTGCAGAATCAAACAGTACTCTGGTCTCTAAGGTTCCAATGCTCAAACCCAGTGAGTTTGACATGTGGAAGATCAGAATCAGGCAATACATTCTTCTCACTGACTACTCAATGTGGGATATCATTGATAATGGTCCTTCTGAAGCAGGAAAGATTGGACCAGATGGGAAGAGACCTCCACCAAAGACAGATGGTGAGAGGAAGATCAGACAGACAGAGATGAAGGCCTTGAGCACTCTGCTCTTGGCCATCCCCAATGAATATCAGCATCAATTTTGCAACTGCACTGATGCTCAGATTCTCTGGAATGCTCTAGAGAAAAGATTTGCTGGAACTAAAAGCATCAAAAAAAATCAAAGAGATGTTCTAAATCAACAGTATGAGAACTTCACTTCTTCAAAGAATGAGTCTATGACTCAAACTTTTGATAGGTTCAACAAGCTCATTGGTGAACTGGCTACTGTATGAGTGAAGATGGAGCAAGATGATATCAACAGGAAGTTCCTCAGATCTCTTGGGGATGAATGGACTATGTACACTGTCTCATATAGACAGAGTGACAATCTAGAAGAGAAGGAACTTGATGATCTATATAATGATCTAAGAGTTTTTGAAACTGAGGTAGAAACCAAGAAGAAACCCACTGAGTATATTCACAATGCTTGTCTTCTATCAGCAGCTACTGATACTACTGCCAACCCTGAAGCAGTTAGTGCTGCCAGTGGAGTGAATTCAGAAAAAGGCATTGAAACTGTCTTTGAAGCCTTTTTATCCAGTCACAGCAACAATTCATTGATTAATGATGATCTGGAACAACTTCACCCTAATGACCTGGAGGAGATGGACATTAAATGGCAGATGGCCATGTTATCTATGAGGGTGAAGAAGTTTATTAAAAGAACAGGGAGAAACAACTTCTCTCAAAGAAGAGAAGATGGAACTGGTTTTGACAAGACAAAGGTGGAATGCTATAAGTGCCACATGAAGGGACACTTTGCTAGAGAGTGCAGAAGTGGTGTTCCTAACAACAACCACCAACAAGCTCAGAATGGAGGCTACAATCAAAACAAGAACCCTGCTCAAGCCCTTGTTTACCAACAAGGAATGGGGTTTGACTGGAGTGACCAAGCTGAGGAAGCCATTCAGAATCAAGCTCTTATGGCAGAAGTGTCTAATCTCCCCTCTGAGATAATTTCTAATCTTTGTACTCAATCTTGCATAGACACTGTCAAAAGGTACAGGGATCACAACCAAAACATGTGTGATGACCTCAAAAGATTAGAAAAGGACAGAAGAGATTATGTATTGATAGTTGAGAGGTTTGAAGAACAAATCAAAGGCTTTCAAGCAAATGAGCTTCAACATTCTTATGACACAAACTATTGGAAGTGGGAAAAGAATGAGTTAGAGGCCAAACTGTCTAAGTCCATAGAAGAGAATGATAGGTTGAAAGAAGAACTATCTAAGGTTAAGCTTGACATAGAAAAGTTTTCATATGCTTCAAAAGCAATGGATTCTCTTCTAAAGGCTCAGATTCATGATAAGATGAATCCTGGTATTGGATACAACAACACACCCCCTCCTTACAACAACAACTATATCTCTCCTACTTCAGACTTGTTAGAGACCAAGGAGAAAAAGGACTTGTCTGAGGAAGCCTTTTAGATAGATCCTTTGGATGGGGTAGTTGTTAAGGATATGACTGAGAAAGAAGCCAGTGAGAAAAGGAACAATGTTGTGAGTAAAGAGATACCCTTAGAAAACAACATTGTTACCAATGAGGGAGGTGGAAGGATCTGGGTCAAGTCTAAGGAGATAGAGAAGACCAAAGGAAAGGATAACAAGGTCCATTACAAACAAACCACTGTTGTGAATCCTGGACCTTGTAAACAGTGTGCTTGCAACAAATCTAAGAACCTAAATTCTGGTATAAAAAGAGGTAACCAAAGAAACTGGAATAATCAATGGGCTCAGAAACAAGGAGTTGATCTGAATAAAATAATCAGACCAAAACCTTGTTTCATATGTGGTAAGTTAAACCATTTGGCTAAGCACTGTTTCTTTAACCCTATTAATCAACAGATGAACTTTCAAAGATTTGTGCAAAGACCTGTTGGTTATAGAAAGGATGGAAAGAAACATGTGGTTAAGAAGTCTGTTGAAACCAAAGGACCCATGAAGAAAAAGGTTTTAAAAGAAAGTATTAAAATGTGGGTGCCTAGAAGCACTAAAACTGTTAGTACTGCTGACAGGGATAGTGCTGCTAGAAGCATTACTGCTGCTACCAGTGTTAGTACTGCTGAAAATATTAATGTTGCTAATACTGTTAGTACCTCTTCAAAGGTTAATACTGCTAACACAGTTACTACTTCTAACAAGGTTAGTACTGCTAAGCATGCAAGTGCTGCTAATGCAATTAGTACTTCTAAAACCAGTACTGCTTCTAGCAAATGTGTTTCCAAACCCATCATTGTAACAAAGTACTCCAGAAATGAGGAGGCAAAGTTTAAAAATCTTGTCAAGAAAGAATGTAAATATTTTGATGAGAAAGGGGTACCCAAGACCACTTTGTCTTGGGTTCCTAATTCATACTAACTGATTTATCTTATGTGCAGGGCAACCAACAGCTCAAGGGGAAGAGTATATGGCATGTTGATAGTGGTTGCTCTAGGCACATGACAGGTAACATGTCATGCCTTCAGGATTTTAAGCATATCAATGGAGGACATGTTGCATTTGGAGACAATCTTACAGGTGGTAAAATAAGTGGAAAAGGTAATGTTACAAAAGGTAAGATGACATTTGAGGATGTCTACTATGTTGATCAGCTAAAGTACAACCTGTTAAGTGTATCACAGGTTTGTGACAAACAACATAGCATATTATTTACCAATACAGAATGTATGATCCTTGCTCCAGAGTTCAAGGCAGTTGATGAAAGCATGATACTACTTAGAACTCCAAGAAAGGACAATGTTTATTGTCTAGATATGGACAATGTCTCAAGTGATTCATCCCTGAACTGTCTTGTTTCAAAAGCTTTTATGGATGAATCCTCTCTTTGGCACAGAAGGATGTGTCACATGAACTTCAAGACTATGAACAAACTTGTTAAAAACAACCTTGTAAGAGGTTTACCATCAAAAGTCTTTTCATGTGATGATCATTGTATTGCTTGTCTTAAAGGCAAACAGCACAAAACTTCTCATAAGTCCAAAGAATTAAATACAATTTCTTCTTGTCTCCAGTTATTGCATATGGATCTGTTTGGTCCTACAAATGTTATGAGTATAGGCAACAAATCTTACTGCTTGGTTATTATTGATGATTACTCTAGATTTACCTGGTATATTTTCTAAGAACTAAGGATGAGACAAGTGGACTGATCAAATCCTTCATCCTAAGAATTGAAAACCGAACTAATCAAAAAGTAAAAGTCATTAGATCAGAAAATGGAACTGAATTTAAAAATATTGATCTAAACACCTTCTGTGAAGAACAAGGAATTGAGAGACAATATAGTGCCCCTAGGACTCCTCAACAGAATGGAGTTGCTGAGAGGAGAAATAGGACACTAATAGAGGCTGCCAGATCTCTGTTGGATGATTCAAAACTGCCAATTACCTTCTGGGCTGAAGCAGTTAATACTGCTTGTTATGTCCAAAACAGAGTTCTAGTAGTCAAGCCAAAGAACAAGACCCCATATGAGCTTTTAAATAAAAGAAAACCCTTTATTAGATTTTTCAAACCTTTTGGGTGTCCTTGTACAATTCTCAATACCAAGTCTCACTTAGGTAAGTTTGATAGCATGGCAGATGATGGATTTCTTGTTGGTTATTCATCTCAGAGTAAGGCCTACAGAGTTTTTAACTCTTCTTCTAGAATAATTGAAGAAAGTGACAATGTCAAATGCAAAGAGAACACACCAAATCCTATTGGGTCTGGTCCTCAGTGGCTATTTGACATTGATTCACTAACTAACTCTTTTGGTTTCAGTAGTGATGATTATGCAGGTTCAGGAAGTGGAGGATCAGGGACTACACAAGTTCAAGACAGTATATCTCAATCTGCGATCTTTCCCATACCTACTGTGGATCCTGTTGAAGACTGTGAAAAGGAGCCAACTACTGAACCAAATCAGAGTGAAGAAGAAAGAAGAGATGAGGAGAGTGAAGAAAATATAGAATCTGAAGTAGCTGCTGAAATCACCTCAGTTGAGATGAATGACTAAAATCTAGAGGTTGGACTCAATGAAGAGTCTAGTCATCACACCATAACTCAAAAGAATCATCCTCCTCAGTTGGTAATAGGAGATATCTCTTCTCCTATGATGACTAGAAATCAAAGCAGGCTGCAAGAGATGCAAGAACAACAGCATACAATGCTTTCTTGCTTTTTATCCCAGCTTGAGCCTAAGAAGGCTCATGATGCTATGAAAGAGTCCAGTTGGATAGAATCCATGCAAGAAGAGCTACTGCAATTCAAGCTGCAAGATGTTTGAGATCTGGTAGACCTTCCTAAAGGCCAAAGAGCAATAGGCACAAAATGGGTCTTCAGGAATAAGAGAGATGAAAGAGGAATAGTAATAAGGAATAAAGCAAGGTTGGTGGCTCAAGGGTATACACAAGAAGAGAGAATAGATTATGAAGAAGTATTTGCACCTGTGGCTAGGATAGAAGCAATTAGATTATTCCTGGCTTATGCTTCTTATATGAAATTCAAAGTCTATCAAATGGATGTAACAAGTGCATTTCTATATGGCTTAATTGAAGAAGAAGTATATGTCTGTCAACCACCAGGGTTTCAAAGCCCAAGCTATCCAGACAGGGTATACAAATTGAAGAAAACACTTTATGGACTGCATCAAGCTCCAAGAGCATGGTATGACACTCTGTCATCATATCTCTTGGAAAATGGCTTAGAAAGAGGAGTCATTGATAAGACTCTGTTCATCAAGAGAAAGAAGAAGGATATCTTGCTGGTCCAAATCTATGTGGATGATATTATCTTTGGATCCACAAGAGACAACATGTGCAAGGAGTTTGAGGAACTAATGCATCAAAGGTTCAAAATGAGTTCAATGGGGGAACTTACTTTCTTCCTTGGACTCCAAGTTCAACAGAAGTCAGATGGAATCTTTATCTGTCAGTCCAAGTATGTGCAGGACATTCTAACCAAGTTTGGTTTCTCAGATTCAAAACCTGCCAGCACACCTATGGAGACACATAAGCAGATAACAGCAGATCTTGAGGGGGAGGATATGGATGTTCATCATTATAGATCCATGATTGGCTCTCTCATGTATCTTACAGCCTCTAGGCCAGATATAATGTTTCCAGTCTGTGTATGTGCAAGATTCCAAGTTAGGCCAAAGTAATCTCACTATCAAGATGTTAAGAGGATATTCAGATATCTCAAAGGGCAACCCAGATTGGGACTTTGGTATCCTCAGGACTCATCATTTGACCTACTTGCATACTCAGACAGTGATCTAGGTGGAGCAAACTTGGACAGAAAATCTACTTCTGGAGGATGTCAGTTTTTGGGTGCAAGACTAGTTTCATGGCAGTGTAAGAAATAATCCACAGTGTCCATATCTACAACAGAAGCAGAGTACATAGCAGCTGCAAGTTGTTGTTCTCAAGTGTTATGGATTCAGAATCAAATGCTGGACTATGGGGTAACCTTTCTACACACTCCAATTTTTATTGATAATAGCAGTGCTATTAGCATTGTTAATAATCCTGTCAAGCACTCAAATACAAAGCACATTGAGATCAGGTATCACTTTATAAGAGACTGCAATGAAAAGAAACTCATTCAAGTTGTAAAAGTTCATACTGATAACCAGTTTGTTGATCTATTCACCAAAGCCTTTGATGTGGGTAGATTCACTTTCTTGGTAACAAGTGTGGGAATGATCAACTCTGAATAAGTCCCTTCTCAAAAAGTGGTTAAATACCTGTATATTGTTTCTTCTTGGTGTTACTAATCTTCTTTTTCAGGAAATGTATGGCAGTACTCAGTTCATCACAAGCTTTAAAAAGTGTAAGTATGGTTAATATTGCCAGTACAGTTTTAGTACTGCCAGTACAATTTTACTACTGCCAGTGTTCAGTTAATGCTGCTAGTTAGTTAATACTGCTAGTGGTTAATACTGCTCCCAGTTAATACTGCTAGTTAGTTAATACTGCTAGTTAGTTAATACTGCTAGTGGTTAATACTGCTAGTGGTTAATACTGCTCTCAGTTAATACTGCTAGTTAGTTAATACTGCTAGTGGTTAATACTGCTCACTATTAATACTGCTTATATTCCACAACCTATAAATACCCTTTCCCCGCCTAAAGAGTTCATAACGACTCTTTGCATACTGTTCACTTGCGCTCTAAACCCTTTCTCTCTCAAGTACCAAGTTTTCAGGCAAGAACTTTCAAGATTCAATGGCATCCATGGCATTCATCGACGAGCACAATGAGATAGCTATGCTCCAAAAGCCAACACAAGCTGAAGGATTTCACCAGATAGTCGACTTTATGAGGACAAGTCACATCGCTCATGCGCTCACTGTGTCTCCTACCATCTTCATAGAGCATCAGAGGCAGTTCTGGGCTAATGCCACCATTGTTACTGAGAATGGTGTGCAATTGATAAAGACAAGGGTGTGTGAAAAACCCCCTAACCGTTACTGAAGAGGTACTACGCATCTGTCTACGTCTAGATGATGCTGCAGGTATAACCTCTATTCCTAATGAGGAACTTTTCTCAACTCTTTCAAGAATGGGGTATGAAGGCCAAATGGGGATTTTTAAGTTTTTCAAAGCTAAATTTTCACCCCAATGGTGGTTCTTTGTTCATACCTTGATGCACTGTATTTCAAAGAAAACAACTGGCTGGAGCCAATTTAGCAGTCCCATTGCATATGCTTTGGTGTGTTTATCCACTGCTAGAAAATATATTTTTTCTCAAATGATCTTCAATGATCTTGTCTCAAATCTGGACAACAAGAAGAGTTTCTTCATGTATCCCAGATTTGTTCAGACAGTTATCACTACTGAATTGTCGGACATACCTCACTTTGATGGGGTATATGTACCTAAACCCCTAAAGGCAAGGTTTTCTCAAATATGAGAAGATCTGCTAGGGACTCGGAAGGAGTTGATACCCCATTGTTCTCAACAATGATGGTGGTGTCCCAACCACAAGAAGGTATGGCAGCAGGGTCAAGGCCCCCATTAGACCATCCCACTGCTAGCCAATCCCAACCTTCCCACTCTATATCAATCCCCCAGTCTCTACTTCATAAGCCAACTTCACCAATCACCCAAACTTATCAAAGAAAACAGGTAAAGAAGGCTCCTTCCCTTCTTGTACCTTCACCCTCTAAGCCTTTAAGCCCTCTAAGGGAGGATTCTCCTTTAGAGAATATCTACAGGGAAACCACAGGGGTGTCTCCCAACCCCAAGGAGGTGCTCTCTGAGGTGGAGGAAGAGCATATGGGTGAGAAGGCTGCCACTACTTCTGCTAGCACAGAGAAGGACAGTGGTAACATCTCTAAGACCTTCCCCATGGCAACTCTGGGTGAGAAATCAACCAAAGGACCCTAGTGCCAAGAAACCAAGGGGGTAGATGGTGCTTCTGCTAGGCAGAAGGCCACTACTAAAAGATCCAAGGATCCCTCAAGGATGGGCAAAACATCCAAAAAGGGTGAGGACAGAACTGAAACTGATGAATTGATGGCAAAACATTCCAAGGATCCTTCAAGGGTGGGTAAAACACCTAAAGAAGGTGAGGATAGATATACTTACTGGGAATTGATTGAAGCATTAGCCAACATTAATGTTGATGTGGTTAATCAAGGAAAGAAAATCAAAGAATTGCAGCAAGTAGTCATCTCCCAACAACAGCAGATTTCCAAACTCAAACAACTGGTGGGAAAGCTCATGGCCAAGAAAAGAAGAGGTCAGTTTGTTCTAAGAAGGAGAAAAGGGGCAACCAACAAGGAAAATGTGTATGCTTCCAAAAAGGGGGAGAATTCAAGCTCAGAACAGATAAATCAACAGATTGAGGGGGAGTTTGTTGAAGAAAAGAAAGCAGCAGAAACAACACCAGCAGCAGTTACAACCCCAGAAGCAGAAATTGTTACTACTGTTGAGCCAAAACAAGCAGCATAAACTGTTAGTGCTGCTGAAATTTCACAAGCAGCAGTAACGGAGTTAACACCAGCAGAGATTGAAGTAGCAGAAATGCTTGTCAAAGCAAAGAATGACACTCCCAAAGCAAAGGGAGTGGTCATAAATGAAGGGGGAGCAAAGAAAATAGAGAAGAAAGAAATGGCTGCAGATGCAAAGAAAAAGGAAAAAGAAAAGATGATAGAATCTGATCAACCATCCAAAAAGCAAAAGATGATTGAGTCAGATGAAGTATTAGCCAAGAAAATGCAAGAAGAGTTAGATCAAGCAGAAAAAGAGCAAGTTGAAAAAGACAGAGAAATAGCCAGAGCACTTGCAAATGAGTTAAATGAAGCATTCCAGAAAGGGTTGGAAACAGAGAAGGCAAAGCAAAGAGCAATGAGCTTGAGAAAGGCTATGATGGCCAGAACAAGTGCTAAGAAGAGAAGACCTTCACAAACTTACCTTGCTACTCAGGAAAGAAACAAAATGATAACTTTCTTGAGGAGTGCAATTGGTGTAAAGAAAGAAATGTTTGTGAAGATGACTTTTGATCATATCAAGGACCTCTATGAGAAAGAAATGGGAAAGCTAAAGAGTACTAAAAAGGATAGGGTGGAGTTTGAAAAGAAAGCCAAGGAGAGGCATGATGTGAATATTAATCAACCCTTCCCTGAAAGTGAAGAGGGAACTCCAACCAAAGAAAAGGCAGAGAAAAAGGAAGAAAAGAAGAAGGAAGCTACTATAGGGCAAGGTCAAAGGACTCTGAAGAGAACTAAGATGATGGCCAAAAGAAAGAAGATTGTAAAGAAGCCTAGAGTAGAAGAAGAGAAAAAGGTTGCTGAAGAAGAAGAGGCACCTAAGAATGAGGAAAAGAAAGCTGAATCTCAGGAAGTACCACAGAGTTCAGATGTAAACATGTACATGGTGGTAATGGATAAAATTCCAAAGCCTATCTCAGTTGAACCTGTTGGATTCAAACCTCCTGAAGTCATTCACTGGGATGTCTTGGAGGTAGATGGAAAGGAATATATCAGATTGAAGAGAAAGGATGAGAAGTATGAAGTGTACAGCACTTGGAACAAGATTGTCAGAACCTGCTCAAGATCTGATATTGAAGAAATGTTTGAGATAGGGATGAAGTTATATGCAGATCAACTGAAAGCTCCAGTGATTTCAATTACAAAGCTGATAATGGAGTATCTGTGCATGATGTTCAAACCTGATAAAGTGGAGGAGATAATAAGGAATGTCTTTCAAACAGTGAATAATTGGACTCTATATGAAACTAGTGGAGTATATGCAGTGACTTTGGATTTGAATCACACTAAGTACTTCCTAGTGGATAGAGTATACAACCATAGCAGATTGAAGCTTCATGCCATGCTAAATAAGAAGTTGGGTTGTGCACCAAATTCAGAAATGGCAAAGTACCTAATTCAGAGAACTATCAATCAGAGTATGGGACTGGATCCTAACATTGAAGTAGATCAATGAAGGTTTTGGAAGCATTTGAAGAACTTGACTTCTCTTTCTAAAAGTCAAGTTAGGGGGAGATTGTTGAGAACTGAAGATGTGAACAAGTCTTTAATGCTGCTAGTTCAGAGTTTGTACTGCCAGAGGACTTCAAAGATTAATACTGCTAGGTATTACTACTTCTAGTAGAATTAATACTGCTAGTTCAAAGTTAGTGTTGCTTGAACAAAGTTAGTACTGCTTAGCTAGTTAGTACTGCTAGAGGTTAGTGTTGCTTAGTAGTTAATGCTGCCAAGACTCAGTTAATGCTTCCAAGTGATTAATGTTGCTTCTGAGATAATGTGAAGATAATGCTGAAGAGATCGCGTGTGAAGATAAACATGGAAAGCTGAAGATAATTATGAAGATTATTCTGAAGATCTTTTTATGTTTAGTAATTATCTTTTAGTCAGTATATGTATAGAATTGATAGAATAGTTTAAAATAATTTTTTCATTTTGTGTTTTTGGAATAGAGAGAGAATCAACCTCAAGGCATAGTTCCTAATTCTAGAGAAGTAGAATTTGTCTTGAAAGAGCTTGTTCTTCAAGATTGAGGTTGTGTGTGTAATCTTGTAATCTCAATCACTCAATACAAGGTTGCAAGTTGTTCATCAAGTTTATACTGTTTGTTTACTGTTACATTGAATATCAAAGTGTTATTCCGCAAACTTCTTTGATATTGTTTCTGAGTATTTATAATTCTTGTTGAGAATTCGATCCTGACAACGACACTTGGGTTGCGCAAACCGTGGTTCTCGTGACTAGGCAATCGCGCAAAGCAGAAATCGACCGGAACTTGCTTCGACCGGTATGATGTTCGACCGGGAACTTGTAAAGACCGGTAGAGTGATATGACCGGTAAACGACTAAGACCGATAATGCTAAGGACCGATAAAGTGAATTCGACCGGTATTGGTCAGGACCGATACAAAAGGTATGGACCGATAGAACTATATTATATTCAAGTCGACCGATAAGGATAATTCAACCGATAAAGTATGATAGACCGGTATAGGCTTTGACCGATAGGATGAACTCGACCGGTAGTGTGCCTTGACCGATAATCTATGTTCGACCGGTATGTTCTTGACCAACCTAGAATGTCGATAAGCAGCCCAGAAATTTAACACAGAAATCGCACAAAACACATAAATTTAATGCAAAAACCAGACTTTTGTACTCAGAAACATGTATCGAACACAACCCAATCAATAACAAAGATTAAAAACAACTTTCATGCATTCAATTTAAAGAACACAGTGTTGACTCCTCTTTGAACCCAGATAACTCAAAATCACAAATTCAATCACTTGATACTTTCTAATGCAATTAATCAATCAGATAGCATTCAGAAGCATGAACCTCAACTAATCAGATCAACTTTAAACCAATAAACACATTAATTCATGTAAACAGATGAACAGTACCTTTCGATGAACAGTAACTTTCGATGAACAGTAATATCGATTTTTTTTTATTCTTTAGGCTCTGATACCACTTGTTATCCCAGTTTAATCTAGTTGATTAACAATCACATAACACAATAATAATAAAGAGATATAAAGATTAACAAAACATACCAATCTCTTGAATAAACGGTTAAACCTTGTGTGTTCTTGATACCCTTGGATACAGAGAAAACAACTACCTCACTTATATGATAATTATTGTAATTGTGACGATTTACCCTAAAACCTAAATAACTAAAACTTTAAATACTTAGGCTTTTAAGGCCTAATGGGCTTGGGCCCAATAGCTAATAACTATTAATCAATTACAATTTAAACCCTAAACTTTAACTTTCAAGTAAATACAGTTTAGACCATTTAATCTTGAATACAATTATGATCCAACAACCCCATTTATATATGCAAAATTATCAATGAAACATGTCACCATGGTTTATTCACCAAAATTTCCAAAAAATCCCAAAAGGGGTAATTCATCAAGTTTATAAAACTAAACATTTCAAAATAACCAAAACTTATCAGGTGATCAGTAGTTAACAAATTTCATGTAAAACATGAAACACTTTAAAATAAACATTTTGGCATGTACACCGTTTTCACAAATCAACTTGAACTCACCTTGCTAGATCTATGATTGAAAGTTGTCTTTCTTTCAACCATATATGAGATGAAGATATAGAATTATACCTTAACGTACGATCTTCCATCTCATGAAGCTAAGCTTTAAGTCATAAACATATGAACTTGTAAGATTCTCTCAAAAATTCTGCAAAAGTCTAATGTCAAGTCAAAGTAATAATTATTCACTTATATTGAAAAGACAAAAAGCAGTAAAACTGTTTAAAGTACGAGTTCTGATCATAAGTAATCAGAGGTCATATCCGAACTCCCTGTTGACTTGAAGAGCTCCCCCTAAAATCTTGCATTACAAAAAAATTTGACAATAAAAGGTACATGCAACATTTTATGAGCTCCCCCCTCTAAGTAATATTGACCAGATGGCAATTTCTTCTCTTTCTCCCCCTTGGATTATGAACATTTAATAGAAGCGGCAGATATTTATCAGAGTTAAGAATGAAGAAATGATGAATAAGTATACAATTAGAAAACTTTGTTAGGTAATTACTGATTATATCTTAAGATTTAGCATACCAAGCTTAGAGATAAGAAATTTGAACCTCTTTTCATCTAAGGGTTTGGTGAATAAATCAGCAAGTTGATAATCAGTCTTTACAAAGAAAAGTTCAATTGTTCCTTTTTCAACATGATCTTTAATAAAGTGATACCTGACGTCTATGTGCTTAGTCTTTGTGTGCTGAACAGGATTCGCTGTGATTGCGATGGCGCTCTTGGAGTCACAGTAGATCGGGATCTTGTTGAAGTGGAAACCGTAGTCGCGTAATTGAGTTCTCATCCACAAGACTTGAGAACAGCAACTAGCAGCAGCTACATATTCTGCTTCGGCCGTGGAAGTTGAAACACAAAGTTGCTTCTTTGATCCCCAACTTACCAGTTTGTCACCGAGGAACTGCACATGTCCTGACGTGCTCTTCCTGTCTAACATACAACCTGCATGATCTACATCTGTGTAGGCTGTTAGTTCAAAACTAGTATCTTTAGGATACCACAGACCAAGATCTGCAGTGCCCTTCAGATACCTGAAAATGCGTTTTACAGCAGACAAGTGGATTTCTTTAGGATTGGCCTGATATCGTGCACATAAACATGTTGAGAACATTATATCTGGCCTACTAGAAGTAAGATACATTAAAGAACCTATCATCCCTCGATAAGTCCTAATACCAACAGCCTTTCCCGAAGGATCGGTGCCAATCGTAGTACCTGGTGCCATTAGGGTACCAATCGTTTTTGAATTTTCCATTTGGAACTTCCGAAGAATATCCCTAATGTACTTTGATTGATTGATAAAGATACCCGTAGAAAACTGTTTTACTTGTAAACCGAGAAAGAAATTCATCTCTCCCATTAAGTTCATCTGAAATCTAGACACCATAAGGTTTGCGAAATTCTTACAGTACTTAGTATTTGTAGAACCAAAGATAATATCATCTACATAGATTTGAATTAAAATGATATCGCCTTTTTCCTTTTTAATAAACAAAGTGGTATCCACCGTACCTTTTCAAAACCCAGACTTGACTAGAAAAGTGGAAAGGACATCATACCAGGCTCGAGGTGCTTGTTTCAGACCGTAGAGTGCTTTGTCAAGAATGTAGACGTGATTCGGCTTCACTTGATTGACAAAACCCTCTGGCTGAGAGACGTAGACTTCCTCCTTCAGAATTCCATTGAGGAATGTTGTCTTCACGTCTATTTGAAAGAACGTGAAGTTCTTGTGGGCTGCGTAGGCTAGAAACATTCTGATTGCCTCTAATCGTGCCACTGGAGCATATGTATCGTCATAGTCTATACCTTCCTCTTGTCTGTATCCTTTGGCTACTAGTCTTGCCTTGTTCCTGATGACGGTACCATCTTCGTCTTTCTTAATTTTGAAAATCCACTTCGTACCTATAATAGTTTTACTTTTAGGCTTCGGTACGAGTCTCCAGACTTTAAGTGCATCAAACTGATTCAACTCTTCTTGCATTGAGATCACCCATTCTGGATCAGCAAGTGCTTCCGATACGCGTGTTGGCTCGAACTTGCTCAGAAAGGAGTCATGCATGCACAGGTTCATTGATGCTGACCTAGTTTGCACCGGCTTTGATGGATCGCCTATTATCTGGCTTATCGGGTGCTCTTTGGTCCATCTTTGTTCATGAGGCAGTGGATTAGATGATTGTATGTCAGTTGTGTCATCTACGAATCCACTTATACCTTCTTCTGGTTGTTCAGGAGGAATGATTGTTTCAGCTTGATCTGGCTGTAGATTGATCTGTACAGTATCGCCTACTGTTGCAGCTACTTCTGTCTCTTTATCACATGGAACTTCTTCAACTGTTGGAGTCGGCTTTTGAATTGTAATCTCTTGTTGAATCGGGGCATTTGATTCAATTGGAACATCTGAACTGGTTGGATGAGTAGTCGTTAAGTCTTCCATCCTGTCAACCACAACAGATTTCTTTACATTAGATCCGAGATATTCATCATAAAACAATTCAAATAAAAAATCTAAATAAGATAAATGGTTAGTAGAAGTTGAAGCTTCGTCTGATTTAGTCTGTTGAGACGCAGGTTCTGGACGTAGGTGCCCAGAAGCTAGTACTCCGGTTATAGCGGGTTCTGAACGGTATTGTTCTGAAGCCATTTCTTCATCAAAGGTGACGTTGACGCTTTCAATCACCGTCTTTATCTTCTTTAGATAGACACGATATGCAGTCGCTGTTGAGGAATAGCCAATGAAGATTCCTTCATCCGCCTTAGCACTGAATTTGTTGAGATTCTCCCTATCGTTTAGTACGAAACACTTACATCCAAATATATGGAAGTATTTGATTGTCAGTGTTCGGTTGTTGATTAACGCATAAGGAGTCTTCTTGAACCTTTGATGTATCATGGAACGATTCTGTGTGTAGCACGCGGTCGAAACAGCTTCTGCCCACAAAAATAGAGGTAAGTTGGAATGACTTAGCATAGTACGAGCAGCCTCGACTAGCGTTCGATTTCGTCTTTCAACCACTCCATTTTGTTGAGGCGTATGTGCAGCGGAGTATTGATGTGAAATCCCGACAGATTCGAGATATTCTTCAACTTTGTTCTTCTTGAACTCTGTGCCATTGTCTGTTCGTAGAAACTTGACCGGTTTCTGCAGATTCACCTAGGTCGTCTTTAGGAAAGTGATGAGAATATCAGGAGTCTCATCCTTTGAACGTAGAAACTTGACCCATGTGTATCGCGAATAATCGTCCACGATCACGAGTATGTACTTCTTGCCGCCTAAGCTTTGAGTGCACATTGGACCGCATAGATCCATATGCAATAACTC
Organism: Arctium lappa; assembly: GCA_023525745.1. NCBI lineage: Eukaryota > Viridiplantae > Streptophyta > Magnoliopsida > Asterales > Asteraceae > Arctium > Arctium lappa. The sequence goes on from CM042047.1 coordinate 171,707,120, forward strand.
TAAAGGAGCATTGGTACTTGGTTCTGGCTTCGGTTTATGAGGTGCCCTCTTCATCTTGCCCTTCTCACAAGCTGCACAAAGATGTTCTCTTTCATACTTCAGCTCTGGAAGTCCTTTGACGAGCTTTCCACTGACCAGGTTGTTGATGTACCGAAAGTTGAGGTGTGAAAGTCGTCGATGCCATAACCAACTTTGTTGCATCGAAGCTTTCGATAGTAGACAAACTTGCTTGTCAGTCTGGATATCTGATAAGTTGATTGTGTAGAGGTTTGATTCTCGTGTACCGACCAAGAGTTCTTTGCCTTCTTCATTGCGAACAGAACAGCTCTTGGCTTTGAAGTTGACCTCTAAATCTTTGTCACAAAACTGGCCTATACTGAACAAGTTGTGTCCTAATCCTTCTACATAGCTCACCCTCTTGATAGTAACATTGTCGTGTTGTACATCACCATATCCCATAATTGGAGAAAACTGGTCGTTGCCAAATCTTACTGCTCCACAATATTTGTCTTTATAATTGGACAGTATCTCTTTTTGACCTATCATGTGTTTGGAACATCCGTTGTCCAAGAACCACGTATGACTAGTCTGCATAAGAGAAAATAAGAAATTTAGATTTGTATATGACAACATTGGAATTTACACTTTGATCATCGAAGTGCGGGTCTTGAACTGATTTGTTCAAAAGCCTATTTTGATCTTTGATGTTCGGGTTTTGAACTGCATTATTCAAAAACCTATTTTGTCTTTGAAGAACGAGTCCTGATCTGTACATAATCAGAAGTCGCTTTCTCTTTACGCTTTGTGTGCCTGCAATACAGATTTCACCTTAGGTACCCATTGGAATTTGGGTCCTACTGTGTTAGCACAAGATTTTGGTACCCATTTCAAATTGGGTCCTATTTTCTTTTGAAATGCATGAGAAGAATTGGTATGAGATGAATGCACATGGTAATTTCCAAACCAATCTTCAGAATCTTGACAAGAGATAGATATATGTTTATCATAAAAGGAAGACTTTCCAGCAGATAAAGATAACCGAAATAATTGCTTCATTGAATATTGTTTACGATAAACAGCAATATCAGCAATTACAACGTCTTTAGTAAGCGAAGTCTTATTACAATTAACACTACTAGACGATAAGATGGTCTTGTCAAGGTTCCGTTTAGGTTGCCACAGAGAATTTGCTTCTGGCCTTTGAATACTCATATCTGAAACATGTAAAGCTGGTGAGTTAGACCTTGGAGCAACAAACGAATGTTTCTTCTTTGAATTACCAGCAGTGGTCGGTTTCTGTGAATGCTGAGATAAATTCTTACCTTTAGCACTCTTAGCGTTCACAGAGACTGATTTATCAACGAAAGCTTTCGTTGATTTTGCACTGATCACAGGCTTACTGGTTTTCCTTAAAGTTTTCTTCACAAAAGATGAATGGTTGGGAAGTTGTGTATTAAAGTCAAAGAGATTGGAACCATCATCTGAACTACCATCAGAGTACAAAAAATCAAGACCTTTATTTGTTGAACAAAACAAATCATTAGAGTTTGAAGCTTTTGAAAGAACAGAATTTGAAAACACGGTTGTAAAAACGCTTTGTTCAATATTTATCATAAGTCTTACATCTGATAAGGAAGTCTCGAGTTCAGAAATTTTACGTTCTAAAACGAGAGGAGGGACATATAGTTTACCTTTGATAGGCTTCGCCTCCATTTCCTTTACAGAATAACTTGGAAAGAAATCACTTGAAAGTGGTTCCTTCTTTTTATATATTGGGTTTTCATCATAACTATTATTCAACTTCGCATAATAAAATGGAAGATGAACTTTAGCTGATTTCATCCGTTTTTCTGTTTCATTGTCTTCATCCTCTTTAGACAGTTTAGTCCAAAAAGTTTTAAACGTGGGGAATCTGCGGGCTAATTGCATATTTAGATGATCATAAAGTCCAGGAACTTCAGACATCCCCTTTTGAAGACAGTGAGGATTCTTATAACCGATTCCCCATCTCTCTGTTTCCTCTTTGGGTTTGTTCAGAAATATAGTCTATTCAGATTGACCCATTTTATACAACTTCTCTTCCAAACTTTTTAGTTTTCCTAACAAAGAAAAGTTCTCTTTTGTACAAGAAGCATGCAACTTTTTAAGCTCATAAATATCTATAGAACCTTTTAGCAGTTGAGATTTAAGATCAGAATTCTCTTTTAGAATTATTGTCTTTTCCTTAGCATTGGTGTCATTTTCTTTATGTAAAACCTCAATTAATACTTTCTTCTCAGCAATTTCATTGCTAAGTTTCTGTATCAACTGGTTTTTATCTGTCATGACACCATTATCTTGCTTAGGATTAGATTCTAACTCTCTTTGTTTCATACTCATGGCATGCATTTTATTCATGAATTCTAAATCAGAAAGATTACATACCTCTTCTTCTTCATTATCGGAATCAGCTTCAGCATCTGATTCGACCTTGCCCATCAAGCACATGTTGACGGCTTCTTCTCTATCTTCATCATCTGAGTGATCGAGCCAGTATTCGTCCTCAGCCATCAGTGCCTTGCCTGCCTCTTGTTGTTTTGCAAGAAGCATCTTGTTCTTGTAATAGTCTGAATTTCTGACTTTCGATCTGCGGCAGTCTTTGGCAAAGTGACCTGGTTTGCCACAGTTGTAGCATGTAGGCGGTTCTGGCTGACTTGATCATTCAGCTTTGAATTTCCTTTCTTCTGGCCTCCTCTCCTCTATCCTCTTTCCTTCCGACTGAAACCTTCTCTCTTCAGGTTTCCTCTCCTCTGATCTTCTCCCATCAAATTTCTTCCCTTCGTATCTGCTACCTTCAATCCTTTCTTTATGAATGTAGTTGTTCGGACCAGATGAATATCTCTGATTATTTGATGTTGGCTTTGAGTAGAACCTTTTCTGGAGGCACTAGTCAGCATCATCATTGCTTGTTTCACCTGATCATTTTCATCTGATCCTAAGTTTGCACAACCTTCATCTTCTTCATCTGATTCATATACAGTCGCCTTGTTCTTCTTCTTTCTGACTACAAAGGCGACTGTGTCTTCAACTACCTTTCCTCTTTGTCTCTGCTCATCCAGAATTTCATCCACCTCTTCTTCATTCTGACGGAGGGTTTCATACACCTCGTGAAGTGGAATCTCATTCAGGTCTTTAATCTGCTTCATTTGACGAGCAAATCTTTTCCATTCAGGTCGAAGAATACTAAGGAATTTGATATTCAGCTCATTTTGAGATTTGTGAACTTTGTTCTTGCTAAGTTCATTTAGCAACGTCACAAACCTGTCATAGGTTTCTTCTAAGGTTTCTCCCACCCTGCCTCTAAATTCTTCATAGTTATTTAGGCAGTTGGAGATCTTCAGCTGATTTCCAATTTTTGAACCCAGCATCATCTTATCGAGCTGATCCCACATCTTTTTACCTGAAGCCTTGAAGCTGTCAATCTTGACGTATATTTCATTTGGGATCCCTTGTAAGATGTATGGCTTTGATAATTTTTCGCCTTTTGCTCTTCTTAGGTTATCATCTTGTAGCTCGTGATACTTAAGTACAACCTGAGTAGGCACGTTATCAATTACATGGGTCGTCATTGGAGGTATCATAACTCCTTCTTCAATAGATGTTCTGATATAATCACCCAGCTCGTGTCTGTCAATGAAGTTTAGAAACCTATCCTTCCACTGTTCGTACTCTCCTTTGAAGAGAACTGGTGGCTTAGTGTCAGTTCCTATTGCGAGAGCTTCTCTGGATGTCCTTCTTGAAGAATATTCTAAGTATGGAATAAAATTTTTGAGTTTGAGAAGGTATGCGTTTCAAGTGAGGAACACACTATGAGATATGCGGGTCAAGAGGGACCCGCAAAGTTGACTTGTTATTTTGAAGTCTTGAGGAATGCGGGTCAGAGGTATGCGGGTCAGACTTGGAACGAGGTGTGCGTGTCTGAGATTTGAACCGAGAAGTTGAGGAAAGCGGGTGCTTTGGGACCCGAGTTTTGAGGAATGCGGGTGCTTTGGGACCCGAGTTTTGAGGAATGCGTTTGTTTGAGGACCCGCGTTGTTGAGGAATGTGTGTGCTTTTTCCTCTGGAATGCGGGTGTTCGTCCTCTGAACTTGCAAAATCGTCTAATTCTTGATCCTGAAATGATTTAGCACAACCAAACACTACCAATATGTCTAGAATCACTTCTAGAACTGAATGTAAGCACTCGATCTCACTAAAACACACTTTTTCGAAATAAGATCGATGGCACAGTAACTTACCCACTTCGACTGTTTTCACTTAAAATCACCAAATTGGAACTCGATTTAAACTTAAAAATGAAATCAAATAGTAACAACTCAATCTAGCATGTAGTATGATCACAACTTGATCGATTCTAACACCAATAACACTCAAAAACACAAAATCGAATTTTGTTCAAGAACACATAGTCGTTTTTCTCTAAAACTTGTTTTGATCTTAATCAGGCTCTGATACCAATTGTCGGTCCAACAATACTTATCAAGCTTATAGAAACAACGACACAATAACGATTACCAACCTGTATTGAATATAGAATAACGATTACAAGGTTGATCGATTAAGCTTTTCTTTGTGTTCTCTATGTTTTATCTCAAATACACCTTGATGTGTGTGTTTGTGTGAGTGATCTCTCTCTGATTGTATTAGAGAGATTGAGATACAACAACTATCAAGTGTGTTGAACACACTATCTATCTTAATATCTAGATATTAAATCTAGATATTAAAACTAATAAAGCTAACTAACTTATACTAGAAACTAACTAAACTAGATAAGTTACCTTTATCTAACTATTACAATACTTTAACTTAGATATAAAATCTAAGTAAACTAAACAAATACATTGACATTTATTACAAATATACATAGACTTTTATTATCGAGAGTCGATGTTCCGACTTTAGCTTCAGATTGCGATCTTCAGTTTGGATGATCTTGAATCCAATGAGACTGTGGTCTAACATGGATGCATATGATCCTCGGGGGAAACTTGGTACGGTTATGTGAGGCCGGATACTAGCCATGGTTCATAGTGATCCTAGTGAAGGAGTATACATTGGTTTTGCTTGGGGCTAGATCTCACGTTGTAGCACGGACTTATGTGTTCGTATCCTCGGATTCCAGTTGTTTAGCTCATAACTCGGATTTTGGCTTACTTAGTGTTACACCACAATCCTTTGTAAAATGTTTTATCATTGGTCATTTGATAATATGTTTATAATGGAAAAGCCCGGTTGTGGCAAAGGTTTCAATTGTAAAGTTTAACCTCTTTAGAAATATTATCTTTTGATGCAAATGTTTATATCTTTTGTGCTTTATAAATTGTATGTTCTCACCAGGCTTTAAGTCTGACACTTTTTCTCAAATGATATGTATAACAGGTTTCCCTTAGCGGTAGGTTGTCGGGGTTTTGAGAGACGGGTTGGTCTCGAGGCATTTTTTAGATGACTAGTATTGTATCTGGGCATTTGTTAAGTCCCATTCTTTTGATGAAATTTTGGATTGTCAACGGATGTAATCTAGATAGTTATATTTAGATTAGTCTGTTGATGAATTCTAGATCCGTACAGGTTTTTGTAAAGTCTTAAGGACTGATACACTTTTTGAGAAAGTTTTAGCAATGCAGATGTCATATTGCCTCATTTATGAAGTTTTAAATTACTCTGAATTTTAGGACGTAGTGGGCATGGGTTGGTTGTCAAACAATCACGTCGAGATCGTATGTTCCAAGAAGTTGATTCAACTTCCCAACCCCTCTGGCGAAGTCATTGTCATCTATGGTGAAAAGAGAAAAGGTAAGGTGGCAATAATCACAATGGCAAGGGCACGCAAGTGCTTAGTAAAAGGATGTCCGTCTTTCCTAGCCTATGTGATCGATGCTAAGTTAGAGAAATCAAAGCTGGAAGATGTGAAGATTGTGCGTGAGTTTTCAGATGTCTTTCCGGATGACTTGCCTGGGTTACCACCCGATCGTCAGTTAGAGTTTCGGATTGATCTTGTGCCTGGAGTAGCACCAATTGCTAAAGCTCCTTACCGTTTAGCGCCGTCAGAGATGCAAGAAATGATGGCACAACTCCAAGAGCTTCTGGAGAATGGCTTTATAAAACCGAGTTCGTCACCCTGTGGAGCTCCGGTCTTGTTTGTAAAGAAGAAAGATGGCACGATGAGAATGTGCATTGACTATCGTGAGTTGAACAAAGCTACAGTAAAGAACAGATATCCGCTTCCGAGAATAGACGACTTATTCGATCAACTTCAAGGAGCGGGTTGTTTTTCAAAAATCGACTTACATTCGGGTTATCACCAAGTGAAGGTAAGTGAAGAAGATGTTCCGAATACAGCTTTCAGAACACGTTACAGCCATTACGAGTTTCTTGCAATGCCTTTTGGTCTAACGAACGCACCGGCGATATTTATGGACTTGATGAATAGAATGTGCCGACCATTCCTCGACCAGTCGGTCATTGTATTCATTGATGGCATACTCGTGTACTCCAAGAGCGAGTCAGAACACGAACAACATCTGCGGGAAGTGCTTGAAGTGTTGAGAAAGGAAAGATTGTACGCCAAATTTTTCAAGTGTGACTTTTGGCTTAAAGAGGTACAATTTATGGGTCACGTTGTCACTTGAGACGGAGTGAAATTGAATCCCTCCAAGATTGAAGCTATGATGAATTGGGAATTCCCCAAGAGTCCGTCAGAGATCCGAAGTTTCTTGGGTCTGGCAGGGTACTACCGGAGATTTATCCAAGACTTTTCAAAAATCGCTTCTTCCTTGACAGTTTTGACTCGAATGTGAAGTTTGAATGGACCGAAACACAAGAGAAGGCGTTCCGAATACTTCAAAAGAAGTTGTGTGAAGCTTCGATCTTGTCGTTACCTGAAGGGTCAGAAGACTTCGTGGTTTATAGCGACGCTTCGAAAATGGGTTTAAGTTGTGTGTTGATGCAACGGGGAAAGGTAATCGCTTACGCCTCGAGGCAGCTTAAAATACACGAAGAGAACTATCCTACCCACGATTTAGAGTTAGCAGCGGTGGTGTTCGCCCTAAAGCTTTGGCGACACTATCTCTATGGCACGAAGTGTACACTCTACACAGATCATAAGAGCTTGAAGTATGTCTTTGATCAGAAAGAGTTGAATATGAGACAACGGCGGTGGCTCGAGTTGCTTAAATATTACGATTGTGAATTGTTTTACCATCCCGGTAAGGCGAACGTGGTGGCCGATGCGTTAAGTCGAAAGGACTATAGCGGGAGTATTCGGGCTACCCCTTCGAGAATCGAGCTAGTGTCTAGTCTTGTTAAGAAGATCAAGACATCGCAGATGGAAGCACTGCTAGAAGAGAATCTAAAGGATGAAGTCATGACGAAGCAACGTTTACTTCTAAGGGAAGATAGCCGTTGAGTAAAACTGTTCAGTGGTCGTGTGTGGGTACCCAAGATTGGGGGTAACCGTGAGCTGTTGCTAGAAGATGCACACAAGTTCAAGTATTCCATTCATCCGGGAAGTACAAAGATGTACAGGGACTTTAAGTTTCACTATTGGTGGCCGGTAATGAAACTTGACGTGGCGCGTTACGTTGAGCGTTGTGTGACGTGTTCGCAAGTTAAGGCCGAACATCAGCGACCGTATGGGAGTCTTCAGTCTCTAGAGATTCCCGAATGGAAGTGGGAGCATATCACTATGGACTTCGTGACAAAGTTACCTAAAACTTTTCGAGGTCACGATACCATTTGGGTGATAGTTGATAGATTGACAAAGAGCGCTCACTTCTTGGCCAAGTGCGAGACATTACCGATGGACAAGCTAGCAAAACTGTATATCGATGAGGTGGTCTCGAGGCACGGCATACCATTGTCAATCGTGTCGGATCGCGATAGTCGGTTCACTTCGAACTTTTGGGATGGGTTTTAGAAAGAGCTTGGTACACGAGTAAAGTTGAGTACGGCTTACCATCCATAAACCGACGGGCAAAGCGAGAGGACGATCCAGACATTGGAAGACATGTTGAGGTCTTGTGTCATTGATTTCGGGGGTAGCTGGGACTCTCATCTATCTTTGGTGGAGTTCGCTTACAACAATAGCTACCACTCGAGTATTGGAATGGCACCTTTTGAAGCATTGTACGGGCGAAAGTGCCGAACTCCTGTGTATTGGCTTGAAGCGGGAGAAAAGCAGTTCGCCGGACCTGAAATCGTGCAAGAGACGGTCGATAAGGTCAAATGTATTCGTGAAAGATTGAAAGCGGCTCAGGATCGACAGAAGAGTTATGTCGATAAAAAGAGACGGCTGATGGAGTTCCAAGTGGGCGATTGTGTGTTGCTTAAAGTATCGCCGTGGAAGGGCATTATTCGGTTCGGAAAGCGAGGGAAGCTGAGTCCCCGTTTCCTCGGACCTTTCAAAGTGCTCAAACGGGTGGGTTTGCAAGCCTACCAATTGGAACTACCGCCAGAGTTGAGCAGAATCCACAACACGTTTCATATTTGTTACCTTTGGAAGTGTTTGGCGGAAGAGGAAAGCGTTATTCCTCTCTCCGAGTTGACGGTAGACGAAGGTAACCGTTGTGTAGAAGATCCCGACGCCATCTTAGAGAGAAAGTCTAAAAAGTTGCGTCACAAACAGGTCACTATGGTCAAGGTGCAGTGGAAGCATCATCGGGGAGCCAATGTGACGTGGGAAGCTGAAGAGGATATGAAGCGAAGATATCCTCATCTTTTTGTATAGTTGGGATTTCGGGGACGAAATCATTCCCAAGTTGGGGAGGATTGAAACACCCTGGATTTTCATTATATTTCATCGTTGTATTCTTGTGTTAAGTTGTTGTCGTTAGCACCGTGTTTGGTTTGAAATTGAGAGGATTTTGAGAATTGTGGGGACAAGCAGTGAACTACGCGAGTTGCACCGCGACTAGAGGTCGCGGCACAACCCGCGTAACCCTCTGTTTGATATGAGATTTTTGGAACTACGCGAGTTTCACCGCGACTTAAGGTCGCGGTACAACCCGCGAAACCCACTGGATGATCTTGGGTTTTGGACACGGGCGAGTTATGCCACGAGTTGAAGTCGCGGCATAACCCGCGTAGTTGCCTGGCCGACTTAGGGGTTCAGCTTCCCAAAATATCTCATTTCTCTCAATCTCTAAACTCTCTCTTTTCTCTCTCTCTTGAGTTTGGTAGTGTATAGTTGGTGTTCGATCCGAGGTTTCGGTGTTTTAAGCTTCACTTCTATGCCATGATCGTTATCTGGTTTTCCGGGTTTTATTCTGAAACCTACTGGTGAGTTCCTACTACCATTTTACAAACTTTATACATGTCAAAACTCTTATTTGCGAAATCCGAAGTATTTCTACGGTATGATTTCATGTTCTATGCATTTTGATATAAATGGAGTTTTTGGTGATTTTCGGGGTTCCCGATCAGTTTTGACTAAAAAGATGGATCTTATCTCATTGAAGTAAAATGATGGTTTACTTGCACATTATGTGGATATGTGAAAAGAATGTTTAAGAACTCATTTTTAATGATTTTCATTCTCACCAGAAGTTGAACTGGAAATGACATTTTGTTTATAAAATGTGTTTATACCATATGTTTATTTATGGTTGGTAACATATGTTGTTGTGACGAGTCTGTACCATTACTAGCGGATCCCTAGGTTTTGAGTCGACTATATTATTGGGATGTCATATTCCCCATTTTGTAGCTATGGATGCATATGATCCTCGGGGGCAACTTGGTACGGTTATGTGAGGCCGGATACTAGCCATGGTTCATAGTGATCCTAGTGAAGGAGTATACATTGGTTTTGCTTGGGTCTAGATCTCACGTTGTAGCACGGACTTATGTGTCCGTATCCTCGGATTTCAATTGTTTAGCTCATAACTCGGATTTTGGCTTACTTAGTGTTACGCCACAATCCTTGGTAAAATGTTTTATCATTGGTCATTTGATAATATGTTTATAACGGAAAAGCCCGGTTGTGGCAAAGGTTTCAATTGTAAAATTTAACCTCTTTGGAAATATTATCTTTTGATGCAAATGTTTATATATTTTGTGCTTCATAAACTGTATGTTCTCCCCAGGCTTTAAGTCTGACACTTTTTCTCAAATGATATGTATAACAGGTTTCCCTTAGCGATGGGTTGTCGGGGTTTTGAGAGACGGGTTGGTCTCGAGGCATTTTTGAGATGACTAGTATTGTATCTGGGCATTTGTTAAGTCCCATTCTTTTGATGAAATTTTGGATTGTCAACGGATGTAATTTAGATAGTTATATTTAGATTAGTCTGTTGATGAATTCTAGATCCGTATAGGTTTTTGTAAAGTCTTGAGGACTGATACACTTTTTGAGAAAGTTTTAGCAATGCAGATGTCATATTGCCTCATTTATGAAGTTTTAAATTACTCTAAATTTTAGGACGTTATATCGGGCATTGTCGCGGGACCTTTCCAGAGCCCCGAAACCCGACTTTTTCACTGCCAAAACTCCCGATACTCTGAGGGACCTTAAATAATACAATTCCCAACAAAACTCCACTGTTTACAAGTCAAAGAAACTTTTGGATGACATTTACTTACCAAAAATTACGGGTGTTACAATCCTCCCAACCTTAAAGGAGATTGCGTCCTCGAAATCTAAATTTTCATACCACGTTGCCCACAAATTAGATCGACTCTACTCCGCTCGCCAAAACCACTCCCAAAACCTCGTGATGGTCCTCACGATAAATGTCCCCTTGGACACTTCACACTTATATCCGAATGAACAATTAATTTACTTCCATAGCCTTTAACCATGAGACTGCTGTTGTCTTCCAACCTTGGGCGACACGTACTACCTCTAGGGTAATTTGTGACCTCAACCTCAGACCGACCAAATTACCTCGGATCCATATGCTTCTGAACTCAACGATCGCCACCAAACCCCAAATGTGTCGGGCCTTCAGGGTGTTGCTCATGAGAGTGAACACCAAGGTACATCGACTCTTGAGGTGAAACTCGACGGTGCTTTGGGTCTCGCCCATTGATTCCTATATGGACCCTTATGGCTATTAATCCTTTTAAAATGTTATGTTATGCTATCGTTCAAACTCACTAGGCTCTTTTGGCCTAACATTTGTTTCGGTTTTGATGTGTATCTCAGGTTCTAGCGGCGTGACCGCCAAGAAGGTTTAGCGGGCCTTTAGATGTGAGCTTAGGAGCACTTTTGGGATGTCATTTTAGAAGATAATCTTTTTGGGAATTTAGATGACAACTTATTGTAATCTCTTTTCTTGATATGAATTAGATTGAGAGGTTGTTATATCTTATTGTTTTATTATTACAAACTTGTAATTATACCGGCGTATATTGTTCCCTTTTGGGGAAGCTCATGCTTTGGCATTTATTTATGTACCACAATTTCATTTTCGGAAATTTTTGTTTGGCCCAATTTTTGGGGTGTTACAAATGTACCTTAAAGGTTCCCCCACTAAACAAAAATTCTGGATCCGCCACTGCATACACACACAGACATATACACACACCCATACCTGGAAACAAAATAGACACAAGGATAGAGAGTGTAAACATGACGTCGTGGTCGGGGTTGCCTTTCCCACTCATTCCTTGCTCATTTTAATTCGTAAGTCAGAATGAGCGATGTCTAGCAACCCGTCAACTAGTGTTATTCTAGAGTAAATTACAAGTTTTGTCCTTGTGGTTTAAATGTTTTATATGTATAATTTATCAAGTCCCTTTTTTGAAATAATTATGGATTACCTCCCTATAATTTGTAATTTATAAAGTATTAGATCCTTGTGGCCAACTCTGTCTAACATAATTTGTTGAATGAATGGTATAGAGGGGAATTTTGGTTATTTATTATAAGTTTTCTTATTCTATATATTTTTTAAATATAAAACATTTTTAAAAAACCAATCAAAAATCGCCATTTGCCCTCCCATTGAGGTCTTTTGATAACCAACAATTTTCCGGCAACTACTCTGGCATCCCTCTGTGTTTGTCGACAACTGCAACCCAAATTAGTTTCGAAAGAGCAATAAACCATCAATTTTTAAAACATTTAACCATGAACATGATTATGAACAAAACAACAAATTTATGTAAATATATAAATCCATTCAGAAAGTTGTGTTCAAAAATTATATAAAACAAAAACACAATGTCTAAATAAAAGAAACAAAAATTTTAATCAGTTACAAACAAAAGAAACCCTAACCAATTTCACAAAATCGAAATTACAAACCCTAAAAAAATGGGATTTAGCTAGGTTATTGGAAAAAAATGCAAGCCAGATGTAAAATGGCCTAATTGCCATTTGATTTAATAGTGTAATGATACAATTGCCATTTGATTTAGAGGGTGTTTGGGATTGCTTATTTAAACTTCTTATTGATTTATAACTTTTTCTCACCGCTAATGGTTTTTACAATCATGATGAAAACTCTTGAACTCACTAGGCATTAGCCTAACCTTTTTATTTGTCGGCATGTGCAACAGGTTCCGGTTGGGAATAGCTCTAGTGACACTGTGTATAGAGGAATTCTAGTCGTGTGCTCAAGAGGTGGATATCTTAGTGAAGTATTCTGCACTTGTTTCGGGAAGAGCAGCTCATAGTGGGGATTAAGTAACACCGACTTTCGTCTAATCCTTGTATAAGACAGGAGTTTATTTCTGTTGAAGTTAATAAGAAAGTTTTATTTTGAAGATTTACCTCTTAGTTGATGTATTATCAAAATTTTAAATTAGTTGCTCTTACCAAATTTGAGGGTGTTACATGCTTGCTTTTCACTTTTCGTCCCTCGAGATCTGAAAGTACACTGGTGATCCAAAAATCGAGTTTTTAGCCCAAATCCGTCCCTTTCACTAACACCGTTAGAAAGACCACCGTTAACTCTATCATGTGCCCCTCACGTGAGGGGTATTTTCGTCATTTTATTCCTTTTTCATATTTTCTTCTAAAAAATAAAAATATATTAATATTTGTATTACAAAATAAATTAAAAATTAAAAATTAAAAAAAAAACTTTTTTAATCTTCAAGAGTACTTCCTGGATATTCCATGAAGACCACCGTCATACCCCACTTTGTCATCATAGCAGCTCAAAATCACCACCAAATACATAATCGTTTATATGCTCTCGATCAAATCTCCATGACGCACTAAATATGCATCACTTCTCCCCCTCGTTGCTTTTTGTTTATTTCTCGCGATTTTGCCTGTGAACAGAACCGAACTCCAAAGAGAGTGATCTGGGTTCGAGAGAGCACGAGATGGTTCGTGAAGACGCAAAAATCTCAAACGAAGACGAATCAATTTCGGTTGCTTCTCCAACAACCATCGAAGCCGTGAAACATACATCCGATCTGGATTTCGGTTTTTGCTCGAAGAACCAAGAACCATCGAATCGTCTTTCTCCTCCTCCCCCCCCCCCCTGTGTGTGTTATGTTTCTTCAATCCAGATCTGGAATTTGGTTCCTAATTTGTGTTCAATGATATTTTTAGGGCTTTCCGTTTAAAGTATGATACGGATTTTAGGGTTTCACTGTTCATGACGTTAACAGGTTTGGATTTGGGATTTGAAACAAGTTTGGATTTGAGATCTGTTAAATGTTATTGATGTTCTTCGGAGTGGATTTGGATATGGGATTTGTTAAACGTTCTTGGGATTGGATTTGGATTTAGGGTTTTTGATTTAAGGTTTGATTTATGTTGGGTTGTTATTAAATTTGTATCATTTTGTTGTCAAATGGGTTTGGTTTGTATGAATGTTCTTGTTATTTTGTATGAATATTTTTGTTATTTGATTTGTATGAATGTTCTTGATTTAGATTTAGATTTAAATTCAGGGTTTTAAGTTTTGAATGTTCATATTGGTTTTGTTTTGGGTGGTGGTAGTGGTGGTGATGATGATGATGATGATGATGGTGGGTGGTGGTGGCAGGTGGAGTTTTGGGAGGAGGGGAGTTGATGACGGCGAGTGGTGATGGTGGTGTGGATGAAGAAGAAACAGCTAAAAAGACCAAAATGCCCCTCACGTGAGGGGTACATGGTTGCCCTAACGACACCTCTTCAAACGGCGTTATTGAGAGGGACCAATTTGGGCTAAAAACTCTATTTTTAGACTACCAATGTACTTTCAGATCTTGAGGGACGAAAAGTGAAAAACAATCATTCACGAGGGACCATTTATTTAATTCACTCTTTATTTTATTTATTTTTGGCTTGTTATTATTTTATTTAATTAATTAAATTTGTACTAAAGTTTTAGTTACGTAGGTAACGTTTACCAAATTTTTACTGGCTAATGTTTATCGGGCATCACTTACCTTCCCAGTGAGCGTGGCAAAGACTGAAAATCTTACCGGTAAGAAGCGTATATAGCAAGGACCAAGAAACTTACACCGATAGGTGAGAGATAAGACTCTTACCTGATAAACGCTTACTGGGTAAAAGACATTTATCACAATCTATTTTGATGAACGAAAATGTTACTCGATAAGGTAAGTAAGGGTGATAACTTTTGTCGATAAGCATTTACCTGATAAACATTTGGTAAAAGGCTCTTACTGTATGCCCTTCAAGTACTAAAATTATCATTTTTGTATATATTTAATTTATTTAGAATCTTAAAAATTACGAAAAACCCCTAAACGATCAAGGTTGCGATTTTGAATTTTTGATCCTAGTTTTTATTGTTTAAGAAATTGTCATTTGGTTGCTAAAATTTTGGAATTGCTACTTTGGACCCAATTTAACTAATTAACTTTTTTTTAATTACAATTTAGGCCCTTAAACCTTATAAAATGATGTTTTGACAATAATTCAAAGGTTTTAACTTTATGAAAATTACAGAAAAGTCTCTTGAGTTTACAAAAAAAAACATTTTGGTCATTATTTCGATATTTTGTGGTGTTCTAAATAGTTATTTGACATAAAAATATATACAACTATATTTTGGCTATTAAAAACCATATTTGTAACATAAAAGCTATAGTTTTTTTTGGAAAGGGTATCCTGGGCCTTTGACCCAGACTAATCCCTTGACAAAGAAACCGACTGCGAAAGCATGCAGTCCTGAAGTTAAACTCATTGGCCACAAAGTTGCAAATGCAGGAAATCGAACCCGGATTGAGCGCTATGAACTCCCCAGGTGATTACCGCTACACCACAAGCCTTGTGGTTATAAAAACTATAGTTTACGGCACATGTTAAATTTTTGTTCATAAATTGAACAAAGCTCATGCATGTAAGGATTTCAGTGGATATTTAGAATTAAATAATAATGATATCATATAAAACCTAATTCAATAAGAAAAGATGCTTAATATATATAACGTGTTATTCATTCATATGTGAACAATAATGATATATTAATTACAAAGCAAAACTCAACTAAAAAATGTACCAAATATACAACTTATATACTATTCATCAAAATGTGAATTAGCACACAATATATAGTGATATCGTACATAATGACGTTCAACCCAAAATCCCCATGTGAATAATATTTTAAACAAAATGCCCAAAAGATTAATATATTAAACAACAAATATCCATCAACCCTGAAAAATTCAAGAAAAGCAGTTTATGCATTGGATTTCACACGAGATTCTTCTAATTGAACTATTCATCGAGGAACATGAATTCATGATGATAGAAAAATGGTTCCAGTTTCCTCTTGAACCAAGATTCTTGTTACTTCACGATTGTATTTGTTCTAGTGTGTAATATATAGTTTATGACAATAAAACTTACTTTGCATTGTTTTAGGGTGCTACTATTGGCACTATCTTTACATTATCTCCTAAATTATCTCATACACTATCTCATATTACACTCAGTATACACATGTTTTTAATTACCTATTTTTTAGGTTTTCTAATTGCACAAATATTTTATTTTTTTAAAATCTAATATAATTAATAAAAAATCACCGTGTTTTATTTTGACAGTAGATTAAAATCTTTACTTCTAAAAACAAATTTATAAAAGTTATCAATTAACATACACTACTACAGAATAGTTAAAGGTACCCGGTTTCTAAACGTAATGGTACCCGGTTACACAACCGAGTACTATCTAAGGGGGTACGATTATGACATGTAATGCTACCTGGTTGTAATAACCGGTGTTAGAAGAATAATATGATTGAAGGAGACGATAAATATGCTGAAGGTTTGAACCATCGATATATTGATTGAGAGAAAACGTACAATACAATGAAAGTAAAAATAGCGGCTTAACCTAAACTAGAAGATACAAGAGAAATATATACACAAACTATATGGGCCCACGGTCTTGGGCCTAATACACATATGTACATTAACATCCCCCCTCAAACTTAATCAGGAGAAGAATGAACCAGATGGAGTTTGGAAACTAGATCACGAAACCGTCCTGGTAGATGAGCTTTAGTGAAAATGTCGGCCGGTTGATCAATAGTTGAAATAGGAAGAAGCTGAATAGTCTGACGAGTCACGTGTTGACGAACAAAGTGACAGTCATATTTAATATGCTTCGTTCGCTCGTGAAAAACGTCATTGTGAGCAATCTGAAGAGCACTATTGTTATCGCACCACAAAGGGGTTGGAGAATGTTGAGGTGCCCCCATGTCAGAGAGTAGCCAGCGTAACCACACAAGTTCTTGAGTTGTGTCTGTTAGTGCTCGATACTCATCTTCAATACTGGATCGAGCTGTCAGAGATTGTTTCTTGCTCTTCCAAGAGATGAGAGAGTCTCCAAGAAAGAAACAGTAGCCAGTAGTAGAGCGACGGTCCGTAATGTCACTGTCCCAATCAGCATCAGAAAATCCTCGCAAAGTCAATAAGGATGTAGATGAAAAATGAAGACCGTGAAACATGGTCCCCTTTAAATATCGAAGGATGCGAAGGACAGCAGCATAATGATCTGAACAGGGTGCGGACATGAACTGACTGACTGTATGGACAACATAGGAAATGTCAGGTCGAGTCACTGTCAGGTAGACAAGTGACCCCACTAACTGTCGATACAGAGTAGGATCATGCAGAGGAGGTCCAGCATTCGGAGTCAGATGAAGGTTGTGCTCAAGAGGAGTGGATGCAGTTTTGTTGTCAGTAAGCCCAACTTTTGTCAAGAGATCGGAGGTGTATTTGGCTTGACAAAGATAAATTCCCGACGGATCTGAGATCACCTCAAGACCAAGAAAATAGTGTAAAGAACCAAGATCCTTCATCTCAAAACAAGAGCTGAGAGATGTCTTGAGATGAGCTATGCAGTAGAGTCACTTCCAGTAATAATCATATCATCCACATATAACAGAAGTAAGATTGTGCCAGCCTTAGTGGTCCGAGTAAGCAGTCCTGAATCGTAGTTGCTAGGTGCGAAACCCAGAGAGGTGACGGTGGAACTGAACTTCTCAAACCAAGATCGCAGAGCTTGCTTGAATCCATAAAGAGCCTTTCGAAGTCGACAAACATGACCTTGTGGAAGTCGAACGCCCGGAGGAGGTGTCATGTAGACTTCCTCAGATAAATCACCATTCAAGAAGGCATTCTTAACATCCATCTGAAAAAGAGGTCATTGTTTGGTAGCTGCAATGGCTAGAAGACTGCGAACAAAAGTGACTTGCGCAACAGGTGAAAATGTTTCCTCATAATCAATACCATACTCTTGATTGAATCCCTTGGCCACAAAGCGAGCTTTGTACCGATCAATAGATCCATCGGATTTTGTCTTGATTTTAAACACCCATTTGGAGCCAATGGGTGACTTTCCCGGAGGAAGAGGGACAGATTCCCATGTCTGAGCTTTGTCAAGAGCCTGAAGTTCCTCATCTATAGCTTTCTGCCAATTAGGGTTAGAGGAGGCTTCCTTGTAGGAAGTGGGTTCGTGATTTGACAGCAGAGTAGCATAAACATGGTAATCACGGAGATGAGAAGGAACTTTTCTTACCCGATCTGATCGTCTAACATTCTGAGATTGAGACGTTCCAGGAGCCAAAGACTCAGCAGGCACCTCAGATGTTGGTTGTGCGGATGGAGCAGATGATTGATGTTGATCAGGAAAACTAGAAGAGGCAGGCTGTGTAGGGGTAGGAGACTCTGAAGGAGAGGCAGATTCAGACTGTGGTGGAACAACAGGTGGAGGCAATATGATGTCAGATTGGAGTGAGTCCAATGAGACGGAAGCATCAGTGAAGAACAGAGTGGTGAAAGTGGGAGACTCACGAAACTTGGATATAGAGGAAAAAGGAACATGTTCCCAGAAGGTAACATGACGCGATATACGAAGACGCTAGGAGATAGGATCCCAGCAGTGATAGCCTTTGTGATCAATACCATATCCAAGGAAGCAGCAAAGTCTGGAGCGAGGTTCAAGTTTGGTATGTTCATGGGGTTGTAACTGAACAAAACAGGCACTACCCCAAACTTTTAGGAGTTCATAGGCAGGGAGGATGTTATAAATAGCCTCGTAAGGAGACTTATGTTTAAGAAGAGGAGTAGCATGACGATTGATAGTATAAACTGCAGTGAAAGCAGCTTCCCCCCAAAACCGTTCCAGACATTTAGCAGAAATGAGAAGAGTGCGAACTGTATCAAGTATATGACGGTGTTTGCGTTCGGCACGGTCATTTTGAGGAGATGTGCCGGGACAGGAGTACTGAGAGAGAGTCCCCTGAGATTGAAGAAAGGAGAGAAGAGAGGACTCTTTGTATTCCATATCATTATCAGCTCTAAGAATCTTTATCGGTTTTGAAAATTGAGTGTGAATCATCCGAGCAAACATAATATAAATTTTAGGTAGCTCCGAACGATGTTTTATGAGATATATCCATGTGAAACGTGTATGGTCATCAACAAAAATAACAAAATATCGAGCACCCCCCCCCCCATTGATGGATGTGGTGCTAGTCCCCATACATCAGAATGAATAAGATCAAAAGCAGAAGTAGAATTAAACTCATTTGTTTCAAAGGATAAAGCATGATGTTTTCCAAGTTTGCATGATAAACAGGAAATACTGTCAGACGACACACAATTTCCTAACACCCCTGAATTAGCTAATGATTTTATTCTGGCTAGAGATAAGTGACCTAGCCGGGCATGCCATAATTCAAAGGAAGATGAGCTGGAAACGGAGGCAACAAGATTTGAAGATGGTAACGGCATACGAAGATAGACCACTTCAAACATCTGTCCAACCTTACGGCCGAGTCCAAGGATCTGCTTGGTCTTTAGATCCTGTATAATACAACCAGAGGAATGAAATAAAATGATCAGGTTAGATTCTAAAAGTTGCGCAACTGAAACTAAGCTCAGAGATAGTTTCGGAACATTGAGAACATCCGGTAATTGAATATGAGGAGTGGAGACATTTCCACTAAAGGATACCGGTAGGCCAATGTTGTCAGCAGTTCGTACTGACGTAAAATGCTGAGGTGTTTTCTTAGAAACAAAATCATCAGTACAGGGTGTCATATGATTGCAACACCCAGAGTCAAAAAGTCATGATTTACCTGATGCAGTTAAGTGTTGAGAATTCATACCCATAGCACCAGACATGATCTGCTCCATGAGTTCCTGATTGCGACGCATCAGTTCCATGAGGTAAGGTGCAGCCATGGTGTGCGACCGGTAGAATCGATCGGTATAAATCGGTAGGGTGAGCGACCGGTATGGACCGGTTGTAGGAACCGGTAGGGTGAGCGACCGGTATGGATGAGGAACAGTAGAGTTCGACCGATAAAATGGACCGGGATTAGACCGGGAAATAGATGCAACCGGTAGAGTTCGACCGGTAAGGTTCGATCGATAGTCTTCGACCGGTAGGATGTTTTCGACCGGTAGAGTTCGACCTGTAAGGTTCGACCGATAGTCTTCGACCGGTAGGATGTTTTCGACCGGTAGAGTTCGACCGGTAAGGTTCGACCGATAGAGTTCGACCGAGAGGTGTTCGACCGACAGGCGTTCGACCGATAGTGTTCGACCGGCTAGGGTTTCAGAAAACAAACCAGCGGCGGCTTCAAACAGATCGATCGATCTGATCTTAAAGAAACAAATCGATTCAAAGCAAAGAAATCGATTTAAAGGGGATGACTCACAAAGAACCAGCGGCGGCGGCGACAAGAGACGGCAAGAGGCAGAAGCGGCGACTGAGAATCGGATGAACAGTGCGATGAACAGTAAAAAAACGATGAATAAACCTACAACTCTGATACCATGTTAGAAGAATAATATGATTGAAGGAGACGATAAATATGCTGAAGATTTGAACCCTCGATATATTGATTGAGAGAAAACGTACAATATAATGAAAGTAAAAATAGCGGCTTAACCTGAACTAGAAGATACAAGAGAAATATATACACAAACTATATGGGCACACGGGCTTGGGCCTAATACACATATGTACATTAACAACCGGGTACGATATGTGTAATGCTACTCGGTTCCTTCGAACAAACGGGTACTATTACTGTACAGATAAAGCGGGAAGGGACATCAAATGGAACCCGATTCTATTTAGTAAACCGGGTAGGATTTGTATATATTGTTTTTATTTAATATGCTACCTGGACATCAAATGGAACCCGGTTCTGTTTAATAAACCGGGTAGGATTTGTATTTTTTTTTAATATAGCATATATTTATATGCTACCTAAAACCTGTTAAAAGACTAAACACAAATAAAAATAGATGCAATATCAACACAATGTTGGAAATCAACAGATTTAGTATTCTAAGTCATTTAAAGTATTTACATGAAATGTATAGACAAAATGGCAACACAATCAATAATTACTCATATAAGTCGAGTAGCTAAATGACAACCAAAACCAGCACAAAAGTTCAAGTCTTGTATGAGAATAAAAAGTGCAACTTACAAAAATGACCTGACAAAAACTTGTTTATCAACAATACTATGTTTCCGTTATTGCAACTTCAAGTGGTGCCAAAAATGGTCAAACGATAAGCCAATATCCACATCAACTGTTTGAACCAAGCGAGCTTCCATAGCAATGACATACGAACTTCAAAATCCCTATAAATGTAATTATTTCACACAGTTATTAAACCGGGATCAATTAGTAACAATGACAAACCAAACTATTACAACAAAAACAAAACATCCGATCCAAATATAAAAGTAATTGCAACATGGAAACTAGGCAGCATAGACCTTGCAAAAAAACTACATGTCGATTCAAAGGTTGTATTTCACGTGTTAATAAGATTTGTAGTCTATCCCCATTTGTCCATAAGTTGTATTTATTAACTGAAGACAAATTAACTGGTAGCATGTTTTCTAGAAGACAACTTGGATGGTCACAAACAAAAACTAATCTGTATGAATCACAAAGGTTTATATATGAATCAGTTGAACTAATTAACAGATTCATATATGAATGTTTGTGATTCATACAAATTCATATATGAATTCATCCCGTGTATTTTACGAAATTACCCATCTACCTTCTATAGACCACACAAGGAATTATCCGGTGCTTCGCGGTTAAAGCCGCAAATGTTGACCAGATGAATGGCTAAGATTACTTCTCTATTTCTCATATATTTACCATTTCTCATATATTTCTCATATATATATATTAAGCCTTCTTTGTATTGAGCTAGAGATATGTTGAATTAATGTGATATCGGTCGGTAGTCATAGCTTCAAAAATGGGGTGTGACAATTTGTTTCTTATCCGCTTTTAAGTTTTTCAATAGGTTTATTGTCGATCATTGTATTTATAGTTAGTTGATGCAAAATAACAGAATAAAAAGTTTACCTTTGTACATACCTTTTATAACCGAACTTTACCAAAACTAGACCTGGCAAAAACTGACACGACACGTTAACCCGACACGAAATAAACGGGTTTGGGTAATACATTTCAACCCGTTTACACGACACGACACGAAAATTAAACGGATAAGGTCAGGGTCAAAGTTTTCAACTCGAAAATGACCCAAATAACCCGTTTATATATATATATATATATATATATATATATATGTGTGTGTGTGTGTGTGTATATATATATATATAAGTTTTCCTTTTAATGCTTTGGATTTTTAGTGTGTTAGATTTGATTATAATTTTGAACTATAAATTTTGGATTTCTAATCCTTTGAATTTTGTATTTGAATTTTTTTTTGGTGAATTTTTTATTTTTAATTTTAATTTTATAAATGTTAAACGGGTTAGGCGGGTCATGGCGGGTTAGGCGGGTAGGGTTAGGGTTGGGATTTTCTGACCCGTTTATTAAACGGGTCAGGTTAGGGTTAGACACTTTCAACCCGTTTAACTTTGAACCCGACACGAACCCGACCCGACCCGACACGTTTGTCAGGTCTAACCAAAACCATTACTGATTTGAAGAAAAAAAAAAGGAAGATAAAATCGACTATTTTTAATTTAAAATAATAAAAATTAATGAATTAAACCTACAAAAGATGCAATCATATTCAATGAATATATATAACAACCAAAACTAAAGGCTGTATTAAAAATAGAGTGTGCTTTAGATGAGTATTTATATAAGTGAAAGGGAACAATTAATAAATTCCCATTCATAGCCCCTGTACCAATATTGCTTTCATATTCCAAATAAAATATTAAATTAACTGATACTCGATCATCAACAAATTTAATCTAGAGTGAATTGTGGATTTGGTCTTTGTGTGGTTTTATGATTTTTTTTATCATGATTCTCATTCTATGTTTATTGTGGATATAGTCCCTATGGTATGTAATATATTGTGGCTATGGTCCCTAAAACTAACACCATTAACTTTTAAGGGTTAAAGGTCTCATATGTCTTACACACTATGGACATAATAGTCATTTTCTTTTTCCCTTTTAATTTATTCTATACATCTTTAAAACAAAATACTTAATTGTGGATTTGGTCCCTATGCATCACTCATCATTTTAAAACACATTTATCATTTCTCTTAAAAAAAATTCATCCTATCTTCATTGTCAAAGTACAAGAAAATTTAATTTATTAAAGTGCAAAAAAACATTACTTGCATTTAAAAGTGACAATTGTTTAAACCCAACATTACATCCCAAAAAAGACAACCTATCAAAATAACAATTGTTTAAACCAATATTACATTCCATTATGTAATTTTATCGGCAACGCCATATAGATGGCAAAATGTGGGTATGAGCTATAAAAAGCTTATGGGCCAAGATTTTATAGAAGTGGACACCTATTGAGTTTTATTAGTTCAAAATCAATAAAGCAAAGAGATACAAACAAGAATTCAAGAAAAATATTGTGAGTGAATCTCATCACCTTATTATCACCATAAAGAGGACCAGAAATAAGAAAGACTTGATATATATTCATAAATAAAACAGAGGTATGTGAAGCAACATTCAAAAACTTAACACCACCATCACAAAAGCAAGTGTACTATATATATATATATATATATATATATATATATATATAAATTAAATTTTCTTGTACTTTGACAATGAAGATAGGATGAAATTTTTTTTAGGGGGCCTTTCATGGGAGTCCCTAGTATTTTATGGTAACCATGAGATCCAATCTTATTCATCCATTTAATTAATCAAAGGTCTAAAATAACTAATATAAATAATACTTAAAAAAAGAATTTTATGCCACTAAATTAGGAAAAAGGGGTAAATTTGTCAAAAAAATATTATAATTAAGTGTGATCTAATTTTGGGCGCTCCGATAATTATGGCATGGAATCAATTGCGATAATCTCAAAATATTGAAACTGTATACATATTTTCTTGATGATATAATAAACCGTGTTACACTGTGGTCTTACAATTTTAAAAGGAAACGAGTTTTGTTACAGCAAATGGGATGTGATACACTATGATCATCTTGCAAAAATCTGATCTCCTTGATGATACAATTTTAAAAGAACATTATGTTACACTGTGATTATTATTGTGATGCACTCAAAGAACATATGTTACACTGTGATTAACATACAAATGTGATACCCATTATGATAAGACGGTAATACCAACTGTGGTACCACTATGATAATTGATACCAACCGTGTTACATTGTGATTACCATACAAAATCATAACCAATCGTAACTGTGAGAACCGACTATTTTGTGGTTTCCATTATTTTCTTGTATATGGTTTCGTGTATGTATATATAGGGTGATACCTTGTGATTGGTTGAATAATCTTGGGTTAACTGTTCTTGCTAAAGCAAACCAACAACAATGAAGATGAATATTTGAAGGTGCACAACCTGAAGATGATACACAGGTGTTGACTATTTGGAATATACTGTGATATCAAAATGTATCACAGTGTGATACATTTTGATAATACTCACATAATAATTCGGCAAACACAAACAGCGATCTCCTTTTCCTAACAACGTCCTTCTTCTCCAACAGCTTCTTCTTTATCCATCAATTTTTCAGACCTGCAAAAAAAAATGGAAACGTGAATGTTGAATAAGTTTGATTTTGATAAATCAATTAGTTGAGTACTAGAAGCGTACTCGCGCAATGCAGCGAGATACATCACGATTTTAATGTTTAATGTTTAATTTTTGTTTTTTATTGATTTACAGTACGATTTTGGATGGTTTTTATTGAGTGATAATGGTTTTTTTATATATAAATTTGTTTAATTTAGGCTTAACAATATAATGTTTTTTATATAAAAAAAATTAAGTAGTTTGTTAAAATTCATTAATTATCTTATATATTTTTTATTTTTTATATTTAAATTGAGATGTTTATCCTGTTTTGATTATGTTTATCAGAATTCAAATTTCATAATTTTAGGATTTGGGTGTTAGAGATAAGGATTTGGGGGGATAAGAATGAAATTTATTAATTAGGGTTAAAAGCATTTAAAAGTAGTACATATTGTTTCGTTAATTATTTTTTAAGAGATTTTAAGTAGATTAGCATTAAATAATAGTACATAATGCTTAATACATCACGATTTTAATGTATATTTTTATTTTTTGTTTTTTATTGATTTACAGTACGATTTTGGATGGTTTTTATTGAATGATAATGGTTTTTTATATATAAACTTGTTTAATTTAGGCTTAACAATATAATGTTTTTTATATAAAAAAAATTAAGTAGTTTGTTAAAATTCATTAATTATCTTATATATTTTAAATTTTTTATATTTAAATTGAGATGTTTATCCTGTTTTGATTATGTTTATCAGAATTCAAATTTCATAATTTTAGGGTTTGGGGATTAGAGATAAGGATTTTGGGGGATAAAGATGAAATATATTAATTAGGGTTAAAAGCTTTACAGATAGTACATTAGATTTTAGTAGTTATTTTTAAGAGATTTTAAGTAGATAGCTTTAAATGATAGTATATAAAGCTTAGTGAGTTGTAATTAAGAGTTTTTTATGTCATCTTTATAATATAGTATAGATTATTAGGAAACGTAATTTTGATTGATTTTGATTGATATAAATATGTAAAATAAAATAATTATTTATTAAACAAAAATTATTCAAATTACCAATATACCCTCAATAATTAATATATAAAAAACAGTAAATAAATTAAAATGATTGTATGAGATTGGATCTCATAGTTACCACGATCTAATAGGGTCTCATTTGATTAGGCCCCATATATATATATATATATATATAAACCATCAAAGAAAAATAAACAATAGTGAAATCACAGTTGAGAGCTTCTTTAATCTATTTTATTTACTTTTTGATGTAGATTTATTTGGTGTGTGTTTGAAGGTGATTTAGTTGCAAATTGATTGGTGTGATGATTTATTTACTCGTCTATTTTGATAGGTTGTGTTTTTTAAGATGTAGTGTTGGATTCAAACAATTGTTATTTTTAAATGCAAGTAATTATTTTGCACTTTAACAAATAAAATTTTCTTGTACTTTGAGAATGAAGATAGGATGAAAAAAAATTAAGAGAGATGATAAATGTGTCTTAAAGATGATGAGTGATGCATAGGGACCAAATCCACAATTTAGCATTTTTTTGTTTTAAATATGTATAAAATAAATTAAAAGAGAAAAGAAAAATGACTATTATGCCCATAATGTGCAAGTCACATGAGGCCTTTAATTCTTAAAAGTTAAGGGTGTTAGTTTTAGGGACCCTAGTCACAATATATTGCATACCACAGGGACTATATCTACAATAAACATAGAATAAGGATCATAGTCAAAAAAATCACAAAACCACAAGGACCAAATCCACAATTCACTCTTTAATCTAATATCTTTGGTTTTAAAATATTGTAAAAGGTATCTTCAAAAGCTATATTAAAATGTATTCTAAAAAAAATAGAAATCGTTAAACATGAAAAAAAAAATCTAAAACTTGATATTGAGGATAGATGTATATTTTTTTTTAACTGTCTAGAGCATCTTCAAATAAGTTTTTTATAATTTCTCTAAAAAAACAAAACAAGTCAAAATATCTAAAAAGAAATTAAGGGGTTGTTTGTTTACCTCTTAATGATTTCATTAAGAGGTGAATCTGGTTTGACAAAAAAATAGTCTGTCTCTTAGTGGTTCCAAAACCCTTTGAATGATTTTGTATCATGGGCCTCCCTTAACCATTAAGCGCCCTGATTTCATTCTGAATACTTACCAAACAATCACATTTCATTTAGCATTATATCATAGGATCCTCTTAATTTTTATCCACTAAACCATTCAGCAATTGTCAAAGAGCCCCTAACTCCAACAGATTTTCTATTTTAAAGATTTCAACATTCATTATGTTATTAAAATATTCTATAAATTTATCATCTCAATACACTTTTAAAATGAATTTATATAAAATTATAATAATAATTCAATCTCATTTGTGATAATGAACATAAAAAAGTAATTTCCCTCTCTGCACATCATTTTTATAGAATTCTTTAAACTTGGAGTTTTCACCAGTTTCTTTCTTTATTTTTTTATTTTTTTGGTAACCGTGGGTTTCCGGGCCAGTTTACGCGCACCAACTAATCCCCGGGCAACCACAAATGACCCGGAGTCATCGCAGATGAACCTCCATGGCCACAAGAGCTTTGGCAACGCCTGGATTTGAACCCTGGGTAGATGAGATCTTCCACTACATCCCCCAAAGGCTTTACCAGTACGTCACAACCCAAGTGGTTGAGTTTCTTTATTTTAAAAAATAATATAGAGAATATGTTTGAGCAAAATAGTTAACTAAAACCTTATTTTGTCTGTTTTAAAGAACCTGTTCTTAGGTAAATAAAATTGAATGTGTTATTATTTTTTTCTAAAAATATATTGAAATGATAAATTTATATAATATTTTAATAATATAATTAACGTTACAACTGATGAAATAAAATAGATATTTGAAGTTGGATATAATTACTTTTAAAAATATTAATTTTAAATATTTTATTTTTAAAATATTATAGTATAGCTATTGCAGATACTCTATTATTTTCTACGTCGTTTTAAAAAATACAATATTTTAAATAACGGGTAAGGTCCCTAGAAAGAATCTTTAGCGATGGGCGTCCCTATAATTTCATTTTTATAACAGATATGGTCCCTCTTACTAATCCTTTTAGGGGGTGTTTAATTGTGGCTTAATGAGCTTAATGACAAAAGGGGCTTATTCGTACAGACGTTTGAAGGTGTTTACTTGGGGCTTAATGGCTTATTTGCACAAACAAAAATAGCTTATTCATAAAGTAGGAAAGGGGGTGTTGTCCCCATTAAGACAAAAAAAAATGACTCCCCAACCCCTAATCTCCTTCAACCACGCCTCATTCAGAAAGATGCAGATTGTGGAAATCGACCCACTTTTTTACTCTCCATCTCCGGCAATCGACCCATCTCCGACAATTAGAAAGATGCACATCTGGAAATCGATGTCTGATTGTTGCTCTCCATCTCCGACAATCGACCCACTTTTTTAAAATCTGGAAATCTATATCTGATTGTTGCTCTCCATCTTTAGCGATAGTCTGATTGTTGAAATCTGGAAATCGACACCACCATCTGGAAATCTGGTGAAATCTTCAAATCTTATTGTTTTTTTGAAGTGGGTTTGGCGTCAAATTTGTTGGATGTTAAGAATCGTTTCTATGGATTTTGGTTCGATTAGTATCAAATTTGTTGGATGTTAAGAAAATTAGTATTTTTATGTGTTTGTATATCGATTTCAACATGGAATTTTGCTTCTATGGACGTTCTCATTGATTTTTATGTGTTTGTATATTGATTTTTACATCGATTTCTTGCCATCTGTTGATTCAGAAAGATGCAGTCATTATCAAATTGGGCATAATACATATTGAGGGTAAATTGGTCATTTCCTTCATTCAGACTGTTGATTCAGGAAAAAAGTAAACAACACTAATTTATCCGAACAGACAAATTTATCCATACAGGACTTAATAAAAAAATTGGTAAAAAGCCCCTTAGTTAAGTTTTCGTTAGTGAGGGGCAATTTTGTCTATTCACTCTCCTCTCCCTCCACTTTAATTTTCAATAACGTATTTGGTCCATCAAACTATATTTCTTTTTATAACAGATTTGGTCCCTCAAAACTATTTTTCATCATTATAAAAGATTTGGTCCTTTAAACTATTTTTCATTTTTATAATAAATTTGGTCTCTCCCTTCATCTTCATTTTTATGATTTGGCTCCTCCCTATAATCAATAAAATTTAGTGGCACACAAAAATTTATCTTCTAAATTTAATGAGTAAAATAATTAAATAAAATTTAAAACTTAGATTTTACAAAAATATTTATCTTTCCAGAAACATTACTCCATAAAATCTTTTAGATTAAATAAAACATAATTGTGATAAATGTTTTCTTTTAACTAATTGAAAATTAAAAAGAAAGTTTTAAAACTAAATACCTGACAATCTGTTAAATAATAATATATAAAAATATAAATTCAAGTAATTTATAAAAAACTAAATAATATACAAAAACAAATAGTATAGTTATAATATGCAGAAGATATATATTTGTGTCATCAAATTTTATTAATTAAAAAGAACCAAATCCTAAAAATGAAAGTTGAGGAATGAACCAAATCTGCTAAAAAGTAGTATGATTCAAATATGTTATAATGATGAAAAGTAGTTTGAAGGACTAAATCTATTATAAAAATTAAAAGTAGTTTAGAGAGAGAGAGAGAGAGAGGTGAATAAATAAAATTGTCTTTTTACTAACGGAAACTTAACTAAAAAATTTAGTAGGAGGGATCATATTTGTTATAAATACGAAACAATAGGAATGTCCCTCATTAATAATTCTTTTTAGAGACCTTACTTGTTAATTTATATAAGAGTAAACTACGATTTTCGTCCCTGTGGTTTGATGTTTATAATGATTTTCGTCTCTGGTCTTTCAAAACTGGTTTTTTAGTCCCTATGTTTTCTATTTATTTCCATTTTCATCCCTCCATCCAATTTTATTTAAAATTAAATGTTAATTCTTTTAAAAATTGAATAAGCAATTTACATATTTGGTCCTTATGGTAAATAAAGTTTTACATTTTTATCCTAGTTTACATTTTTTTTTACTTTTTCTTTATTTATTGTATTTCATCAAAACATTTATTTTTCTATTAATTATTGTTGGTCCCAGATGACCCAACAATTATATTGTATATTTTCGTAATTATTATAACTTTAATTATAAAAATAATCAAATAATTTTGTTAAAAGTACTGATAAATACATGATTTTTTGTTCAAACTACAAGGTTTAAATCACTTAAAATTAATATTTGATATATGTTGATTTATTAAAGCTTTTTATTTATTTTAAATTGTCATTGGAAAAAATTTAATAAAATTCGAGAAAAAAATAGTCTTATTTTATAACAACCGGTTGTTTATTGTTAAATTCATTTTACTCCCACTATTCCATATTTTCATTAAACTTTATTTTATTAATTAATCAAATTTGTTTAATATTTAAAATAAACATACACACACACACACACACATATATATATATATATATATACATCAATGTTCTAAATAACATGAGATTTAAGTCTTGTGTTTGACGTCACGTTAATTTTGTGGCATGTCATGGCTTATTGCATGATTTTTGTAACATCATATTGAAATCTTCTTATCCTTTTATCAGGGACGAATGTACATACAAATTAGAGGAGGGAAGGGCCCCCATTGAATGGGAAAATTAGAGAATTTTTTTAGGTAAAAGTATGTTCCTTTTTTAAATTATACCTTTATTCCCCCAGTAATTTTTTGTTTGGGACCCCATCAACCAAAAAAATACATCGAAACCAACCAAAAAACACTCTTCAAATTAACTAAAAAAACCTGAAAAAGTCTCTCAAAATCGACAAAAATGCTTAAAAATCCGTTGAAATCGACCAAAAAAACTTTAAAAATCCCTTAAAACGGTAGATTTAAGCTAAAAAGCACCGAAAAACTTTACATACATTTAATCTACCTTAAAAGGTGCCCCCAATAGGAAAAAATCCTATATCCACCGTTGCTTTTTATTGTCTTATTATTTGTTTTTAATATATAACCTAATTTAAAATGGTATGTGTTTGTGTGTGTGTTTATGTGTGTGTATGTTTTATTCAAATACTAAACAAACTTGATTAATTAATATAAAATAAAGATTAAATGAAAATTTAGAATAGTTGGAATAAATTGCATTTAACAAAAAACAATCGGTTGTTATAAAATAATATTATTTTTTCTCGAATTTTATTAAACTTTTTTCGATGGTAGTTTAAAATAAATAAAAAACTTTAATAAATCAACAGATATAAAATATTAATTTTAAGTGATTTAAACCTAGTAGTTTGAAAAAAAATATCATGTATTTATCAGTATTTTTAACGAAATTATTTTATTATTTTTATAATTAAAGTTATAATAATTACGAAAATATACAATATAATTAATAGAAAAATAAATGTTTTGATGAAATACAATAAATAAAGAAAAACTAAAAAAAATGTAAACTAGGATAAAAATGTAAAACTTTATATACCATAAGGACCAAATATGTAAATTGCTTATTCAATATTTAAAAGAATTAACATTTAAGTTTAAATAAAATTGAATGGAGGGATGAAAATGGAAGTAAATAGAAACCATAGAAACTAAAAAAGCAGTTTTGAAAGACCAGGGACGAAAATCGTTATAAACATCAAACCATAGGGACAAAAATCATAGTTTACTCTTTATATAAACTGCATGGACCATATTTGTATTTAACTCCTTTTTATTAGAGTTAAATACAAATTTGGTCCCTGTGGTTTACAAATATTAATGATTAAGGTCCCTCAAAGAAATATTTAACGAATAACGTCCCTCTATTTTTCATTTTATAACACGTAGGGTCCCTCTTAGTAATATTGTTAAATAACGTGTATTTAAGTAGGGGTAAATTTGTCCATTCATCTATTATAGGTTTGGTAACATATTTGGTCCCTCCTAAGGGATTAAAAAACCCTTTTATAGTTTGTAACATATTTGATCCCTCTATGAATTTAAATAAGAAGTTAAATGCAAAATTGATCCCTATGGTTTACAAAAACTAACAAGTAGCATCCCTTAAAAATTAAATTTCATTAATCTCCAAACCTGCACTGGCATTTTTTGGACACAAGTCACAACTACTGTTTGGTTAACTTAAAAAAATTATTAATAAAGACAAACTAAATAAAACCATGCACATATACAAGGCCATAACTCAGGCACATGCAAAGGACGGGAACCTTAACTTATAAAATTTTAATTTTCTTTTGTTCAAAACTTGATGTAATTATCCCTTCTTAACTTTTTTGTAGCTAATTGTTGCTATTTTGGCATTATTTTTTGTAGCAGCTTTCATGTTGGTTTTGTAGCTGCTGATTTGAGGTCATTTTTGTAGTAGCTTTTAATTTAGAGAACATATGAAATCACCACTTGGTTGTCGCCATCCAACGTCTTCTTTTATGTTGACCAAATATTTATATTTTATGGTGTGATACTTTTTATTTAATTTGTTTTTATTAATCGTCTTCTTTTAAGTTAACCAAGTAGTGGTTGTGACTTGTAAGTTTAAGACTTGTCTTCATGCTTCTATCCAAAAAATGCTAGTGCTACTACTAGGTTTGGAGATTAATGAAATTTAATTTTTAAGGGATGTTACTTGTTATTTTTTGCAAACCATAGGAATCAATTTTGCATTTAATTTCTTATTTAAATTCATAGAGGGACCAAATATGTTATAAACTATAAAATGATTTTTTAATCCCTGAATTTTAGGAGGAACTAAATATGTTACCAAACCTAGAATAGATGAATGGACAAATTTACCCTCACTCAAATACATGTTATTAAACAGTGTTACTAAGAGGGACCCTACGTGTTATAAAATGGAAAGTAGAGGGACGTTATTCGTTAAATATTTCTTTGAGGGACCTTAGTCGTTAATATTTGTAAACCACATGGACCAAATTTGTATTTAACTCTTTTTATTATTACTTATTTATTAGAGTAAATTACGTTTTTCGTCCCTGTGGTTTGTTAAAAATTTCGGATTTCGTCCCCGTGGTTTCAAATTTCGGTTTTCGTCCATATGGTTTGCAATTCATTTCTATTTTCGTCCCTTAGGCCAACATACTAGTTTTAAGTATGAAAAACTAAAATGGAAATGAATTATAAACCATATGGATAAAAAAAATAGTAAAATTTAAATCATAAGAAGGAAAGAGGTAAAGATTATAAACCATAGGGATGAAAATTGTAATTTCAAAACCATAAGAACGTAATTAGAAATTTTTAACAAACCATAAGGACTAAAAATGTAATTTACTCTATTTATTATGAGCAATTTATCTATACTATATTATAAAAACGACATAAAAACTCTTAATTACAACATTTTAAACATAAGTTACAACTAATTAAAGTCAATTACTTAATTTACAATTTCTTAATGCTTTGATACAACATATTATTACCCTCTCCCCAATCGTTTCCTTCTTCTTCTTGCTTCAGACTTCCAAACCCTAGTCATA
The DNA here is from genome assembly GCA_023525745.1 of Arctium lappa. NCBI lineage: Eukaryota > Viridiplantae > Streptophyta > Magnoliopsida > Asterales > Asteraceae > Arctium > Arctium lappa. The sequence continues at coordinate 171,740,189 of CM042047.1, forward strand.
CCACAAATCAGACTAAAATCAGTTTGCTCTGACTTCCAAAAGTTTCACAAATTCAACGATTTTTGTAGGCTGAATACGTATTTAGTTTGCTAGTTGTTCTATTGATGAAGCTTGTCGGTTCGACGACGACCACCAGCCGACCAGAAGTCCTCCGCCGCTGCTGCTGCCTGCCACCATTCGGCTCTCTCATCTCCGCCACAGACCACGGCTAGTATTCATTCGACCAAATTAGGGTTTCCAAATTCCAATTGAAGTTGTCGAAATTAGATTAAGTTTCATATCTGAATCCTTTAGCTAACCATTTGTTTGCACAAATTTGCAATCGTTTACTTGATTAATGTCTTCCTTTTGTAACCGAAAATTCACAGGGAGTTGTGAAGGAGAAGCTCTTATGCGAAAATTCCAATTCAATGGTTAGCTAAAAAGTTCACTTTGCTGCATAAATCACGCCTATTATTGGGGATGGAACATATTTCAAGCATTTGAAAAGAATTCTCGTGTGGAGGCTGGATATGTTGGATTGAAGGATGTAAGTAGACTCATTTTTTAAGATTGTCCATTAGGTTCTAGAGTTAACTTGCCTTATTATGCATCAAATACAATGAAGGCAACAATGGTGCTCTGATTTTGCTTGTTGGCACCTTTTTCATTTGTAATGGTCGGTTTGGTGATGTTAAGTTATATGTTTGATTTTGTATTTGCAGGTGAACACAAGTGTGAAAGACAATATTATGTAGAGCTTCTTTCTTGCATAAACACTGAAATATTTGTATCTTCTATTCTCGCCGCCTTCACTTATATCTTTATGGAATACTTTAAATTAAAATTATACGTAAAATTAAAATAGTTTTTATTTTGTTTTAGGCTTTGCCGAATCAGCAAACCCGAGTTTCAACCTTGTAATTGTCGACGATGGTGGAACCGGTAAAAGTTTTAAATTAGTTTTTATATTTGCTTGTTGTTGTTGCTACTTTTTTCAATATATCAAATACTAATTAAGTAATCATCATGATTCATGACGTAGATGAATTAGTACCGTCGTCACTCGAACCATGTGCACTACCGGATACACATAGAAACTATATGCATCTCTTTAGTTAATCAGGATCCTATTTAAATATTCACCGTATTGACAAATCACCATTGTAACATATAATGTTTAAAAGTACCCGTCGCTTAATTGCACACACTTACCTGTGGCTTGCTCTCTCGTGCCTTTTAAATTTTCGCTTTACAGGAACAACCTCTCTACCTCTCGGGTTAAGTCTTTGGGTAGAAGGCCTGCTTTCACACCCCACCCCCCCCCCCCAAAAAAAAAACCGTTACCTCTGGGGATTTATTGGGTTTGCTTGGGTTGATTTGGTTTTGTTTTACCATTGTAACATACTAAACATATAATCAAATCGTACTATACGGTTCCATACAATTTACTTTTGATACCTTGGCTTATGTAGTTGTTTTTCTGGATATATGTTTAGAGTTTGTTGATCCAAAACTTATGTGTATCTACATGCATAGAAATGATTTTTGGTTGGTATAAGGGGAAACCAAACCAAATGACCTCAATCAAAGTAGCGTCTTGGGGGTGAAAGGGGAAGTCATAACTAAAGACTAATGGTACAGGACATTGTTCTCATGATTAAAATCAGAACCAAATACAAAAAACAACTAAAACATTCAATTAATCCATATGAAAAAATCAGTAGCTCTTAAGTTTGTGTTTCTGGTCATATTCAAAGCAGGTGTCTTCTTCTACCCGTGATGTCTTGCCATAATGTTTTTTGCTTGGGGTTATTTTTCATGATTATATCATTTATATTAGAGAAGAATACAAGGCCTAATGAGGCTTTCTAAACCTTCTTTCTCTATGAACTTAAGAGGTGGAGCCACAATATGCTGGCGCGAGAATAAAGGGAGATGTAGTAACTCTAGAATTTATGAAGAAAATGATGGATGACTTCAAGAATCAGAAATGCTTACATAAGCGGTATGTTTACGAAGTTCTTATAATACTCTAGCTTCCCTCTTAGTCTTTGATGTTCATGTTGTAGGTATGCCTTCCAGATTGTTTTAAAGACCATGGAAATTCTAATGGCCTTGCCATCTCTTGTTGACGTAAAGGTTCCAAATGGAAAGCATTTCACAGTTTGCGGTGATGTATATGGTCAGGTAATTTGAGTCTTCTGTTTCCTTTGCAAAATGCTCTGTTTGAGCTCTTAGTATGGTATACATGGAATAGAAGGGTGGAATAAGTACACTTGGAACAGAACAAGGATAGGGAATAAATTTGACAGTATTTTAGAATATTTGGAAATTTGTTGAACTTATTTTCCCAGGTTGTTGCAATAGAAACCTTCCTTGAATAGCCTGCTATAAATTGTGACATTTTTTGTGGGTAACTGTGGGTGTCTGGACGAGCTTGCACGCACCTCGACTATTCTTATAGGGCCTTGAAGAAACAGCCAGGAAAATCCCTTTAGGAGACTCGAACTGGCCACCCATGGGGAGAAACCTAGCCTAGCCTTTCTCTTGCATCATATCGTTATTTAAATTTACTTTGTTGAAAATTCTTTCTTATCTAATCATCCTATTATTGGTTTACACCATTTGCTTTTTTGGGAATAGAACCATTAAAAGAGGTTAATCTAAATGCAGGGTGCAAGCAAACCAACGAGCAGGACGAGCCGGAATAACAAGACCTGGGAAGTGCTATCGTCTATACCCGTCTGCTGTTTACCATGATAATTTGTTGGATGCTACAGTTCCTGAAATACAACAGTCTTCTCTAGCATTGGACCTTCCTGATATTGATATTCTTAAATTCGATTTTCTTGATGCACCTTCGTGTAAGTCCTTTTCTACGAATTACTATCTAATGGATTATGTTAGAGTCTTCTACCAGCTAATAGGATGACATATCATGGCTTTTCTACAGTGGTTGTGCAATGCTGATAAATCTTGTCACGAGCCACGGTTGAGATTGAAGTACCTAATCTGAGTTCATTTGAGGTGATGCAATTAGGATTAGTAGAACTTTGAAATTGTGTTCTTGGAACATGCTCATATAACTGCATATTGTAGTGATCTGTGCATAGAAAATTATTTGTTAATTGCAGATTTGTTGCTTGTGACATCGAACAGGATAAATGTAAATACATGAATAGAGTGGACACACATAAGTCGTTATCAAGTGCCGAGAGGGAATACGAAATTCATAAGTTTGAGGTAACTTTGTTCTTATTACTCCAACAGGATCACAAATTGTGCTAGATTTAAAATGACTGTTTGATAGATAGTTTGAATGGGCAATCCTGAATATCTGAAAATTACCATTTTTATCTTTATGGAATACTTTAAATCAAAATTATACGTAAAATTAAAATAGTTTTTATTTTGTTTTAGGCTTTGCCGAATCCACAAACTGTTGATTACCCGAGTTTCAACCTTGTAATTGTCGGTGATGGTGGAACTGGTAAAAGTTTTAAATTAGTTTTTATATTTGCTTGTTATTGTTGCTACTTTTTCAATATGGTATGTGGACACTCATAATTCTATTTTGTTTAAACATATATATCGGGTTTTATTTGTTAATTATGAGTTGCATTAAGTTACAACCTTGGGTCGGTCTTCGGGTCGGTTCGGGTCCAGGTTTACGGGCATACCAGTCTATGGGTATGCGGGTTCGGTCTTGACCGGGCTTAGTCGTACCTGGGCGGGTCCAGTCCATTTGGGCTGGGTTGGGTCGCCATGGATTAGTCGGTGCTGCCCAATTGGATGCCCGGATACCGCGGGTGCATGTGTGTGTGGGCATAGCCCAAGTTGCCGTACAAAAAAATATATAAAACAATAAAATAAAATCAACTTGAACATAGAATAGAGAGAAGCAGGATCAAGATTATGGGTTTTAGTTGTCAACCTCGAAATCAAGATGTATCCTGCCGCTTTGCACGGATACATAACTAGTACTTTCAAATTAAAAAATCCTAATTCTAAGAAGTAATGAGTATTAAATAAATAAGGGTAAATTACGTTTTTCATTCTCATGCTTTATTAAACATTGCTACTTTTATTTTGTGATTTAGAAATTACTATTTTTATGTTTATAGTTTATATTTAATTATTGTTTTCATCTTTAGTTTCTTATAATTTAAAATTTATCGTTGCTTTCATTTATGTGATTTACATTTCACTGTTATTTTAGTTCATCATACGTAAAGGTATAAATCAGCTTTAGAGCATCTCCAACAGCTATATAAAATAGAAAAAAGTGAGATTTTAGAAGAAAAAAAAATTCTCCAAGAGTTATGCTATATCTATACTATATTATAAAAACGACATAAAAAACTCTTAATTACAATATTTTAAGCACAAGGTATAACTAATTAAAGCCAATTACTTAATTTACAATTTCTTAATGCTTTGGTACAACTTTTCCAAGCACAGTATCTCACATAATCATCAATTTGTGGAATGGATACTTATTTATTAATATAAATATTTGTTTTTTTGTGGAGGATTTTATAAAATAGATTTTATATTAGCATAATCTATTTTAAATGTAGATTTTACATTTAAATCTATATTAATGAAATGTAATATAAAATCTTTTTTCTTCCGTATTTTTTTATATTACATCTCATAATGATTTTTTCATATTTTATTTTATAAAATATTTTTCCATATTTTATTTTATAAAATATTTTTACATAATGAGATGTAATATAAACTTTTTTTTCTTCCGTATTTTTTTGCTAATATAAAATCTAATAAATTAAAAGAAGAAAAAAAGAAGGCTGATATGAATAAAAAATAAAAAATAACGAGATACACTAATAAATTATCGTATTTTTTAAAATAAAAATATTTCGCAATACTTTCCAAATTAACTAAGTGTAAAGAAAATAAAATAAAAACGATGTAGATATAAAAATATTTTTCCATATTTTTAATATATTTACATTTAAATGTAAAATCGAAAATGAAAATAAAAGATTTTAAAATATTCTCTACATTCACTATAAATATATATAGCTTCTCTATGTAGAAAATGAAAATAAAAGATTTTAAAATATTCTCTACATTCACTATAAATTTATATAGCTTCTCTATGTATCATCCGAGTACAAGAAGAAGACGAACGGTCGGGTGTCAATGGCGGAACCTGCAACTGAACAAAAAATATTCCACTATATTTTTGTTTCTTTGAAAAACTACTTTTTTATATTTTATTTTATTTACCGAGATTTTTTTATATTTTTCAAAATCCACAATCATATTTTTCGAAGTAAGGGAATAAGATATATATACATATCTTTATTTTTATCGACTAATACTATGAGGTCTTGAAGTCAATAGTCAGATAAATTTTCAAGTGGTACTGAGTGAATTTGAACTATATCAGTTGAGTTGCCGGTTACAAAAGATAGAAATCATTTATTTTCTTTGTCATATTTGATGTGGGTTGAATGTTGTTAATTAATTTACAGATTTATACGTTCAAAGTGATTGTCAAGTGTTGTCGAGGAGGTTTCAGAAAAATTGCAAAATCTGTAAAAACGTATGTTCATATTTATAATTATTTCAATAATAGTGATATGTTGTGAGACATGTCATTTGAGTTTTAAATAATATAATACAAAATTATTACCAATATTATTACACAAACTCAAAACAACAAACGATTAAGAATATATGCAAGTTAACCACTTATGAAAATACATTCGTTTTTCACATTGTATTTCATTAACTGTTAACAGAGAAATTACGTTTCATTTTAACTCGGTTCAATATTCCAACAAAAAATTTATCATTCCGTGCAATGCACGGAACCAACACTAGTCATATTTAAAATAGAGAAAAGAGGAGAGAGAATGTAAAATCTCCAAATTTGGAGAAATTTCTAAAACCCTATATTGAAGAGAGAGAAATAATATTTAATTATTTTCTACCAATAAGAGACATTGAAGTTGTATGTTTAGGAGAGAGAAATAATATTTTATTAATATAATTGATGATAAAATTACTAAAATAAAGTAGCTATTGGAGTTGGTTGTAATTTCTCTTAGAGATTTCAATTTTTTATACTCTATTTTAAAAATAATATAGCATAGCTGTTGGAGAGCTCTTAAATACTAAATTAACAACAAATTTCAAACTATAAATATGAAAATCGTTATTTTAAAATTACGTATATAAAATCCACAATTTTTAACAAACCATAACGATTAGAAACGTAATTTACGCAATAAGCGACAAAAAAAAATTGAAAACCATTGGCGAGGTAATGAGTGGTGTCGCTTTCAAACAAACATGAATTATACGAAATGGGACCCACATGGGTCCCATAACAATCATTAACCTCTCAAACCTTAACAGGTGTCGGCCGGAATCTATGGTTTCACCGTCACCGGCTACCGGTCAGGTCTTTCAGGTCATTAAAAAAATTGACCATTGATCCTGACCCATTAATTAAAAGAGTAAATTACGTTTTTAGTCCTTGTGATTTGTTAAAAATTTCTATTTTTGTTCTTATTGTTTTGAAATTATGATTTTCATTCCTATAGTTTATAATTCATTAATTTTTTAGTCTATATGATTTAAATTTTATTTGCTATTTCATCGTCATAATTTATAATTCATTTCAGTTTTAGTCCTTCATACTTAACGTTGTGTTCTCTAATCCAAAGGGAAAAGAAAAGAAAGGAAGAGAAAATAAAAGGAAAGGAAAACAAAATTTTCATTTGTGTTCTCGAAAGAGAAGGAAAAATGAGTAGCTTTTCATGTTCTTGAACATGAGAAAAAAGAAAACAATATTTCATTTTTACAAATATAACCTTTAAAAATATGTTTTTTATAATGAAATGCTACGTGGTTTTGTAATTTTAATAATTTTAGTAATTTTTTTAATTTAATTTCTTTCATTTTCTTTCCTCTCACATTTGAGAGGAAACTTTTGTTAGGAAATTTATCATTATTTTCCTTTCGTTTTGCTTCCTCTCTCCTAATTTTTTTTTCGAGAACACGAGTTTTTTTTACTTTCCTCCACTTTTCCTCCCTTTCGTTTCATTTCCTTCGTAAAAGGAGTTTCAATAACACAACGTAAAGGTAGCGTTTTGGCCTCAGGGATGAAAATATAAATGAATTATAAACCATAGAGACAAAAACCAAAATTTCAAAACCACATAGACAAAAACCGCAATCTTTAACAAATCACATGGACGAAAAACGTAATTTACTCTTAATTTAAAAAAATATTCGGACTCTGTTTTTCAATAATAACCAAAAAAAATCGAATCAAACAAAAAAGTAAAAGAGCATCATCAACAGCAGCAAAAAAGAAACCTCAATAATTTGAAGTCGACGCCGAATACCATGGGCAGTGGGCTAAGTCCACCAACTCCACCATTTTTCAATTCTTGATTTCGCCCAAAATCCCCTTATAAACCCTTTTCAAATTCTCCATTTTTCTTGTATGTTAATTGTTAGCCATGGTTACTGACAAGAAAAGACGTCCGGTGATCGGGAAATTGATCACTCCCGGACTCCGATCAGGTTTTCCGGAGGTGGGGACGAGCCCAACGACTCCATTTGAGTTCAAAGTTTTGTCACCAAGAGGGATGATTCATTGTGATATGAGTGGGATTGGACTTGGTATAGTAGCCGCACTTGAAAATATTCCGGCGAAAAATACCACTTTCGATCGCCGGAACCCGATAGGATCCGACCCGGTTTCCGTGAATCAAGATGAAGAAGAGTATACGATAGTTACTCGTCGTAAAGCAAACGAATCGTACACAAAAGTGTACCATGGCGGATTTGTGACCAACCAAGGGATTGAAATCAGATCGCCGGCGAGCATTTTTGACATATCGCCGGCGAGATTTGATGATGTGAAGGTGGCTGAAACTTCTGGTTTTTTGAGTTCATGTTTCTTGTGTAACAAAAGATTGCATGGTAAAGATATATTCATGTACAGGTAAAACTTAAAAATCAAATCTTTGGTTTTCTTTTAAAGATTTTTTTCTTTTTTTGGAAGGGTGTTTTTTAGCAAATTTTGACTGTAAGACATCAATAAAACAGCTGTCACAATTGTTGTGTACGACCGGATTTGAACCCTGGAATATGGGATATTCCACCACAACCCCCAAGGCCTTAACAAATACGCCACAACCCTTTGGTTTTCTTTAAAGATTTCTTGATGAGAATTCAGATAACATGATTATGGTGGTTTTTGGAACAGGGGTGAGAAAGCATTTTGTAGCCCAGAATGTAGGAGCAGGCAGATAGGGATGGATGAGAAAAGAGAGAAATATTGTAGCTCAGAAGCTGAATCTAATAAGTCTCCGAACAATGGTTGCCATAGTCGCGAGATGTTTGCAACTGGGATTTACGTGATTTAGCCGGAAAACAAACCGGTGCAGCAATCGATGACGACCGGGCGGACACCGTATATGTAACACCCAATATTGTAATGGGTATGATGAGTTTGTATGTTTATAACATAAGAGGAAAAGAGTAAAGAATTTCTAACACTACCATGTTCAAGAATTCAAGATTCTCTTTGTTTAATTCTTGAATTTGGATGCTGTATATTCAGCCATTCATATATGAATATCGTCTTTAAACACCCAGAACAGAACGAACAAGAGAAGAAAAAAAAAAGGTTACATTTTGTCATTAGTTTGTCTAAATGAATTTGCATGTTTATAACATAAGAGGAAAAGGGCAAAAAAGTTTCTAACACTACCATGTTCAAGAATTCAAGATTCTCTTTGTTTAATTCTTGAATTTGGATGCTGTATATTCAGCCATTCATATATGAATATTGTCTTTAAACACCCAGAACAGAATGAATAAGAGAAGAAAAAAAAGGTTGAATCTTGTTCATTAGTTTGCCATTTAGACAACAGAAAATACACATGCTAATGCTACATATATCCATATACATCCCTCAAAAAGGTTATATAATGATAATCAGAAAACAAGAAAATCCCAATCTTTAATAACTTTAAACAGTGGTAAAAAAGAAGAGCATCCTATCTAATGTTGGTAATTCTAGATATAGTTCCCCAACTCACTCTGTTTGAAACTGTTATTAGTTATTACTGGTAGTACATAGGGGCTTGTGTAGCGGCGATTCCGGGGTAACCACCGTCGTAGATTGCTCCCTGGCTAGCGGCAGCACCCATCTGTTGATGCATCAGAGCCTGCAAACCGCCCATTTTACTCAGCGCCAGCTGCCGTTCGTAAGCTGCAAGATCTGTGGCTGAGAAACCTAGCATATTTCCGGTCATTGGCAGCGGCAGCGGGGTTGAGCTGCTTCCTGGAGGTGTCGGTTTGCTACCCCATGAACACTGTTGCACAAGAAGGTTGAATCGTATCATGTAAACCCCATAGGGCTTTCACAAATGTAAATACCACAGCAAATATGTTTGTTGGCAGCTTAATGGGACTCACAGCTTATTCGGTCAGTTGTTTATAAATGTTTGGTGGTGGCTTAATGATATAGAAAGTGGCTTATTCAGTAAACTTCTAGGGGGGAGCTTTATGCATAAAGTCATCTTTTTTCAGAACCTGCCACTCCCAACTAAAAAACACGCTCCTTTCATTTATGAAAAAGACCCTCCTAAACAAAAACCTTCCCAATCTATGCAGACAGATTAATCCATACATGACTTTATGGAAAACCAACCAAACAGCCAGTCTGATGTATATACAACCAAACAGTTGTGCGCCCTATGTAAAGGTGTTGCAATACGGTGATATGATGCTTTTTGAGCGTCCTAACAATTTCGTCCCATAAGGCAGTCTATTACGCTGTGTTCTCGAAACTATTTTTACGAAGGAAAGGAAAGGAAATGGAGGGAAAGGGGAGGAAAGTAAAAAAAAATTGTGTTCTCGAAACTTTTTTAGGAGAGAAAGGAAAGGAAACGGAAGGAAAATAATGATAAGTTTCCTCCCAAATGTGGGAGGAAGGGGAAGGAAAGGAAATGAAAGAAATTAAAACCATTTAAAAAAATTATTGAAATTATTAAAATTACAAAACTATCCAATCTTTCATCATAAAGAATATATTTTTATAAGGGTATATTTGTAAAAATGACATCTTTCCTTTCCTTTACTTCATTTTCCTTCCCTTTCGAGAACACAAATGAAAATTTTATTTTCCTTTCATTTCTTTTCCCTCCATATTAGAGAACACAGTTGAGACATTTGGACATATTTAGTGAAATGTTTCTGACCAATCACAATACATGGTAACTCCATAAACATACCTTGAGTGGCTTGCCATAGAGAATTCGAGCGTTTCCTAACTGAATAGCCCGAGCTGCCTCAGCATGGGAGCTGTATCGTATGAAACCAAAACCTTTATCTCGTTGAATACGAACATCTTCAATAACACCAGCACCAAGAGCATGAAAATGGCAGTGGAGATCGCCTGACGTAACCTACAATATAATTTGCTCGTTGGTAAGTAGGAACCCTACGAACTAAAATACATCCGGCTCCCATGAGTGGAGGTCAGGTATGCATTCACCCCCCCCCCCCCCACCCCCCCTCAAAAAAAAAAAAAAAAACTCGGGGTGGGATTTACTGGGCTCGTTTGGTTTAGTTTATCACGGAAAATGAAAAAGAAAAAAAATGCTAACCTCCGGAGCCAGATTGCCAACATAAACAGTAGTGTATTGAGGATTGTTTTCGGGAGCATCTTCGTTGGTCTTTTCTTGACCATCATCTGCAGGTATAAGCAAATGTCAAAATATATATATATATATATATATATATATATATATATATATATCATACGAATGTAAGTAAAGAAGTTGACTTGATGATTCTAAAAACGAGCAATGCCTAGTTTTGCGTAACGGGCATATCATACACTTTCATGGGTAATATAGGATCGTTACATAAACCAGAACGTCGGTGTTGTACATTTTTTCAAGATTTTGTATATGAATTTCTAAGGAAACTATACCTGATGTTCCGTTTGTCAATTCGACAACACTTTTGGCGTCTGATCCAGCACCCTTTGCTGCCCAGTTGCATCGAATTTGCCTACTTCCAAGCCACTTTCCTACAATATAAACCGAGATCAATAACACCCAAAAAAAAACAGAATACATCTATTTTACAATCCCGTAAATCCTCACCATTCAAATCATTGATTGCACTTTGGGCATCCTATCAAAGAAAACGGAAAGTAAACGATAGTTAGCACCTTATAAGGGAGTTACGGAGGCACAGATTACCTTTTTAGTTCCGCGTATGCTTAACTTTACCTGTTGGTTACGAAATGAAACAAATCCAAATCCCCTTGAGCGGCCCGTCTTCTGGTCCCACATAACTCTTGCATCACTTACCAACAAACAAAATTCAAACCGTAAGAAAGTCAGGCTGTGAACGAACCGTCTTAATTCAAGTATAATATCGGTTTTGTGAACGGAAAGTTGGGCTTACGAGCAAGTAGGGTATGCAGAGAAGCAAGCAAACAACGTGGCATCGGTAACTTCAGGGCTAAGGTCACCTACAAATATGTTGAAATGGCCTGCAAAACCGAGATAAAGATATCACAATGAGATGTGCATCAGGAGGACATCGGTGAACGAAATACGTACACGTTAACATTTTACGTTAACAAACCTGATGTATCTTCTCTCTGGCTACTGGCATATGCCCAATTAACTTTTATAGGCTGCCCGAACCTGCAAATATAAGTGGGCAACAGCAATTGGTAACGATAGATAACAATAACGGAAGGCGTACACGGGTTGAGGTTTCGACTTACAGATGCCTTCCATTAAGAGTCACAATAGCAAGAGCTGCAAAACGCCGATCAAAGTAATCCACGAACCCGTAGGATGACTGAAATACGAGCAAAAAATAATCAAATATGTTAATAATTGTATTTATAACTTATAAGATTATAGCATGATGAAAAAAATAAACACACCCCAGATGGAAAAATTGGAAATTTGATGAAAATAATCATACCTTGTCTTTTCTAATGAGCTTGCATCCTTCAAGAGCACCGGTGCTTGAAAAAATTTCTTGAAGAAGGGGTTCGGTGACCTGTGGGTGGATATTTCCCACGTAACTAAATAAAGTCGGATGCTATAAATGTTAGTATACGGCAACTAGAACCGTCTAGAAAATAAGAATGGAAGAGGAAAGAAATGAGAGATACTCACACACTGCGGCATGTAGTTGAATCAAATCCAGGAGGCAAATTTCCACTTAATATAGGCTCTATCTGCACATACCATAATAAAAGTAGTTAAGAAAAATGGAATAAAATTACTAGAAAACACATGAAAAATGGAGAATGTGAGGAATATATATATATATAGAGAGAGAGAGAGAGTTGATTCATACGAGAACAGTAACTAAATAAGAGAATAAGAAAACAGTAGAATCACATGTGATTTCACACTAAAATCATGTGTAAAATCACATGTGATTCACGCACTTTGGTCGCAACCTGACGTTGCGGGGCAGGTCGCCTGCTTACCCTTGCGTTGACCGTTAAATGTAAAATCATATGTGATTTTGCACGTGATTTGGCCGTTTTCGTATTCTCTTATTTAGTTATTGTTCTCGTTTGAACCTCCCTCTCCCTCTCTCTCTCTCTCTATATGTATATATATATAGAGAGAGAGAGAGAGGGAGAGTCTTTTGTTAACCAAACAAATGATGTTAACTATACAAACCCATTTGCACCAATAAGAAACCATTGTTAGTCCTTGTTAATTAACATGTTGGAGTCAATTATAAAGGGTATAAAGGTAATTTCAGTTTTTAGTTATTTTTTAATTAATGAATATAATGAGATGTTACAAAAAAGAGTTGCATCATTTAGAGAAGATAATTTTATCATCTCTTTCAAGTTTCTCAATGAACAAGTTTACAGAGGGAGAAAGACAGAGATTCAGCTTGAACAAGTTCAAAAGTGAAACCACTGAACAAGTTTCACTTATGATCATGGTACATTTATGATAAGTGTTCACCTATGAACAGGGCACTGATTAGTATCATGAACATTGTTTTATAGTGTGAATGCGTTCATGATCGGTTGTGATCACATGCACACTAATCTTTTGTCTTAGTTCACTTATGAACAAGGTTCACTCACTAACACAGTTCACTTATGAATAAGTTTCAGTAACAAACACATTCACTGTTCCACTAATGAACATAGTTTTCACTTATGAACTTATTCAAGTTGAATCTCCATCTTTCTCCCTTTATAAACTTGTTCATTGAGAAACTTGAAAGAGATGATATAATTATCATCTCTAAAATCATGCAACTTTTTTTGTAACATCCCATTAAATTCATTAATTAAAAAATAACTAAGGCTAAGATGTGTTCATAGTTAACACCATTTATTGGGTTAACAATTGAAGAAGCCTTTATTTATATATATATATATAGTGGAAGGATATTTTGCAACCCTAAAAAAGGTTGCAACCCTTGCAACCCACATCTTAACCGTTGGATTCATGATCGACGGTTATTTTATTTTTATTTTTTTGTTTTTTTTAATTAAAAATATTGGGCCCCATATCTATTGTAACCGCCGATCATTAATCCGACGGTTAAGATGTGGGTTGCAAGGATTGCAACCTTTTACTAGGGTTGCAAAATATTCAACCCCTATATATATATATATATAATGCTAATAAGTTAAGAAGAAACTTATGGATGCCCCAAATCTTGATGCTAAATGGCCATCCTAACACCCTTGAAAGAGACTAATCAAACCCCAAATCTCTCATTTAATTTCATGCAAGAATCTTGAGGAATGTTAGCTTGATCTTATATTAGCTTATGTATCATATGTGAACAGATCACCAATATATGTGGATTTATATAAATATAAATTGTGACTAAGAGGGATAAAGAAAACAATAAAATCCTGCTCAGAGTAGGGTTTTGGGGGTGGGATGTAGTCAGACCTGGCCTCTACCACAAAAGCGCGACATAATAAAAAATCAATTACCAATTGTAGTAGTACTAAGAAAAAAGGGGTGACATAAAAGATGAAAAGATTGATGTCAAAATCGCATGTTACGTGAAGCAAATGATGCGAATCTTATTAGTAAATCACAATGCTGTATTGCTTGCCATCATTGTTGGTGTACCATTCTATATGAGCAAATCAAATCTATTATCCAATCCTGTAAATTTTACTCTAGATTTCTTATCCCTGATTGAGTTACTTTTGTGGATTTTTGTGTAATGGTTACATAAATTATCAATAAACCACCTTTAAGAGGCTCCCGGCATAACATCGTTATAGCCCAACCGAAACACAAAATCCATACTGTCGTTAACGAGGGCCTTCCTCACTCCGCTATAGCCACATGAATATGTAGGTGCTTTTTGTTGATACTTTGTGAATTCATAAAGAACCAATGAGGCAAGACAGCCACTAGTTATTAATACAAGTACATTTTGGTATAAATTCTTATGCTTTATACTTAATTTTTCGTAAAAAAGCTGAAGCAAATATACAAGTCGATACAATCTAATTCACCTACGAAACGGCTGCTCTATCTTTGAGGCTGAGAACAGGCTTGCATACATCTCACCCCTACTTTCAAATGGGATATATTGGGTTCGTTTGGTTAGTCGTAATTCAATTCAAAATTCAAAAGAATATTATAAGAATTGTCGACTTGATTCACAAATTGACACTATGGACGAGAATATTTAAGAGTTAGGGTCTGTTTGTTAGCAGCTTAATGAGTTTGATGGGACTCACAACTTATTCGGTCAACTATATATGATTGTTTGGTAGTGGCTTAATGATATAGAAAGTGGCTTACTCAGTAAGTTTTTAGAGGGAGCTTTATATAGAAAGCCATGTTTTTTTTTCAAACTTTCCCATCCCAAATAAAAAACACACTCCTTTCATCTATAAAAAAACCCTCCCAATCAAAAACCATCCAAATCTAAACAAACATATTAATCCACACATACATCTTTATCCATTCAGGCCTTAAAGAAAAACCAAACAAACAGCCCCTTAGTGCCTATTAAGCTTAATGAGCTTAATGGGACTCGCAACATATTCGGTCACATGACTGTTTGGTAGTGGCTTAATGATATAGAAAACGGCTTATTCTGTAATCTTTTGGGGGAGCTTATACATAGACAAATTAACATCCATTAGACAATTGGAACCATTAAAAGAGTAAATGAATAATGAAATGCACCTCAAAAGCTCATACATATCAACATTAACACAACACTCTAATAATAAGTTCACCTAAAGATTAAACCAAGTAATGACACCAACAGAAAGAAATGAGTTTCAACCATTAGAAACCCCAAAAAGCCCAAACTTCTTAAAAACAACAAGAACTCCCCACACAAACTTAAAAATCAAACACCCAAACTTAGTTTCTACAGTAGGAAAAAAAAACGAAAAACTATGCTATCTCCACCGACAACCGGAGCTTCTCACCGGGAAAAGAATCTCCGGCGAGGCTGTAGACTCAACACCCACAAAAAAAGCAAACAACTTTGAGACAAAAAGTCAAATTAGAAGCCAAGAAAGCAAGAAAAAATAAACAAAAGAATTCACCTGAGGATGGGCCAATAGACCTGGGTGATAAAGGGATTGTTGTTGCATCAGTGCTTGTTGTTGTTGTTGTTGTTGTTGCCTCAACCTTTGCTGTTGCTGCATCATATTCTGATAGAATATAGATACAGGGTGTAGAGATAGAGAGCAAAGTTAGGGTTTTGTTTAGGCAAGAAACAAGAGGGAGTGATGAAAAAAATGAAAAAGAAAAAAGAAAAAAGAAAAGAAAAGAAAAGAGTAGAAGAAGATTGTGGAGAGATGGTGGTAGTGTTATTATGTTTGTCAGATCTTCTAAAGGAATTGTCTTCTCTACATACTCATTGATTTGTTGATCTTTTTGTGTATTATTGTTTCACCACCGTTGGATCTTTTTCGAGTAAACTCTAATTTTGGTCCCCATGGTTTACTGAAATCTTTGAAAGTGCGGCCTAGGCTTTAATAACTCAATAAAACATCCCCGTGATTCTCATTTTGCTCTGAAAGTGATCCCCGTCACTAACTCTGCTAATTTTTTTCGTTAGTGACAGGGACGTTTTCATCCATTTAGATTTTCCCCTTCTTTCCAAAAAAGCCCGGCCCATTTAAACAAACCCAAGGATCAAAATCCTTCTTATGTGAATTGAATTGGAAGGGGAAAATCGATTATGTGTTTATCGCAACTTCTGTGAATTGAATTGTGTTTATCGATTCTCTGAAGTCGACAGAAGGGGAAAATCGATTATGTGTTTATTGCTTCTTCTGTGAATTGAATTGGAAGTCGACAGAAGGGGAAAAACCCAACGATCAAAATTCTGTGAATTGAATTGGAAGTCGATGCCCTCAAGAAATGGAAATCGATTTTCCCCTTCTATCCAATTCAATTCCCGACGTTCTGTTTTTCCCGCGACCATCCCCATTTTGTGTTTATCGCTTCTTCGACGGTGCCCCAAACAGGTTATATACACAGAGTGGAATAAACCTAAGATTACACCATATAGTTCATGACACTGGATTGGAGGATCGATGAAGGGTTGGAGAAAATAGATCACCATCGTCTTCCTCTGTTTGGAGAATCGATTGGATGGGTTTTGTAACACCCCGTTTTCACTATTATAATAATGACAAAATTACGTTCATTTAACTATCTTAAATCTTTAAAATAAGTGTTAAATATGATGATATATAATCGATAATTTAAGTTATATTTTTCGATAAAGAAATATTTACATCGGATATAAATTTAAAGTTAAGGTGTTGATATCAAAATATTGATATCATTAAAAAGATGATAATTTGAAGATTTAGAAAATATCTTTAATGGAAATAAATAAGAGAGAAATATATTTGATTAATAATTACTGAGATGAAAATATATAAATCTAAATATATATACATATTTAAATATTTAAACAATTGAATTTAAAAAATATATATATATATATACCAATAGTGTATATCTATATTATTAATAAATATTTTAATATTATTTCTATTTAAAAGGTTTTGTTGTTTTACTCAAAATAGTTAATCGTATGGATTTTTATGAAATGCGACTAATATGTTTTTGTGATCAGCGATTTATGACGGTCACAATGAAACTTTCAGATTTGAAAACCGACAAAGTTTTATTTATAGGACTGATTCGATGTTAAATATATCATTTTTATTAATTTTATTGCTCAAATGGATTTAAAAGTTATACAATGCATATATAATCGGAATCAGCGATTTACGTAGGACATAATGACACTTTCAGATTTGAAAAAGAATAATGTTTTTATTTTAGGGTCATTTGAACAAGACGATAGAAATGTGTCATTTATGGATTATAGAAATATCAAATTTCATATTTAAATACGTTGAAAAATCTAGATATCGTAAATGTCAAAAAGATCAAAATATGACTACAGAAATTATACAACTCAGAAAAAGGTATAGCAATAGCATGTCTATGGGTAGGTATTATCGCATAGGTTCCAAATATATGTTCAAATTAAGATTGGGGGTTACGAATATAAAAGTATGTTCGATAAAGAGTAATATATAATTAAAAGAGTTTTAATTATTATTATATATATATAGGGTGTGTTTCTTTTGCAAACCAAACAATTTGTACAAACTATGCAAACCACTATTTTAGGAAACAATAGATATATTTATGGATAATGATTGTGATATATATGGAAAATGTTAAGTTTATTCATTATAATCATGATTTTAAATTAGGAAATGTTAAGTTTATTCATTATAATCATGATTTTAAATTAGAAAACATCATAAAATCATATATTTATTAGACTTGATGAACGGCTTAAGATTGGTTCACAAAGTTTACACAATCTGACTGGTTTGCAAAAGATACGTCCCATATATATATATATATATATATATATATATATATATAAACTTGTGATGGAAGTTTGGGTAGCCGTCTTACATGCCGCCTCATCCAATTGACATTACCAAGTAATAATTCACTATAAACAATGTTCTAAAAAACTCGTCACACAGCTGTCATGGCGCGCCATAACACCAAGGCTTGTATCTCACGTCACGTTAAGTCCGTGGCACGCCATGGCCTAATGCACAATTTCGTAATGCAATATTTGGTTTTTCTTTACTTTTTTAATGTCTTATTTGCAAGTTTTTTAATATATACCATAATTTAACTTGTTTATTATTATTGACTTATTGAGTAACACTACAAAACATATGTTTTTATATATAATGATATATATGAATCAGAAAAATGACGTCATAAGTCACGCCTTGAAAACGCCATGGCTTCGTCGTGACTCCTAAGGCTTGAGGCTTGGCCTCGCCGCCACGCCACGCCTCACGCCATTTAGAACCTTGACTATAAATACATGATACATTTCATTTCATAAAACACGCCAAAAAGTAAATTAGGGAGTTACATTCAGTTTAGGAGGGTAAATCAAGTATTACGATTAAACAATCGAGGTGAGTACGCTATGAAATTTACTATATGCTATATAAATGTTTTTATGCATGATAAATATTTGAAATGTTGTTTTGGCATGTTTGCCTTGTACGAGATAAGGTTATGCTTATAATGCATTTTATGAGAAATACATGTATTTTAGATATGACATATGAAATATTTTGTGTATGTGAAGGTATGGCCATGTGAAATACCAGACGGGGTATAAGAAATGTGGGCGTCTTGCAAAAAGGACGTCAGGGGGAAGATCCTTCGCGGAACCCCAGGGATCTAGGATCCTGTTGAGAATATTTGGCATACTTACACATATGAGATCTCGCACTAAAAGAAGATGATGTTTTTATAGAAATGGTTTTATGCATCAATGTTATTATGCATAATTATGAGAAATGTATTGAATTGTTATTCTATGCACTAAAACCATATATTTTATGAAAGATGATTTCTTCATGAAACCACAACTGCTCACTAAGCATAAAGCTTACGTATTTGATACATGTATCTCAGGTAAGATCAGGATAAGACATGAAGAGATCAGATGAAGAGCTATAGTTTTTAAAATAGCCATTATAAATGCTAGGCTATTGAGCTGATTTCAGAACGCTTCATCATATGTAAAGGTTATGAAGAGGGAAAAAAACAGGGCATTACAAGTTTGTATCAGAGCATTAGTTTAAGTGGACAAGGGTTGCCTTAGATTAGATATATAGACTTAAACTTTGAGGATGACACTGAGCTTTAGAATACTACATTGCCTTAAAATAATTAAGTTATATATAAACCCAATCAGATTATTCCGCTAATTGCTTATCCTGGTCGATATAACCATATGGGATGGTGTCTAGAAAGGTTGAAACGGCTGAGTTGTGGACTTCCGAAAGGTCGCAGATTATATTTGCACCGAAAGGATCCTGGCTCCCCGTGATACCGACCTGGCTATTTCATATTGGTAGTCACATTGATTTGTAAGAAGTGACTATCTGAATAGGGGAAAAAAAGATCCATGGTATAAGAGAAATAGATTATCAGCTCGTATAAGATTAAAACCTTAAGATTTAAGATTATATGCCCTGATAAAATACTTTAGTAAGAGTTTCTTTACTATGATGGAGAGCGATGATCAAATATCAGATACTCAAGTAATATGTGAGATGACAATTAATAACCATGTTGACCAGGTTTAACTAAAGGATTATTCTCAAACGTACTCGATATATGTTTGGATCAACGCGATTGTATTTCAAAATAACAGACTATGTTAAGAGTAAATATTATTTAGTCCAAAATTATTATTCAATGTATCATGTATCGATACATCTATCATACACAATTGTGATTCGAAAAGAGGATTATGGAACACTTATATGCTGTCATTTTTTTAAACAATAATGTCTAGAAAAGAATGGTAAAACAATGTACGAAAGTGAGGGTGTCATGAATGTAAACATACTACTAAGTGTTTTGGTATGCCAAAGTTATGGTAAAGGTTGAGGTAGAAGCCGAGCTATTGGAGTAATAAACAATAAGAAAATTGTTTTGTGAAAACTTTGTAAACTACTAGAGGATACGATAGAGGCTTGTGTTAAGAACAAGATTTTGAGGTTGTAACCAAGGATGTTATAAGTGGAAAATATATTGATTAACCATCTAAGGTCAAGAAATATGAATAGAGATTCGAGTTAGGTATCTTATATACTATAAGTTTAGGAGCTTGTGATTGTGCCGAGTAAAAATATAGCATTGGGTTTTACATATGTGAAAAAGTTAGGATGCACAAAAAGGATTCTATAGAGAGATGTACTTGCCATAAGTATGATATGATGGGGTCGGATCAAGTTTCCCTAAACTTCAACATAGTTCAAAATATATATATATATATATATATATATATAGAGAGAGAGAGAGAGAGAGAGAGAGAGAGAGAGAGAGATTGACATGAGAAAGTTTAGTTAAGAGTGAAAATGATATTGAGGAACTAGAGGTAAGTATTATGCAATATGTTAGTGCAACCAACGAGGCCAAAGGAATCACTGACAGTGTTTTGGATGCATTTATGGTTAATAATTATTGTGCCCTAGTTTATTCAATTCAAGTACATCTAGAAGATTAATTTCCACTACTTTAATAGATCACCTAAGCAACTAGAATAAGAATTATGTAGTGCTTGTTGACAGTGGTCAGATAAAGGTTAAAGAAATTGTTAAGGATTGTTCAATCAATATGGATCGTAGAGTTGCCTTGTTAAATTGATGTATTTATATGAGTTTGATATGATTTTGGGGTGGAATAGTTGACAAAGAATGACATTAAGGTGACATGTAAAAAGAATATGATTAAGATATGTAACCTGAATCGAGAATCAGTGCATAATGTTAGATAGATAGGTGAAATAAGAATTACATCAGTGATTAAAATAAGTTGGTGCTTGAGAAAATTATATGTTGCATTTATACTACACATAAAAGATGTTAAGCAGGAATACAAGTTATAGAATGTGTCAAACGTAAATGAAAATCTAGAAATGTTCTCCGAATATTTTCAGATAATACCAACAGAAATTTATGTCAAGTTTAAAACCGACATGGTGTAGGGAGCGACACTAAATGTATAGTCATATAGCACCGATAGAGATGCATAAATGGTTATCGTGAAAAAAAATTGTTCATGCTATGAGATGTTGATTTTAAAATGTGTTTTCAAATATGCATGAACATGAAACTGGTAAGGTTTTACTAAATGCAGTGGTAGTGGTTGTTAAAATTTTCCATAAGAGCATGACAAGTGGGTTATGTCGGAATAAAAGTTTGTCGTAAGAGCATAACAAATGGGTTATGCCTGGAAATATATCTACTGTAAGAGTATTACAAAATGAGTCATGCTAGGGGATCGCAACCACTGTGTGTAGTATACACTATCAAGGTTATTTTAGAAATTTGCATATGCAATTAAAAAAAAAGTTATTAGTCGGACAGTAAATTATGCGATAAAAGATATGGTTTGAATAGCAATGTCAAAGGAAGACGTGGTATACTACTAATGCGGTAAGAAATAGGACTTACGGGGAAAAAAAGATGTTCGGAAAGAATCCGAGTACGCAGCAAAAACACGATGTTGCTAAAAAGAATTTCTTTTTGTACGCTACTATTTGAAATATAATCAATATAGTATGACAGGAGAAATGTATACAAACAAAATTGTGATTAGTAAAAGTGAGAGAAAAATTATAGTTTAATAAAGAAATTTATATGGTTATTTAAATCATTTCCATACTTGGTATTAACAATTGTTAGGAAATACAATTTAAAATCATCATACCTGGTGTTGACATTGTGGTTAGTAGAGTAAAGCTTTAAGTCAGTACTACAAGGATAAGTAGTAATTTGACTCTAAAATATCAGTATGAGATATTTGATGTGCAGACAACCAAGGGTATCTATAAATGATGGAATTTGAATATAAATGGAATTTAACTACGTAGTAGGAGATGTAGTTGTATCCAAAAGTATGCGATAGATTGGAATCATGATCGAGAAGTGATTTTGAATAGATGAGAATGTTCAGATAGTAAATAGCGTCAAGTAAAGAAATGTTTGATGAAACCCATGATAAGTTATGATGAATAATCTAGTGTCAGGAAATGCAATCCAATAACTTAATGGTTGGTATATGCAACTGTGGATTAGTATGATGAACTTTTTAAGTCAATGATGTAGGGATAAGTATTGACGTAAGGTGATCATTAGATGATTAAATATTGATTGGAGATATCCAATTTGCAGATGAGTTAAGATACCGGTAAATGAAGATGTTTGAATATATGTAAATTATAGGAAAATTAAGTGTATCAAAAAGATATCGACATTTAGTAATTGTGATCTAGTGCTACAATAAAGGATTAAAAGTAGAGTATATGAGGATATTTAGATAATAGATAGCTAGTACGAATCAATTTCGAGGACGAAATTTTTATAAGGAGGGGAGAATTGTAACATCCCGTTTTCACTATTATAATAATGACAAAATTACGTTCATTTAGCTATCTTAAATTTTTAAGATAAGTGTTAAATATGATGATATATAATCGATAATTTAAGTTATGTTTTTCGATAAAGAAATATTTACATCAGATATAAATTTAAAGTTAAGGTGTTGATATCAAAATATTGATATCATTAAAAAGATGATAATTTGAAGATTTAGAAAATATCTTTGATGGAAATAAATAAGAGAGAAATATATCTGATTAATAATTACTGAGTTGAAAATATATAAATCTAAATATATATATACATATTTAAATATGTAAACAATTGAATTTAATATATATATATATATATATATATATACGAATAGTGTATATATATATTATTAATAAATATTTTAATATTATTTCTATTTAAAAGGTTTTATTGTTTTACTCAAAATAGTTAGTCGTATGGATTTTTATGAAATGCGACTAATATGTTTTTGTGACCAGCGATTTATGACGATCACAATGAAACTTTCAGATTTGAAAACCGACAAAGTTTTATTTATAGGACTGATTCGATATTAAATATATCGTTTTTATTAATTTTATTGCTCAAATGGATTTAAAAGTTATACAATGCATATATAATTGGAATCAACGATTTACGTAGGACATAATGACACTTTCAGATTTGAAAAAGAATAACGTTTTTATTTTAGGGTCACTTGAACAGGACGATAGAAATGTGTCATTTATGGATTATAGAAATATCAGATTAATACCAAATTTCATATTTAAATACGTTGAAAAATCTAGATACCGTAAATGTCAAAAAGATCAAAATATGACTACGAAAATTTATACAACTCAGAGAAAGGTATAGCAATAGCATGCCTATGGGTAGGTACTGTCGTATAGGTCCCAAATATATGTCCAAATTGAGATTAGGGGTTACGTATATAAAATTATGTTCGATAAAGAGTGATATATAATTAAAAGAGTTTTAATTATTATTTATATATATATATATATATATATATATATAGTGTTTGGTTTATTTGAGAAATGGTAAATATATGAGAAATAGAGAAGTAATTCTAGTCATTCATATGGTCAAGATCGGATTTGACTAGTCAAATATTGCGGTTTTGACCGGTCAAAAGTTGCAGCTTTGACTGGTCAAAAGTTGTGGCTATTCTAAAAATAGAAGGACAATTTCGTAAATTTTACAAAACACACGGGCTGTGTTTGTAACACCCATTTTTCCACCTTGATAAGTGTTACGTAATTTGAACAATTCCTCTAAAAATACTCCAAAATAAGGGCTAAATTAAAACTTTAGACCATTTACAGCGGAAGACTTTAAAATAATAAATATGTAACTTAAATGCTAATTCGTCCCATACCGAGTTGCGTTACAATATTTATTCTTAATAGATGCCCGGACATAAATATTGAACTTAGATGATGCAAATCTCTATGTCTGCTCTTTTCCTTTATCCAACCTGAAACCTTCTGTCCCTGAGATGCATACTATAGTCAGCTTATAAAGCTCATTGAGTTCATGGTTTGCGTGAATAAAATCATTTCACATAATACATATCAACTTCAAAACATTGTATCAAATAGTATGCACTTTCTGAAAACATGCAACGCTGAAAGAAAAGAGATATCATAAACTATCTCGTCGGGTATGTGTCATTTTGTCAGTTGTCACTGACACGCCCTGGGTTAAACTTTCTATTATGTTCGATCACCCACTTGACTGGGTCGTGCCACTTGTCCGTGACTTAATAGTCAAATGCCCACCATTGAAACCGTTCGTAAAACTTGCGTATGAAATAGTATGCTAGAGTTATTTGAAAACAAAATAAACACATAACATGCAACTGATTATAAATAACATACCTATAAAATATATTGCATCATGTATGTAAATTGAAAAATCATGCATAAATACGCATCACCATATAAATCATATAATGCTGAAAATAAATTTGTACGTATGTATGCATCCCAGTGTAAGTCTCATGAAGACTCACCTGATTCAGTGTAGATCGGCTACTGATAGCTCTCAACTGAAAACCTACACAATTCATGCCATCAACTCCAATTAATGACTTAATTTCTCCAAAAGTCAAATATGGTGAACCCAACCTAAAGTCAAACTCCATATCTAAGTATTCTAATATGCCTCAAGTAACTCAATTTGACCCTACCATTAAAATCCATGTGGGTCAAACTAGTCAACCCTTGGTCAACTCAGTCAACCCCGACCAACTATAATCAAAACCAAGTCTATAACTCGATGACGTCTCAAAACGTCAATTTAACCCTTCTCAAATTTTATAAACCTCCAATTCCAATTGAAGTGCCCCAATAATTATTTTAATCCAATAAAGACACTTTAATCTTATTATTAAAGTTATCTAAAAAAATAATAATAAACGACTTATTATAAATACATCTCCTTAATATATGATTTACATAAATCCTATAAAATCAAAGTGCTCGATAATCATTCTTCTTATCACGACACTTTAAATCTTGTTTTTTTTAAATCACTTAAATAAATAAATAATTGTAACCACCCCTTCAAAATGAAATAAGAAATAATTATTTACTGCTATTAATTAACATAAATAATTATTTATTGAGAGGATATTTAAAGTTCAAATCCCTTTCATTTAATAACTTTTTGCCCAAAATAAACAACCTAGTGTAATATGATTAATAAATATTTTTCTGTCAATATTTAACAAAAACAACCATCAGGT
This sequence comes from Arctium lappa, assembly GCA_023525745.1. Classification (NCBI taxonomy): domain Eukaryota; kingdom Viridiplantae; phylum Streptophyta; class Magnoliopsida; order Asterales; family Asteraceae; genus Arctium; species Arctium lappa. The sequence continues at coordinate 171,765,469 of CM042047.1, forward strand.
GAGATGGTTATCACTACAACCTAATGGAGAAGAGGTCTAGGGTTTGAATCCCTTTGTTAGTTGTGTTATTTTTTTCTTTTTCCATTCAAGGCAGGTCAACAAAGTCAACAAACACAAAAAACACAGCAGCAGCCATGGCTGCGATTTCATACTCTTATTTTGAAACTTTAAGTCTCAAAGTAGTTCATTTTTTTTCATTCTTTTTGCATAAAAGCCTTGGTAACATTTTTACAAACATTCTGACACAAAGAACACCGTTTTTCGTCAAATAACGAGACTCATTTTCTCATTTGAAGTTAAGGTTCTAAAACTAAAAAAAACAAGTTTCAGATTTGATTTTCACCATGAAAACATAAATATGAGGCAAGAGATTACTGGGTCTAATGAAGAAATTAAAACGAAGCTACTGAAAATAAAAATACAAACGTTGATTACCTCAAAACCAAAAACTAACTCCATTCCTTTCTTCCATGTCTCTCTGTCTCTAAAACTCTCATTTTTTTTAATAATGAGTAATTCTTCATCATCAGTAGGATGGTATTTATAAAAAAAAGATAATGAAAAAAACAAACAAAATCAATCCATATGAAACCCCATATCACTCCGTACGCTGGGCAAATCTTCAAAACTAGGGTTATACCCGTCCGTTGGTCGGGTATACAACATGACTTTAATATAGATTCAGTTCTTTGACTGATCACTTTTTTCATCATTGTCGAATGTTGTTTTTTAATCGAGCGAAAAGATTAGTCAAACTATAACCGGCTTTCACGTGCTTTTGACTCTCGGCTAGGTACCCTTCAGCTTGAAGGATCCTTCCATAATAGATTGTAGGCAAAGAAGGGATCCAGATTGGATTACCCTTCCTGATTTCAATATTTTCGTGATCTCAAATTGGGTACTTAGGCTATGTTCGGCAAAAAAAGCTAGCTTATAAGCTAGCTTTTTTTCCTGGTACACGTTCGGATGACCATAAGCTAGCTTATTGAAACGCTACTCAAAGTAGCATTTTGAAAAGCTAGTTTATCAGCTACAAGCTAGCTTATAAGCTAGTTTGCCGAACATAACCTTAATCTGGATTCAGGTGTAAATCCTCAAGTGTCATTCTATTTTCTAATAATTTTTTTTAAATTCATGTTCACTATTTTACGCCACTCACGATGTTCATTTCATGGTTTCATATGGTATATAAATTCAATGTCGATATGTTTGAAATTGCTAGATAGCGGAATTCTCAATGCGATAACATTTGTTTTTCTTCGATTTAAAAAAAAGCAATGTAGGCATTAATAGTTTTTTTTTTTTTCAACTTGTTCAAAATAAAATCCAAAATATATGTTAGAACAAATTTGAAATAAAATCATCTATAAAAAAATCACCAACCAAATAGTGCATTCATTGCAGGGTATATGAGTCTGTAAAATTTGCTAAAAAAAATCAAAATGTATATATTTAATATATATTATTTCTACCCGAGTCTCCAACTTTGTAAATATTTAATATATATTGTATAAGTGTTCCATAAATACATACATATATATATATATATATATATATATATATATATATATATATATATATATATATGGTCTTGAGCCCCATATTCCTTTTATAATCAGTAAAAGCCCAATCCATATTCCTTCGAGGGTTTGCAATTCGGGACCAAACACAGTAGAAGGCTAGAAGCTGTTGAAAATAAATCTGAATAAGATGCAGCCATATAGAGTGACCACTGTCCATATTAATCCACATAAAAACCAAAGCAATTAGGCCTCTGGCCATTGCCATCCAAAAATTTTGATACCACATTAAACCAGCAGCCCAATTGAACTTAAAAAATTGAGCACATCGATGGGAATCATCAACAACAGCCAATAGCCAAAACAGGAACCACTTTGACTTGACAGAAGCAAAAAACAACAGCTCCATATGCAAAATTATGCTAATCTGAACCATATTAATCTGCACAAACCTGATTCTAACTCCTCTTTGAGCACCCATCTTTAATCCAGGAGAACTTGACAGATGGAGAACCATAAAGATCAGTTGATACCAAGCCCAGTCCAGAGATGAAGAAAACCAATCAGAACCAATCCAAACATAAAATCAAAACTGATGACTTATATAAGAACCAATTTGGCCAAAGGCCATTGGAAAATGCCCATGCCAGAATAGAAAACAGAATAGGCCAATAAGAACCATAGGTTGTTGAAAATTAAAAAACTCAATATCCAAACAGTAGCCAATCCAGAACAAACAACTACTGATCTTCACAAACCTCCAAGTGAAATTCCAACATCCATAATCCAATAAAAACCCCACAGTATGGCACCACTGTTGAAAACAATCTATGAGAACACAGACTGTCAAAACATTCCTCCAAATGCATAACCAAATCAGTATAAAAACCAAGTACCTGCAGATCAAAGAGTTAGAATTAAATAAAGGTATATTTCCCCATGACTGTCAAGGTCTATGAGCATATGCAAGAGCTAATCGAACCTGCAACATTAAATGAATGCATTTTTTTAAATATATGAATGAGACTCATGTAGAAACTGGATAACTATTATCATGAGTTATTCGAATGAGACTCCAATTTAAAAGCTTCATTCGCATGGGCAACACTTCTGCTTCCCAAAAAAGAACTAAAATGTAATTTATGCATTAGGTAGCATCTAGAGATAATACTAAAATCAATATGAACTAACTGGGCAGTTCATACAGGTTATACAACAGACAATACGTTTCGAACCAAAATACAGCATGATCTTCAATTGACCTCTTGCCCTTCTTTAGGTTTATCGAGCACAATATTGAAAAACCTATAATTTTACATTACCCAATCATCAAAGGCAAAAAGAACCTAAAACTTTCATATACCCAAATTATCCAAGCCTCTGTCGACTGCAACCACCAATCACCAAAATTGAAAATTTTGACCTACAAATTAAGATACCTTGAATATCTTACTTGTAGGGATAGAGAAAAACATGGTGATGAGAGCCAGCCTTTCAAAAAAGATGAACTACGCCATGTTTTCACCACGGTTAAATTTCCTCCATCGATTCTATCCAAAAACTGCGGCAACAAAAATCAAGACCTTTTACATTTCAACACAGGCAATATCGGTATTTATAGCAACGACAAATTAATAGGTTTAAAGTTGCAGACTCCTATGGATTTTTTTGGAAGAAATGTGCACATATAAAACATCGATCATAAGCATTATTATATTCAACTTACTTTCATCCTTCTTGTTGGGCTGCATCACGAGATGTCCTGTGTTGAGTTTGCTAGAGCAAAATCCTAATATACCTAGATAAGATGAATAATTAGTTCTCAAAAATAGAGGAGGGATCAGGTTTACATGTATGTGGTTACATACACCTTCAATCCTCGACCAAGAACAACACAAAAACAAATTTTAAACCGGAAATCAAAGAATAAATAAGAAATTAGATGAAAAAGGAAATCATGATATGAAAGACATAAAATTTAATTACATACTAAAAATGTAAACAACGGTATTGAGCAGGAAATAAGTCGAGACACACCAGGTAGAGTCGTATAAAAAATCAGGAGCAAATCAAAGATGCAGATCATACCAGGACACAAATCGAGAAACAAAGATCAAGAAGCAGCAAAACTAAATTCTCGTGATGACATGGTCTCCAAACAAGAATCGAGATGCATAGAACCCCAAAACAGGGCATGTTTCCTCCCATTTGTGGCTCCGAAACAGGATTTAGAGAAAATTCTTGGAAGTTGCCATTGTAGCCTGATTGAGAGGAGACGTGAGAGGAAACCGTGGGGCGGAAGAGATGGCTTTCTAAACAACCGTCCGCTTTCCAAAAAACCAATTAATCGGTTTCTGCAAATTAGAGTCATATGTGGGTGAGAAGAGACAATATGTGAAAGAAATATTAATTTGATGGTTTTGCAATTACAATTGGTGATGATGAAGACATAATTGCAGGATCAAGAAGGATCGAATTAACAAAAAGGGAATTCAGAAATGGAAGAATGAAGAAAATAACAATAGAAACAAAATTACAATATTATGATCGAATTAACTGCTACTTAGAATTGGAAATAAGAACCCTAAAAATAATTCACGTACCAGACAATTGTACTGATAGATACTTGACAATTTGCAAGGAACCACTTCATGAAACCGACTTTGAAACCATTGGTTGTGTTGTGTTCTATATAAACCACCGTCACGACCGCTTGAATTTGGTGTCGTCGTCTCGTATGTCTGGCAACCGGAGGAAATGAGAACTGAAGCTTGATGTCGTAGTGGCGTGAATCATCTCTTGTGGGGTATGGTGGTTTAGACAATAGAATACACTTATTTAGAGGTTTGAGGAGAAAGAGTGGGTGAGAAATTAGGGGTTCATGGGAGAGAAAGGGAATTCCGATTGAAGGGGAGGAGTGGCTGATTGGGGCTGGAAGGTGTGAGGGGAGAGCGTGGAGGTTGAAGGCAAAGACGTGGAGAGAAGGGAAGTGGGCTGGGTGGTGGTGATTAAACTCGTATAGAAGACCAGCCCGTGAAAATAGGAATTTAAACGAACCAGATTAAAAATCAGATGATTTTAAACGGCCCAGATTATTCCAAAATTGGTTACACTCGGCTCTATCCATATATATATATATATAATCAGATTTTCTGATTTTGTTGTAAACAGGTCCTTTAAGTTTGAATAGTTTGCTACTTTTCCCCCTTGCCTTTCTAGAAATTACATTTTACACCTTATGACATAAAACTTTACTAATTTATTTTTCTAAGAGAGTATTACCTCTTTTATTATTCATATCCCACTTTTATTAAATGACATTGTTGACCATTTTCAATTTTTCCAAAATAATAAAACTCATTTTATCTATTCTTTTTTTCCATTTTCTTTTCATATTTATTTATTTACAAATTTTGGGGTGTCACAGTGTTCATATATGAAAATGTATAATTCACATATGAACTATATGTTCATATATGAACCAGTGCAATTCACAACTGAGTTCTTTTAACTAATTCATATATGAACCTTTGTGATTCATATATGAATCTGTATGAATCACAAAGATTCATATATGAATCTGTATGAATCACAAAGATTCATATATGAACCTTTGTGAATCATATATGAATCTTTGTGATTCATACAGATTCATATATGAACTCATCCCGTGTATTTTACGAAATTACCCCTCTACCTTCTATAGACCACACAAAGAATTATTCGGTGCTTCGCGGTCAAAGCCGCAAATGTTGACCAGATGAATGGCTAAGATTACTTCTCTATTTCTCATATATTTACCATTTCTCAAATGAACCTCTCCCTATATATATATATATAGGGTCAGGTTTAGGAGAAAACCTCAAAAAAACGGAAAACTAAGGAACACCCTGGTAGTCTTCCATCTGGACGGTATGCACTTGTGCATACAAGTAATTAATTAGATTTTTGGTTTTTATACACATGTGCATATTATGCACTTGTGCATATGCACATATGCATGTTATAAATTACTTGTATGCGCAAGTACATACCGTCCAGATGAATGACTACCAGAGTGTTCTTCAGTTTTTCATTTTTTTTGAGGTTTTTTTTTCTTGAACCTCCCCCTCTCTCTCTCTCTCTCTCTATATATATATATATATAAACTTGTGATGGAAGTTATCCAATTCACATATCCAATTGACATTACCAAGTAATAATTCACTATAAATACATGATACATTTCATTTCATAAAACATGCCAAAAAGTAAATTAGGGAGTTACATTCAGTTTAGGAGGGTAAATCAAGTATTACGATTAAAAAATCGAGGTGAGTACGCTATGAAACTTACTATATGCTATATAAATGTTTTTTATGCATGATAAATATTTGAAATGTTGTTTTGGCATGTTTGCCTTGTACGACATAAGGTTATGCTTATAATGCATGTTATGAGAAATACATGTATTTTAGATATGGCATATGAAATATTTTGTGCATGTGAAAGTATGGCCATGTGAAATACCCAACGGGGTATAAGAAATGAGGGCGTCTTGCAAAAAGGACGTCAGGGGGAAGATCCTTCGCGGAACCCCAGGGATCTAGGATCCTGTTGAGAATATTTGACATACTTACACATATGAGATCTCGCACTAAAAGAAGATGATGTTTTTATAGAAATGGTTTTATCCATCAATGTTATTATGTATAATTATGAGAAGTGTATTTAATTGTTATTCTATGCACTAAAACCATATATTTTATGAAAGATGATTTATTCATGAAACCATAACTGCTCATTAAGCATAAAGCTTACGTATTTCATATATGTATCTCAGGTAAGATCAGGATAAGACATGAAGGGATTAGATGAAGAGTTATAGTTCTTAAAATAGCCATTATAAATGTTAGGCTATTGAGCTGATTTCAGAACGCTTCCGCATATGTAAAGGTTATGGAGAGGAAAAAAAACCAGGGCATTACAGGTTTTGCACAATGATTTTAGTTTAGGATTTTGTATGCTTCTTCTCCATGGTTTTAAACAACCTGGGCTAGGTTTTTTTTATTCTTTTTCTCCTTGTAATTTGATCAGTTGGTTTTTTGCTGTAATTTGATCATTTCTTCCATCCATTGGTTATGTCGCTGTAAATTGATAAGTGTTTCAATGGAAAAATGAGTTTTTTTTTTGGTTGAGTGAAACGTTTGTGCAAATTGACCAAGATATAAACTTCATTTGGATTATCATCCTACTGCCAAAATCTTAAGAGACAGTGGCAATTGTGCCTTCTATTTTTTGATAGTGTAAAGGCATGGTTTTGTTGGTGATCCTTACATGAGAGAACCCAAATCATTCCAGGTAGTAAAATGACAATTTTGGTGATCCTTTTTGCAAATCAAAACTGATTTTAACATCGAGGCTTGAAACCATACCATTAATTTCACTTGGTATAACGGTATCCCGAAAAACCTCATCCCAACTTTTTTTTTTCTAAATTCCACCGACGATAGAGATTTGTTCGTGACTTTGTTCACACATTTGGCCTGTTGTTGCTTCTGCAAGTGTTTGTTTTTAATTGTATAAATTTGTTTATGTAATACACCATGAACGATATGTTACATAAACAGAATCACCCACCATCTTTTTTCCAATCTTCCTCTTGTAGCTTATGAATTAAAACAAACTCTGAAGTCGTAAGGCATGATACGATATAATTTCTTATAATGGATTATAGATCGTTTTTTCTCTCTTTGGTTTAAGAACTCGGTGTAAAGCAGAAACCATGAACAAACTATATTAAACTGATCATCTTTGGTGTCCTCTTAGAGCAAAAAACAGTAGAGAAGGAAAGAAAATTTTGTTTTATTTTCTGTAAAGCATGAACCCATAATGATGATGCATTGGTGGGCATAAAATAAAATGAATAGCATTATTGTACATTGTATCAAGTAACCAATTGACACTCCATCTTTGTTTCCCTTTTGGGCGAATACAACCCATGAAGAAATTTCATTTCTAGTCTTTAGAATTTGAAGAGATATTGCAAACACAAATGGCCAAACACAAACAGAAAGGTTAAATCACAGTGACCAAATCAATATAGTCAAATCATTTCCAGTCTTTCATAATTCCATCGAAGTCATGAACAGAAGGGTTTTGATCGATGCTTGAAAACAGGGGTTGAATTTTGTTGATCGACACTTCAATGGATCAAAGTTTTTGTTTAATGGGCCAAGTTAAAATAACAAAGGAAAATTAAATGGACAAAAATACCCCTGCCTTTAACAGAGATAATTAACGGAGTTAGTAACGGATGACCACTTTCAGAGCAAAATGAAAACCATGGGGACAGTTTCAAGAGTTATGAAAGCTTAAGTCCCACTTTCAAAGATTTTAAGGAACCACGAGGACCAAAATTAGAGTTTACTCGATCTTTTTCTTTTAATTGCTTCAAGATATGCCATTTTTTGTTTACTCTTAAAACAAGTTAACATTTAAATTAGAATAAACTTTAATTTTGGTGATTAACGTTCGTAATTTTTAATGGGTATCGTTTTTAAACTTTTAAAATTCGGATTTTATCTTTTATGTTTGCAATTTTTAATGATTTTAGTCTCTCTGTCTAATGGTCGTTAACTTTCTCTGTTAAATCTAATTAAATAAATGGTATTTTAGTAATTTTCATTATTTTCATCATATTAAAATAAAAAAGAAAAACACATATTATATTTTTTTAATTTTAAATTGTAAAATAATAAGAAAGGAAAAAACGAAAGGTGGTGGTTATCTTTTATTTTTATTTTTTGTTTTACAATATAAATTTAAAAATAAAATATGTTTTTTTATTTAATATAAAATTAGAAAAATAGTAAAAATGACTAAAAAGTTTCTCTTTTATTGAACTTAATAGAAAAAATCAACAATCGTTTAATAAAGGAATCAAAACTATTGGAATTAACAAAAGTAAATGATCAAATTCAAAATTTTAAAGTTTATGGATGATATCTGTTAAAAATTACAAACGTTAAGGACCAACATTAAACTTTTGTGATATACTCCTTGAATTAGAATTTATTCTTTGTTAATAATTTTCTTAAAACTAAAATGAATGATATAATGGTTGTTTTATTATTTTATAGGATAACATTTAGATTGATTTGGTGTAAATGCATGTATGTTGAGTTATTTTTGGCATGTGATTTTTTTTATAGTTATATGGTCTAAATTAGAACTTTTGCTTTTAAGTGTTTGTGAAATCCATATAGTTTATTTAGGTAAAAAGGGAAGCTCACAACGATGTTTTAAAAGCTCGGGAACCAATGTTGTGAGTCATGCCAAAGAAAAAGTGACACACGAAGATGCTTCCAATCAAAGAAAACGTGAAAATCACTGTGTGTTTTAGGTGAACACGTTCAAAAGACCTTGATTTAATGTGGGTCGTTAATTATGAATTAAGATCGGAAGTGATCACTATCAATACTTTTATACAATGAGTTTATATAACTAATTTGAAATTGAGACGTATTTTGCAAAAGTTAAAGGTACTTCTTATACGACGGGACATGCATAGATGAAGTTCTTGAAAAGAGTTAGAAGAAATTGAAGTTCACATGTAACAATCATATCGAATCAATTCATTTGAAATCTTAAGGGACAACTAAACTAGCAAATAAAGACTAGCCTTTGGGCCTCCTCATATATCACCAATTTCAGGCCCGTCCCTTGGCAAGTTAAATATGGGTTTCAGAACAGGGCCCCCAAAAGTTTGGGGTCCAATTTTTACACTTGTTTGGGGCCAAATTTATAGCGCTCCTTAACCCTTCCCTCTAATCAGCCGATCAAAACACAGAGTTTCTTCCTATCATTCAACGATTGTCGATTGAAGTCCCCAAGAGCACAAAATATAGAGATGCCTAATGATTTGGTTTTAAACACTCAACGACAAGCTGACAACGACAATGACAATGGTTCGATTTTAGGCTATTTTTGTTATAATATTTCTCATATTTCACTTTTCAAAATCTGAGAAAGCTAATGATTGTCGATTTCTATCACAAATTCTATTCGTGGATTTGAAACATTAACCTGTTGTAGTGCTCTTTATCGAGTTCAAAACTAGAGCACTAAGCAGGACCCTGGAGCCATGATTGCATTGTGTAACAAAGTAGCCAACATGACTAGCAGGTAAGGTAAATCCTTTTTTAAAGTTTTTTTGTTTTTCAATTTCCATGTTGGGAGAAACTTACAGTAGCACTAGTCTTCATTCTTCAAGTTTCAAAAATTCAACTTCTCATTGGTTTTAATTTTAATTTTTAAATAATAAATTGGTTTTATTGTTTCAGTTTTCATCCCAACATGAAATTTTTAGGTTTAAGTTCACATGTTCAGATCGTTAAGTGTTCAAGTTATGGACAAACTTTAGATTGTTTAGGTTCAAATTCTTAATATGTGTATATGTGTTATGTTGGGATTTGCTTATAAGTTTGTCCCACATAGAACAAGAGAGAAAATCCAACTTGCCTTATAATAGGATTTCCCTATCTATTATCAACATGGGTTTCCCAACCAAGTGGGTTAGCCCATATTAAATGTCAAGATGGGCCTTGGGCAGACAATATACACAAAAATATATGGGTTTTCTCTCTGTTCTAAACATGAGTTTCGTAAGGAAGCTGAATTTTACGATACGATTCAAAGGTTTATTGTGTAAACGAATTTCTTATTTCGTTATCTAAGTTCTAACAATCTTAGACAGAAATTTCGTTGACGATGGATCAATCAATCTTCTTTATTGAAATCGCATGTGGAGAAATCCGAAAAGTTTAAGGGTTCCGATTTCAGAAGATGGCAACAAAAGATGCAATTCTACTTGACGACTTTGAAGGTGTCCAACGTGCTTACTGATGAAGTACTGACACCACCGGTTGGAGAAAGGGAAAACGCCCCTTCACAAATTCAAATGGCCGCTTACCAACGTTCCGTTGACAATTGGAACGTGAATGAATATAATTGTCGCAATTATATTTTAAATGGTTTGGATGATAGTCTTTACGACATTTATTCATCCTTCACCTCGGCTAGAAAAATATGGGAATCGTTGCAGTCTAAATACAAGACGGAAGTCGCTTGTTCTAAGCGATTCATTGTGGGCAAGTTCCTGAATTTCAAGATGATAGATTCTAAACCGGTTGTGAAGCAAGTAGAAGAACTTCAAGTCTTGGTCCATGAACTGGAAGTCGAAGGTATGGGTGTCAATTCCAATTTCCTTATTGGTTCTATTATTGACAAACTTCCTCCATCTAGGAAAAATTTTAAACTATATCTCAAACATTTGTCTGAGGATATGAGCTTTGAGCAATTGATACTCAAACTGCGGTTGGAGGAAGATAACCGGATGAACGAGAAAGTGGATGCAATCTCGTTAGAGCCAAATGCAAACATGGTTACCGGTAGCTCTTCAAAGACATAGTTCTAAAAAGGGAAAGGCAAGTTTGTGGTTGTCAATCATCACTTAAATGCTTCAAATCCATTGTCCACTCAAATAAAGCCTTTCAAGAAGTGAGTCTTGAGTTGGTGGGTATGCGGAAAGCCAGGCCATCGAGCAAAGGATTGGCGACATAGGAGGGACCACGGTGGACCCGGAGGAGGAGGCGTCGGTGGTGGAGGGGCCGGTGGAAACCCACATCAAGCCAATGTGGCCAATTCTCCAAACCAATTCGTTGGAGTAATTGAGGCTTTTATGGTCACAAACGTGACTGATTGGTGGGTTGATACCGGTGCCACCAAGCACATTTGTAACTCTAAGAACCTGTTTGCAACTTATCAAACTGTCACCGATGAAGAACCAATGTATATGGGAAATGCCACTACAACAAAAGTGGAAGGAAGAGGAAGGGTGAATCTCAAGCTCACATCGGGAAAGGAACTTGTACTCACCAATGTCTTGCATGTACCTGCTATTACAAAGAACTTGATCTCTGGATCCACTCTTAGTAACAAAGGGTTCAAGATAGTTTTTGAATCTGATAAATTTGTGATTACTAAGGGTGGAGTGTATGTTGGTAAGGGCTACCTAGATGAGGGGCTCTTTAAACTCAGTGTTGTACATAATGACAATGTAAATACTGTAAATAACAATAAAACCGCAGGCTCTAGCTTGCTTCTGTGTACATGCTTGACTCTTCTTCTTTATGGCACTCACATTTAGGACATGTAAACTTCCGATCCTTACAAAGGATGATAAAACTTGGATTGTTACCTAAATGTTCCATGGAAAACAAGACAAAATATGAAGTGTGTGTTGAATCTAAATATGTTAGCCATCCTCATAAATATGTAGAGAAATCCAATGAAGTACTTGGATTAATCTACAACGACGAGAAGCGATTTTGAAAGGCAGAACGAAGGCACGAACAAGAAGAAAAGGTGGGGAAACTCAGTGGAAACGAATCCTCGATCTTGTCACAACCCGTGCTGCAAGATTAAAGATCACAGGGAGTGTTGAACTTTTGAAGGCATTTTTCATCAAGAACTATGTTTAGATCTATGTTTATGACATTCTCAGTTGTCGTTTTAGCTTACCCCAACATGAGCTAAACATCTCATGTTGGGGGTTGGATATTTATTTGGTGATGTCACTTTAAACTTGTGGTTTGATTTGTATTTTGATGAATATTTATCAATGAAGCATATGATGATTTTTGAATAAAATTCTTTTAGTCTGATCAGCTAGATGGACATCTCTTGATTATCATACCCTTCGAGAAAAGTGTAGGATAATTAGACGTGTTTATCATATGCCTATGGTGCAAATTGGATAGAGATATACCAATTTCACCATAGATCTGTAATCCATTTTTATGAGTAAATTAACTTGACTATTGAGTTCAAAAGAAGAAATATCATCGTTAATTTCTAAGATTGTTATTGCTTGGGAAAGGATAACAATCGACTTTAAGATTACTCTCATTGAACTTTTGAAACATCTTATTCAAATCACTGCATGTTTTCAGTACAAAAACCTTATATGAAGCCAACCCCCAACTTTCTTTTCTACAGTTGTCCATTTTATTATCCTTCAAAACTTCTATTAGTCGTTTAAAATCAATCTTTGTGCAAAACTTCCAAACAACCATTTTAATTCAGTCTGGTTAATAGTTGCTATAGATTTGTGGTAATTGATACCAAGTTCCTACGGTTCGATACTTGTACTTTCGTACATACTACTTGATACGACATCGTATACTTGCGGTCCGTGTGGGAAGGGTGTAAACCCGACCTATCACTCACCAATGTGGGACAACACCAAATCAACCACAATTCACCATTTGAGAATACCCCAAGGTTTTCCTTTTATATATATAAAGATAAAGATTTTGATTGATGATATGATTGTTTTTTATACATACCCATCTTTTCCAATCTTTCAACCTATTACCAATATAGAATATTTAAAACTCAACCACAATTAACATTATACTTTTATTTTTATATAATAAGATTTGTTTTGCAAAAATAAGATCATCCAAATAAGATAACTTTATGACTTAAGCCCATGAATTGACACAATGGCATCATATCCTTCTTTTTTATACATGTCACTCTATTGTGATCTTTTAATCTCTCACCAATGTGGGATATCTAAAATCATTCACAATTTACAAATACTCCAATACTCAATTCTAATGATGTCACCTTAATACTTTTTGGTCTTCTTTATATATATATATATATATATATAGACCATTTAGTTATATTATGTTGGGAAATTCAGAAATGATCAAGTATGGTTAATACTGCTTCAACATAATTACTACTGCAAGTGAAAGTTAATGCTGCTGAACAAGATTAATGCTGCTCATCAAGATTAGTACTGCTAGAACAAAGTTAATACTGCTGAGCATGGTTAGTACTGCTGAACTTAATACTGCTCAGAGTATTAATGCTGCTTATATGATGAAGATTCGTATGACAAGGATGACAGCTGGATTGAAGATATCTATGGAAGCTTAGAGATAATGATGGAAGATTATACTGAAGATCTTTTATTATTTTGTAATTATCTTTATCTTCAGTATATGTATAGAATAGTTTGTTTTTCTTTGAAAGTAACATTCATTCTGAGTTTTTAGCTTTCACAAGAGAGAATAAACCTCAAGGTTAGAACCCTAATTCTAGAGAAGTAGAATTCGTATTGGTGAGCCTGTTCATCGATATTGAGGTTGTGTGTAAAAGCTTGTGACTTTCAATCATTCAATAAAGTTTGCAAGTTGTTCATCAGATATACTGTTTTGTTTACTATTTCATTGAATATCAAAATGTTATTCCGCAAACTTCTTTGATATTGTTTTCTGAGAGTTTATTCTTGTTTAGAATTAAGATCCTGATAAGTTGTCAGGAAATTTATCATTTTTCTTCTTTCCTGATTGGACAAAAAGGTCTTGGAAGGTTGTCTCTTCTGCTTTTTGAGTGGCATTCTTTTGACTGGAAGTTTCTTGGCCTCAGCTGCTGCTTTTAAGCTCTTTTGATATTCTGCATTGAGTTTTCTGGCCATTATCCTTGCAAGCTCTCTATCTGTTTCAGTTTGAATTTGTTCCTCCTTTTCCATCTGTTCTTAAAGCTGCTTTGCTAACTCTTCATCTAGCTCAATCTGACTTTTCTTCTTTGAAGGTTGTTGTTCAGGTTCAACCATCTTTCCTTTTCCCTTAGCATCCTTCAGACTTGCCTTACCTGTTTCTTGTCTTTTCTTTGAGAGACCTCCTTCATTGATGACCACTCCTTTGGCCTTTTTACTAGCCTCAGGAGTGTCATTCTTGGCTTTTACCAAGGTCTCTGCAATCTCCATTTCTTCAATAGACAACCCTGTTACTGCTGCTTCTTTTACTTCAACAACATTAACAGTTTCTGCTGCTTGAGCAAATTCTGTTTCCTTTTCTGCTGCTATTGATTCTGTTACTTTCTCTATTTCTGCCTCTTGCTCCCCCTCAACCTCAAATGCCCTCTCAGCTGTACTTTCTTTCTCTGTTTCAGCCTCTTTCTCCGCCTTGTTGGAAGCATCTTTATCATTTGATCTTTTCTTCAACACAAACTGCTTTTTTCTCTTCTTTTGCACCAACCTGGTCACCATTTTCTTCAACTTTGCAATCTGTACTTGTTGTGACAGAATCACCATCTTCATCTCATCTATCTCCTTGCCCTGTTTGATCACATCCATGTTGATGTTTCCCATGGTTTCCATCAATTCAGAATAGTCATATCTGTCCTCACCTTCTCCAGGAGTGTTACCCCCTTTTGAAGGATCATTGGATCTTTTTGTAGTGGAAGTCTTCTGCCTAGCAGAAGCACTATCCACCCCTTGGTTTCTTGGCACCTGGGACCTTTGAATGATTGCTCATTCAAAGTTGCCATGGGGGAGGTCTTATTTATGTTACCACTGTCCTCCTCTGTGTTAGCAGGAGTAGTGGCAGCCTGCTCACCCATATGCTCAACCATCTCCTCTGTGAGCACCTCCTTGGGGTTGGGAGACACCCCTGTGGTTTCCCTGTAGATATTCTCTAAAGGAGAATTCTCCCTTAGAGGGCTTAAAGGCTCAGTGGGTGATGGTACAAGAAGGGAAAGAGCCTTCTTTACCTTTTTCCTTATATATGTTTGGGTGATTGGAGAGGTTGGCTTTTGAAGTAGAGACTGGGGGATTGATATAGAGTGGGAAGGTTGGGATTGGCTAGCAGTGGGATGGTCTAATGAGGGCCTTGACCCTGCTGCCATACCTTCTTCAGTGTGGGACACCACCATCATTGTAGAGAACAATGGGGTGTCAACTCCTTCCGAGTCCAAAGGGGATCTCTTCATGTTTGAAAAGACCTTACCTTTGGGAATTTTTGGTACATATACCTCATCAAAGTGAGGCATATCCGTCAATTCGTGGGTTATAACTTCTTGTACAAACCTGGGGTACATATAAAAACTCTTTTTACTTCCCAGGTTTGAGACAAGATCACTGAAAATCATTTTAGAGAAATTGTACCTTCTGGCAGTGGCCAAACAGACCAAAGCATAAGCAATGGTACTGCTAAACTCACTCCATCCAGTAGTATTTTTAGAAATGCAGTGCATAAGGGTATGGACAAAGAAATGCCATTTGGGTGAAAATTTAGCTTTTGAGAACTTAAAGACACCCAATGGGCCTCCATACCCCATTCTTGTAAGATTTGAGAACAAGTCCTCATTAGGAATAGAGGTTATACCTGCAACATCGTCTAGACGTAGACAGATGCGTAGCACCTCTTCAGTTACTGACAAGGGTTTGTCACACACCCTTGTTTTCAGAATCTGCACACCATTCTCTGTAACTATGGTGGCATTCGCCCAGAATTGCCTTTGATGCTCTATGTAGATGATTGGAGATACAGTTAGAGCATGGGCGATATGGCTATTCTTCAGAAAATCCACTATCTGATGAAATCCGACGGCTTGTTTGGGCTTCTATAGCATTGCAATCTCGTTATGCTCATCTATGAATGCCATTGATGCCATTGAATCTTGAGTGTTCTTGCCTGAAACTTACTAGGGAGCTTGAGAGAGAAGGATTAGAGAGACGATGAACAGTATTCAAAGAGTCGTTATGAACTTTTAGGCGGGCAAAGGGTATATATAGTGTATGGGACATAAGCAATATTAACCTAGAGCAGTATTAACCACTAGCAGTATTAACTAACTAGCAGTATTAACTGAGAGCAGTATTAACCACTAGCAGTATTAACTAACTAGCAGTATTAACTTATAGCAGTATTAAGCACTAGCAGTATTAACTAACTAGCAGTATTAACTGAGAGCAATATTAACCACTAGCAGTATTAACTAACTATACTTGCTCTTTTTGAAGTTTATGAAGATCTGATCAAGACAATAACTACCTGTGAAAGATGATTAACAGCACACAAATAACCAAAATAGCAGGTATAGGAACACTTTTAAAAACATGAGCTCATTCAGAGTTGATCATGCCCACACTTGAGACCAAGAAAGTGAATCTACCCACATCAAAAGCGTTAGTGAATAGATCTGCAAACTGGTTGTCAGTATGAACTTTGGCAACTTGAATGAGTTTCTTTTCATTGCAATCTCTGATAAAGTGGTACCTGATCTCAATGTGCATTGTTTTGGAGTGCTTGACTGGATTGTTAACAATGCTTATAGCACTGCTATTGTCAATAAAGATTGGAGTGTGAAGAAAGGTTACCCCATAGTCCAACATCTGATTTTGAATCCATAGAACCTGAGAGCAGCAACTTGCAGCAGCAATATACTCAGTTTCTGTTGTTGATAAGGACACTGTGGTTTGTTTCTTACACTGCCAAGATACTAGTCTTGCACCCAAAAGCTGACATCCCCTTGAAGTAGACTTTCTGTCCATGTTGGCACCACCCAAGTCACTATCTGAATAAGCAATCAAGTCAAATGAAGATTCATATGGATACCAAAGACCTAATCTAGGTTGCCCTCTTAAGTATCTGAAAATCCTCTTCACAGCTTGAAGATGTGATTGTTTAGGCTTGACTTGGAATCTGGCACATACACATACTGGAAACATGATGTCTAGTCTTGAGGCTGTGAGATACATGAGAGATCCAATCATTGATCTGTATAGATGGACATCAACATCCTCCCCCTCAAGATCAGCAGTGATCTGTTTGTGAGTTTCCATTGGTGTGCTTGCTGGCTTTGAGTCTTTTAAACCATATTTCTCCAGGATGTCTTGCACATACTTTGATTGACTAATGAAGATTCCATCTGACTGTTGTTTCACCTGAAGTCCAAGGAAGAAGGTAAGTTCACCCATTGAACTCATTTTAAAGCTCTTGTGCATCAACTCTTCAAAATCTCTACACATCTGATCTTTTGTGGATCCAAAGATGATATCATCCACATAGATCTGAACTAATAGGATGTCCTTCTTACTTCTTTTAATGAAAAGGGTCTTGTCAATGATGCCCCTTTCAAACCCATTCTCCAAGAGATAGGTAGACAGAGTGTCATACCATGCTCTTGGGGCTTGATGTAGACCATAGAGTGCTTTCTTCAGCTTGTATACTCTGTCAGGATATGTAGGATTTTCAAAACCAGGTGGCTGACAGACATATACTTCTTCATCAATTGTACCATATAGAAAGACACTATTTACATCCATTTGATAGACCTTGAACTTCATGTATGAGGCATAGGCTAGGAACAGCCTAATTGCCTCTACCCTTGCCACTGGAGCAAACACTTCATCATAATCTATGCCCTCTTCTTGAGTGTACCCTTGTGCCACAAGCCTTGCTTTGTTCCTGATCACAATACCTCTCTCATCCTTTTTGTTCCTGAAAATCCACTTGGTGCCTATAGCTCTATGACCTTTTGGAAGGTCCACCAAGTCCCAAACATCCTGTAACTTGAATTGAAGTAACTCTTCTTGCATGGCTTCTATCCAACTTGAATCTTTCATTGCATCATAGGCCTTCTTAGGCTCAATCTGGGATAGAAAGCAGGAGAGTACTGTGTGTTGTTGATCCTGCAACTCTTGAAGTCTGCTTTGATTCCTTGTAATCATAGGAGAAGATATGTCTCCTATTACTAGCTCTGGAGGATGATTCTTTTGTGTTATAGTCTGAAAACTAGGTTCTTCAGGGTTACCTATAGTGAAGCTAGTCATGGAATACTTGTGCATGTTATTCAATCCAGAAGCAGTGAAGCACTTAATCAGAGATGTGTTCAAAACTGTTAGAGGATGGACTCTCTATGAAAGGAGTGGAGTCTATGAACTAGCATTGGATACTTTTCACATGGAGTACTACTTGGTGGATAGGGTCTACAATCATACAAATCTAAAGCTTCATGCCATGTTGAATAAGAAGTTGGGTTGTGCACCAAATTCAGAAATGGCCAAGTATCTAATTCAGAGGACTATCAATCAGAGTATGGGACTGGATCCTAATATTGGAGTAGATCAATGAAGATTTTGGAAGCATCTGAAGAACTTGACTTCTTTCCCTAAAAGTCAAGTTAGGGGGAGATTGTTGGGAACTGAAGAAAAGCCTAAGTATGGTTAATGCTGCTGGTTCAGAGTTAATACTGCTAGAAGACTTCAAGGTTAATACTGCTGAGTATTACTACTGCTAGTAATTAATACTGCTAGTCAAAGTTAGTGCTGCTTGAACAAAGTTAGTACTGCTAGTAGTTAGTGCTGCTTAGTAGTTGATGCTGCTAGAAGAAGTTAATGCTGCTGAGCATAGTTAGTACTGCTTAAGAGATCCGAATGGAAAGAATAACAGCTGGATGGACTGAAGATATACATGGAAGCTTAGAGATATACATGGAAGATATACTGAAGATGTGTTTATTTTTTTGTAATTATCTTTTTGTTTAGTATATGTATAGATGATACAGAATAGTTGAGGAAGAGATAAAAAAAATTCCAAGTTTAAGAGAAATCAACCTCAAGGCATAGATCCTAATTCTAGAGAAGTAGAATTCGTATTGGTGAGCCTGTTCATCAATATTGAGGTTGAGTGTGTAATCTTGTAACTTCAAAGCATTCAATACAAGTTTATAGTTTGATACTTTACTGTGTGTTGATTTACTGTTCCATTGAATATCAAAGTGTTATTCCGCAAACTTCTTTGATATTGTTTCTGAGAATTAATTCTTGTTAAGAATTCGATCCTAACAGAATCATTTAAGTCAGCTGAGGGGATCACCTCAGCTACTTCTAGCTCTTTATGCACTGAAGATTCCTCTTCTCTTCTTTTTTCTTCACTCTGTATTGGCTCAGTTATAGTCTCCTTTCACAGAATTCAACAGGTTCTTTTATAGGCATAGGAAAGATCACAGACTGAGGTATAATGTCTTGAACTTGTGTAGCCCCTGATCCTCCACTTCCTGAACCTGCATAATCATCACTACTGGAACCAAAAGAGTTAGTTAGTGAATAAATGTCAAACAACCACTGAGGACCAGATCCAATAGGATTTGGTGTGTTCTCATTGCATTTGACATTGTCACTTTCCTCAATTATTCTAGAAGAAGTATTAAAAACTATGTAGGCCTTACTTTGAGATGAGTAACCAACAAGAAAACCATCATCAACCTTGCTATAAAACTTTCCCAAGTGAGATTTAGTATTGAGAATAGTACAAGGACATCCAAAAGGTTTGAAAAATCCAATAAAGGGTTTTCTTTTATTAAAAAGCTCATAAGGTGTCTTGTTCTTAGGCTTGACTACTAGTACTCTGTTTTGGACATAGCAAGCAGTATTAACTGCTTCTGCCCAGAAAGTTATTGGAAGTTTAGAGTCAGCTAACAGAGATCTAGCAACCTCAATCAGTGTCCTATTCCTTCTCTCAACAACACCATTTTGTTGTGGAGTCCTAGGAGCACTGTATTGTCTCTCAATTCCTTTTTCCTCACAAAAGGTGTTTAGGTCAATATTTTTAAATTCAGTACCATTGTCTGACCTAATGACTTTTACTTTTTGATTGGTTTGGTTTTCAATTCTTAGAATAAAGGATTTGATCAGTCCACTTGTCTCATCCTTAGTCCTTAGAAAATATACCCAAGTAAATCTAGAGTAATCATCAACAATAACTAGACAGTATGACTTCTTACCAATACTCATAACATTTGTAGGGCCAAACAGATCCATATGCAATAAATGAAGAGAATTAGAGATTGTGTTCACCTCTTTGGACTTATGAGAAGTTTTGTGTTGTTTGCCTTTGAGACAAGCAACACAATGATCATCACATGAATATACTTTAGAAGGAAAACCTCTTACAAGGTTGTTTTTAACAAGCTTATTTATTGTTTTAAAGTTCATGTGACACATCCTTCTGTGCCAAAGTGATGATTCATCCAGAGAAGCTTTTGAAACAAGACAATTTAAGGATGAATCAGATGAAACACTTTCCATATCCAAACAGTATACATTATCCTTTCTAGGGGTTCTTAGTAGTATCATCTTTTCATCAACTACCTTGAATCCAGGAGCAAGGATAATACATTCAGAATCTGTAAATAATATACTATGTTGTTTGTCACAAACCTGTGATACACTTAACAGGTTGTACCTTAATTGTTCAACATAGAATACATCTTCAAAGGTCATTTTACCTTTGGTCACATCACCTTTACCACTGATTTTACCTACATCTGGAGTATTCCCAAAAGCAACATGCCCACCATCAATCTTCTTGAAGTTCTTGAGGCAAGACATGTTCCCTGTCATGTGCCTAGAGCAACCACTATCAACATGCCAGATGCTCTTCCCCTTGAGCTGTTGGTTGCCCTGCACATAAGATTAGACAATTAGTATTGATTGGGAACCCAAGCCAAAGTGGTCTTGGGCCTCCCTTTCTCATCAAAATACTTACATTCCTTTTTGATGAGGTTTTTAAAATCAGAACACTTAGTATTTGAGTACTTTGTCAAGATTATTGGTCTAGCAGCACTAATACTAGAAGCAGTACTATTTTTAGAAGTACTAACAGAGTTAGCAACACTAACAGGTTTGGCAGAATTAACCTTGTTGGTAGCACTAACAGAGTTAGCAGTATTAACATTTGCAGAAGTACTAACAATGTTAGCAGCACTAACATTGGTAGCAGTAGTATTGCTTCTAGCAGCACTATCACTGTCAGCAGCACTATTTGTGGTAGCAGTACTAACAATTTTAGTGCTTTTAGGTATCCAGATCTTGACACTGTCCTCCACATTCTTTTTCTTCATGTGACTTTTAGATTTGACAACTTTCTTAGCCACATGGTTCTTTTCTTTCTTCCTATAACCAAAGGGTTTTTGAGTAGGTCTCTGAGAATTCAACCTTTGGTTCATAGGATTGAAATAGCAGTATTTGGCAATGTGATTAAGCTTTCCACAAATAAAACAGGGTTTTGGTCTATTGATTTTACTCAGATCAATCCCTTGTTTTTGTGCCCACATATTATTCCAGTTTCTCTGATTACCCCTCTTTTTATCATGTTGTTGGGGCTCAGATTTATTGCATGAACACTTGTTGCAAGGGATAGGGTTCACAATAGTGGTCTGCTTATAATGAACCTTCTTATTCTTTCCCTCAGTCTTCTCTATCTCATTGGACTTGACCCAATTCTTTCCACATCCCTCATTGGTAACTATGTGATTTTCTATAGGAATCTCACCACTCACAGTGTTGTCCTTATTCTTTACAGTTTCTTTTTCAGTTTTATCCTTAACAACTACTTCATCTAAGGGATCTATCTCAGTGGCTCCCTCAGGCAGGTCCTTCCTATCCTTTGTCTCTAACAAGTCTGAACTAGGAGGGATGTAGTTGTTGTTGTAGGGTGGTGGTGTGGTATTATACCCTATTCCTCTTCTCAGTCTATCATGAATATGAGTTTGTAGAAGAGAGTCCATTGCTTTAGAAGCATTGGAAAACTTTTCTACATCTAGCTTGACTTTAGCTAGCTCTCCTCTTAACTTTTCACTCTCTTCTTTGGATTTGGTTAGTTGAAGT
The DNA here is from genome assembly GCA_023525745.1 of Arctium lappa. NCBI lineage: Eukaryota > Viridiplantae > Streptophyta > Magnoliopsida > Asterales > Asteraceae > Arctium > Arctium lappa. Next base: position 171,787,501 of record CM042047.1, read on the forward strand.
TCTAGGTCATTCTTCTCCCACTTCCAGTAGTTTGTGTCATAAGAATGTTGAAGCTCATTGGCTTGAAAACTCTTAATATGCTCTTCAAACCTCTCAACAATCCTCACATAATCTTTTATGTCCTTTTCTAATCTTTTAAGGTCATCACTCATGTTCTGATTGTGATCCCTGTACCTTTTAACAGTGTTGATGCAATTTTGAGAACAAAGATTAGAAGTTACCTCTGTTGGGAGATCAGACACCTCTGCCATTAGAGCTTGGTTTTGGATAGCCTCTTCAGCTTGATCACTCCAATCAAACCCCATACCTTGTTGAGAGACTAGGGCTTGTGCAGAGTTTCTGTTATTATTGAAGCTTCCAGACTGTACTTGTTGGTGGTTGTTGTTGTGAGACACTCCACTTCTGCATTACCTAGCAAAGTGTCCTTTCTGGTGACATTTATAGCATTCCACCTTTGCCTTGTCAAAACCTGCTCCATCTTCTCTTCTTTGGGAGAAGTTGTTTCTCCCAGTTCTCTTGATGAACTTCTTAACTCTCATAGAGAGCATGGCCATCTGCCATTTAATGTCCATCTCGTCAAGGTCATCTAGATGGAGTTGTTCCAAGTCATCATTAATTAGAGAAGAGTTTCCATGACTGGACAGAAAGGCTTCAAACACAGATTCAGTGCCTTTCTCTTGATTTGCTCCATTAGCAGCACTAACTGATTCAGGGTTGGAAGTAGAATCAATTGATGCTGATAGGAGTGCAACATTGTGAACATACCCAGAAGGCTTTTTCTTAGCCTCTACCTCAGATTCAACAACTCTTAGATCATTGTGTAGATCATCAAGTTTGTTGGGAACTGAAGAAAAGCTCAAGTATGGTTAATGCTGCTAGTTCAGAATTACTACTGCTAGAGGACTTCAAAGTTAATACTGCTTAGTATTACTACTGCTAGTAGAATTAATACTACTAGTCAAAGTTAGTGTTGCTTGAACAAAGTTAGTACTGCTAGTGGTTAGTGCTGCTTAGTATTTTATGTTGCTTATGATTAGTACTGCTTATGAATTGAAGATCCGGATGGAGAGGATGACAGCTGTAAAGAATCAAGATATTCATGGAAGGATTGAAGATAATGATGGAAGATATTCTGAAGATATTTTATTAATTGTAATTAGTTTTTATCTTCAGTATATATATATATATATATATATATATATTATATTGTTTAGAATAGAGAGATAACTTTTGTTATGTTATTATTAATTCTAAGTTTTTGTGAAATAGAGAGAATCAACCTCAAGGTATAGATCCTAATTCTAGAGAAGTAGAATTCGTCTTGAAAGAGCTTGTTCTTCAAGATTGAGGTTGAGTGTGTAATCTTGTGATTTGATAATTGAATACAAGTTTACAAGTTGTTGATCATATACTGTTTTGATTACTGTTACATTGAATATCAAAGTGTTATTCCGCAACTTCTTTGATATTGTTTCTGAGACTTTATTCTTGTTAAGAAATCGATCCTGACAAGTGGTATCAAAGCATGTTCTCTCAGAAATATCTATTCATTCATCATGGAAAACTTTGCAGAATCAAACAGTACTCTGGTCTCAAAGGTTCCAATGCTCAGACCCAATGAATTCGATATGTGGAAGATCAGAATCAAGCAGTACATACTCCTCACTGACTATTCTATGTGGGATATCATTGAGAATGACCCTTCTGAAGCAGGAAAGATTGGTGCAGATGGAAAGAGAACTCCACCAAAAACTGATGCTGAAAGAAAGATTAGACAGACAGAGATGAAAGCCTTGAGCACCTTGCTCTTGGCTATTCCTAATGAATATCAACATCAGTTCTGCAACTGCACTGATGCAGAGATGCTCTGGAATGCTCTAGAGAAGAGATTCTCAGGTACCAAAAGTACCAAGAGAAATCAGAAAGCTATTCTGAAGCAACAATATGAGAACTTTATGTCAACCAAGAATGAGTCTATGACTCAAACTTTTGACAGGTTCAACAAGCTTATTGGTGAACTAGCTATAGTGGGAGTACAAATTGATCAAGATGATCTGAACAGAAAGTTTCTAAGATCACTGAGTGATGAATGGACCATGTATACTGTGTCTTTCAAACAGAATGATCAACTGGAAGAAAAGGAACTTGATGATCTATATAATGATCTAAGAGTTTTTGAATCTGAGATAGAGGCTAAGAGGAGGCCTTCTGGGTATGTTCACAATGCTGCACTCCTTTCAGCATCAACTGATTCTACTTCCAACCCTGAATCAGTTAGTGCTGCCAATGGAGCAAATCAAGAGAAAGGCAATGAAACTGTATTTGAAGCCTTTCTGGAAAGTCATGGAAACTCTTCTCTCATTAATGATGACTTGGAACAACTCTATCCAGATGATCTTGAAGAGATGGACATTAAATGGCAGATGGCCATGCTCTCTATGAGAGTTAAGAAGTTCATCAAGAGAACTGGGAGAAACAACTTCTCCCAAAGAAGAGAAGATGGAGCAGGTTTTGACAAGGCAAAGGTGGAATGCTATAAATGTCACCAGAAAGGACACTTTGCTAGATAATGCAGAAGTGGAGTGTCTCACAACAACAACCACCAACAAGTACAGTCTGGAAGCTTCAATAATAACAGAAACTCTGCACAAGCCCTAGTCTCTCAACAAGGCATGGGGTTTGATTGGAGTGATCAAGCTGAAGAGGCCATCCAAAACCAAGCTCTTATGGCAGAGATGTCTGATCTCCCAACAGAGGTAACTTCCAATCTTTGTTCTCCAAATTGCATTAACACTGTTAAAAGGTATAGGGATCACAATCAGAACATGAGTGATGACCTTAAGAGATTGGAAAAGGACATAAAAGATTATGTGAGGATTGTTGAGAGATTTGAAGAGCAGATTAAGGGTTTTCAAGCTAATGAGCTTCAACACTCTTATGACACAAACTACTGGAAGTGGGAGAAGAATGACTTAGAACTTCAACTGACCAGAGCTAGCTAAAGTCAAACTAGATGTAGAAAAGTTTTCCAATGCTTCCAAAGCAATGGATTCTTTGCTACAAACTCAGATTCATGATAAACTGAGAAGAGGAATAGGGTACAATACCACACCACCACCCTATAACAACAACTACATCCCTCCTAGCTCAGATTTGTTAGAGACAAAGGATAGGAAGGACCTACCTAAGGGAGCCACTGAGATAGATCCCTTAGATGAAGTAGTTGTTAAGGATAAAACTGAGAAAGAAGTTGTCAAAGATAAAGACAACACTGTAAGTGGTGAGATTCCTATAGAAAACCACATAATCACCAATGAGGGATGTGGAAATCATTGGATCAAGTCCAATGAGATAGAGAAGACTGAGGGAAAGAACAAGAAGGTTCACTATAAGCAGACCACTGTTGTGAACCCTATCCCTTGCAAGCAATGTGCATGCAATAAATCTAAGCCCCAAAAACATGATAAACCAAGGGGAAATCAGAGAAACTGGAATAACCAATGGGCACAAAAACAAGGCATTGATCTGAGTAAAATAAATAGACCAAAGCCTTGTTTCATATGTGGAAAGTTAAAACATTTGGCTAAGTACTGTTTCTTTAACCCTATTAACCAACAGATGAACTTTCAAAGATTTGTGCAAAAACCTGTTGGTTATAGGAAGACTGGAAAGAAACATGTGATGAAGAAATCTGTTGAAACTAAAGGCCCCATGAGGAAAAAGGTTTTAAAAGAAAGTATTAAAATGTGGGTGCCTAGAAGCACTAAAACTGTTAGTACTGCTGACAGGGATAGTGCTGCTGGAAGCATTACTGCTGCTACCAGTGTTAGTACTGCTGAAAATATTAATGCTGCTAATACTGTTAGTACCTCTTCAAAGGTTAATACTGCCAACACAGTTACTGCTGCTAACACAGTTACTACTTCTAACGAGGTTAGTACTGCTAAGCATGCAAGTGCTGCTAAGGCAGTTAGTACTTCTAAACCAGTACTACTTCTAGAAAAAATGTTTCCAAGCCTATCATAGTGACCAAGTACTCCAGAAATGAGGAGTCAAAGTTTAAAAATCTTGTCAAGAAAGAATGCAAGTATTTTGATGAGAAAGGGGTACCCAAGACCACTTTGGCTTGGGTTCCTAATTCATACTAACTGATTTATCTTATGTGCAGGGCAACCAACAGCTCAAGGGGAAGAGCATATGGCATGTTGATAGTGCTTGCTCTAGGCACATGACAGGCAACATGTCATGCCTTCAGGATTTCAAGCATATCAATGGAGGACATGTTGCTTTTGGAGATAATCTTACTGGTGGTAAAATAAGTGGAAAAGGTAATGTTACAAAAGGTAAGATGACATTTGAGGATGTCTACTATGTTGATCAATTGAAATACAACCTGTTAAGTGTATCACAGGTTTGTGACAAGCAACATAGCATATTATTTACAAATACAGAGTGTATGATCTTTTCTCCAGGGTACAAAGTAGTTGATGAAAGCATGATACTACTTAGAACTCCAAGAAAGGACAATGTTTATTGTCTAGATATGGACAATGTTGATAGTGATTCATCCCTGAACTGTCTTGTTTCAAAAGCTTCTGTGGATGAATCCTCTCTTTGGCACAGAAGGATGTGTCACATGAACTTCAAGACTATGAACAAACTTGTTAAAAACAACCTTGTAAGAGGTTTACCATCAAAAGTCTTCATTGTGTTGCTTGTCTTAAAGGCAAACAACACAAAACTTCTCATAAGACCAAAGAGTTAAACACAATTTCTTCCTGTCTCCAGTTATTGCATATGGATCTGTTTGGTCCTACAAATGTTATGAGTATAGGCAAGAAATCTTACTGCTTGGTTATTGTTGATGATTACTCCAGATTTACTTGGGTATATTTTCTAAGGACTAAGGAAGAAACAAGTGGACTGACCAAATCCTTTATCCTAAGAATTGAAAACCAAACTAATCAAAAAGTAAAAGTCATTAGATCAGATAATGGGACTGAATTTAAAAATCTTGACCTAAACACCTTTTGTGAAGAAAAAGGCATTGAGAGACAATATAGTGCTCCTAGGACTCCTCAACAGAATGGAGTTGCTGAGAGGAGAAATAGGACACTAATAGAGGCTGTTAGATCTCTGTTGGCTGATTCAAAACTGCCAATTACCTTCTGGGCTGAAGCAGTTAATACTGTCTGTTATGTCCAAAACAGAGTCCTAGTGGTCAAGCCAAAGAACAAGACCCCATATGAGCTTTTAAATAGAAGAAAACCCTTTATTGGATTTTTCAAACCATTTGGGTGTCCTTGTACTATTCTCAATACCAAATCTCACTTAGGTAAGTTTGATAGCAAAACAGATGATGGATTTCTTGTTGGTTACTCATCTCAGAGTAAGGCCTATAGAGTTTTTAACTCTTCTTCTAGAATAATTGAAGAAAGTGACAATGTCAAATGCAATGAGAACACACCAAATCCTATTGGGTCTGGTCCTCAGTGGCTATTTGACATTGATTCACTAACTAACTCTTTTGGTTTCAGTAGTGATGATTATGCAGGTTCAGGGAGTGGAGGATCAGGAACTACCCAAGTCAAAGACAGTTTATCTCAATCTGTGATCTTTCCCATACCCACAGTAGATCCTGTTAAAGACTGTGAAAAGGAATCATCTACTGGACCAAGTCAGAGTGAAGAAGAAAGTAGAGATGAGGAGACTCAAGACAATAAAGAATCAGAAGTAGCTGTTGAAAACACCTCAGTTGAGTTGAATGACTCCAATCTAGAGGTGGGACTTAATGAAGAACCTAATCATCACACCAGAATTCAAAAGAATCATCCTCCACAGCTGGTAATAGGAGATATGTCCTCTCCTCTTATGACTAGAAATCAAAGCAGGCTGCAAGAAATGCAAGACCAACAGCATACAGTGCTCTCTTGTTTTTTATCCCAGCTTGAGCCTAAAAAGGCACATGATGCTATGAAAGAGTCCTGTTGGATAGAAGCAATGCAAGAAGAGCTACTGCAATTCAAGCTGCAAGATGTTTGGGATCTGGTAGACCTTCCTAAAGGCCAAAGAGCAATAGGAACAAAATGGGTCTTCAGAAATAAGAGAGATGAAAGAGGAATAGTGATAAGGAATAAAGCAAGGCTGGTGGCTCAAGGGTATACACAAGAAGAGGGAATAGACTATGATGAAGTATTTGCACCTGTGGCCAGGATAGAATCAATTAGATTATTCCTGGCTTATGCTTCTTATATGAAATTCAAAGTCTATCAAATGGATGTGAAAAGTGCATTTCTTTATGGCTCAATTGAAGAAGAAGAAGTATATGTCTGTCAACCACTAGGGTTTGAAAACCCAAGCTATCCAGACAGGGTATACAAATTGAAGAAAGCACTTTATGGACTGCATCAAGCTCCAAGAGCATGGTATGACACTCTGTCATCCTATCTCTTGGAAAATGGCTTTGAAAGAGGAGTCATTGATAAGACTTTATTCATCAAGAGAAAGAAGAAGGATATCCTGCTGGTCCAAATCTATGTTGATGATATCATCTTTGGATCTACAAGAGACAACATGTGCAAGGAGTTTGAGGAACTAATGCATCAAAGGTTCAAAATGAGTTCCATGGGGGAACTTACTTTTTTTCCTTGGACTCCAAGTTCAACAGAAGTCAGATGGAATCTTTATCTGTCAGTCCAAGTATGTGCAGGACATTCTAACCAAGTTTGGTTTCTCAGATTCAAAACCTGCCAGCACACCTATGGAGACACACAAGCAGATAACAGCAGATCTTGAGGGGGAGGATATGGATGTTCATCACTATAGATCCATGATTGGCTCTCTCATGTATCTTACAGCATCTAGGCCAGATATAATGTTTCCAGTCTGTGTATGTGCAAGATTCCAAGTTAGGCCAAAGCAATTTCACTATCAAGCTGTTAAGAGGATATTCAGATATCTCAAAGGACAACCCAGATTGGGACTTTGGTATCCTCATGACTCATCATTTGACCTACTTGCATACTCAGATAGTGATCTAGGTGGAGCAAACTTGGACATAAAATCTACTTCTGGAGGATGTCAGTTTTTGGGTGCAAGACTAGTGTCATGGCAGTGCAAGAAACAAACCACAGTGTCCACATCTACAACAGAGGCATAGTACATAGCAGCTGCAAGTTGCTGTTCTCAAGTCTTATGGATTCAGAATCAAATGCTGGACTATGGGGTAACCTTTCTACACACTCCAATTTTTTATGATAATAGCAGTGCTATTAGCATTGTGAATAATCCTGTCAAGCACTCAAAGATAAAGCACATTGAGATCAGGTATCACTTCATAAGAGACTGTAATGAAAAGAAACTTATTCAAGTTGTAAAGGTTCATACTGGCAACCAGTTTGATGATCTATTTACCAAAGCATTTGATGTGGGTAGATTCACTTTCTTGGTAACAAGTGTGGGAATGATCAACTCTGAATAAGCTCCTACTTAAAAAGTGGTTCAATACCTGTATATTGTTATTTCTTGGTGGTCCTAATCTTCTTTTTCAGGAAAAGTATAACAGTACTCAGTCCTTCACAAAGCTTAAAAATGCAAGTATGATTAGTACTGCCAGCGCATTGTTAATACTGCCAGTGCATAGTTAATACTGCTTGTCGTTAATATTGCTTTCAGTTAATACTGCTTGTCGTTAATACTGCTCTTAGTTAATACTGCTCTCAGTTAATACTGCTATCAGTTAATACTGCTTGTCGTTAATACTGCTTTCAGTTAATACTGCTTGTCGTTAATACTGCTTTCAGTTAATACTGCTTATAGTTAATACTGCTCTCAGTTAATACTGCTCTCAGTTAATAATGCTCTCAGTTAATACTGCTCTTAGTTAATACTGCTTCTGTCCCGAATACTATAAATATCCTTTGCCCGCCTAAAAGTTCATAACGACTCTTTGCATACTGTTCTCTTGCGCTCTAAACCCTTTCTCTCTCAAGTTCAAAGTTTTCAGGCAAGAAACTTCAAGATCAATGGCATCAATGACATTCATAGATGAGCATAATGAAATCGCGATGCTACAGAAGCCCAAACAGGCCGCTGGTTTCCACCAGATTGTGGATTTCCTCAAGACAACCCATATTGCCCATGCTCTTACTATATCTCCTACCATCTTCATAGAGCATCAGAGGCAATTCTAGGAAAATGCCACCATTGTTACTGAGAATGGTGTGCAAATGATTAAAACAAGGGTGTGTGACAAATCCTTGACAGTTACTGAAGAGGTACTTCGCATCTGTCTACGTCTAGACGATGCCTTTGGTATAACTTCTATCTCTAATGATGAACTGTTTTCTACTCTTACAAGAATGGGGTATGGAGGCCCATTGGGTGTGTTTAAGTTCTCAAAAGCAAAATTTTCACCTCAATGGCGTTTCTTTGTTCATACTCTTATGCATTGTATCTCTAAAAAGATTAGTGGCTGGAGTGAGTTTAGTAGCACCATTGCTTATGCTTTGGTATGCTTAGCCACTGCCAGAAAATATAATTTTTCCCAAATGATTTTTAATGATCTTGTCTCAAACCTGGGAAGTAAAAAGAGTTTTTATATGTACCCCAGGTTTGTCCAAGCAGTTATTACCCATGAATTGACGGATATATCTCATTTTGATGGGGTATATGTACCAAAAATTCCCAAAGGTAAGGTCTTTTCAAACATGAAAAGATCCCCTCTGGACTCGGAAGGAGTTGACACCTCATTGTTCTCTACAATGATGGTGGTGTCCCAAACTGATGAAGGTATGGTAGCAGGGTCAAGGCCCCCATTAGACCAACCCACTGCTAGCCAATCCCAACCTTCCCACCCTAAATCAATTCCCCAGTCTCTTCTTGATAAACCAACTTCACCAATCACCCAAACATACAAAAGGAAACAGGTAAAGAAGGCTCCTTCCCTTCTTGTACCAACAACCCCTAAGTCTTTAAGCCCTCTAAGGGAGGATTCTCCCTTAGAGAATATCTACAGGGAAACCACAAGGGTGTCTCCCAACCCAAAGGAGGTGCTCTCTGAGGAGGAGGTTGAGCATATGGGTGCTGAGACTGCCACTACTCCTGCTAGCACAGAGGAGGACAGTGGTAACATAAATAAGACCTCCCCCATGGAAACTTTGAATGAGCAATCATTCAAAGGTCCCCGGTGCCAAGAACCCAAGGGGGTGGATAGTGCTTCTGCTAGGCAGAAGGCTTCCACTACAAAAAGATCCCATGATCCTTCAATAGAGGGTAACACTTCTGGAGAAGGTGAGGACAGATATAACTACTATGAATTGATGGAAACAATGGGCAACATCAACCAAGATGTTCTTAAACAAGGGAAAGAAATTGAAGAGATGAAGCTGGTAATTTTGTCCCAACAAGTGCAAATTACCAAACTCAAGAAGCTGGTGAAGAGGTTGATACTTAAAAAGAAAAAGAAGCAATTTGTACTGATGAAGAGGGCACATGTTCAAGATACTTTCAACAAGGGGGAGAAGCCAGAGGGAGAAACGGAGAAAGAAAGCTCAGCTGTAAAGGAAGTTGAAGTTGAGGGGGAGACAGAACATGGAATAACAGTAGAAACTGTTAATGCTGCTAAAGCAGCAGAAACTGTTAATACTGCTGAAGCAGCAGTAACAGAAGCAGCAGCAACAGGGCTTTCTGCTGAAGAAATGGAAATTGCTGAAATATTGGTCAAAGCAAAGAATGACACTCCTAAGGCTACTCAAAAGGCCAAGGGAGTAGTCATCAATGAAGGAGGGATCTTAAAGAAGGAAAAAGAGAAGGAAGTCTTGAAGGATATAAAGGGAAAAGGAAAGGAGAAGATGGTTGAAGCTGAATTGCCTGCAAAGAAAAAGAGTCAAATTGAAATGGATGAGGCAATAGCAAAGCAGCTTCAAGACCAAATGGAAAAGGAGGAACAGTTACAAACAGAAAAAGACAGAGAACTTGCAAAGATCATGGCCAGAAAGTTGAATGCAGAATATCAGAAAAGCATCAAAGAAGCAACTCTGGCCAAGAAACTTCAAGTCAAAAAGATGCCAATTCAGAAACAGAAACAGAAAAGACAACCCTCCAAAACATTTTTGGCAAATCAGGAAAGAAGAAAGATGATAAATTTCCTGAAAGGTGCAATTGGTGTTAAGGGGGAGATGTTCAACAACATGGCATACACTCAGGTTGAGGAGTTGTATCAGAAAGAGATACTCAAGCTTCAAGGGGATTCAGCTCAAAGGGAAGAGGTTGAGAGAAGAATGAAAGAAAGGCATGACCTTAATATCCAAAAGCCATTCCCTGAGGAGACCACACCTTCAAAAGATAAAACTGAAGAGATGAAGGAAGAACATGAAGGTGTTGGTATAGAAGCTACATCTGGGAAGAGGGTGAAGACTATAGCCTCCAAGAAGCAGAACAAAAGGCCAAGAATTGAAGAAACAGCAGAAACAGCAGAACCTTCAGTTACTTCTACAACTGAATCTGTAAAGAACCCAGAACAATCCAATAAGCAATATAATTTTGATCTATATATGACTACAACAGCTGATGAACCAGTTTCAGTTGATCCCATTTCTATGAAAGCGCCAGAAATCATCTTTTGGGATATTTTGGAAGATCAAAGGAAGAAATACTTCAGGCTTAAGAGAGTGGGAGATTTATATGAAGTGTACTCTACTTGGGGTAGATTAATAAGAAGCTGTTCAAGATCAGATCTAGAAGAGAGGTTTAAAGTTGGGTTGGAGATATATGAAAAGGAGCTGAAAGGAGAAGGGATGAGCTTAATCAGATTAGCCATGGAGTACTTATGCATGATGTTTGATCCTAGCAAAGTTCAACATGTGATTAGAGATTTGCATCTACAGAATAAATTCCAAAGAATAGAAAACTGGATGATATTTGAAAGGTGTGGAGTCTATGTCATCACTGTGGACAGAGCTTATCATGAGTACTACTTAGTTGATAAAATATATGATTACAGCAAGGCCAAATTACAAGCAATGTTAAATGCAAAGCTTACCTGTTCAAAAGATTCAGAAATGGCAAAGATTGTGGTTAGCAGAATCATTAATCAAAGTTTGGGTTTGGATCCTAATCTAGGAGTGTGAACTGAAGTGTTGAAAGCATCTTGAAGAAAATCTGAAGAACTTGACTTCTTTTCCTAAAAGTCAAGTTAGGGGGAGATTGTTGGGAACTGAAGAAAAACTCAAGTATGGTTAATGCTGCTAGTTCAGAATTACTACTGCTAGAGGACTTCAAAGTTAATACTGCTGAGTATTACTACTGCTAGTAGAATTAATACTGCTAGTCAAAGTTAGTGCTGCTTGAACAAAGTTAGTACTGCTTAGCTAGTTAGTACTGCTAGTGGTTAGTGCTGCTTAGTAGTTTATGCTGCTTATGATTAGTACTGCTTATGAATTGAAGATCCGGATGGAGAGGATGACAGCTGTAAAGAATCAAGATATTCATGGAAGGATTGAAGATAATGATGGAAGATATTCTGAAAATATTTTATTAATTGTAATTAGTTTTTATCTTCAGTATATATATATTATATTGTTTAGAATAGAGAGATAACTTTTGTTATGTTATTATTAATTCTAAGTTTTTGTGAAATAGAGAGAATCAACCTCAAGGTATAGATCCTAATTCTAGAGAAGTAGAATTCGTCTTGAAATAGCTTGTTCTTCAAGATTGAGGTTGAGTGTGTAATCTTGTGATTTTATTTTTTTAATACAAGTTTACAAGTTGTTGATCATATACTGTTTTGATTACTGTTACATTGAATATCAAAGTGTTATTCCGCAACTTCTTTGATATTGTTTCTGAGACTTTATTCTTGTTAAGAAATCGATCCTGACAAAGTTCATTTTCTTCCAGTTGATCATTCTGTCTGAAAGAGACAGTATACATGGTCCATTCATCACCCAGGGACCTTAGGAACTTCCTGTTTAGATCATCTTGATCAATTTGTACTCCCATAGTAGCTAGTTCACCAATTAGCTTGTTAAACCTGTTAAAAGTTTGAGTTATGGACTCATTCTTGGTTGACATAAAGTTCTCATACTGTTGCTTCAGTATGGCCTTCTGATTTCTCTTGGTACTTTTGGTACCAGAGAATCTCTTCTCTAGAGCATTCCAGAGCATCTGTGCATCAGTGCAATTGCAGAATTGGTGTTGATATTCATTGGGAATAGCTAAGAGCAAAGTGCTCAAGGCTTTCATCTCTGTCTGTCTAGTCTTCCTTTCTGCATCAGTTTTTGGTGGTGTCCTTTTTCCATCAGCACCAATCTTTCCTGCTTCAGATGGGCCATTCTCAATGATGTCCCACATAGAATAATCAGTGAGGAGTATGTATTGCTTGATTATGATCTTCCACATGTCGAATTCATTGGGTCTGAGCATTGGGACCTTTGAGACCAGGGTACTGTTTGTTTCAACAATGTTTTCCATGATGAATAAGATTTCTGAGAATACAAGCTCTGATACCACTTGTCAGGATCTTAATTCTAAACAAGAATAAACTCTCAGAAAACAATATCAAAGAAGTTTGCGGAATAACACTTTGATATTCAATGAAACAGTAAACAAAACAGTAAATCTGATGAACAACTTGCAAACTTTATTGAATGATTGAAAGTCACAAGCTTTTACACACAACCTCAATATTGATAAACATGCTCACCAATACGAATTCTACTTCTCTAGAATTAGGGTTCTAACCTTGAGGTTTATTCTCTCTTGTGAAAGCTAAAAACTCAGAATGAATGTTACTTTCAAAGAAAAACAAACTATTCTATACATATACTGAAGATAAAGATAATTACAAAATAATAAAAGATCTTCAGTATAATCTTCCATCATTATCTCTAAGCTTCCATAGATATCTTCAATCCAGCTGTCATCCTTGCCATACGAATCTTCATCATATAAGCAGCATTAATACTCTGAGCAGTATTAAGTTCAGCAGTACTAACCATGCTCAGCAGTATTAACTTTGTTCTAGCAGTACTAATCTTGATGAGCAACATTAATCTTGTTCAGCAACATTAACTTTCACTTGCAGTAGTAATTATGTTGAAGCAGTATTAACCATACTTGATCATTTCTGAATTTCCCAACATATTATATCCGGTTATCATAAGTATTCCATTTATATATGTGTGTGTATATATATTGATTACAATAAGGTTTTTTTACATGTAAACTAAAATGTATTAATTAACATGATTAATTGTCATCTTCATTTTATTTATTTATATTAACTATAATCAATTTATTATTATACAAATAAAAATATACATATATTACATTCAATTGTCATGTAAATAAAAATAAAAGTATTGATTGTAATTTCATTTATATTATGAGTTTTTAATATATTGATTATATTTCATTAATTGTTATGTAAATTAAAAAATAAGAGTAATATGAAATTAAAAGAAAATAAATAAATTTAGTTATAACTGAAGAATATGAATAGGCTAACTAATTAAATGTTGATAATAATTACATTAATAAAAAAAATAAAAAACATTAGAAAAAAGAAAATTATGTTTTGGATGTTTAGAGGATGTCACCTCATTCTTGGTGGTTCTTCCTTTAATATATATATATATATATATATATATATATATATATATATATATATATTATAAACTAAAATGAATGATATAATGGTTTTATTTTATAGGATAACATTTAGGCCCTGTTCGGTAGCAGCTTAATGGGTTGAATAAGGGATATGGCTTATTCGGTCAGCCATATCTAAGTGTTCGGTATGGGCTTATTCGGTCAGCCGATGGCTGAAGTGATCAACTAAAAATACTAACTCCTTGCTATTCAGCCATTTACTTTTTTATACTTCCCCTATTTACCCTTGCCAACAACCCCCATTACACCCCAACTACTCAACCCTACATCTTTTATAAAATCAGTCGCACGTCTCCTTTCTCCATCACTTTGCTCTCAAAAATTGAAGAACATCTACTAGTGCAACGAAGCTCCATGTCTCCATCGTTTTCTCTCACAGGTATCTTTCTCTCCATTGTTTTCTCTCACAACTACTGCGTATACGATGACCATCGATTTTCTGGGTTTAAATCCATCGACTTCCGGTCGAATAACTATTGAAGAACCATCGACAAAATCGTTAGTGGATTCTCCTCTCTATCTCCATCGGTTCATTCTCTAGCATACCTGTTCCTGGATCTCCTCTCTATCTCCATTGATTTGTTCATGGGTTATCGAAGAACTATTGAAGCCCCTAGTTCTCCATCCTCCATCAGTTCTCCATCCTCCATCAGTTTGGTTTCCTGTACTAAGCGATTAAGGGTATTTTTTGGGTTCTCCATCTGTTTGAGTTCTCCATTTGGTAATCGATGATGTTGTAAAGTAAAAATTGGTATACAATTAATGTTGTTTGATCCATAAATGTTGATGTAAATCAAAGGGTAAATATTATGTAATATCGATTTCTTGCTGTGATATCTATGGATCTTTGCATATTTTGTGGATCGATTTTTTGTTTATCGATCTGGCGTATATTTTTTTCTGGTTCCATACATTTATTCTCTGTGTATTGATCTGTGGATTTTGTGGATTGATTTTCATGTTTCTGGTTGTTATACATTATAGTCTCTCCATCGATTTTGTCCGGTATATTTAGCAAGTTGTTTATATTTAGGTTTCTCTCCATCGATTTTCATGATTCTGGTTTTTTTGAGACCTAATATTGATATGTTTCTGGTTGGGGGTAAAATAGTCATTTTTGACATTCAGACTGTTTATTCAGCACGGTAACCGAACAACAAATTATCTGTTAACATGCAGACAACTTTATCAATACAGACAACTATATCCATTCAGATCTTAACAGAAAACGAACCGAACAGCACCTTAGATTGATTTGGTGTAAGTGACATGTATTGTTCAGTTATTTTTGGCATGTGATTTTCTTTTATAGTTATATGGTCTAAATCAGAACTTTTGCTTTTAAGTGTTTGTGGCATGTGATTTTCTTTTATAGTTATATGGTCTAAATCAGAACTTTTGCTTTTAAGTGTTTGTGAAATCCATATAGTTTATTTAGGTAAAAAGGGAAGCTCACAACGATGTTTTAAAAGCTCGGAACCCGATGTTGTGAACCGTGCCAAAGAAAAAGCGACACACGAAGATGCTTCTAATAAAAGAAAACGTGAAAATCACTTTGTGCGTTTTAGGTGAACACGTTCAATAGACCTTGATTTAATGTGGGTCGTTAATTACGAAATGAACTAAGATCAGAAGTGATCAATATCGGTACTTTTATACAATGAGTTTATATAACTAATTTGAAATTCAGACGTATTTTGCAAAAGTTAAAGGTACTTTTCATACGACGGGACGTGCATAGATGAAGTTCTTGAAAAGAGTTGGAAGAAGTTGAAGTTCACATGTAACAATCATGTTGAATCAATTCATTTGAAATCTTAACTTCTTATGGGTCCACTAAACTAGCAAATAAAGATTAGCCTTTGGGCCTGTAACACCCCGAAATCTACGGCCGTGAGAAAGACAAATTGTTGGCAGTGCTTCGCGCGAGTGTCCACGCGGGTCAAACCACGCCGTGATCCACGCGGGGTTCTGTCCAAAGGACGGTGCGCCTCTCCGCGCGGGTTGGGTCGCGCCACCAACCGCGTGCGCGCACTGTGCGCTGATAAAAGAAAAATAATCGGTCTCCACCTCATTTTCCAACCTAAATCTCAAAACCCTCCTCTTTCTCTCCCAAGAACTGATCTCCACCCTCCCCAATGAACCCCAAACTCGTTTTGGGGGTTTTTCTCCTAAAACCCAGTGTCCTCCATAATCTAGCAAGATTTTGAGAAGCTAGAGCTACGGTACTTTCATCCCTTTCACCTCCTTCATCAATGTTTTCTAGGATTTCAACCACCCTTGTTCTCCCATTTGTGGATTGGAGGTTCATGCCCATTTTGCTGAACTATAGGTGTTTTGGTTGGTGGATTCAAGCTTGGGCTAAGGTAATCTTCTTTTTCTTCATGTGTGGAAAGTTAGGGTTTTGGTATAAGTTGAGATTTCAGGTGTAATGTTTGGGGAAAACGATTATTTATGGTTGAATATGTTTACTTATGGTTGGAAATGTATGGATCTAGGCTTTCAGAAGTTTTTGGCTTGAGGATTCAAGTGTTCTTCAAAGGAGCTCAAGTTGGGGTAAAATCTAGATTTAGCCTAAATCTGGCAAGGTGAGTTCAAGTTGATTTGTGAAAACGTTGTACATGCCAAAATGTTCATTTTAAAGCATTTATGTGTTTTACATGAAATTGTCAATTGTTGAGTTATTTGGTAACTTTGGACTATTTGAAGTGTTTAACTTTATAAACATTGTAGAACACCCATATTTGGGAATTTTGGGCATCTTGGCAAATAAGTCATAAATGGAAGTATTTTAATGATTTTATTGCATAAATGGAGTTCACTTAGTCAAAATGCACGTTTGATGTTTGTTGGAAAATATGCATCATTCTTGTAGTGGGACGTTTTGAAAATACGAATGTGTGAGTCATATTGATTTTGGGTCGTTCCCGACTTTGTGGACATTTTAGCAATCGTAAACCTTTAGGTTTTGGGCCGAAGGCCAAATTGAAATGGAGAATCAAGGATTGTTGGAAAACGGTGTAATTTATCGACTTATGTATTTTGGTCAAATATATATTATGCCGTTGGGCTTGATTTAAACTCAGGTGAGTCTATGGAGTATTCGTCGATTTTGGTAGCTCGATATGGAGCCATGTCGTATGGTGTACCTAGTTGCATCTCATTTGTGAGTTTACATGTATTGGTTGCGTTAGTCCATCCATTGAAGTCATGTAACGTGTTAGACTGTAATGCAATGTATCCATAGGCATAAAGGTCGGTTTTATCGTGTAAGTGGGATAAGATTCCTATGTTGTAATATGGGAATAGGCGTTGGTGATACGATGTAAGTCCTAAATAATCAAGCGTGTCAAGGATGGCGAGATCCCAAATGACTAAAGACTCGGTTTGAGTTGATGTCTGATATGACTAAAGACCTGGATAGGGTTGATGTCCGCAATGACTAAAGACTCGGTTTGAGTTGATGTCCGATATGACTAAAGACCTGGATAGGGTTGATGTCCACAATGACTAAAGACTCAATTTGAGTTGATGTCCGATATGACTAAAGACCTGGATAGGGTTGATGTCCGCAATGACTAAAGACTCGGTTTGAGTTGATGTCCGCAATGACTAAAGACTCGGTTTGAGTTGATGTCCGATATGACTAAAGACCTGGATAGGGTTGATGCCCGCAATGACTAAAGACTCGGTTTGAGTTGATGTCCGATATGACTAAAGACCTGGATAGGGCTGATGTCCACAATGAATAAAGACTCGGTTGGAGTTGATGTCCGTAATGACTAAAGACTCGGTTTGAGTTGATGTCCGATATGACTAAAGACTTGGATAGGGTTGATGTCCATAATGACTAAAGACTCGGTTTGAATTGATGTCCGATATGACTAAAGACCTGGATAGGGTTGATTTCCGCAATGACTAAAGACTCGGTTTGAGTTGATGTTCGTAATGACTGAAGACTCGGTTTGAGTTGATGTCCGTAATGAATAAAGACCTGGATAGGGTTGATGTCCGCAATGACTAAAGACTCGGTTTGAGTCGATGTTTATAATGACTAAGGGTCTAGATTGGGTTGATGTCATAGGCTTTTCCATCATCGAGACATGTTCATAACATAGATAAGTGGCTTGTTTTGGTGTGCTATCACGTTCAATGGAGACGGGTTGTAACACCCGTAATTTTCAGTAAGTTTAGGGGCACCCAGGCGTTTCTGTACCTTGTGTTCGGTGGGATTCATGTTGGGGAAACACTACTAAAAGACCCAAAGAGTGTCGAGGGCCTTAGTGTCGAAAAAGATCGGATTTTCGGGATTTGAGGTGTCTGGGCGAAAGTGACAGCGAGAGTGTCGCAGGGCACAATCGCGAGTCACTCTCGTGGAGGGCTTATTGCCCGTGGTACATTCTCCGCGAGAGTGCCAGCGAAAGTGACATATGTCACTTTCGCGGGGCACTATCGTCGTCGGCCCCTGGTTGTTTTAAATCCTGAATTTTCAGCCTCTTTCATTTGTTATCTTCACCCACTTCGCTTTTCTCTCCCAAGAACCGAACCTCACCCTCCTATTAAGAACCCTAACTCATTTTTGGGTGTTTTTGTCATAAAACCAAGTGTTCCTTCATCTTCTAACAATGTTTTAGAAGCTAGAATTAGATCCTTTCATCTTCACCTTCTTCACCCATGCTTTCTAAGGTTACATCCATCTCTACACCATTTTGAAGATTGGGAGGTTGTGGCTCATGTTGGTGTCCTAGAAGTATTTGATGGATGGATTCAAGTTGTGGTTAAGGTAATCATCTCTTCTCTTCACTTATGAAAATTAGGGTTTCGATATAAGTTGAGGTTTCATGTAAAATGTTTGGGGAATGTTTCTATATGGTTGGATACGGTTATTTACGGGTGGAAATGTACGAATCTAGGTTTTGGAGGTTTTGACCTTGAAGATTCAAGTTTCTTCAAAGGAGCTCAAAGTGGGGAAAAATATAGATTTAGCCTAAATCTAGCAAGGTGAGTTCAAGTTGATTTGTGAAAACGGTGTACATGCCAAAATGTTTATTTTAAAGTGTTTGTGTTTTACATTAAATTGTTAACTGCTGATAAGTTTTGGTTATTTTGAAATGTTTAGTTTTATGAACATGTTGAGACACCCATTTTGGGGTCTTTAGGTATTTTGGTAAATAAATCATGTTGAAATGTTTCTTTGATGATTTTACATATATAATTGGAGTTCAATTGACGTAAGTGTCATTTTGTGTATTTGATCTTATAAACCTTTTCAGAAAATGCATATTATTGTGTTATGAGGCATTTCGAAAACATAAGGGTATAAGTTCATTTGGAAAATGGTTTGTCTCAGCCAATGATGAGATTTGAGTTAATTATGCTTTTGTTCGTGTTTGCATAATAGTTGGTCAAACGTGTTTCAATATTTATATCGGATTTCATTTGGGTATTTACGTAAACTTTTTGGTCGTTGACTCGGTTTTGACTAAATGGAGTTTTGAGGACATTTGCCCGGTTTAAAAACAATTGTGGAATTTTTGGACTATGATGGAGATTATTTCATGCCATTGGGAGTTACATGTTTTGGGAGCTTGGTCTTTCAATTGGAGTCATGAAATGTTAGACAGTATTGTAATGGATCCATAGGCACGTAAGTCTGTCGGTTTTGGAAAGCCTGAGTTTTTGGTTATTGTGGTGACCGCTTGGGTTTACTAGCAAGTAGGCAATAGGTGGCTCGATCCTCCGAGTTGTAACTCGTCTAGATTGGATAGGCACCCATGTTTGTAAGTCCTTGAGGTGGAACTCGACGTAGTATGGCCAGAGGCATAATCGGCCCGAGGTTGTGATGTCGGTGGTGGCATGGGAACTAGGATGTCGGGATGTGTGGTGAAATTCAATAACATCACGGGTGGCCCCATTCACGTGTTCTCGCCACCCAAGATGGAAACTTTTATATGACGTGCGAGAAAGTTGTATGGGCGGCCTACTTGCGTGTTCCTCTATTCTCAATGTACACGGGTCTCTCCGTCATAGATCCATGGTGTTTTAAATGTTAATGTCGTATTTTACCAGTTTTGGTTTGTGTGGTCGATGATAAATGATGACCTTAATATTGGGGTTTTCCCACGTATATATAGGTTTGAATGGAATGCGTCCTTTCCACGTGTCGGCATTTAATTTCGTCCATTTTATGGTCGTGTGAGTTTTGGGTCTAATGTTCGTGTTCATGGCAATATTTATTTATGTAGATTTTCATCTATGGATTATGAGTTGTGTATCATGTTCCATCGTGTTGGGTATTTCGAGGTATAACATTTTACCCATGTTTTATAAATTGGGAGTCCTCTCTTTATTCTCATTTTGAGCAAGTTCTGGGTTAAATCTAATTTTACTAAAGAACGTTTTATATTGGGATCTTAGTCTGTAAAACAGTTTGGTTTGGTTAAATGATTAACTCGGTGTCTCTATCGATTAAAATGAATATTTATTGGTAAACGAGTCGTTTTCATAAGCGGAGCATATCATTTCGAAAGATTATGATTTTAATGGCATTCTTCTTTCTTTAAACGATTCATTTGTATATGTTGAAAACTCTTGAGCTCACTAGGCGTTAAGCCTAACCTTTTTACTTGTCGTCATGTGCATCAGGTTCCAGTTGGGGGTTTGGATTATAGCAATTCTATGAAGAGTTGAGCCTTAGCTTTGTGCAAGTGTAAGTAGTTGGTGAAGTCGTCCGCAGTTTGGAGATAGTGACGATTATGGGGTTTTAGTAGCACTCGTCCTTATTATAGACTGTTTGTATAGAATGAAATGTGTGTTTTGAGCCTAATTAATAACTTGTGATTGGAGATGTATCATTTATCGATGTATTTAGAAAATTTTAAATTAGTTGTTATTTCCAGATTTGAGGGTGTTACACGGGTCTCCCCCATCTCCGAAAGACGTTGTTTTGGGTATTAAGCATTATCATGTTTCAGCGGCATTTCGTATATGGATTGTTATCCATGTTATGTGTTTTTAATTGTTAAACCTTATTCAAGTCTTTGGATATTTTGGATAATAGAGTTTGTCCAGGTTTCAGTATTTAAATATAAATCCTTACTTGTGTTCTGGGTGAGTATTGGGTTTTCGAAGTCCTCTTCGAATGAATGTTTGGTATTGGTAGTTTCATCATGAAAATGGTGGACTTTGAGAAAGGCGTTGACTTTATACTTTGATACACACCACTTTAGAAATCATGATTTAAATTTAGTTAATGACTTATATGTTTGTATTGAAAACTCTTGAACTCACTAGGCGTCAGCCTTGTTAGAATATGATGATGATTGAAAGATACGATGAATATGCTGAAGGCTTGAGACTTCGATATATTGATTGAGAGAATAAATATACAATATGTCTAAAATGATAATAAGAAAAAGTTAACCTAGACTAGAAGATACAAGGTATTTATACCGAGACTATATGGGCCTGGGCCTTATACACATATATACACTAACATCCCCCCTCAAACTCAATCGGGAGAAGAATGAGCCAGATGAAGTTTGGAAACTAGATCACAAAACCGTCCTGGTAGATAAGCTTTAGTGAAAATGTCGGCCGGTTTATCAATAGTTGAAATAGGAAGAAGCTGGATAGTCTTACGAGTCACGTGCTGACGAACAAAGTGACAGTCAATTTCAATATGCTTCGTTCGCTCGTGAAAGACATCATTGTGAGCAATCTGAATCGCACTGTTGTTGTCACACCACAATGGAGTTGGAGAATGTTGAGGAGCCCCCATGTCAGAGAGTAGCCAGCGTAACCACACAAGTTCTTGAGCCGTGTCAGCTAGTGCTCGATACTCAGCTTCAGTACTGGATCGAGTTGTGAGAGATTGTTTCTTGCTCCGCCAAGATATGAGTGAGTCTCCAAGAAAGAAACAGTAGCCGGTAGTGGAGCAACGATCAGTCATGTCACTGTCCCAATCAGCATCAGAAAAGCCTCGCAAAGTCAATGATGATGTGGATGTAAAATGAAGACCGTGAAACATGGTCCCTTTTAAATACCGAAGGATGCGCAGGACAACAACATAGTGATCAGAACATGGTGCAGACATGAACTGACTGACGGTATGAACAACATAGGCAATGTCGGGTCGAGTCACTGTTAGGTAGACAAGTGACCCCACTAATTTTAGATATAAAGTAGGATCACGCAGAGGAGGTCCAGCATTCGGAGCCAAATGAAGGTTGTGCTCAAGAGGAGTGGATGCAATTTTGTTTTCAGTAATCCCAGCTTTTGACAAAAGATCTGAGGTGTATTTGGCTTGACAAAGATAAATTCCCGATGGATCTGAGAGCACCTCAAGACCAAGAAAATAGTGCAAATAGCCAAGATCCTTCATATCAAAACAGGAGCTGAGAGATGTCTTGAGATTAGCTATGCCTGTAGAGTCACTGCCAGTAATAATCATATCATCCACATACAAAAGAAGTAAGATTGTGTCAGCCTCAGTGGTCCGAGTAAACAGTCCTGAATCATAGTTGCTGGGTGAGAAACCCATAGAGGTGACTGTGGAACTGAACTTCTCAAACCAAGCTCGCGGAGCTTACTTGAGTCCATAAAGAGCCTTCCGAAAACGACAAACATGACCTTGTGGAAGTCAAACGCCTGGAGGAGGTGTCATGTAGAATTCCTCAGATAAGTCACCGTTCAAGAAGGCATTCTTAACATCCATCTGAAAGAGAGGCCATTGTTTTGTAGTTGCGATGGCTAGGAGACTACGAACAGAGGTGACTCGAGCAACAGGTGCAAATGTCTCCTCATAATCAATGTCGTACTCTTGATTGAAGCCCTTTGCCACCAGGCGAGCTTTGTACCTATCAATAGAGCCATCAGATTTTGTCTTGATTTTGAACACCCATTTGGAACCAATGGGTGACTTGCCCGGTGGAAGAGGAACAAAGTCTCATGTGTGATCTTTCTCAAGAACCTCAAGTTCCTCATCCATAGCTTTCTGTTAATCAAGATTAGAGGAGGCTTCCTTGTAGGAAGTAGGTTCGTGATTGGACAACAGAGTAGCATAAACATGATAATCACGGAGATGAGAAGGGACTTGTCTTACCCGATCTGATCGTCTAACATTCGGAGATTGCGACGTTCCAGGAGCCAAAGACTCAGCAGGCAACTCAGATGTTGGTTGTGCGGATGGAGCAGATGATTGATGTTGATTAGGAAAACTATGAGATGCAGGTGGTGTAGGGGCAGGAGACTCTGAAGGAGAGGCAGAGTCAGAAGATGTTTGAACAATAGGAGGAGACGATATGATGTCAGATTGGAGTGAGTCCAATGAGACGAAAGCATCAGTAAAGAACAGAGCGGTGAAGGTAAGGGACTCACGAAACTTGGATATAGAAGAAAAAGGAACATGTTCCCAGAAGGTAACGTGACGAGATATACGAAGACGCTGGGAGATAAGATCCCAACAGCGATAACCCTTGTGCTCAATACCATATCCAAGGAAGCAGCAAAGTCTGGAGCGAGGTTCAAGTTTGGTATGTTCATGAGATTGTAACTGAACAAAACAAGCACTACCACAAACGTTTAGAAGTTCATAGGCAGGGGTGACCTCATGAAGAGCCTCATAAGGAGACTTATTATTAAGGATAGGAGTAGGATGGCGATTGATAGTATAAACTGCAGTGAAAGCAACTTCACCCCAAAAACGTTCTGGACATTTAGCAGAAATGAGAAGAGTGTGAACTGTATCAAGAATATGACGGTGTTTGCGTTCGGCACGACCATTTTGAGGAGATGTGCCGGGACAGGAGTACTGAGAGAGAGTCCCCTGAGATTGAAGAAAGGAGAGAAGAGAGGACTCTTTGTATTTCATAGCATTGTCAGCTCTAAGAATCTTTATAGATTTTGAGAATTGGGTGTGAATCATCCGAGCAAACATAATATAAATTTTAGGTAGTTCCGAACGATGTTTCATGAGATATATCCATGTGAAACGTGTATGATCATCAATAAAAATAACAAAATATCGAGCACCCCCCATGGATGGATGTGGTGTTGGTCCCCATACATCAGAATGAATAAGATCAAAAGAAGAAGTAGAATTAAACTCATTCGTTTCAAAAGATAAAGCATGATGTTTGCCAAGTTTGCATGATAAACAAGAAATATTGTCAGTTGATACACAATTTCCTAACACTCCTAAATTAACTAATAATTTTATTCTGGCTAGAGACAAGTGACCTAGCCGGGCATGCCACAAATCAAAGGAAGAAGTGCTGGAAACTGAGGCAACAAGACTTAAAGACGGTAATGGAAGACGAAGATAGACCACTTCAATCATCCGTCCAACTTTACGGTCGAGTCCAAGGATCTGCTTGGTCTTTGGATCCTGTACAACACAACCAAAAGAATGAAATAAAATGATCAAATTAGATTAGAGAAGATACACAATCGAAACTAAGCTCAGGGATAGTTTCGGAACATTTAGAACATCCGGTAACTGTATATGAGGAGTGGAGACATTTCCACTAAAAGATACCGGTAGGCCAGTGTTGTCAGCAGTTCGCATTGACGTAAAATGCTGAGGTGGTTTCTTAGAAACAAAACCATCAGTGCAGGGTGTCATATGATTGCAACACCCAGAGTCAAAAAGCATAAGTTACCTGATGCAGCTGAGTGTGGAGAATTCATACCCATAGCACCAGACATGATCTGCTCCATGAGTTCCTGATTGCGATGCATCAGTTCCATTAGATCAGATGAGGAGACTGAAGAAACCTCGTTATCAGCGATAGTAGACCCAGCAACAGCGTGAGTCCGGTTCTGAGGGCCAGTGTGCTTTGAGTTCTTAGGGAAGTCAGACTCATAATGGCGCAGATGAGTGATGCCACACCTACGACACTTGCGAATAGGACAATCAAGGAGAAGATGAGCAGTAGAATGGCAAAAGGCACACTCAGATGTGTTCGTCTTTCCCACAGATTTGGAATGGTTGTTGTTGGTCCATTTACCTTTGGACTTGGGACGAGACGTGTAGATTACGCTATCAGTAGCGGGCATTGGTGAGCGCATGTGAAGACGAGTTTATTCACTTAAAAATTCTGATATGGCTTCTTCAAGAGTGGGTAGGGGCTGCCTATGAAGAAGAGAAGCACGAACATTCTCAAATTTATCTGTAAGACCCATCAGAATGGTGATCAAATGTAGCTGGTTGAAGTAGGTTGTGAACTGTTGAGCCGTCTCATCAAAAATTTGTGGTGCTCCAAGACTTATATGATCTCTGAGAGACTGCATTTCAGAGTTATAAGAGTTTACGGATTGATCAGGAAGCTGACGTTTGTTCTGAAAGGTAGTCCACAGTTGATACTGATGAGATAGGCCCGATGACGTGTACCGCTTGGCGAGAAAATCCTAGAGACTTTTGGCGGTGACATAGCCAAGAAACTGTTACACCCTCAATCTGGAAATAGCGACTTATTTAAAATATTCTATATAACATCAAAATAGGAATTATCTACAACCACAAATTAAGATTTAATCTCAATACAAACATTCATTTTATACAAAAGCCTATGATAAGAACGGGTGCTACTAAAACCCCATAATAGTCACTATCTCCAAAATTGCGGAAGACTTCACCAACTACTTACTTTTGCACAAGGCTAAGGCCCAACTCTTTGTGGCTGCTAGAACCAAAACCCAACTGGAACCTGATGCACATGCCGACAAATAAAAAGGTTAGGCTTAACGCCTAGTGAGCTTAAGAGTTTTCAACATAAATAAAGATGTCTGTGAAAATAGATAATGCAGTTTAAATAATAATCTTTCAAAAGGTATGCTTTGAATATGCAAACGACTCGTTTTCCATTAATATGCATTTTAGACGGAGAACACCAATTTGGACATTTTTCAAATCAAACTACTACAAAATGATGATACCAATGTAAACCTTAACCGCCCTTTCATAAATTAGCCTTAACCCAAAACTCACTCAAGTGCAAATTTAAATTGAACTCTCCATTTAAAAAGGTACGGTTAAACCTTATATTTCAAAACACCCAAAACACGGGTGGGCATAATACTCAACCCATAAATCAAGGGTAAAATCCAATTATATAAAACGTCACCGAAAACTTGGATAATAAAACTCAATACCCAAAAACAACACCTTTCGGTGACGGGGGATTCCCGATTCCATAAAATGTGACGGTCCACAAAGTAAGCCCATTTTATGTTGTTATGACTAGTCATATAAACAAAAGTACACGCAAGGGATGTCAGGCTCAGTAGCTTTAAACGTACACCCACGGAAACTCGAGTTCAACCCCGTCGGGTTCCTATGTCGAGCTCCTCATCCAATATCGTAATACTTGAGCACGAAGGACTTATACCTCAACCCGGTACCTTAACGTGCATCACGAAGGACTTACATCTCAACCCGATACCTAACGTGCTTTATCCAAAATCGTAACACTTGAGCACGAAGGACTTATACCTCAACCCGGTGCCTTAACATGCAGCACGAAGGACTTACTTCTCAACCCGATACTTAACGTGCTTCATCCAACATCGCCAACAAGGCTCGAAGTCGAGCTACCAAAACCGGACAATTGTCCTAAAACCCCATCAAAATAACAATGCCAAGCCGTAGGATTAACAACCCATGACTCATTGATAAATGAAAATAAGAATACGATAAAACGCACTCGACCAACGGATATGCAAACACCACGACTAAAAGTAAGATTAGTTCGAAACTCAACATTTGTTGAGGCAACCCATTTTCCAAATGAACTTATACTCTTATATCTTCCAAATGCCTCATAACACAAAATATGCATTTTCCAAATTTAACTGCTGATAAGAATGAAAATCATAAAATGAGACTATAAACATCCTTTCAAGTACCTCACATAAAAGTGCAAGTAATACTTTATAAAACACTCTATTTCATGAATGATGCATAAAATCTGACAAACATTTAAAAGCGTATTTCTTTGATCAAAGATCTATTTATGCAATAAGATCTCAAAACACATTCATTTGTAACCCATTTATCAAAATGCCCAACAATCTCAAATGTGGGTATTATACAAAGTTTGTAAAGTTAAATACTTCCAAAAATCAAAGATTAGGAAATAACCCAACATTTGATAATTTCATGTAGAACACATAAACACTTTAAAATAGACATTTTGGCATGTACAACGTTTTCACAAATCAACTTGAACTCACCTTGCTAGATTTAGGCTAAATCTAGATTTCACCCAACGAGCTCTTTTGAAGGCCTCTTGAATCCTCAATCCGAGAACTTCCAAAACCTAGATCCATACATACCGAACCATAAATATCCATAACCAACCACATAGAAACATTCCCCAAACATAATACACCAAAATCCCCAACGAGATCCAAACCCTAGTTTCTCCCAAAACTATCAAGTCCGAGATTTGATAAGCCAAATACTAGGGAAACACCCAAAGCACATATATAACCTTAAATCAAAGAAGCTTACCATAAAAGATGACGAGACTTTCCTAGAACACCCAATCCAACACTTCAACCCGAGCTCCCAACCGAAGAACTTGATGAGGAAGATGAAGATGAAGCTCCTTGACCAATAACTTCCAATCTTTGGTGGGTGGAAGTAGGAACACTTGGAACATAAAAAATTTGGTGCCCTTGATGCATAAAACTGATTTTAGGGTTTGGGGTTCGGTTTCTAGAGAGAAAAAGGGTGAAAGGGGTTGAGAATAATGAGGTGGGCTGCTCAAAATCGATTTTAAAACAACCAGAGGCCGCAGGAGATTGTGCCCAAGGCACTTTCGCCAGGGCACTATCGCCTAAACTGTACCGCGGGCACCACTCTGTTGGCGATTGTGCCCGACGATTGTGCCCGGCGATTGTGCCCTGGGCACTATCGCCAGGGCACTATCGCCCAGAGTGTCCCGAGCCCCGGTTTCTTCCATATTCATCCGGAACACCCACGATGCGATAAGGCTTAAAAGGTAAGGCGTAAGGGATGAAATTCTATGATCAGAATCAAGGATTTCTCAAGGGATTGGCTTTCACAAACAGAGATTTACGGGTGTTACGAAAACTGTTGGTTGATCTCAGAAGTAGTGGAGGCATTAATGAAACCCATAATACGAGCATTATTGATGTCCCACTCATTCATGCGTTTGGCAAAATCGACAACATTCTCAGTTGTTGCCAGAACTGGAAGTTTGGATGCACCAGTAACATAGGTGTAAAGCCCATGGGATTTTAGCAGAATTGCCATATGGTGATGCCACAGAATGTAGTTGCTACCATTGAAAATAACCGAAATGGGATTTGAGTGACTGAGATTGGCAGCCATGGATGTGACGAGAAACAGGTCAGACTTTGCTGAAGGCTTGACCAATGTCTTGCTCGACCGGTATTCTAGCTTGACCGATGTCTTGCTTGACCGGTATTCTCGACCAGTGTCGACCGGAGTTGGAATGGACCTCGACCGGTATGAGTGAACCGGTGTGTAGTGACCGGTGTGTAGTGGACCGGTATGAAGTGGACCGGTACGTCGACCAGTATGAGTGGACCGGTATGATGTTTTACGACCGGAGTTCTTCCAGTCTACGGATAGGGTTTTGGTTTGAAGGCGACGAGAGACAGAGAGGGCGGCGAGACGACGATGATTGAAAGAAACGATGATGACGGTGATAGTGAAAACAAACCTACAGCTCTTATACCATGTTAGAATATGATGATGATTGAAAGAGACAATGAATATGCTGAAGGCTTGAGACTTCGATATATTGATTGAGAGAATAAATGTACAATACGACTAAAATGATAATAAGAAAAAGTTAACCTAGACTAGAAGATACAAGGTATTTATACCGAGACTATATGGGCCTGGGCCTTATACACACATGGGTCTGGTCCTTATACACATATATACACTAACAAGTCTAACCTTTTTATTTGTCGGCATATACAACAGGTTCCGGTTGGGAATAACTCTAGTGACCCGGTGCAGAGAGGAGTGATAGTATTGTGCTCGAGAAGTGGTTACTTTAGTAAAGTCTTCCGCATTTGTTTTCGGGAAGAGCAACTTGTAGTTGGGATTAAGTAACACCCGACTTGGTCTAGTCCTTGTATAAGACTGGAGTCATAACTGTTGAGGTCAAATAGAGAATTTTATTTTGAAGATTTATCTTTTACTTGATGTAATATCAAAATTTTAATTAGTTGCTCTTACCAAATTTGAGGGTGTTACATGGCCTCCTTCTCTAGGTCACCAATTTGACTCTTCTTAGGATCACTAAGATTTTTCTGATTGAAATCTACAAACTATAAGATCTTATAAAATCAATCAAGGTGGATGCAATCTGGTACGAACACTTATGATTACCCCCAAAAAAAGTATCAAGATGTAGTTCATGGGTCTAAAAAACATGGGCTTCGATAATACCTTGCATGCTATGGTCGATTTGTATCACAAGAAATGAAGTGGCTTTTAACAACATCGTATTTTCCTAAGCCTGGGTAGAAAGTTTTAATATAGGCGATATATGATAGTTGTATATGTATTGTTTTGATTAAAAATATCAAAGTCACCGTGACATAAGAATCTTACGACTAGACATCAGGGACGGACCTGTATAGGTTCCCACGGTGGCACGTGCCACTGTATTGTTTCTCCGTCGTAAGGTAAAAAAAAAGGTTTGTGAAAGGTGCAACCGTATCGTTTTAGAAAGTGCACTCGTATTATTTTAGAAGTGCAACCGTACCTCATAATCAACCAATAAACCAAGAAAAAAATGGTGCCACCGTATGAACGCCGCCGGTAAAAAAATGAAGACACATCGATAAAAATCGTATGAAAAAAAATGGTGCCACCGTATGAAAAAGTTGTTGGGTCCGTCCCTGCTAGACATATCCGCTAAACATGTATTAACGCCTAAAGACCAAAAGACCATTGGTCGTCATTACTGACGACAGTCTTAAGTTACTTCCAACATACGACTTACGACCAATAAACCAACAACGCACATTTATTACTATTACTCAGGACAGCTATTATGTTTTATGGCTTAAATTGTAGAATTTGATTCATTAAAGACCAAGATCATAACCGAAGACACAAATTCAATACCATTTAATGACACAACCGTTGTTGCCATTAAAGACGGAGAAGATAGTCGTTACAATAGAAACATATATAAAGGACCTAAAGGATTCCAAAAGACACAAAAGAAGTGAAACAACATACACACCCAATAAGCTCTCTGCAACTAATGACAATTCTTGTTGATTTTTACTTACGATCGTTGTTCCTAAATGACGATGTAACACCCTCAAATCTGGTAAGAGCAACTAATCCAAAAATCTCGATATAATATCTAATAAAGGACAAAACTTCCACTTAGAAATCAAAACTCCATATACCTCAATTTGAAATTCTATAATTAACCACAACAATTACAAAACTCCAGTCTTATATACAAGGACTAAACCGAAGTCGGGTGTTACTTAACCCAAATACAAGTCGCTCTTCCCAAAACAAATGTGGAAGACTTCATCAAGCTATTTACTTCTTCGAGCACACAACTAGCACTTATATCTTCACAGTGTCGCTAGAACTAATCCCGAATTGGAACCTGATGCACATGCCGACAAATAAAAAGGTTAGGCTAACACCTAGTGAGTTCAAGAGTTTTTATCATGATTATAAAAATCGTTAAACGAAAATAATGCAACTTAAATCATGATCCTTCAAAATGAATTACTTTAAATATGAGAATGGTCTGTTTCCCAATAATACGCATTTTATAAATGAATCCCTCAACGCCAAAACATTCTTTCATGAAGTGATGCAACCCAACACTTACTCAAAACGTGAATAATGATAAATGCTCAAACATTGAAATTTGAATAAGACTTTATAAACCAAATGACCAAAATATGAGTAAACTCAAACCTCCAAATTTATAACGTATGGAGAATACCCCAAACTTAAAACATCACCGAAAAACAAGGATAAAACTAAATACCCAAAACAACACCTTTCGGTGACGGGGGAGACCCGAATTCCATGGCTAGTGGCGGAACACAAAAGTAGGCCACATTCCAAGTTATTGAGCTCACCATACTAGGATCAAGGCCACGAACTCGCCGGCTCGTACTAAGATGTTGGGGAGGGCACCCAATGATTCCTAGTCATACTCATTCAATAGGATTACATTTACGACCTAGGGCTAGTATCTGGTCCCACATAACCGTACCAAGTTGCCATCCTAGGGTCCAATGTCTCAACTAGCTACAAATGGGAAATGACTATTGATAACTTCGTTATCTGACGAGTTTTTACCCTCCGAATCATGAGTTTATGGCTCGTCTTGAAGTAATAATTGATATTTCGGACTAATATTTTGTGCAAGTGTTGTGTAGACATACAAGATGTCAAGTGGAAGGAAAAATGCTTATTCATACTCCATTTTGATGTCCCGGTTGAAGACGATATCGGACCAAGTGAACGAGCGAAGAAAAACCAAAAATCATTGTCATGCTACTATGACCATGTGACAATGACCATGTCATAGTTACTGGTCATAGTCGCACCTCATGTACCGTAAGGGTATGGCTTTGGGCGACAATGACCATGCGACTATGACACTGTCATAGTCGCGACCGTGGTCCGAGGGTATAAAAAGTTGCAGGAACTCATTGTTTAGGGTTATCTCGGGATTGTTAGAGGCTAGGCTTATAGGGGAGCTGTTGAGACCGATTTGGGAGCTGAAAAGAAGACTTTTACTGATTGGGAAGGTGGAAACAACTTTTGGAGCTCAAAATTGGTAGTGTGTATCAATCATTGAGGGAGTTTTATCATTCCACTTGTATTTTGTTGAGAAACAATGTATTTGGGTGTTGTCATCTTCTTCTCTATGGTTCTATTTGCTACCAGTAACATGAGCTAAACATTTTGAGGTTGGGGGAAGGATGGATTTTGGTTTTATATCGCTGAATATATGATTATTGCATTATGTGAGTTAATACACTTGTTGGTTGAATTTTGTCTACCTTATTCTTATTGTTTATGAGATTGACCATCTTATTCATCTTATTGGTTGTATTTCCTCTTGAGAAATTGGTTTTATAACTTGATAAAAGTTAGATAAACCTAGGGTGAGATGTTGGATAGAGATATACCAAGTAAACCCTAGTTTGTGTTTGTGATTCTTATGCTTAATGAGTTGATTGTTTATATGTATTGGTTGAGAGACTTCAATATTTATTGCATGATACATTCTTGCTATTGCTCGAGAGAGAGTAGTAAGTATTTTAGGAATTGCTAAATTTAACATTGTGTATTGATTTATTGAATGTGTATTGTTTATTTGTTGGTGGAATCCAAATGAAATCCGACCCCTAGCCTTTCCCTAATCATATAAGTATTCTCTTTGTGGTGCTTAAATTATTGCTTGAATAGTATTTCCGTGCTTGCTTCCATTTTCTCTAGACAAGTAGTTAATTAATCATACTCAAACCATTTTTATCAGCAGTTCAGTTAGAAGTTGTGATAACCTTGTGGTACTTAAACTCGTAGTTCCTTGGATCGATACTCATACTTAGTACGTATTACTTGATTGACACCGTACACTTGCGGTAGATTTGGAGGGTTGCATAAACCTTCTATCAACTATCCCATAAAAACAGACTCATCAATTACATCACGGGGTCAATAGCACAATGAGGCCCTCGATGACCTTATAACTAATCATGGTCCCAACATGAGAATAACCGCCCCTTTTTCTTTTAACAAACAAAGACCGACTCATATGCCTATGGATCCACTGCATTACAACCTATAACATTACATGACTCCAATTGAATGACCAAAGCACTCAAAACATGCAATTATCAAATGATACGTAATAAATGCAATCATGCTCAAAATTCCACAAAATGGGCATATTAAAACAGGACAAATGTCCCAAAGACTCATTTTAGTCAAACCGAGTCAAAACTCAACAAAATTACTTTATCGTACAATAAACGTCAGTGTAAACAATAAAACACCTTTAACCAACGGTTATACAAACCCAACGACCAAAAGTATAATTAACCCAAAACTCGTCATGGGTTGAGACAAACTATTTTTCCAAATGAACTCATACATTTATTTATTTTTTTCCAAAATGCCTCGTAACACCATAATATACATTTTCCAAAATGGTTTATAAGATTAAATACACTAAAAGGACATTTACATCAAAAGACCTCAATTTATATATTAAATCATAAATGAAACGTATCAACATGATTTATTTATCAAAATGTAAGAAATCCCAAATATGGGGGTTTCACAAGATTTATAAACCAAATAACCCAAATAAGTAAAACTCTTTAAATATTAAAACTTTAAATAAAACTCATGTGAACACATAATCACTTTAAAATGGACATTTTGGCATGTACAATGTTTTCACAAATAAACTTGAACTCACCTTGCTAGATTTAGGCTAAATCTAGATTTTCCCCAACTTGAGCTTCTTTAAAAGGGACTTGAATCCTCAAGCCAAAACTTCCAAAAACCTAGATCCATAAATTTCCAACCTTAAGTATTCATATTCAACCATATAGAAAATCGAAATGAGGGAGAGGGAGATCAGATCTAGATGTGGGGGTAAAAGTATGAGAGAGATGAGGGAAAAGTTGAGGGTGAAAAAGAGTAAAAATTTCGTCAGACTTAATGCAGACGTCCACTTGGAGCCCTATGCGGACGTCCACATGTATCAGGACGAAAAAACTGATGAAACTTCTGCTGCTTCCGCGGAAGATCCTATGTGGACGTCCACTTGCTTCCCTATGCGGACGTCCATTTGACACTGGTCGGGTGTCCGATCACTGTTTTGGTCATAACTTTTTTGTTATAGCTCGGTTTTTGCTCCGGAAAGGACCATTGGACTCGTATTTGAATTTCGCATCTAGCAAGACTATAAAATCAAGGATTCAATCCAAAATCCCATTTCTTCTATTTTTCTTGAAAGATCGACTTCCACATTGACTTGAAATTATGCTTACCCGAAAATTACGGGTGTTACAGATGACTTTAATCGCCGTCCGCGGTTTTTACCCACGAAGGGGGTTTTTTGCATCACCAATTCTCTTGTCTTATTTTATTTTCTTTCGATTGTCGTGTGTATTTTGAAGAAAACAGTATTAGTTGTTTAAGTTCCAAAAACCAACCTTAAATTATTTTAAGTGTAGTTTTTGGTATAAACAAACATGTACATTAATACCATGCTTGTGTTCCAATTTGTGGATGATGCCTTTGTCTTGCTTCCTTTGCAAAACACATTGTAATTGACAATTTTCTTTTTGGTATATTTCACATCAAATGATTGTGACATTATGATCTATATGTATATTTTGCGTAGACCTCAACAATTTTCGCATTTTAGCTGGGTATTGGAAAAAACAAATTGATCCGACTTTTTGGTCTGGGATCGAGCTTCAACCCGATGTTTCTTTTAGCATCTATACTTCCAGGGAGTCGACATTTATTTAGTTTATTAATTTTTTTTAAACCACTAACAAAGTTTGGGACCATATTATTTCCAAAATAAACATAATATTTTTGACACTCTTTTCTATGACAAATAAACCCACAATAGTTAACGTCTTCTAGGATTTTCGGTACACCTCTTTAATAATAAACTTTTTTGTACAATTTCAAATATAAAATAAATATCCGTTTCATATTTGATAAAACTCAGTAATTAAAATTCAACAGATTATATATTTTTTTTGCATCATTTTTTATACAGAAAATCCACATGATTAATTAAACCTCACTTAGGTGCCGTTTGTTTTTTAAGAGGTTTAAAGTCTGAAATCTTATTTTAGTTATGATTAATAAGAGGTGGTGCATAAAAAAGTCTGAACAATTCAGACTTAAGAACCATTGAGAGGTTTTAAAAAAAAAAAACAACCCCTTACACTAATCATTTCGAATTATTATGATTAGTAACTAATTCAAACAACCCATCAAGGGTGTTGCTTTATGCACCCTAGTCTATATGACTATGGTGCAATTATGTTAAAATTTTACATTGTTTTCGAACCTTCCTAACAAACATGCTTTTTTATTTATTTTTAATAATAGTTACAATTTTGGTCCCTGAACTCATTTTATTGATTTACTTTATACCTTTTGGTTTTATATTTTACATTTTATATTTTTATTATATTAACACATATAAGCGTATATTAACTAATATACGTTAAAAAGATAATTTTTAATTTTAACAAGTTACACCATTATAATCGTCTTGTCAATACCTTCGAAATGAGTCCAATATTGAATATTTTTTGATTTAATTGTTATAAAGAGAAAAATACAAATTGTACAAAGTCCAAAATTAATTTTTAAAAACTAATCCGCTATATTGACAAAAGTTTTTTGAGTTGATTTGAGTTGCTTATAGAATTCTAGATGTGTCATATATTTTGTCAACGCTAAAAGAACGAAACGAAGATAACGTGTCTTCTCTAAAAACTATATACAATGTTCGTCACAAGTTTCGCATGAGTGAGCAAGAAGATAGAACCCCCATGCAGAATGTTATGCACATTTTGCAAACTATGGGGTACAATTTTGAGTATCGTTTAAACGATATTACTAACCAGTTCGAAGAATTGTTTTTCATTCATCCAACATCATTAAAGATGTGGCAATCATTTCCACATGTTGTGTTGATGGATGCTACATATAAAACAAACAAGTATAATCTACCATTTTTGGAAATTGTTGGTGTCACGTCTACAAATAAGACGTTTTCTATAGCCTTCGCATTCATGCATAACGAAAAGACAAGAAACTATACGTGGGCGTTGACTTGTCTGAAATTGACTATTAATGGATCTTTCTGCCCTCATGTTATCGTCACCGATAGAGATCTGACGTTGATGAAAGCGTGCGAAGAAGTATTTCCACAAAGTAATCATTTACTTTGTAGGTGGCATATATTCAATGATATAATGAAACATTGTCGGCCCCGTATCAGATCACAGAAGACTTGGGGTTCTTTTCAAGCAAAATGGAAAATTTTACCGTGTGCGCACGAACTTGCGATATACGTGGTTGTCAACTGCGTACGTGTTTTGGGTTACCGTGTGCGCACGAACTTGCGATATACGTCGGTGCAGGTATGTTTAATCTACAAGATTGAATTGATATTTATATATATCTACATTTAATTGAAATTGATATTCATGCCATTATTACTTATTAATGATATTCTATTATTTTGACTGCAGATATGCCCATTCCATTAGATTCGGTTGATGCATTTTGGAAAAAGATTGATTTGTCGCCTTCTATATCTGTAGAATATGGTGATCTTAATTGTGATCATGATATGCAAAGGTATAAAGAAATATTCATCAATCAACCGAATCATGACAAATCCAGTTTTTTTAAGAAAGTTGAGGGGGATAACGGATCCATCAAAAATCTTGATCGGTGAACCTTCGGTCAAGAAGAACACTCGTGGACGCCCAAAAGTGAAGCGTGTTCATCATCAAACTCAAGTTCCTCACAGATACAGTTGTTCGGACTTGAATCAAGAACTGCCTAGACATAGTTCATTCTTCATGGACTTGAACGAGGAACCACCTAGGCATAGCTCATCCTTCATGGACTTGAACGAGGAATCCCCTAGGCATAGCTCATCCTTCATGGACTTGAACGAGGAACCAATAAGCCAATGGTCACACCAGATTGACTTAAACGAGATACTGCCGGAGGGACATAATTTATTGTTGAAGCAAATTCCAGAAATCTTTCATCCATACATCACGAATATACAAGATGTAAGGGGTGATGGGAATTGTGATTTCCGATTAATAGTTGTTTGTCTCGGGTATGGCGAAGACCAATGGCCCTATGTTCGTCATGAATTATTAGATGAGTTAACGAGTTCATATGCGGCATACTCTGGAGTTTTCTATGGAATCGATGAAATACTTACTTCGTTGTCTTTTTGGGAATCGCCAGCACCAGAGCAACACTGGATGACTATGCCTGAGACATGTATATTGATAGCCAATAGGTTTGGTGTGATCTTTCACCTTTTAACCATTGGAGGTTGTATGACTTGTTTTCCTCTCTGGAAAGGTCCCGAAGAGTTTCAATACCATCGGGTCTTTACAATTTCACACGTAAACAACAATCATTACGTGGTAGTCCAGTTAGAATGAGAGTACCCAAATGCCTCCCATTTCAACATTATGGACCCGGAACAAAATCCCGTCAGCAGCTGGATGGCAAACCATATATATGTCACGTCTAGAATTCTATAAGCAACTCAAACCAACTCAAAAAACTTTTGTCAATATAGAGGATTAGTTTTTAAAAATTAATTTTGGACTTTGTACAATTTGTAATTTTCTTCTTATAACAATTAAATCAAAAAATATTCAATATTGAACTCATTTCGAAAGTATTGAGAAGACGATTATAATGGTGTAACTTGTTAAAATTAAAAATTACTTTTTTAACGTATGTTAGTTAATATACGCTTATATGTGTTAATATAATAAAAATGTAAAATATAAAATATAAAACCAAAAGGTATATAAAGTAAATCAATAAAATGAGTTCAGGGACCAAAATTGTAACTATCATTTAAAAAAAAGCATGTTTGGGTTTTCCTAGACTAGGGTGTGAATGGTAATTAGACTAGGGTGTAAATAGTTTGACCCACCCACCAATTAAATAGATTTTTTTGTCTTTGGATCCTCAAATAATCATTTCAATTTTCTTAAATAAAATATTAATAAAATATAAACCAACTATTTCCCCATGTTTGAAAAAAAGTTTGTATATATTTATATTTACGATATTTATAAATATTAATGACCCCATAAACAATACTAATCTTGAAATAAGTTTTAAACATGGAATAAGTTATAAGCATATATCATTTTCTTCATACCAAACCCACACCTTACCCTTTTTCTCTATCCTTTTTAAAATGAAAAGAAATTGAGGATTAATTAACCAAACACGTAAGTCATATTCTTCTTTAATTACTTCCTTAATCAAATCATATATATTCTTTAATTCCTTTTTAAAACGAACACCCTAACCTAACATTCAATTCATCATCCAATTTGGTTTTCCCAACCACATGTTACATATGTTTTGGTGCAAAAGTTGCATCTACATACATAAAAACAATCGATTACATATATAAAAAGAATAGTAATTATAACATACGATTCATATATATGGAAAAATACCACTATAGTACATCCTTCATCATCATGAAAAGATGCAAAAACAGGTTAGATAATTCTGTAGTTAATTAACACGGACTTCCGTTAAAAAAAACATAAATTTAGAATAATACCATCATCCTAAACGTATATTAATATTGATCGATAACATGCTACGCTTGTGCACCAAGTCCCAACCATGTTTTGGTATCATCTTTCTTTGAATCACCTTCAATTTGGTATGGCGATCTTGCTATGATTCTGTCATATTTTTCACAAAAATAAATAAATAAATAAACATTTTTCATCAAAACCCCATAAATCAAAATCAAATATTTAAAGTGGGTTTTTAATTTTGTTGCTAAATTACCTGTCTTTCCTCTTCTCCAAGAATCTTGCAAGTGAAGCTTTTCTTGCAATTGGTAGATCTGAACCAGAAGCAACTGGAAGTGGGTGTTTAATTTTGTTGTTCAAAGGTTCATCTGGTTTTGGGGTGCAAACGGAGGAGGCCGATGAGAAGGTGGTGGCGGTGGGTGGTGGTGGTTTCTGGCCGGAAACCACCCCTTTCTCAGCTAACATCATGATTTCCTTAACTTTTTCTGGGGTTAAATCATTGAACACAATGACTTGACCATTGTAGAATATAGTCATGGATCTTGATTCATGATCTTGCTGCTTCTTGGTGGTGGTGGCTTGTTGTTGATAGACGGCGGTGCGTGGGGTTTCCGTCACCGGGAAAAGATTCATGGTGGCAGTTGATGGTGTTGCCCTCCTACCTGAAAAAAGATTAAACCCAGAAAAACACCATCAAGAAACAGTGACAGATGAACAAAACAACAACAAAAAGTTCCAATTTTTGATGACCCAAAATCAAGAAAATCAAGAAAAAAGAGAAACAAAGTTGTAATCTTTTTGGAGGTGTTTGTACACCTAAATTTACATGTAAAGTGCGATAACAAATATACATAGATATATACAAATTACCAAGGCAATAATCAGACATATTATTTTTGTTTTCCGATAGAAATTACTGAGACACTAAGATGGGTTGTAGTTTTACGTTCTTGGAATAAAGACTCAAAACTACGTTCAAAATTCAAAATCTAAAGAAGGGCCCTGAAGAGAGAAAACATACCAAGGGTAAGATCCGGGAAGGAGTTTTCCTTC
The DNA here is from genome assembly GCA_023525745.1 of Arctium lappa. NCBI lineage: Eukaryota > Viridiplantae > Streptophyta > Magnoliopsida > Asterales > Asteraceae > Arctium > Arctium lappa. The sequence continues at coordinate 171,826,609 of CM042047.1, forward strand.
AAGTATTGAGAGAAAAGATTACAAGTGTGAGAGAAATTGGACTTTTCCGGCGCTCTATGTTGGCCGGAAAGTCTACCGGAATCCGAAGACATGATAAAAGTATATGTAAAAAGTGAGAGTTGATGAATGAATGTGAAATGAATTGTGGGATTTAGAGGGTTATAGATATATAGTAGTGTATGTATAGTGGGAATGGAAGGAGTCGTGTTGAAGGCAACTTCCATGAACCACCTTGTTCCCCTTTCAATATTATTCTTTTAAAAAAATCTTGAAACTGTTTACCACGTGATTAAATGGTGGACCTTTTTTGTTTGTGTTTCCATTATTGCCCTCCAGAAATTGGGTTTAAAGGGTCAAATTAGGGCAACTTTTGATTAAAATAATGGGCATCGACACATGCCTAAATATGGAATTTAAAATAAAATAATATAATAAAAATTGGTGTTTCGGAAGAGTGGAAATTGCCGTCCATCACCACCCACATGAACATGGGTAATGACGCCAAAAACACGTTCCTAAATTACCATCCAAATATTAAATTATTGAGTTCCAATTAGGGTTTGACGCGTGGCCCTTATACCGTGTGGACCCACGCGCAATATATACATTATACATATATGTAAAGTATGGATGATCCTTTTGCTTTTTTGCATTTGACCATTACACATGCATGTTGCTATTAAACTACCATCATTTATGCCTTTATTTAGATGATATTTTTGGTATCGAGACACTCTTTTGGGTTTGAGCTTTATGTGATTTAATTTAATGTGACCCTCCACGTTTTGGATCAGGCACATTAAAATAGTCGTTATGGCATGCTGTGAGTTGTGACTCAAGGTTCGTGTCTCACGTCGTATAACGTTTGTGGTGCGTCATAGCTCAATGTGTGATTTTTGTAACGTGATATTTGAGTTTTTTTAATACCTTTTTTAGTGTATTACTTTTTAAGTTTTTAGTATATTAAATTGTTAAATATCATTGATTCATTGAGTAGTAGTAAAAATTGAAAAAAAAAATGTGCATATATAAGATATACAGATTTTCCCATCTCTTGAAAAATGTCGTGCGTCGCCGCCGTAGCTCTTAAGAACTTAAGGCCGACACGTCACGCCATTTGGAACATTGTTTCGAGCCCATCTATTTCCATTTTTAACAGACTAAAAAGTTGTTTGGAAATAGTTTAAATGGCTTAATGCATATTTCGATAAGTCTTAAAGGTTTGTTTGAAAATGGCTTATTCATTCGGACCGAAATTGAACAAAGAAGTTTGAATGTTCAAACCGAAATGAATTGAATAAACATGTGAAAAGAACGATGGTTCAAAAAACCGATTTAAATATGAAAAGTTGATTGAATGGGTTTGGTTAGGTGTTAGGTGCGTTAAAGTTGGTGTTATTGTTGACTTCTTGTAGTTTAAGGAAATTGTTAACTTTCTTTTTTTCATTATTTTACTTCTCATTGGGTCAATGGTGTCATTTTTCATTCCATCACGTTTATTGGTCTCTGTTTAATTTTTTTTTTCTTTTTATTTCAAATTAAGTAATCATTTTAAATTAAGAAGTAAATAAATGTCTTCAAACATTTTATTCGTCATAACAAATAAACAATAGTAATTTATGGACTTTTTACTAAATGCTTATTGGGTAAGCCGACAAGAGTCACCACCTTACTTACCTTATCGCATAACCTTTTCGTCCATCAAAATGGATTGTTGCTAGGCGGTTTTTACCTGGTAAACGCTTATCGCAAAAAAGTTTTCTCCCTCACTTGCCGGTTAAGATTCTCAATTCTTGCTATGTCTCTTACCGGGTAAAATTCTCAGTTCTTGTCATACTCACCCGGTAAGGTATATGCCACCCGATAAGTGCTTACCTAGTAAAGATCTGTTTGTTAGTAGCTTAATGAGCTTAATGGGACTCACAATTTATTGGGTCAAGTATACATAACTCTTTCGTAGTGACTTAATGATATAAAAAGTAGCTTATTCAATAATCTTCTACGTGGGAGCTTTATGCCATAAAACAACTTTTTTCCAAACATGTCCTTGCAATTGAAAAATACGCTCCTTTCATCTATGAAAAAACGCTCTCAAACAAAAACCTCCTCAATCTATACTGATTAATCAACATAAACAACTTTAACCATACAAAAAACGCCTCTAAATATTTGATAAACAACCTTTTAATCCATACTATACAGAAATTAATGAAAAAACAACCGCAAGAGTCATTTAAACCCCATACAAATTCACATTGTGTTCATTAACATTCATTTATACATGATAACAATATAAACAGGTATTACAAATGGATCCAGTAAACAAAATTAGAACCAACATTAAACCACCAAATCTTCTTCTATATCAACAACATTCCTACAGTAGAAAGAAAGAAAGAAAGAAAGAAATAGATCAATCAGGCTTCTGACTGATAAACAAAACAAGAAACCATCATTCAGATATCAGATATCATAATCTATATCAGAAGCATTTTCAGATACAGATTTCTTCACAAGCTCTCCTTGTTCATCATAAAGATCAAGATTCTCGCACGGTTTCGGGAAGATGCTCCCGATCACCCGTCCACTAACGTAGGCACACTGGAATATATGTTTTTTCTTGTACGTGATCCCTACCGACATATCCCTGAAGGTCACGTTCCTCACCCGAATATCTGCACTTCCATGAATCCTAACGGGCACACGCACTCCTTCACCGTGGATCGAGCTATAGCTTATGCCCCTGATCACAGGGAATGCTTTTGGGTCAAAACCGCTATCTGGGTGCTCGTTGTAATCGGTTTTGATGATGATCCCGACCCTCACATTCTCAAACGTTAGATTCCGATACGTTATGTCTCGGATGTACGCCCCTCGACCTGCGGCTGTCTTGATTCGGACAGCACGTCTTGAGTTCCACACTAGAACGTTCTCCACCGTCACGTTTGATATCCCACCGGACATTTCACTGCCTATTGATATTCCAGCACTGTCAAAGCTCACCAAACATGGATCCATTTTAGAATCCTATAAATTTATGCATTTACTATTTCAAGAAAAACAAATCTCAGGCTAGGTGCTGCTCTACAAGTGGGATTAACTGGGCTCGTTTGGTTTGGCTTAGGCTAGGTGGAACAGGATTAGAGAATAGAGATGCACAAGGCCCGGGCCTTTCAAGCCCGTTTTTCAGTAAGAAAAAGAAATCCTGGGCTTTTCGGCCCGCACCATGCTTTGGGGTTGAAAGAGGGCCCGATCTAGTTTTTTCAGGCTGGGATTTTCGGACCAGGCTTTAACCGGGCCTTGAAAAAAAAAAGTTGGCCTGATCGGGCTTTAAGGCCGGGCCTGGGCTCGTGCTTACTAGGCACAGGCTTTTTTGGGCCAGGGCAGGCCTCGGGCTTTTTTGAGCAACTATAAGCATGATGCACATAAATCATACCCGTGTTCACAAAATAAACCTAGTGAACCAAATTTCAGGCTAGGTGGAACAGGATGCACACTGATCATTCCACATTCAAAAAAAGAAAACCAAAAAACCTAGTGGGAGGATTTTTTTTGGGGGTAAACGTGGGTGTCTGGGCCAGCTTGCACGCACCTCAACTAATTCCAGAGGGCCCTAAAGGTAACACCCCAAAAATCCCCAATGGCCCTAAAGATAACAGCCACGAAAATTCCCAGTATAACAGCCTTGAGCAAAATCCCATGGGAGCATGTTTTTTATTATGGAAATGGGTGATCACAGGCTTTGCACAGACTAATCCCATGGCAAGTCGCAACTTTCGCCCACAGCCTTGAGATAAATCTCCCAGTAGCCACAAGCGCATATGTAGATGTCAGGATTCGAACCCGGGTTGATTTTATCATCCCTTGCGTACATATTTGATACACGCATGTATGCACATCTTCAGCTACTAACTAACAAGTGTGCATGAATGCATCACACATGACCAAAAATTATTACGTTTTTTAAACCATAAAAGATGGAACAAATCGTAAGGAGATCTCACCTCACCATAGAGCGAACTACAAGGTTTCGGATAAGAATATTTTTTGACGGTCGACCATAGGCAACACCATATTGATCCCAACCACTTTTTATGGCAATGGCATCATCACCCACACTTATGTAGCTGTCCTCGATCACCATATCTTCGCATGAATCTATTTAAATCATAATAACCAAGATATAATAAGTGAAGGAGAACAGGAAAAATAAACTGAGATTATATAAAACTCATGTGAAAGACTACAATTTTAAAATATAGATTGATGCTAATGTGTTCAGAATGTTGTTTATATGGTTGCACAATCAAAAATATAAGAAAATGTAAATAACAAGAAATGAAAAAGAAATACACTTACCAGGATCTATACCATCTGTATTTGGAGCCTCAAAAAGGGGAGCCAAAATTGTCATATTTCTTATGGTTACATTCTTACAATCATACGGATGGAGTGTCCAAAAAGGTGAATCACGTAAAGTAATATTAGATATTAGAATGTCACTTGAATACATGATCTGAACGAGCGGGCCTCTTGTATGGTTAAGAAGCTTTTGCCGGTACTTTTTCCACCATGTTTGACCCTGCCCATCAATCGTACCATTATTCCCTGTTGTCACGATTAACGAAGATATAATCAGCTCAAAAATGTAAAAAAAACATTATCCCCTTTGTCTCCTTATAAAAAACAAATGGAGTAGGGTCTTTTTTTTCTTTTCTTTTTTTTTTTTTGGGGGGGGGGGGGGGGGGGAGGATGTACATCAAAAGTGCTGACCTGTGATAACAACATCTTTGAGATTTTGACCATGGATCAAACTCCCATATCGGGGTCCAGGATGCTCTCTACCATAACCATAAGAAGGCAAAGGAGGCATCAGAGGCCAAAACTTTTCATCCTGTTAAAACAAAATAAAGATAAGTGAGCCACAAACATAATAAACAATTGTGAAAACTTAACAGAAGATGTCCTATAAAGCTTCAGAGGACATAAACATATGTCTCAACAGCAGTGACACAGTAATAACGGGCTTTTTCATCCAAAGTAGTTGAAGCAGACTGAAGTTGAAATCTGATGGAAGTCAAAAAATTGAAACTTGAAGCCCAATGGGCTCGACATCACTGTTCGAAATACTTGGGGGTGTTTGGATGTGCATCTTGAATATAAATGTTTGATATTCAATCAGAATCAGATCATCAATTATGGTAAAAAATGTTGCATGAGATAGAGATTGGATGTCATTTTGTTGCTTGAAATTGTACTCACTTTTGATGATAAGTTTTTGACAACTTCTGACTATTTAAGAAAGCAATAGATAAGATGACCAAAAAAGAGTAAATAAATCATGTTCATTTTCATTTTAATAATCATTTTTGCTGTAGCTGGTATCAGACTGATTATTTGACCCCTAAATGAAATAATCATAAGCATGATTTCTTTGTCCAAACGCAAGAAACTGATTTTGTGACGTCGTAAATAATTATATGATCACTTTCCAAACGCACATCCAACCATCCCCTTAGTTCACTAAATACATGGCCGATCTCATTTTACATGAGTTATTTTTCATTTCTTAGATCTCAATGAGTGAGCAATGGAAGTATTTTCAGTGACATGTGGTGAACAATAGGAGGATAGAACAAAAGCATCCCAAAGCCATATTACTTCTCTAATTTATCTGCAATATTCAAACATCTATCCTTTCGCAGAATCAACTAACATAAGCTCAAAATGCAAAATATGGCAACTAGTTAAGGAGATATAGGTAAAATTGATCATAAGACATTCACATTTTCTAATTAAATCATTGTGCACCTGTAATCACAAATCATGGGTTTGTCCTTTTAAAAAGAAACTTTAATTACAACAGGTTGAGAATTATAATTATTTCAAAAAAACTTTGCACGGATAAAATCTTTATCTTTTAACCATAGTTTAAGCATCAAGATTCTACATATAGGTTTATCAAAGCATAATGACTGAGATTTCTATAATTTCATAAATAGTTATCAGATTCACAACTGTAATCATCTGAAGAATTAAAGCAAAAGAATGGAGCATCAGCCAAAGGTAAACTAAGAAATATGATCAAGTAAGTATAACAATTTCATTGTCTATTGAAAATTCAAGTTAGCCCCTGATGGTATGATCCACAAGACCTTTGCAGCCCTTTGGTGTTCAAAATCATCACCTGAACACCTTCTATTAATGGATGATTACATATTCATTGTTGCAAGATGAAAAGTGATGGTGACCTTTATTTAAGACTTGAAGAAACCATCATTTATCATGTCATACAACTGAAGCCTTGCAATATGCTCTAAAGGGCTGTTTAGTTGGTTTTCCATTAAGTCCTGTATGGATAAAGTTGTATGTGTGGATTAATTTGTCGGTATACATTGGGAAGGTTATGGTTTTGAATGGTTTTTTCGTAGATGGAATGAGCATGTTTTTTTATTGGGAAGGGAAGGTTTGGAAAAAACTTGCCTTTCTGCATAAAGCTCCCCCCCCCCCCCCCCCTAGAAGCTTACTGAATAAGCCACTTTCTATGTCATTAAGCCACTACCAAGCAGCCATGTATAGCTGAACGAATAAGTTGCGAGTCCCATTAAGCTGCTAACAAATATGCCCTAAGGGTCACTTGGATATAGGATGTTGTCTTCACTGAAACAACCGCTCTACTCTTCAAGATAGAGAGGTCAGGAGTGCATACATCCCAACTACCCCTCCCAGACCCCACCTCAGGGTGGGACATACTAAGCTTGTTTGGTTTAAGTACAACATACCAAAGCACTTTGTTTGCAAAGGATGTCACAGATTACATTCTTAACTAGTGCATAGTGCCACCTTGAAGCTACAAAAGAGTTCCTCATGGCTCAATGTTTTCCTCCAACTGATCGTGTCCTTTGGTTTTCTCTAACTCATCGTGTGCCTAGTTCTTTTCAACAGGACAGCAACGAGGCACAAGAACCAAAAGGCGTTGGAAGCCTAATTATGACTATAATTAACAGAAGTATTTAGATGATTTAGAACCTTAAAATTAAGAAAAACTCCATCCAGTTATCTTGGAAGCAATTAGATTCCTTATCTTTTCAGTTCCCATTATGAAAAACTATATTCAGTTATGTTAGAATTGCTTAAATCATCCTTTTCCCCACTTCTACTTCTTCACATCTTCATGCTTCTCTTCTCGTCATTCTTTGTAAATCTACCCTCTTCTCCATCAGAACACATGAAAAAGAATCCGCAAGATGACATGTAGTCTTCCTAGTTTCTACAAGCAACACCAACTAACTCACTGACCAATTGAATATCCCTAATTAACATCAAATTTTACTTGGTGAAACCACAAAGCTCTACACAAAACCAAGATTCACATAACATGATCAAACCTCCATATTCCATCCAGCACCTAATCCAAATCAATCAAATCTAAAACCCACCATAGAAACCAAAGTTTTCCAGCCCAGCTAACATTTAATTATGTATATAATGTGATTAGCATAATGTTTTCACTAATCAAAATACACTTACTTTTTGCTAGGAAGTTGAAAGCCACAATTTGGCTCAAATTATCAATCATTATGTTATACCAAAGCACTTATGATGTATTTTAACTTATTCCCAACCCCCCTCTACCTCTTGCCCTAGATTTTGAATGCTACTTTCGCATAGATTGATGCATCATCCATAAGAACTTCTAGCAATTTCAGAGTAATGAATTGAATGAAAAAAGAAAAAAGGATTTCTAGAACACTCACATCTAAACCAAGTATAACAGCACCTTCAGCAAGAAACAGTGTCATATAACTCGTCAAATTAAACGGCGCCGTTAACCATTTTCCGGCAGGTACATTCAGCTGACCACCACCTTTCTTCCCTAGCTTAGAGATCGCAAAAACAGCCTTCTCGAAAGCGACCGTATTAACGGTAACGCCGTCTCCAACACCTCCGAAATCGGTCAGATTAAACGCAACAGGTCGCAAACGAGGCAACGGACGAACGAGAATAGGTCGCCGGAAAATCGATAATCCATCCACAAAGTTCCGTTGCCAGATGAAAAACGATGTGAAAACAACGATCCAAAGGAATGCGAAGAGCGTCTTGTAGGAAGAGAAGAAGCCCGGAATCCAACGGCGGTGGTTGAATCGCCAGATGGAAGGCGATGAAGTTAGGGTTTCCACCATAATAGTGTTGGTTGTAGCTAAAATTGGTGTGATGAGGTGAAACGATTAATGGTGAATGGTGATGCAGTAGGAAGATTGTGGGAATACATGAATAATTGGGGGGGAATTGAAGAGGGTTTGGTGGTGTTTAGAAGGTGGTTGTGATGTCGATTTGGGGTCAGGTTTCAGTAGCAGTTGTTGGATTTTGATTTTGGGGGAGAATGGAGTGCGTGGGAAGGGAGGATGATGATGCGTCAGACACAAATCAAACAAGATGACTCCATTTTTATTATGTGATCTTTTTAAGCAATCAGATTACGATTCAGATTTTGATATCTTTCGAATTTTTTGATATTTACAGAAGGAAGTTACAAGAATCGTCCAACCCATATGTCTTTGATGAACTTTTCTTATAAAAATCGAAACTTTACTAAAAATACAATTCAATATTTATCTCTAAACTATATATATATATATATATATATATATATATATATATATTATCTATACTATATTATAAATCAAGGATAAAAAACTCTTAAATACAAATTATTAGGCACAAGGTACCATCATTTTATGCAAAATTTTAAAAATCTCTTAATTTACAAGTATCAAAGCATAAGATACATATTACTACTGCATTCTTCTAACATCCACCAATTTGATATGTGCAAAACCTTTCTTTTATGCAGATTTTTTCATGTATCACTGTTAATTAATATATTATATTACTATAAATTTGTTTTAATCATATTATTAAATATGTAATTGGTTATTTTTTTAGATATCATTAAAATATATAAGATAATCATTGAATTATAACAAAATATTTAATTTTTTATATAAAAAACATTATATTATTAAGCATAAATTAAACGAATTTATAAAAAAAAAACATTATCACTTTCTCAAACCATACAAAATTGTACGACAAAAAAAACAAAAAGTAAAATGAAACATTAAAATCGTGATGTATCTCGCTGCGTTGCGCGAGTACGCTTCTAGTTTTATAAAACATTTATAAAAAAACTCTTAAAAACAATTGTTAAAACATAATGGGGGTGCTATTTACACCAAAATTATGTCAAAATCAAGTCAATTCATGCGTTGAGAATGTAATTAATGCATTGGGAATATACAAAGCAGATGTTGATGTTGATGTGTGAGGAGAAAATTAATTATGATGGTGCACTTAGCAAATTTATAGGTGCAATTAGCCTCCCCCAACATAATGTATCACTATTTAATATTATTTACTTAAAATCTCTTAAAAACAACCATTAAAATTTTATGTACTACATTTAATGTTATTTATTAACTTTCAATTCTTATACTTCAACTTCTCTAAAATCACTTCTGCATAACTAAATACAGAATAAAAATCAAATTTTAAATATTAAAAATCTAAAATAGAATTAAAAAAACTCTAACAGAATATTTAATGTTTATTTTATTAAAAAAATATTATATTATTAAACCTAAAATAAATTACATTATTATTAAACTATCAAATAAAACTCTTAAAAACAAGCTTTTATGCAGTAAGTACTTTTTATTGATACGCATTACTTAAAATTCAAGATTATAAATCATGATGCATGAGTATAAATTTCTAAAGTTATATGTTTGAATTTATAACTAACTGATAAACATAATTAAAACAGAATAAACATCTCGATTTAAATATAAAGAATTTAAAATATATAAAATAATCATTAAATTCTAACAAAATACTTAATTGTTTTTATATAAAATCATTATATTATTAAGCCTAAATTAAACAAATTTATAAAAAACAAAAAAAAACATTATCTCTCTCTCAAAACCATCTAAAATCGTACTGTAAATCTATAAAAAAATAAAAAATAAAAGAAAACATTAAAATTATGATGTATCTCGTTGCATTGCACGAGTACGATTCTTAAAACCCATTTTTATACATCAAATACCGTTTATTAATGCATATTACTTAAAAATCAATATTACAATCAAATAATGCATGAGTATAACTTTTTAAAGTTGCGTGATTGAGTTCATATAACTAACTGATAAACATAATCAAATACAGGATAAACATCTAATTTTTAATATAAAAAATCTAAAATATAATTAAGATAATTATTGAGTTGTAACCGAATACATAAATTATTATCTATTCTTTATTAAACCTGAATTAAATTACAATAAATAATTTGAATTAAACAAGTTACACAAAAAACCAAGAGCTTTTAAATTGTTAATCTAATACTACTATTGATATACTCTTTTTCAAGTTTTTATGGGTCTTCAAATTTATATTTTATATAAACATAAAAACATTATCGCTTTCTCAAACCACAAAATCATATTATAAAATCGACAAAGACGAAAAAATAAAACGAAACATTAAAATCAAGTTGTATGGCGCTGCATTGCGCGAGTACATTTCTAGTCAATCTTGAATACATACCTCTAGTGACTTTACTCAAATACATAGCAAGTTTTTAAGTTTGAATCCCTCTGCTAGATTCAGTCGTTGATTAAGCTCTGAAATGTCTCTTCACATGTGATTTCTAAGGGACGAGTTTCGTATGGCGCTGGTTGGGATTACTAGTAATTAACTTTTTGCTTACAACTTGAAGACATGCTAAGAGGATGTTTGGTTAGAGCTATTAAGCAGTCATTAATGAGATTGAATATTAAAAAAAAAATTGTTTGGTTTTATATAATATAATTGGTTCATTTTCCCACAAGCCTAAATTTTCATTCAAGGTTAAAACTTTCATTCTCTGTCATTTTCATTCTCATTTCCATTTATGTGCATGAACCAAACAACCCGTTAGGTTCCGATGAGAAGTTGAAGTTAACGTGAGAAGCGTAATAATTGGTTATTAACCATTTTTTTAAGGGTGTCCTAGGCTATGCCTAGACTAATCCCAGATTCCCGGCAAATTATGACAGTAAGAAATTAACCCTGATAAACTCAGTGTTCACAGTTGTTGTGTACGCCTGAATTTGAATCCTGGGCAAACGAGATATTTCAACACATCCCCAGGGCCTTAACCACTATGCCACAACCCTTGTGATTGGTTATTAACCGTTGGATGAGAAATAAATACACATTAGGATGAGATGCACCGAGATGCATTTGATCAATTCTCTTTTAGTCCGCAATTCATGGGAGGGTATTTGATTAAAAGTAGACCTGACAAAAATTGACACGATACGAACTCGACACGAAATAAACATGTTTGGGTAATACATTTCAACCCGTTTAAGTAAACGGGTTGACACGACACGACACGAAAATTAAACGGGTAAGGTCGAAGTCAAAATTTTCAACTCGAAAATTACCCGAATAACCTATTTATATATATGTATATATATATATTATAAATTTTCTTTTTAGTGCTTTGGATTTTTAATGTTTTAGATTTGGTTTGAACTATAAAATTTGGATTTCTAATGTTTTCATTTGAATTTTGGATTTATACTGTTTTGTGAATTTTTTATTTTTAGTTTTATAAATGTTAAACGGGTTGTGTCGGGTTAGGCTTTTTTGACCCGTTTATTAAACGGGTCAGTTAGGGTTGGGATCTTCTGATCCGTTTAATTAAAAGTAATCAACAGTTCAGATCCGCTACTCACATTAACGTCAACTTCTCACATGATCTTTCGTCCCTAAAACTATCAAATTACAATTATTATACTAATACTTTAAATAGGAATCATTCGACTATTGAAACAAAGTCTTCTTAGTGTTATATTTAACTAATCTTGAAGATCCAACCACCACATTCCACATATAGTCGAAACTTTATGCCTTCTAACTGAACATTGCTTAGACTGTAATTAATGTATGTATTTATGATTCTTGGTGGAATAGGGTTTTTTTTTCTTTCCAAAACCTAGTTCTTTGACAAAAAAAGAAAGCCTTGCTTGTGTCCACGACAACCTAAATGACTCGATAAAGACGATTATATATGGTTGACAGGTGCTTTGACTATGTCTCCTAAGTGTTTATTTTTAGTTCAACAACATTTCTTTTAAGTTTAGTTCAACAATAAACAAGTCAAAACTTGTTGGATATTTGTTCTTGGTATAATGATTATTTTGGAAATATAATATACATAGATTTATTAGTTATTTTCAAAATCAAGATTGAAAAATCTTAAATCCCAACTCGAGTTTTCAAATCATTTATATTGTCGAGGGGTTGTTTCTTTAGATCTTTGATTTACATAAATTTGTTTAAAGTAATGTTATTGACATTAGATTGTATCATAGTATCTATCTAGATAATCTACAACTTAATGGTGCTTTTGCGGTAGCATAAACTTTTTATTAAATGATCATCAAATTGAATTTAAGTTGTTCTTTATTTATAAAACATAAACAATATCCATGACATCGATATCAAAGGCTTAAAACACAACATTAGTCATTAGGTACTTTGTCTAAGTTTGAAAGGGAAGGAGGATCAGAGCAATTCAAGCGTCATATTCTCAAAATTATTTTTGTATAAATAAAACTTAAAAAAGCGAGCATTTTATTATTAAGTTTGTTACCCATGTCGATGTACCGATCTATACACACACACAGGGGTAGAGGAATCTCATTTTCATTAAGAACCGGGGACCATCCATAACGCAAACACATGACAATTTTATTAGGAATATAGATATGCCATTCATCATGAATATACGATGACTAACACGTCCATATATTCATGATGAATTTTCATTATGAAAAAAAGCCACATAGACACGTTATAAACGGTTCCCGAGTTCTAAAAAAAAAAAGAGGTTGTCAACCAAACTTTCCTTGTGTATATATACATATATAATTTGCTCTACTATGGAGCAGTGTCCATCACTTAACTATGAATAATATCCATTCACATGTGAATAAAAATTATGGGCTCTCTTTAGTGGAAGCCCAAGTCCAAAATTTACCCATGACTTGAACATACAAAGCACCCAAGTACCATATCCACACACATGACACCATTGGTCATCTTCCTTCTTCAATCTCTAATCCTATTCATCCACTCCATTTGTTGCTGAACACAATCTCCATGACTTTCACCATTGCTTCCACCTCCTACTCATCCCTTCCAACCAGGTCATTCACACACACACACACATATATATATATATATATATATATATCTTACACACACATTGACTGATTCACACAACATCTTTCCATTGCAGGACAGACTTCACCAAGAAACCACCTTCTTCCAGAAAAAATGCTGCTCCAAGCCACTTGTTCAGAACCAGCCATGATGGGTTCAAGTTTCAAGCAACCAAAGGTGTCTCAAGTGTCTGTGAACCACTTCCTGCTGACAGACCATTATGGTTCCCAGGAAGCTCACCTCCTGAATGGCTAGATGGCAGGTCCATTCTTTTTTTTTTTTTTTTTGGAAGGGTGTCCCAGTTTATGTCTATACTAATCCCGAGAAATTATGACGACAAAAAATAAGCCCTAATAAACTCGGTGGCCACAACTGTTGTGTACGTCTGAAATTGAACCCTCGATGGATGGAATATTTCACCACATCCGAGGACCCTTGTGGTTCCATTATTTTTTTCTCATTTTTACCTTCCATCTCATACAATAATCAAGAATTCAAGAAACCCCCTTAACCAATCTTTCTTTTCTTGAAAATTCAATTCAGCCTTCCTGGAGATTTTGGGTTCGACCCACTTGGATTAGGTACACATATTTCAATGGGGTTTCTTCTTTTTACATGAATCTTGCAAATCTTTAAATAAAAATTGCACCTTTTTTTTGCTTTTGTTAGGATCTGATCCTGAGTTGCTCAAATGGTTTGCGCAAGCTGAGCTTATGCACAGCAGATGGGCAATGCTGGCAGTTGCTGGTATTCTCATCCCCGAGTGGCTCGAAAGCCTGGGGTTCATCGAGAACTTCTCGTGGTTCGATGCGGGGTCGAGGGAATACTTTACCGACCCGACCACCTTGTTCGTGGTGCAATTGGCCTTGATGGGCTGGGTCGAGGGTCGAAGATGGGCGGATATTATTAACCCAGGGTGCGTTGACATCGAGCCTGATTTGCCTAATAAGAAGAAACCGAAGCCCGATGTTGGATACCCTGGTGGGTTGTGGTTTGACCCGTTTATGTGGGGAAGAGGGTCCCCTGAACCGGTGATGGTTCTGAGGACCAAGGAGATAAAGAATGGTCGGCTGGCGATGTTGGCTTTTGCGGGTTTTGTGTTCCAAGCCATTTATACTGGGCAAGGGCCCGTCGAGAACTTGGTGGCACACCTGGCTGATCCTGGTCATGTCAACATTTTCTCGGTACGTTTCATGATTCTAAACGAATCATAGGGTTGCTATTTGAACCCCTCTGGTTAGTTTTTCCTAGTACACATTAATAATATCAAAATAACATCTTACGTTTTTAAATTTATTTATTAATATAAAAGGGGTACAAATAGCAGCACCTCAAGAGTCAATAATCTCTCTAAGATGATCTTTTTGATACATTTTCTTTGTCGATTTTCAGGCCTTCACCACCCAAATTCAATGATTCGTTACCAGCATTCCTTCGATCACAATCGTTATGAACTTGTACCTTATTTTTGTTTAGGTAGATTTAATCAAATATACAGCCTGACGGATAAGAAGGTGGACATCATTGTAAAATGAAATCTCATATTTGTATATCGTCTTGTAACTACATGAAGCCTTTTTTCCCCATCACGCAGTCCAACGTCATGAAGAACTGTATTTATTTTTATGGTTTTGTGTGTTTTTCAATTACGAATTGAATGATATATAAATTCTTTGATCGCTCATAGATTTGGAAAAGAGCCTTACCATACCTGAATCGATCTTAACAAATCCGAACAAACGTGAACATAGTTTAACTTGAGGGTTGTTTGGTTGTTTTCCATCAAGTCTGGTATGGATAAAGTTGTCTATGTGGATTAATTTGTCTGTATAGATTTGAAAGATTTTATATATGGAAGAACATGTTTTTTTAATTGGGAAAGACATGTTTGGAAAAAAAAAACTTGGAATAAACCATATATATCATTAAGGGACCGTTTGGTTGGTTTTCCATGAATTATTGCATGGATAAAATTGTCTGTATAGAATAATCTGGTTGTATCAATTTGAAATGTTTTTGTTTGTGAGGTTTTCTCACAGATGGAAGGAAGTGTGTTTTTTTAATTGGGATGAACTGGTTTATAAAAAACTTGGTTTTCTGCATAAAACTTCCCCTTAGAAGCTTACTGTATAAGCCACTTTCAATATCATTAAGCCACTACCAAACAGGCATATACATATAACGAATAAGTTGTGAGTCTCATTAAGCTATTAACAAACAAACCCTAAGCCATTATCAAACATGTATATATAATTGACCGAATAAGTTAGAAGTTTCATTAAACTCGTTAAATTGCTCACAAACGAACCCTAACTCACATATACCTTAATATGTTTTAACATACACTCTTAACATATTTTTATGTAAAAAATATACAATAGTTTGTATAGGGACTCACATACCTTACACATCTTAAAAGATAAAATAATCGACATAATATTTGGAGATATGTTTATGTTGTCATATAGAAATTAAGGGGGTGTTTGGTTCATGGATTTTGAAATAATTAGAATGGATAATTTCTTTGACCAAATTATAATCCATTTGTTTGGTTCACATATTAATGATGATGGAATCCTTTGAATTACATTGAATTCCACAAATCAAGGAATTCATCATTCATGGTCTAAAGTGAAAGAATTGAATTGCATTCAATTCCTACCAATCAAACGCGTAGTCAAATTTCATCAAATTCCATTCAAATTCCTTCAAGTCAAATTCATTCAATGGATTCCAATTCCATCAAATTCCATTCTGCAAACCAAACGACCCCTGAAGGGTTTTGAAAGAATTGAAATAAATAATTCTTTTGACCAAATTCCAAATCTCATGTTTGGTTCACATAATGAAAATGTAGGAATCCTTTGAATTCATTAGATTAACGATATATATTCTAATTCCTTTACTAATTCCATCCAACCAAACACATGATCAAATTTCATTATAATTATTTTAAAGTCAAATTCCTTTAATGAGTTCCAATTACATCAAATTCCATTCTACGGACCAAAGTTGTCCCTAAGAGCATCTTCAATGCAAGGTTTTTGTAAGCAAAAAGTGAAGTGTCTTGTAAGAACTACCATTGTGGAGAGTTCTTATAAGAACCTAACCCCTCTTGAGTTCTTATTTAAGAGCCTTGGTTCTTACCATGAAGTTTGTGTGAAATGATAATTTTCTCATTTTTATTGGTAGTTAAATTAAATATTTGATATTTATTTATGAATATATAATAATTTTTTATGTTGACATGATGGACTTTTATATAAATTTTTAAATTGATGAGTTAGAAATTAGATTTGAGGAGATACATCGGACTAACAAGAACAATGACATATTCCATATTAAATTAATATCGAATAGATTAATTCCCTTTTGTTGACTTTGTTACAAGTAAACATTTCAAAGTAGTTTTGGTCAGATGCTTTGACCGTTCATTTTAGTTCTTCTCCCTAGGTGTTGTACGTTCAACTGTTCAAGGGGATTGATCAAGCTTCGAAATTCTTGATTCAGAAGTAACATGGTTCATCCTCTTCGTCAGCTTTGTTTGGTTTGGATCATGCTTTCTTTTCGCTATGCAAATGGCTTTCGACTAACGTCATCGGAAATAATGGCGAAGTTGAACCTGAAACCAAACCCAGAAGGTGGGTTTTACGCAGAGACATTTAGAGATACTTCTATCTCCCTATCAACTTCTCAACTTCCACCCAGATGTAAGTAATTGATTAAACTACCGTCTTTTTCTTTTTCAAAGATGCCATCTTTGATCACAAATTACTTTCAGAAGCTTTAGATGACTCCACCTCCACACCACCACCAAGTGTTTGTTTATATGCCTCAACCAATAATCAAAGTTTCATAAGAATTTTGAGTTTTTAGGATCTGGGTTGTGAGACTTCATTGATGGGTCAATTCAAATTGTGAAACTTGTAGCAATGGCTGTGTAATTTGTGAGAGCATACTTCCCTTAAATGGAGAAAATGGGATTTTGGGCATTTTTTTTTTCCCTACAGATTCTCCAAAACTTTTTCCAAAATGGAGAAAATAATGATTATTCGTTCGCCGTAGTAAATTTTTTGGTACAATAGGGATCACATAAAAGCTTCATTCGAGGAATGGGCTAGACCGGATCATTTCTCAAGAACAATAGCTAAAGGCCGTGACGTCCTATAACTACTACCATTTGGAGATATCTCCAAAAATGATTATCATTTGAGATAAATGATTTTTTATTGTATCTCACCAACGAGAAACCTTGAAATGAAATATTCAAGAGAGAAAAATAACCTTTTATTAAGTATATAAAATATTTTAGTAATGGAATTAATGATGTAATCTCCAAAATAGGGAATCTGTTCGAGATGAATGTAATTTTTTTGAAGATTTTAACTTTTAGTTCTCCATTTTAGAAAAAAATTGAGGTATCTTTTGGAGATGCTCTTGGAGTCCCAAATTGGCCATACTTAAACCAATTCTCTTCTCTCCTCAAAGGGTTCATTTGGAGAGTAATTTAAAGGGGTTCTACATATTCTCACATGATTGAGAGCCAAGATATACCGCTTTCGGACAATTTATACCAACCCTACAGTTAAAAGCAAATCTTTTTCATATCATTTGCAAGAACCCAATTTGCTCACATTCTGATCAATTGCAAACTACTTCGACTCTAAAACTTATCGAACCAGCAGCGCCAGTTGCGCAGTTTAGGTACGAGAACTTATCGAACCAACTACTTTCATTTGTACAACATACATTTCCAACATTTTTCATCATCTTTTTCAATTATGTGCTCTTTGTGATCTCATTCGGCTTCTTGATTTTACTTTTACGCAGACAAGGTTGATCGGCCTATCAGTACAGCCATATACTTCTTCCTTCCCTCTGGGAGTGTTTCACTCCTCCACCGTATTCCAAGTGCAGAAACATGGCACTTCTATTTGGGCGAACCTCTTACGGTATGAAACTTTTCTTATAAATATCTGTCATAAAATCGGCTTTATAAGACACCTAATATGTCTAAATATCTTAATAGACATGATGTGTCCTGTATAAAAGTGTTACAATAAATTGATATGATGCTTTTAGGCGTTCTAACAAGTTTTTTAGGACATTTTGTGAGAAACTGTCATATGAACTAATATTTTTAATGTCAAATAATTAAAAAAAAACTACAAGGACATTTTATTTCAAAAGTGTCGTAAAAAACTTGTTAGGATGTTCCGAAACGTCGTGAACCAGACGATTGAGTTTGTGCTATGAACTTAAGTCTTATAAAGCAGTCATAGGACATTTAGGCCTTGTTTGTTTTTTTCATTTTAACCTCTTAATCACCACTTATGTCTGAATCGGTCAGACGTTTTATAATTCAGACCGTTTGTTTTTTCATTATTTTCAGAGCCTCTCCTCTCTTAATATGGCCTGGACAAAAAAGTGGTAACCCTATCACTTAAATCTGCTCTTATTTCCGTCCAGCACCATTATTTCGATTTCAACGTCGGTTTTAGCCCAGATGCACCTCAAATTTGCAAAAACGTAAAACACAAAGATTGTAGATCTGTGTGTTGGCTTTTCAGAATATCTTGAATCGCTTAAATCGGGGCTTGGGTGTGTGAGATATGATTAAAACTCCACAACCTCGCAAATCTGTCAACATCCTTCTTTTGTTTCTTTTTTTTTCATTCCGCCCTTCGATCATCGATGCTCACTTCAATTGACGTATTTAAGTTGAACTTTTAAGGGATAAAATAGACAATTATACATATTCAGACGTTTGTCAGTTTACAAAAACAAGTAGCCTTATTGATTCAGATTCCAGACTTTAGCACCAGCTCTTAGAAATCAGAAGTGTAATCAGACTTCAGACTTCAGCACCTCTTAAAAAACAAACGCCACCTTAGACATATTTGGCGTTTTATAAAAGCTATTTTGTTGTATTGCGTATTTGCCTGCCATGTTGTTTCAGTAATACTATCTTTTCCAACAGATTCTGGAATTGAATGACGAAGATGGAAGTGTGAAATTGACATGCGTTGGACAGGATATTCGAGAAAACGAACAGGTGCAGTATACGGTGCCACCGGATGTGTGGTTTGGTGCATTTCCGACAAGAGATTATGATATATCGAAAGACAATGTAGTCGTGAAAAATGCAGCTAGGGATGCAGAGAAACACTTTTCGCTAGTTGGAACCACGGTAGCCCCTGCTTTCGAGTTTGAGGACTTTGTGCTGGCTAATCGGTCTGAACTCGTTTCTCGGTTTCCTGCTCACAAATCCCTCATCTCTATGATCACACCTTCTGATTGAAATGCAATACTTTCTTACACTTTTGGAATGAGGGCTTAAAACTGCTTGTTGTCAATATCTGGCTGTGATTATGTATAAAGTTTATTTTAAGTTAAAAGACCCACTAATTATATCATATAAACAAATGGAGTTGGCTAATCATACTATGGCATGTGTTCATTGGAGATTGATCTCTAGATATGTCTTTTAAATCTTTCTTGTTATGTAGAAATATATACCATCTTGCCCCTATTAGGGAATAAGAATTTGGATATTTTATGAGGGATCGATGGTTACGGGAGGTTAAAAAAATTAAAATGACTGCATAACAGATATAACTTTTACTGAACAAGATTTGAAAAAAGTTACAATTAACTCAGAGGCTCTGAGTCAGAAGCACCACATCTCGGAAGAAATCTCAGTCAGAAGGTCTAGAGGCTTTGACCCTGACATAAGGATCATAGGCTCTAGTCACCAAAAAAACTAAGAGAAGACACAGAGCTTTGAATCCAAAGCCTCTCATTCACACTTAGGCATATTTACGCTAAGTTTTAGAACCATTTCAAGAAAGTTTTCAACCTTCTGAAATTCCTCCAAAAAGCCCCGAAACTTAAAAGTCCTAAGTAAACCTCTTCTTAAAATCTGTAGAGGTTTCAGACCGGGGCCAGAGGCGCTACCCCTTGGACCCTGCAATGCGACATGACCTCTTTGATCCCTGCCTTATGGAGGTCTTAGGTGATCGAGGCAAAATTAGTGAGTGTGCACTCCGCACCTCCTAATTCACATTTTGTTAGCCTTATCATCTTAAATAATCTCAAGTAAATCACAATTACACCAAAATGATTGATAACACTAAAAATCATCAAACAAGCCTTGTGGTCCATGAACAATTTCTCTTTTTAAAAAGTATAATCCAAACATCAGAAGGTTCCTAATGAAATAATCAACTTAAATCTAAGTTACGAAGATCATGTCTTAATTTAATTGTATACGAATACACAGGCAGACCTATGAAGGCCCGAGTGGAGATCTCGTAGGTCTCATACACTCGCTCAACATATTTTCGTACGTAGGAACTTTTTTAGGGTATGAAAGGTGCATCCACTAAACTTTGAGGAGTGTTTCAAGATATTAGAAAATACCGGGAATATCAACCAAAAAACTAAAAAAAAAAGTTTCTCGAAATTAACCAAAAAACTCAAAAAGTCACTCGAAAAGTGGAATTCGATTAAGGGGGTGTTTGGGATTGCTTATTTAAAACAACTTATGCTTATTTTAAAAAGTGATTATCAACTTATGCGGTGTCAAATCGGAGTTTTTAAAAAGTGTTTGGATTAGTTTATTGTGGTACTAAAACGTAATAAGCTAATAAGTTGTTATTTAAAGGTGTTTGAGATTGCTTATACATATAAAATAACCAAATAAGTCATAAGCACTTTTAAAATAAGTTGATAAGTTAAAACCAAATGACTTATCAAAAAGTGTTTTTCAGCGGTTTGACACCGCTATAAGCCATTTTAATTTTGTCTCATCCAAACACTCAAAAGTGCTTATTCCCGATGTCAAATCGCAATAAGCTAAAAATCTCAAACACCCCCTAAAACCATATTGAATGACTTTACAAACGTACGATCCACTTGAAACCCTTGTTACAAGAAGCATTATGTTGAAGCTTCACCACAAAAAGGGGTTGAAACTTGAATCTTTTAAGGAAAGTGCTTATTCCAAATGGAAAAAGTCACATCCTTTTATATATTTAATCCACTTCTTGAAGAAGAAAAAAAATATACAAACGCCATGTTTGAAAAAATAAAACGCACCCACAATCAGCTGAAAAATATAATCCATGAAAATGATGCCCACAGGACCAATAATGATAAAAGCTGTGTCAGAGGGTTGGTGGGGGTGGGGTACCCTAATCTTTGTGATAAATAGCTCGCCGGAAAGTTGAGGAAGATAAATCGGAAAATGGCTCTAACAGCATCGGCGGTGGCCGCAAAGTTGAATCTGAAACCACATCCAGAAGGTGGGTTTTTCTCAGAGACATTTAGAGACACTTCCATCACTCTCTCCACTTCTCAACTCCCCCCTGAATGTAGGTAATCTTTTCACCTTTTTTATTATTATTTTAAAATACCCATTTGAATCTTTATGTTGTCATGTTTCTTGATCAAATATGTCATCTTTATGTCGAATGGTTTACAAAATCACGATGTCAAAGCCTTAATTTTGACCAAATCGCTAGAAAACTTGATGGGTAGGAATGGGTTTTTGAACATTCATTTAGTTCTGTTAGAAATTTAGTGATGAAATGGTTTTGACCCTTCAGCAATTCTTTCAGAACTTTGATCTGAATCCATTTGACTGTGTAGATAGAGGTATGTTTGTTTGATTTTTTCCTAGATTCCTAGGTTATGGCTCAAATGATTGAAATCATTAATCCAATATTCCCAAATGATCATTTCTTCCAAGTTTTGCAAAGATTAAGGATGCCTGCTAAAAATGGATAGTAGACTTTGAACACAACCCTTTTCTGGGAATTAGAAATTAGACTCTAGTTGTGGAGCAGAACAAGTATCTTGTGTGCAGTGAGATTTGACAACACATTATATATAAAAGTTTCTTACAATTGAAATGAACAGAACATTACAAAATGGTATTCAAGATTTGCAAAGTATACGTCTTTAATAGGGGTTTTGAGTTCAAGATCAAAGATTTTGAGTTCAAGTTCAAACATTTTGAGTTCAAGATCAAAGATTTTGAGCTCATGATCATAGATTTTGAGTTCAAGATCATAAATTTTGAGTTCAAGATCAAAGATTTTGAGTCCAAGTTCAAACATTTTGAGTTCAAGATCAAAGAGTTTGAGCTCATGATCATAGATTTTGAGTTCAAGATCAAATATTTTGAGTCCAAGATCAAAGTTTTTGAGTTCAAATTCAAACAATTTGAGTTCAAGATCAAAGATTTTGAGCTCACGATCATAGATTTTGAGTTCAAGATCAAAGATGTTGAGTCCAAGATCATAGATTTTGAGTCCAAAATCAAACATTTTGAGTTCAAGATCATAGATTTTGAGCTCAGTTTGTTAAAGAGTGGATTAACAATGGCTGAAACTTACAACTATCAATGGCTGCTTACTGATATTTTCCTGAGAATTGGTGTGGATTTTGGTAGCATGTTAAGACATGTTTTCTCTTTGAGTTATATATTCTTCTTGGGTTTTTTTCTTTGTTTTGCTCTCTTTCTGCTTCTTGATTCTAGCTTATGAACAGATAAGGTCGATCGTCCAATCAGTACAGCCATATACTTCTTACTTCCATCTGGGAGTGTCTCACGCCTCCATCGTATTCCAAGTGCAGAAACATGGCACTTCTATTTGGGCGAACCTCTTACGGTACGACACATTTCTCTGATACTTGGACTATAATCTGTTAAAAATCTGTTAGTAAACATTATTTTTTTTCCTCCTAAAGATACTGGAAATAGATGAGAAAGATGGGAGTGCCAAATTAACATGCATTGGACAAGAAATCGGAGAAAACCAACTGCTGCAATACACGGTGCCACCAAATGTGTGGTTCGGAGCATTCCCCACAAAAGATTATGACATATCGAAAGAAAATGGAGTCGTGAAAAATGCAGCGAGGGATGCAGAGGAACACTTTTCGCTCGTGGGATGCACGGTTGCACCTGCTTTCCAGTTTGAGGACTTTGTGTTGGCTAAACGGTCTGAACTCGTTTCTCGTTTTCCTGCTCATGAATCGCTCATTTCTATCATCACATTTGCGGATTAGAATGTACGTTTTTTCGTGTACTTTCGACTTGATAGTGGCTGAACTTCTTGGTGCCCATGGATTCAACTGAGATTTTATGTTTAAGGTTTCTACTTCATTTTGGAAGTTCTAAGAAATATCTTGTATTATGAATGATAATATGCTCAAACTGTATCTCTTTGAAAGCAGTACATTGTTGGATGCATTTTTTTTCTTTTCTCCTGGGAAGATGGGAAGAAGGGTGTCCTAGGCTATGCCTAGACTAATCCCTTGGAAAATTATGACCTTAACGGTGGCCAAAATTGTTGTGTACGTCTGGATTCAAACCCTGGACAGATGGGATATTCCACCACACCCTCAAGGCCTTAACCAGTACGCCACAACCCTTGTGGTTTTGTTTATTGTCTTTGGAACCAAAGATTTTGTTTTTGGTAATTATAAGATCCAATGAGGCTGGATGCATCTTTTACATCCTTGGGACACCACGATTTATCTCTCCTATGATGGTTGTGGGACCGGTACAATGATGATATTCTGGAGAATAACGCAAACCCTTTTCCGCAACAAGAAAAAGTGTTCTTTTAGTAACCATGGATTTCCGGGCCGGCTTACGCTCACCAAATAGTCCTCTAGAGTCATCGCAGGAGAATCTTCATGGCCACAACTCATAAAGGCTTTGAAAGTGCCTGTATTCGAACCCAGATGGGATTTTCACTACATCATCCTGAGGCTTAACCTAGGCGACACTAACTTGTTTTGGGGTTCTTATATTGGTATATGTCTTTCCTCCCAAGCATCATCGTTGGAGTAAAAGTTTGGGGGAAGTATTTTGTTCAGTATGACGATCGAAAGCTATAGATTTACTTTGGGTGTAATCATGTTATGGCGGTCTTGCTTGCCTCTTGTTGAATCATGGAATGAATCTTTTGCAAGTAAGACTAGGATAGTGAATATTTCATCTATCTGTGGCTTTCATTATGTCATTAGTTGTATTCTTAGCTTTAGTCTATCAGCTAAGGTGGTGAACATCATTCACTACTTAATTACAACTTATTTTAAATTTAATTCAAGATATTATATTAAAAATTGAATTAGGAAAAAAATCGTACCTTATATCTGCAACTTCGTCATTGATCCCAGTTTAAGTGTTTAGTCGGAGTAGACCTTGCAAAAATTGTTCATATATTTACGAGTATAAAAACATCAAGCATATGTTATTGAACTTTCGATTTGGTATCATTCAAAAACAAAGCTGAAAAATGATTTGAAAATTTTAAACTCCTTTTGAAAGTAAATCTTTTCAAAGACAATGCTATAATTTATAAAATTTTCAAAGTATGTTGTCTTAATTAAGTAACAATTTGAAAATATATTGTTGTAATAAGAATATAAAAATACAATTCTATTGTAGCATTGCTATTTCTTGCAGTTATCACACAACTTAAAAAATCACCTAAATGACCAATATACGTATATGTAATTAACAAAATGACCAACTTTTTTTTACGTATTTGTCAAAATGACCACCATTTTTGCTAAACAGTATTTCGCCAGTTTGATGAATTTCTTACATTAGTTCCCCTAAGTAAAGATTCCTCCATGCATTTAGCCAACTTAGAAGGTTTTTGGCGAAATACTTTACAAAGTAGGACCCAATCTGAAAAGATGCACCTATTTTGCTTCGAGAATTCACTATTTTGGCAAAATGCACTAAAATTTGGCCAAGTGCTATTGACTTTTCCTATATGTGGGATCATGTATGACAAGAACTAGATTTTCGTCCATTGACAAAATATTTTAATAAAAATGATTCTTATTTTAACATAGATGTTAAAAAATGGTCATTTTGTTAAGAGTAATGCTATGTGCATTCTTTTTATATCTGAACCATATCAAATTATATATTAATATGGATATGTATAAAGAAAATTAGTAGGCACAATATATTTAGCAATATAAAAGGTGGGTCAGGTATGTACATATGTATGCAAGTAATTAATAACATACATACGTATATACATACGTGTATTATGTACATATACATATTATCCAGATGAATGACAAAAAAACAACAACTTAGGGGGTGTTTGTTTTCAACTTAATGAGCTTAATGGATGGTTAGCTTAATTGGTTAAGTTATATTGAGGTGTTTGATTTTAACTTAATACTAAGAGATTTACTTAACATTTTAAGTTAGCCCATTCTATCTTAATGCATTAAGTTAGAATTTTTCCAAAATTACCCTTATCCTATAATTTTTCATCACACATCTCATTAAAAAAATAAATAGTTCACCAACATGCATAAATTAAAAAAATTGTAATCAAACATTAATACTTTATTGTTTTAAATATATTTTAAGTTATTAAGTATTGTTTTGAATTAATTGAATTCATATTATTTATGTTAATTTAAATAATTCATATTATTTTAATTTTTTTGTTATTTTAAGTGTTTATCAAACAATTTTTTTTATTCCAACATTTATGTAGACACAAGTTAAAATGATAATTTTTTGATGTTCAGACTTCGTATAAAAATCAAACAAACAACTTATCTATCTTACGAATTGTACGTACAACGTGTCGCTGGCTCTGATTCCCATGCCGATACGCGTCCACTCCAGACTCATTAATCACTCGATGCATATCCTATTCCTATTACCACCTTCTTCACACATTTTACTGAATTCTCGATTCATTTAGGGTTTCAGTTCGATCCAACAACAACAACATACCTTCCTTCATCCGCCATTACCACCTGGTCAGTTTCTTATAATGCAATCCAAATTTCACATCTTTCTATTTCTTCTAAATCACAACAATTTTACATCACTTTTTTATTTTTAATCAAAACACAACATACCATGCATTAGCTAATTAACTTCTAGTACAGCTAACATCAGATGAAGATTGTATAGATTGTATTATACATGCTTAGGTTGATCACATACTGTTACGTATCATTCGTGTAACTTGGTAATTAGATGCCGAAACATAATTTGCATCATAACAGGATGCTGGATAGTGGATACAACATCAGATTGTTCATCCCCCAACGTTGAACTGTTGAGATTTTGGGAATGGAATTCGAGTGTTTGGAATTAGAACTCAAAATTGATTCAATTTGTCTTTCTGTAAACGGATTATGCTCCAATTCTGATTCCACTTACATTGAAATTGAGTTCCAGAACTTGGTATTAACTAAACTCATTAATTTGTCTCGAAACTAAAGTATAGCATATAGTGGATAATGATTTAATATTGTGTGTCACACTGGTATAATCAGTCTCTATTCCCCTCTTTCTCTTTACATGTAATGGTTATGTTCTGTATTTCTTGTCTAACAGAAACCAAATTTGATCTCCCAGAAGCAGTGAAACTTTAGGAACGAAGAACATATATAGTGAATAGTTGAGATTTGAGCAGGAATATATGAATTGCAGCGGAACGTTGTGAGAATTATATTTTCTTTGTAGATTGTATGTTTCAATTTCTACGAAACCTTAAAATGGTTAACAATATTAGATATTGCAGGGGCTGGGTTTGATGTATAGAAAGATGTTAGCTGAAGGGATGAGTTATATGAATCAGATTGCATATAGAGATCTCCATTCACTAGCCCTCATTATTGCAGCATGTTGTGTCCTGATAGCATTGCTTCTATCATCTGTTTTGATTATTCAGCATCTCAAATCATATACCAATCCTGAGGTTAGTTGATTTGGTAGCACCTGTTTAGATTATCACGATTTTGGATGTTTTGCTCCTTTGTAATGAAATTTCAGTTTAACACGAAATAGTAAGGAGTACGAATGATGCTGGTTCGTCACAAAAGGGAGTGTAACGCTTACTATTGTTTGGTTGTCCAAGAAAAAGGCAATGTTTTTAGAAAGATTCCTTTGCGAATACTTATTTGTCCGTTAGCAATTATTACAAGATATTGGCGAGGTTGATTGTGATTCACAAGTTTTCTTAACTTTGTCTTGTTAAGATTCACATATAGATATTTGATTCTTAGTCAAAAAATTCTATTAAATTATGTGCCAAGTCAAACTTGAATTTTGTTTTTGGAAGGAGGGAATAAAAGGTATGGCCCTTTTCATATCAGTTTATGTTTTACAGGAGCAAAAATGGATTGCTGCAGTTCTCTTTATGGTTCCTGTCTATGCCTGTGATTCGGTATGTATCCACTCTTTACCATTCCTGTCCATGTGAGTTTCATTGAACTCACGTATTCAAGTGTGAAATCAACTATTATTAATCTCTTCATCTGCAACACTCCTTAGGAAGTTTTTAATTAATATTTTGAAATAAAATCGTGATGTTTAATAATTCCATATAGCAAAATAAATTAATAAATGATGCGGTGTTGGATTTTGTCCTTGTTACTTCCAAGATTTGTTGGATGTATCCTTTTTCTTCTTATTGATTGACCTTATTCTGCAGCCGTAAGATTATTATAAATAAGAAATAAAGAACCAAAAGGTTTATGTTCAAAATAAGAAGGAAAAAAAAACTTAAAGTGTGATTACAAAATTTAAACGAATAAATAAGAGAGAGAACTCGGAGATGACACTGTTTTATAGTTGCATAAAAAGCCCAGGCCTGAAGCCCGCCCTGGTCACTGGCCGTAAAAGCCCATCAGGCCAACTTTTTAAGCCGCGGTTAAAGCACAGCCTGAAAGTTTTCAACCCCAAAGTCCGGCCTGACCCTGAAATAGGCATGCTTTTCTTTTTGCTTGCTGAAACATGGGATTGGAGGACCCGATCCCAGCCCTGAAAAACCCGGACTTTGTGCATCTATAGGTTTCATGAGACACTTGTTTGTGAGGGCTCTTTAGAGCTCTGTCTTGTTAGGCTATGTTTGGCAAAATAGTTGAAAAGCTAGCTGTTTGGTTGATAAACTAGTCATGTTTGGTAAAAAGAAAACTAGCTTATAAGTTAGATGACTATGTAAACTGATCTAAAAAGATACCGTGTGGTCGCTGCATATAGTGGCATACTCTTTCTGAAAAGTCCCTTCTTTTACTGAAGAGCTCCACCTTTAAAAGGAGATGTTGAAAATTAATTGGAAAAAAGTGAAAAAAAAACTAGAAAAGAAGTTCAAAAAATAAGTTAACTAAACAGAGCTTTTTCAGTAAGCTCAAAAAATAAGCTAGCTTATGGTTGCCAAACATGGCCTTAGTCAGGTTTGTTTCCCGTATACTAACATTACTTCTCTTGAAAAAGAAATCCAGAAAGAATTGATCCGACATGATCTTATTGAAGCATTCTTTAGCTACACTTGGAATTGTATTATGGACATGGTCATTTGAACTAATAGATAGTTTTGTTGTAAATCAGATTTTGTCCTTGTGGAAACCAATGTTTTCTCTTGTATGTGACATCTTAAGAAGCTGCTACGAAGCATTTGCTCTCTATTCCTTTGGAAGTTACTTGATTGCCTGTCTTGGTAAGCTGGCATTAATATATTTATAATCTATCTAATGTTTGTGTGTCTAAAATCTCTTTGAAGCTGGAACTTATGTTTATCAGCTGAAAGAATAGACGAGATATCAGTAACATAAAAGAGATCTGCATAGGGTTGGATAGAATCGGATTCAGCCTGCCAATATTATTATTCTTTTTAGTTTTTTGTCACTAAGTCCAAGTTTGATGTACGATATAATTCTTTGTTGTGCCGTACATGTAAACAAAACCCTTTAGTCTTGGGATTTTTTTTAATCTTAGGTGGCGAAAGAAGAGTTGTTGAATTACTTGAAACTGAGAAAGAAAAACTGCTGAACAAGCCTTTGCTAGACGGGAAGGATGTGAAACCAGATTTAAATCGAACAGCAATATGCAAATTCTTCCGACGACCACATGTCCTTGGGGAAGAGTTGTTACAAATAGAGAAATTTGGACTAGTGCAATATGTGAGTTACAAATCCATTGTTGGTACATATGTGTGTACCATAGCTAATACATAGTTGTTTCCCCTTCTATGTGTAATTCAGATGATTTTGAAGAGCTTTTGTTCATTTTTAGCAATGGTATTGGAGCTTTTTGGTGTATACGGTGATGGTGAGTTCAAGTGGTACTATGGGTATGTATTCGACAAATTTTCATTTCTAAAATCTCAAAAATGCCGCAATAGAGGAAAGTTCAAATTTTATTGAGAACCTGGGAACCAATTATTCATGATATCATGCATTTTCATTATGTATTTTAATTATGAGTAATTTTCATCATAAATATCTTCAACGACATTTATCATGAATAGTTGGTCCAAGGTTCTCAAAATTTATGATTCTCATTTGAACCTGCCCCTACATGCAGGGGCGGACCTACATAGAACCATATGGTGGCGCGGGCCACCGCCTCATGGTTCCGTTGTAAGGAAAAAAAAATTACATTTCTGAAGGGTGCTACTGTATTGTTTTGTTGGGTGCCCTTATATTTTTTGAAACAAAACTCTTGGCACAAGTCTTTAATTGCAAAGTTGGTAAATGTTGCTGCTTTTTTACAAAAGGCCCGGCTAGTTTTGTCAAATTTCTTAGTTTTCAGCTTATATGTTGGTCTTCTTTTATATACCTCGTGTTTTAAAAAAAATTGTAGACAGGACTCGGAGTCTCAGACATGGGTTCCTTCTATGTGGGGACAAGGAACCAACCAACTGATGTATACCAATGTTGTGAAAATTTTCTATAGATTTTTTTATAGTCAAATTGTGTCACCACTTAAAAAAAATGGGTCCGTCTTTGCCTACACGACATGCATTGTTGATGCAATCATGGAGACTTCTCTATGGATGTTTCCTCGTTCACTCTTCTATCAGTGCTTTTCAACTACTGTATATAAAATGGTTGATGCAGGTACCCCTATATTGCTGTTGTAATAAACTTCAGCCAGATGTGGGCGTTATACTGCCTCGTGAAGTTCTACCATGTGACTCATGAAAGACTTCAACCAATAAGGCCCCTTGCAAAGTTCATCAGTTTTAAGGCCATCGTGTTTGCAACTTGGTGGCAAGGTGTGGGCATTGCGTTGTTATGCTACCTTGAAGTTCTGCCTAATCAGGGAAGATTTCAGACCGAGTTGCAGGACTTTCTGATCTGTGTTGAAGTGAGGTTTCTTTACTATAACTCGAGTCATATTGACCACTTAACATAGATTATGCAAATATTAAACCACAGGTTAAGAAAACATTAAGATTATATAAGGTAGCACACTAAACAAACAGTTGACCAGTCCTGCAGACAGATATAACAAGTATGGCATTGTGGCAGGGAACCTAGATTCTAAACCCTAAACCCTATATCTCTCTCATAATAATCCTTGGAAGGCTTCCTATCACTACAACAAAATTGGGTTTATAGGATACTTAAAATGTTTAAGCGTCCTAATAGCATACTTTATAGGACTTAAGTTATAGGACTATAAAACGTCCTAGCTAAAAGTGTTACAACAGGTTTATGGGACGCTTTTAGGTGTTTTAACAAGTTTTTTAGGATGCTTTTAAAATAAAGTGTCGTATTAGCTAAATTTATAGGACACTTTTGATAAGTACAGGGAATGTTCAATGTTGTGATTGATGGTCTAGATAATACACATTCATCAACTAACGAAATAACATAGATACGAAATCAACATTCAATTTCCAAAGCTTCTTCTACTGTGTTGGTATTGTTTACTACACGGTTCTATATTTCAATTTCGGAGAGTATGTCCTTTGCACTTAGCTAGATGTTTATGTTTGTTTCTAACAGATGGCCATTGCAGCAGCCGCTCATGTTTTTGTGTTCTCAGCAAAGCCCTATCATTTTTATCCTGCATCCGGATATGGGGAATTATCCTCCGAAACAACCAAAGAAGTTGTGAAAGTAGAGGAATCTGATGAGGAAAAACCCTCTGTGATTGAAAAGACAGAGACAAAGGTTGAGGCTCCCGGAACAAGTGTCAAAGAAAGTGTTCAGGATATCGTTGTTGAAGGTGGTCAACACGTAAGTTCTGTGCATATGCGTTATCTCAAATCTCCCCAAAACGGACCGATTTTACCAAAAACTTGTACTTGCTGGTTTGTAGGTTGTTGAGGATGTTAAACTGACTATAAATCAGGCAATAGGACCTGTGGGGAAGGGCATGACAAAGATCCAAGAGACCATCCACCATTTATCGGTTGGTGATGATGATGACAATAAGAAATCGGAAGTCGAAGTTGATGAATACGAACAAGATGTTACAAGACTGACGTCTGATGACGATGATAAAAAGCTTGAAGTAAGGGTCGAGAAAAACGAACAAGAAGTTGTAAGAGTTGGAATTCAGAAGTGACAGTTGAGGAATCCAAGCATGCTTAAGAAGCAGTGTATCTCATGCATCGGCAAATCCGAACATTTTAGGAACCGAAACAAGGTAAACAAGAAGCTGGGTGGTTATTATAATTTCTGTAATACCATTTGGAGCATCTCTACCTTTGGGGCAGAGGAAAGGTCTATGTACATCCTACCCTCGGACAGGTCCTACTTTTGAGTGGGATATACGGAGTACGTTTGGTCTGGCTTTATTTGGAACGTCCAGAAGGGAAGTCTTGATCCTCTTTGTTCATGATCAATATACGCAAAAAACTACGTTTTATATCCGTCATAGGCGATTAATTGCTTGTGGCAGTTTTCGACACAGCACTTAACTTAGATAACACTTTCATCGGTTTCATTGCTTACTTTCGGTGTCATACAATTATATTACAATGTCGATGACTATTTACATTCTTTTTTACAAGTATCTGCCTTTTCACGAAGCACACCCTATATTTTAGCTTCAATGTCAGATTTTTTTGTGAGTATACGAGCGTTAATATTGACAGGTTTACTCACAGCAGCTGGAGCAGCCGAAACATGTTAGGAGACCACATATCTGGGTCAACACGATGGAACATTGGTTGCTGATATGTGAACAAGATTGAATGCAGCACATACAACAGCACTTGCCACACACATCTGAACAACAGTTGCCAGCCGCTATCACAATCTTTTCTGTTTGGCTATGTAACCTTGGTCCGAAACCTGGAGGGATGTTTTCAACCGTGAGTGCCACGCTGCCAAACCCCAGCCCCAGGTGATGCAACACTTTGACCTGTTGCGTTAATTTCACAGCTTCTGCTTTCTGAGCACCGGCTTCCTTTTTTCCCTGCATTCGCATTTCACATGAATTCATTCATTCAATCTTGAATCATAACATGAGAACTAAAACCATTCAAAGACTGGTTTATCCCACTTGGAATGTATGCAGACCTGTTTTCTTGGCTTATCTTGCAGTTCTGTCTTGAACAAGATCATTCGTGTATATTCCGACACCGTGCCAGTTTCTAAACTGATCTTTTTTACCTGCCACAAAACAATATTGTGTTGATGAAAAGCAAGTACTACCATGAAACAGATGGATGATTCCAAAATGGGTGTGCTAAAATTCGAGATTAATCAAGAACAACATATAACACGGCCATAATCGTTCACATTTTTAGGTGCATGATTTTTCGAAAAGATTCACACTAGAGTTCCGAAAAGTTAGTTTTATGTCAAACTGGGCAAGGAAAAAGAGAAGTTACTGACCTTTTCTTCAAGCTCTTTATCTTGAGAAAGCCATGCCTGTGCTGTGTATAATTCAATATGTTTCTTTGCCAGAACCTGCTTGATGGAATGAAAGTAAACATGGGATTAGAGTGGAGAAACCATCAATTGGATTGCCTGAAAACAGCCGGTAACTTATCAACTAGTTTTTACCAAACATAACTAGTTTAGCAGCTATCTGCTAGCTTGAAAGTAGCCGGTAACTTATCAGCTAGTTTTTACCAAACATGAGTATGTAATCTAGTTTTTACCAAACATGACTAGTTAAGCAGTCAGTAACTTATAATCTAGTTTTTACCAAACACGACTAATTCAGCAGCTAATTATCAAGTAGTTTTACCAAACATGGCTAGTTTAGTAGCTATTAGCTAGATTTACCAAACATTACTAGTTTAGCAGCTATGAGCTAGCCTAAAAGCAGCCAGTAACTTATAAGCTAGTTTTTACCAAACATGACTAGTTTAGCAGCTAACAACCAACTTATCTGCTAATTTGTCAATAAAATAGCATATACCTTGTCAAGAGGTATGTCCTTTGCCTGTTGTACTTGTAGGTTCATGGTGAAGCTACTCATATCAGCAAGGATGCCCCTAATTTTCACTGTGTCTGGTAAACTACCCTTGTACCGCCCGGATATCATCAATGGCCTTTCAAAACAAAGGTCTGGAATGGTTGAAGGATAAACCTGTCGTAGATTAATTAGATACTTGACAGAATCAAGTGAAGAACTTGATAAAAATTGCTAGATCAACATAACAAACATACTTCCAGATCATGAAGATCATCTAGATCATCAATCACAATATTGGCCAACACAGTAGAAGAAGCTTTGGAAAACCACTTCTCCATTTCAGCTTCAATTAAATCTGATATAAACACATGTTCAACGATAAATCATCATCCAAAAGAACCCAAAATTTCTTCTTAACCAAATATGAATGAATTACCAGCATCATAAGAAGCATCGTGGTGGCCTTTGCCGATCATTGCAAGCATTCGCAAGAAGTGGTGATTGCAGATTGAACCTATACCGAACGTGTTAATACGTGGAGACAGGTCTGATCCTTTGTTTTGTAGTTGTTTCTGTATAACTTCGCATATTTCTCTCCCATTTTCGACAGCCCCATCCGTCACAAAGAAAACCATTGGAACAGATTTGCTGGTCTTGGATAACATCTCAAGGGCCTGAAAACCATAAACTCACAGTGAATAAAACCGACACATTGAAATGTATATTAGGATTATTTGATGTAGAAATTAATGACACAAAAACCACAGAAAATATTAAAAATCTCATCTCTTCACATGAAGCTATAGTCTAAATTTTTTGTTACATTAGAGACTTAAAGCTACTACACATTTTACTAATGAAAGGTGCTCCATAAATCAGAAGATCAGTTGCCAACTTCAATATTTGTCGAACAGGACGTTTAAACTCTAGATATGAGGTTTTGCTTATCTGGTACTAGATCAAACCAAACCAACCCGTATATATCACCCTAAAGATGGGTCTGGGAGGGGTGGGGATGTGATCCAACCTATGTCCACGATGTAGAACGGTTGTTTCCATGAAAAAACCCGTCTTGTGCCAAAGTGTGAGAGAAGGAAGGGACACAATTTAAGCAAGACTAGCAGTCTAGCAAATGCCTAACCACCCTATCCTATAGGGGTGTTCGCGGTCCGGTTTGGACGGTTTAGACCCCCAAACCAAAAACCAAACCGCACTAGCGGTTTAGAGATTTTCCAAGCCGAGCGGTTTGGCCACAATTGACCAAACCTGTTAAAACAGACCAGAAAAACGCGGTGTGGGCTAGTCTGACCGGTTGGGGCAGTTTGGGCCTCTTATGGGTTTTAAACTAAAAAAAATATAACATCTATATACAAAAATGAAATTACTAACAACATAACATTATTAAAAAAAATAGTATACAAAATTATAAAAGAAATGTCTATCTCTAAATGAAATTACTACCAACAATAGTTGGAATTTTGGACAAACATTGAGCAAGTCGAAGGACGATTTGGAATTTTGGATTTGATTTTTGACGGATTTCAGGGTTTTTTTTTCAATTTAGATAACGAGGTCATTTTAAATGAGAAATGGAAACCAAAAACATAATGTCCTGGACGAATGTTTTTTAATTAGGTAAAAGTTGAGCCTATAACTTGAAAACTAAATATAATTAATACATGTGTATATTACTATATTTGGCATTCGGTTCGGTCCAGACCACTTAAAAAATGTTAAAACCGCATACTAGACTATAGATCGAGCGGTTTGGCTATTTTTCAGACAGGATTGGACCGTCAAAAACGGTCCGGTTTGACTTGGTTTGAACAGTCCAACGGTTTTTCTGAACATCCCTTACCATCCTACCCTCGCCCTCCCTACTTTTTATGCAAACTAGGTACAGGTCCATACCTTAAATCTATTACCCTAGTCCTTACGTCTCCAAGAAACCCTATCAGAGGTTATAGCCTTCGGAATGTCCAAGTTGCCAAGTCTAACCT
Source organism: Arctium lappa (assembly GCA_023525745.1). Lineage (NCBI taxonomy): Eukaryota > Viridiplantae > Streptophyta > Magnoliopsida > Asterales > Asteraceae > Arctium > Arctium lappa. The sequence goes on from CM042047.1 coordinate 171,862,066, forward strand.
CAATTGCTCATTGCAAGTCCTCTTCGGCCCCTCGACCGTAACACTTTCTACCCTCCTCACTAGCGCCACCATTGGTGCACGTGCTCAAACCACGACAATCTTCCCTCTCTTAATTTATCCGTGATGGCCATAAGGTCCTAATACACATCCTTCTAAGCATCCTCGTTTTTGCATCTTCCAACTTCTCATGGGCCTTCTTTAACGTTCAACACTCTTACCCATACAACATGGTGGCCCTCCCCTTTAGCCATCCTGCCTTTATGCGGTGTGTTACATCATCATCAACCTCTTCTTCCGCGTGAATCATGGAGCCTAAATACTTGAAACGAGCCTTTTGGGGTACCCTTTGCCCCCTAATACTAACTTCCACCCCCTTTGTCACAACGTTTCCCACTAAAATTGCACATCTATTCACTTAGCTTATCCTAAATATACGATTAGATAACATAGTAAGCAATATTATGCAAGACACCTCCAAACCTAAACAGCAACCCTATTTGATTACATATTCACTACACGCAATACACTACTTTACAGATTATTTTTCTAGCCTAAAATGTTACGTAGTTATGTTGTATGTGTTACATGAAATATCTTCATCTTGAACACTAGGGGCAAACCCAATCTAGTAAAAACATCACCTGATCTATAGCAATTGATATGTTTGTACCACCGCCCGCAAGAAAATTCTTGCCAATCCACTCGGTTGCATTTTTGATTGATTCCTTAGTTGCTAACTCTAAGGTTGATGAATATAAGTGAGTCTGATTATTGAATGCCATTATACCAAAAGAGTCCTCTTGATCAAGCTTTGAGAGTGCTGCAATCAGTGCATTCTTTGTAGCCTCAATTGTCTTCCCCTTCATGCTTTCACTTACATCAACAACAAAAAGAACTTCTTTCCTGCACACCTATCATATCAAGTGCATAAATTATCATTCTAACGAAACAAATTAGCCTCGAAGAAATACCTAAAGGGAAAGAAAAGCTACATGAAATCATAAATTTTTTCTATAGAAAGATTTTAGAAAACAAATTTAAAACCAACCTTTATACCCTTATCAGGTCCTGCAAATAGGCACAAGGAAAACATATCCCTCTGATCAATACCAAGTGTTGATGGAGATTGCAAAAGAACACCACCAAATGGATTGATTGTAGAAACCTGAAACACAATGATGATCTTTTCAATGCAATTGTTAAATGCACCATAGAACAACCCACATTAATTCACTTGATAGAATCTATGTCTAAACAAATTATTACGATAAATATAAGGTAATATCTTACATGGTATTTGAAGACAAAATCTGTACTTGACCAAGTAAGAACATTAGCTTCGTACAAGAAAGACAACTTCCCTGGTTCTCGCTTTCGTTCCTGGAGTACAAACAAGCATCTCTCACTTTACTATGAAATGTTTATCGGTAAGATTGAAAGAATAACTAATAATTAAAGATCGATCCAAATTACACCTTTAGAGGATGACTAGTTGTGTTACACACAACTTCGGTAGTCAGACCAGAATTAATATTCACTTGTATCTTTTCCTTTTTCGCTAGTTTCTTTCCGGCAGGCGTAACATACTCTGGGAAGCTATAAGGTACATTCAGTAGGAACTCGCCATCTTTATAGGTTAACTTTTGTGACCATCTAACTTTGATTGAAAGATTTGAACCACCATCAACCTAGAAGAAGTCAAGCAAGTCAATCAATACTCGACCTTATTGTATATATATATATAAAGAGAGACTTGGGTTCACGTGAGACCAGCCTGTTTTCGTGAGTCCCGTGAGACCACCTTTTTACACGTGAAATTTCACAGTAAAACACTGTGAACGCCTTCACAGTGTGTTTGCTGTAAATGTTCAGAACCCAACCCTATATATATATATAAAACCTAAAAGAACGGAAAACTGAGGAACACCCTGTTAGTCTTTCATCTGTGCATACAAGTAATTTGTAACATGCACACGTGCATATGCATAATGCACTTATGTATAAAAACCAAAAAATAACTTAATTTACTTGTATACACAAGTGCATACCGTTCAGATAAAAGCTACGAAGGTGTTCCTTAGTTTTCCATTTTTTTTAGGTTTTCCCTTGAACCTCCTCTCTCTCTCTATATATATATATGTATATATATTGGGGAAACTGCGAGATGTTTTAACCTGTGGTATTGTCAAAGTAAAGATATGAGGTTTCAGATAGCCTCCATCTTCAGGTTTGGTTACACTTATTTGTTTATCCTCCTCTTTATCATCCATCGAAGCTAGTTGAGTTGAATATGTTATTCTTGGTACTTCAACCTCCGCACCTAGAATTGAACCCTGTTAGCCAAATCATCTAATATTATTTACGAACAACAAAAAAACCTTCCCAAAACAAATTGCATACATATTTCCATATAACTCATCACCTTCCTTACAAACCTCATACCCCCTAGGGTTTTTCTATAGTTATTTTAACACCCACAAAAAGGGTTCTCTCAATTTCATCTTCCCTAAATTTATCATTTCTATAACTAATACTCCTTTACCCATTTCAGAAATTCAAAAAACCTCTATAATCTCGTAACAATTTCATGCCCTAATTGATTAAAAATATATATATATAGCAACAAAATTACCTGTTCCCCCATGGGAATGGCGATACGACAAGCACATCTAGCGTTCCCCATGACACAATGAACCCGCCATGAACCAGTCATTGTGACAAACACCGTGTCCATATAACAATCAACCTCAAACGAAATCCCATTCATCTGAAGCGGAATCAACGCCGGCGGATTACACCTCCCGTGAACATGAGGCTGGTAACTCGGCATGTCAGGGTTGTCCACAATCGCCGGATTCGAAATCACGGCGTAAACCATCGGAGACGTCGGAAACAACGATCGTGTAGATTTCTCCATCGGCGTTACGGTTTTCGGCGGTGCGACGGAACGGTCGTTACCGAAGTAAATACGCTTTGCGAGCCTGAGGCCGTCTTGGACGCCGGTGGTGAAGTCATCGTCGGACATTGTTGTTGTTGTTGTTTTTGCAAAGAATGTGTTGACTTGTTATAGGTCAATGGCGAGAAGAAATAGGGTTTCTGGGCGGAGGGTGGAGGAGAAATGGTGGGCTTCGTTTTTGTTTGTTGTTATTTTTGAATGTGGTGGTTTGTTTTGGCGATGATATCACCGGAGAAACTGACGGGAATCCAACGGTCTTTTGTGATGCATGGAAAGTAATATGGATGTAATGCTTCTAACCGTAAAGGAATCCTTTTGTTATTTTTTGAGTAAATTACATATTTGGTCCATTTGGTTTATGTGTTATAACACTCTGGATCCCTACTTTAAAATATTTATGGATTGCATCCTTGGGGTTTATATTTTATAATGTATTGGGTTCCTAAATCTAACTTCAACCAAAAAGTGTCGTTAACTCATTAATGTAGAGGGGTACTTTTGTCATTTAATTTATGTTTTATTTTCAATTAGTTTACTCTAGTTTTTTTATTAAACCATAGGGACCGGTAATGTAATTTACTCTATCTTCTTCGGCCACTTCTCCCGTTCTCCGGCCACTACCACTACCACTTTACCACATCTCCATCCTCACACTTCATCTTCATATTAATACACAAAAACCCAAATTCATTTCAAAACTCAAATTTCATTTCAGAACTTGAAACAATGAACAAACCTAATAGAAACACATAATTCGACATTTGAGAATTGTAAAACACATTCATATCAAGAATTTAATATCCAGTTTAATGAACCCAAGGTTATGAAGTCAAAATAACCCAAAAATACAGTAAAGATGAACAGGCACAATTTATTCAAAAAACTTGAGATACAAGCCCCTAAATCAAAAATCTTAAATATAAACACGAAACAAGAAAAAACCCTAACCTAAGGGGTTGATTGGCAGTTGCTGAATGGTTAGGTGCATAATGATTAAGTGGTCAGAATAATTAAAAGACTCTTATGATATAATTGTGAAATGAAATATGGTTGTTTGCTAATTGTTCAGGATGAAATCAGGGCTCTGAATGGTTAAGGCAGGGTCAAGACACTAAATCATTCAGAGGGTTTTTGAACCATTAAGAGGCAGACCTTTTTTTTGCCAAACAAGATTTACCTTTTAACGATTCATATGTTGCCTCTTAATGGAACCATTAAGAGGTAAACAAACAACCCCTAAATCATAACTTTTAAAGCTAAATAAAAAACCCCATCTCATGTCAAATACCCAGTCCCCCCCCCCCCCTTTAGATCTTGACCGAGATAGAGGAAACCCATTAGAGATTTGCCCTCATTCCCTGTCATTGTTGTCAAATCGTCCCTGACAAATCTTGTTCTGAACCATAAGAGGAAATCGAGAGAAGGGTGGAAATCGTCCCTGTAGTGTACGAGAAAGGCAGATCGATAGAATGAGATTTGGAGTTGCAGCGATTGAGGTGTTGAAGGGCAGATATGGAGGAGACGTTGGTCGGTGACGGTCGATGTATCTTCGAGGACGATAGAAAAGACAATGAAGTCGCAGCGATGGAGGTGTTCTAGATGATGTAGTTGTCGGAGGTATGAGGGGGAGCGACAGAGACGGAGAAGTTTGGAAAGAGATAGGGGGCTAAGGTTATGAATATCAGTTGATGAAGATGAAAGATTTGAACTTTTAAATGATCTTTGTTTTTTCTTTTATTTATGTTTGGTCTTATGGTTTTTGTTGCATATTAGTCCTTATGATTAAATGACCAAGATGCCCTTTTACTTAACCTACTTAACAGAAAAAATCTAACGGAGTTAGTTTTAGGGACCCAATGTGATATAAAATATAAACCATGAGAATGCAACCCATAAATATTTCAAAGTAAGGACCCAGATTGTTAAAACACATAAACCACAAGGACCAAATATGTAATTTACTCTTATTTTTTTATTTCTAAACTTACAATATTGGTTCTTTGATTTGTGTTGTATCTTCAGGTTTTATCCCTTAAAATTTTGATGTTTTTTTTATATATTTTTTAGAGTAAACTTTATTTTTGGTCCTTGACGTTTGTCAATTTCAACGAATATTATCCTAAATTTCGATAATCGGGATTTGGTGTCTTACGTTTGTCATTTTATAACGGTTTTGGTCCCTCCTCTTAACATTGTTTTTTTTTTCCCGTTAAGTCTAATTAAATGAGGGGCATTTTAGTTGTTTTAATTTTAATTTTTTGTTAAGTCCATCACTATCCGGTTAAATGAGGGATATTTTAGTTATTTGGAAAATGTTTAAAATGACTAGAATACCTCTTGTTTAATTGGATTTAATAGAAAAATTAACGGATGTTAGGAAGAGGGACTAAAACCATGATTAAATGACAAACGTGAAAGACCAAATCCGGATTTTCAAAATTTAAGGACGATATCCTTGAAATTTACAAACGTTAGGACTGACAATGAAGTTTACTCTTTTTTTATATCGGAATCTTCACAACGGTTGAAAACGAGTCAAGTATGTTGACCCATCAATCTTTTTTTCTTATTTTGTTTATAAACAATAAGATAAGTTACATGTTTTTTTCCCTACGGTTAGGTGTTTTTAACGGTCTTTGTTCCTTTTTAAAAAATTCAGCGAAACATGTCCTTGTGATTACGTTTTTAATGAGTTACATTTATGTGGATACATTTTTTAATGAGCTGGGTTCCTATGGTTTAAGTTTTTTTTTTTTTTTTTGAATTCAATCCCTAAAAAAATTAACAACCTGGGTCTTTGTGGCTGCATTAAGGGACACAATTCATTGTAAAAATGCAAACCATAGAGACACAATCCATTAATTTTTTGGAAAAGGGTCGAGGACCGTCAAAACATATAAACAGAGGGACAAAACATGTAATTTACTCTAAATAATATACTATTAAATATGATTTTAATGTTGTTGGTTATCCTTTTTTCATATTTATTTATTTATCATCTTACTTCATATTTGTTTCGACTTGGACGTAATTTTAATTCGTTTATTGTAGTATTTAGAATTACAAAATGTAGATTATATTACCAAAAAGAACAAGAAACAATGTTTTGGAATTACAAACCATTTTAACAAGATGGTTAATCTGACTAACTATATGTTGATAAGAGATTTTTTATTACATATTTATATCAAAGTTCCCATCAATTATTTTCTAACATTATGAGACAAAGGCTATAGGATGTAGTAAACTTGGTCATAGGATAATAATATACCTGACCAAGCAAATATGGATTTAAATCAGGCAGTTACTGTGTGAAAGTTACAATATCTTTGAGGATTGGACTGCTTATGAGTTCTTAATCAAACTATTTAACATATTACTGTGTATCCGATTTTCCTTTCACATGATACTCTTGAAATGGGACGAGATAGGGTGGTAGGCCTTCTCTAGGGTTGTCAATTAATTATGATACAAGAAAAACTTAAAATATGTCCATATATTTTTTTTTGCTACATCTGATTCAACCAGTCAATGATATACCTACAAAAACATTGTGATTACACATACTTTAGTTCTTTCTAGATATATACATGACCTTGAGATGGACATTTCGATCAGACCATGTCAAATAAAGATCATATTAGAATATTAGATGGTCCATAATTTCTTATATAAATTTGTATTTGATGAAAAAAAGTGTTGATATGGTATACACAATTACTATTAATAATTTTAGTGTGGAGCTTAAAGACTCACATTTATCACAAAATTTTATAATATTTGTATCACATTTGCCAAAAATGATAAGGCTTTATAAATAATCCTCAATGATGCTAAAAAGTCAACCAATTTGATTTATATTATGTTAAATAATTTTTTTTAATTATAAATTTAACATAAGGAATGGTACTTAGTTTGCTTCGATGTTTATTATGTAAACTTATTTTCCATAATCTTAGTAAATGTTTGCAATTTTTAACGTATATCATTCTTAAATTTTTAAAATTTTGATCTCTCATGTTTGTCAATTTCGAACGATTTTGATCCCTCTATTTAGGGACCGCTAACTTTTCTGTTAAGTTAAGTTAAATAAGGGTTATCTTAGGGACCGTTTACCAACTCTTTCCGAGTAAGTGATGTCCCGGGTAAGAGTGTTTACCAAGTGTTTTGTGGTAAGCGGTTACCGACAAAAAAATGATGATTTTAACCCTTTTTGCAATTATATGTTAAATAAAATGTGATTGTTTCTATTATCAATCATTTGGAATTCTTTGACCAAATTCTAAATCCTAATTTTTTAAACTTTAAAAGTATTTTTATCATCGAAATCGGTTACACATCATTTTCTAGCTCCCAATAATCTATTTAATCGTTTTTATAAAAATGTTAGGATGTTTATATCAAAAAATATATCTAGATATTTAATTGTTTTAAATCAAAAAATCCTTTAAGATAGCTTTAAAAACATTTTTACCATCATGACACAATTTATGTATTTAATATTCCAAAAGTTTTCTTTGTAAATTTAACGGCACATTACAAATCACCATCAAAGAATCTTCCATATTCTGAAAAATAAATGTTTTAATTAATACAATTTTAAGCTCACCGAAAAGAAAAACTGCAAAATTGATCCACCATCATCGTCTCCAAACTCAGATCTTGAAAAGGGTTCTTTCAAATCTTGATGTCAACAACCACCGTATATCTCATCTTCATATTCTCTCTCTTCATTCCTCATAACCCAAAACGGCCTTGATTTCGTCAAGGATTTGCTCATATCGGAAGCTATTTCTACACTGACACCCCTTTGGCTTACCAAAATCGACGAACAACAGAGAGGAGAAGTGACAAAACCCAAAAGGGTTTTGAAATCTTACCAAGCAAAGAGGAGAATTGTGGATCGATTTCACAATTTTGATCGATTTCACGGACAAATCCTAATCGCAAACCGGTGGTAAAGAGGAGAACAGTGGCAGAGACATACCGAGCAAAGAGGAGAACAGTACCGATCGGTGGCAGGAGGAGCGATGAGGGAGGAGGGAGAAGGGAGAAGGGAGGAGCGGTGGAAACCTAATCGAGCAAGAAAGGGCGTCTTTGGAAATAACAAATCTGACCCGGGTAAGCAACATTTTTGATCTAGCTCGGTCAGATCTCGGTCAGATTCGAGATTTGGTAAACGCACTGACTGCTGACCGAGTCAGATGTGTTGACCGAGTCAGCTTGGTCAGCAGTTAGTAAACAACCCCTTAGTCATTTATTATTTATATTATATTTTTAATTTTAGATCGTAAAAGAAAGTAAGAAAAAAAAGGATAATCATGACCTTACTTGTTTTTTTTTTACAATTTAAAATAAAAATATGTAATATGGTTTTTTATATTAATATAATAAAAATAGTGAGAGTGACTAAAATACTCCTCATTTAATTGGATTTAACGAATAAAGTTAACGGTCGTTAGATAGAAAGACCAAAATCGTTGGGATTTAACAGACGTGAGGGATCAAATCCAAGCCTTTAAAGTTTTCCGAAATTCAATATAGGTGGATACGTACCCTATACATCTGTCTCGAGTCGATATCCACATAAAGTTATAAATATTAATGAATCAAAATTGAATTTTACACTTTTTTATTATAATACACTTTTTTTAATAAAAACGTATAATATGTAATAACCCTATTTGTTTAATATAGGAAGTGAGGGGAGGTTTCTGCCTTAAGTCCAAAATGGAAGGGAGGATAGTGAAAAATAAGGAATAAAAGGGAATAAGCTTAAACCCTATTCATTTGTTAAGTGGCGGCTGAGAAAGATAGAGAGGGAGGGCGATTTGGTGATCGAGCAAGGGAGAAGGCACTGATCGAGATTTCAAGTTTCATTTATTCTTCTTCAAGGTAATCTTCCTCTTATTCAATATCTTAACTGCTAGAGATTCTAATATCTATCTTAATCTTTGGGTTGGGATAGTTGGAGCGATTTGTGGTTTTGGTTTTGGGGAAGTTGGGGTTCATTTATTTCAATCTGTGTCAATGGGTTGATGGATTCTGAATGATAAAGGATTCCTAGGATTAAAAATTTATATCTTAATCAAAGGGTGGAGTAATCTAGCTAATGGAGGGGTTTTGGGGGTTGTAATCAGTTTCCCCACTCGCCGCTGGAAGTGCAGGTCGCAGAACCTTGGGGTTTTTGCGTTTGAACAAACCCCAGATTGGGGGACCGGGTAATCCCGGGGTGTGAAGTCTCGGGCGAACCCGGGGTAGGAAGTATCGGTCGACACCGGGAGGCAAGGCCCCGGTCGAAGTTAGGATCCGGGCGACCACCTCGGTTGGGCCTCGGTCATCGGACATGCAAAAGACCCGGTCGAGTCTTTTTTGGACCCGGGGCGAGTTGGTGTTTGGGCCGCATCCCATAATCGGGTTTCCAATTATTTTGTAGTTGGGCTCCAACAGCAGTGGCAGGCCCAGGTGGTATTCCAATGTTAGGACCTGTTTTATCCGGTTGGGCTAATGTGTACTTAGTGGGTCGGGTTCTTATAGAGTTTTTCGACCTTGGGAATAAGTCCGGTTTAATTAGGATTTAACAGCTTAAGTTTATAGTGGGTTAAGGGTCGATTACCATTGCGAATTTGAAAGTATCGGAAGTTTACCGGCCAAATGTTTTCTTATAGGTTTTGTTTCAAGTAGGCGCAAAGACTTAAGCAAGGACATCAGGTGAGTTTTCTAAACTAATGTCTTTTATGACGAAGAAGTTATGTTTATAAAGTTATCTGCAAGTTTTGAAATGATGTTGATTATTAATTAACTGCGAGTTTTTATTTAAATGTTTAAGATATTTCTGTTACTGTTGTTTAAGTGGATATGTATGCATACATAGTCATAAGTGTGTTAAGCTCAAAGTCGGGGGGTGTGGACCGCCTGTGCTCATACCGGAGAGTGTGTTCCGTTTATGTCATTGGGGGTGTGTCCCAATAAGGCAGTGTGAGTCACAGACACGCTGTTACCTTAGGGTGACGGTAGTGTGAGCTGGGAGGTTTATTGAAAGTGTGACTGTTTCTGTAAATCTGAAAATGGTTTATTTATTTATAAACTTTTGATTGTTTGTTGAGTTTTAAACTGTTATTAGAGGGATCTCACTAGACCGTTGGTCTAACCCTCGCTCTTTCAAAACTATAACCCTTTTCAGGCAGGCATGAGGTAGGAAAGGCAGCTAAGGGCAAAGAGAAGGTGTAAGCTGGAGTTAGCTAGAAGACTATCATTCTAGATTATCTTTCTTCGTAATCTCAGTTGTGTAATAGGTTGTTTTTCCGCAAACTTTGTAGTGTAGATGTTTGTTTTGGACCGTTTGGCGTTTTTAGTTAATAATCCTTAGTTTTACTCTATGATACGAGTTGGGTTGTTACATAATACAATTTTTTTCTTCACACAACTATAATATATACCCTTTTACTACTTTCTCGTATGTGTAGTTCAGTTGGTAAAAAAGTGAAACAATTTTACACAAAATACAAGACATGTTCTATGTTCGATCTAGAACCGGCACAAGTCTCCATCGCGATAATCAACGTTTTCCAAAAAAATAAATATTCTTACTACTTCAATAAGTGCATTCATTTAATTACATTAGCCGTTTAAAAAGGAAAAAAGAAAAAAAAACATGAACGACAATATATTTTTCAAAAGGAAAATTGTATCAAAATGGAAACCAACTTTGTCTTGATTCCTATTTTAGGAACCAACTTTTAAAATTATCATTAAGGGCCTCAAACAAACTTTTCGTTTATTTAAGGGTCTCGTTGACTTGATGACCTACTAATGATGAAGTGGCTTAAGTAAACGCCAACTAATATTCCATGTTATATTTAAAATAAAATAAAAACTTTGAAAACATGACAGGGTGTTAATAATTATGACGTGTCACGTATTTCTTATATTTAATAATTAGACGTGTTATACCAAAGATAAACAAATAATTAAAAAATTTATTATTTCGTTTTACATATATTTAATTGAATAAAAAAATTAAGAGACTCAAAATTGATATTAATATACATGTTTTTAGGTAAAAACTTAGAATTACTAAACCTCGCCGTTGATTTTACCGAGCTAAAGCTTTCGTCATTGCCGCCTCTGTGGCCTCTCGATAATGCAATTCAGTAATCAAGGTCCTCCACAACTGGTATTGAACAGTTCTCCTTCGACACCAACAACCTTCACAACCAATATTGCGGTAATCAAGCCCTTTCCGACCTTACGATAAAAATCTCTCTTCGCCACAGACCTATCCATCATTCAACACCTTCTCCTTCGTATCGGTATCCATTGCTAGCATCGAAAAGTTCGTCGGATGGTCTAGATTCATCGACGTCCAAGCCGTTGGGTAGCTCGAATACACCATCTTCGTATTTACCATGAATAGCTTCACGATTTTCTCTTTTTCTTTCCTCATTGTCGTATCAGAAGGTATAAATGGCAGGTAATCATTCATTGCCAAATCTTTGTGTTTCTGATGAACCTGAAGTATAATTGATTATCACTGGAAAGATGTGAGAGAAACTGGGTTTTCAGTTTGATTTTGATTTAGATTTCAACCCCGTTGCAACCCATGTTAACCTGTCGTTGACTTGTGATCATGAAAAATAAGCAGGATCGTTTATCGCTGAAAACTCCTTCTCCCCTGTTCCCCGTAAGTGTCACGAACCGATAACATATAACTCCCCTACCCATGTTCCTTGTCACGAAGAAAGAAGATGGAGCTCAGATGGACGGTGACTTCTGTAATAAACCGGATCTTTTTGTAAAGGACAAGGGGGTGGGTTTTATTAAAAAGTCCAAAGCTTAAGCACAAAGTTGGAAATATTGGAAAATAAGGATTTAAAACCCTAACATTCCTAACCCCTAATCCTTTACAAACTTGGAGGCTAAGAATCAGGAAGAAACCCAGGAGGATCAATTGAAGATGAAGCTCTACGCTTAACTCTCACCAAGGTAATCCTAATCCTAATCTTATTCTTGATGCTTTTGTTGGATTGTTGATAGATGAGTTTTTAGATTCTCTTTGGGAAGGGTAAGTTCTTGTCTAGATGGTTTACCTCTTTGAAACCTAAATGTGTTGGGTTTTCAATCGACTAGTTTAAGGGAGGGGAAAAAGTTGGATTGGGTGTGGTTGTAGTACAAATTTCGTCACCGGAAATCGCCACCCAGTTGGGATGTTAACCGGACTGGCATCAGACCCGGATCGCGGCCTAATCCGGATTGGGGGAAGAGGGGGGTGTCGGGACTTAGAGAGAACCCTCAAACCGGGAAGGGAACCTGGGAAAGCCCCAACACGGGAGCAGCCCGATGTAGCCACAACCCGAGAGCAAACCCAGGATCAACCCAGACTGGGAGCGACCGGTGAACTTCTATCCAGATTTCGGATCCAGTAAACCAAAACCTGCGAGCATGATGGAGTTGAGCCAAACTGAAATCTTGCATGTGTCTGGGAGTTGCTATCGGTTAATCTAAGTTGGGTTGTGAAATTGGGTAGTCTGTGAGAATTTCTTAAATCGCGAGATCAAGCGAGTGTCTCACCACTCTATCGATTTTTACCAAAGGTAATCGTACCAACAAAGGGTGCATTTTAGGGATTTAAGCAAAGGGGCGACATGTGAGTCTTTCTAATTGTGTGTGACTTGTGCTTTATATTAAATGCATGAGATATTATAAAACTGCATGTTGATCTTTTATATGAACTGCATGTTTTGATATGTTGTAAAAGTTGTGATATTTTGTATGCATACATTTGGAAGTGGAGGTGTAACGGCTAAGCCGGAGGGTGTGTTTCGCCAGTGCTCATGTCGGGGTGTGTGTCCCATTTATGCCATGGAGGATGTGTTCCAGTTAAGGCTGCATGTAACACCCCAGATTTCCGTTGTGTAATCTTGTTATTCCTGTGTTAAGCTTTTGTCGTTAGCCCCGTGTTTGGTTGGTTGAAGTTTTTGGTTTTGTGAAGTTTGGGGGAGGAACAGTGAATTACGCGAGTTACACCGCGACTAGAGGTCGCGGCACAACCCGCGTAACCCTCTGTTGGATATTGGATTTTGAGAACTACGCGAGTTACACCGCGACTAGAGGTCGCGGCATAACCCGCGTAACCCACTGGATGGTTTAGGGTTTTTGGACACGGGCGAGTTATGCCGCGAGTTGAAGTCGCGGCATAACCCGCGAAGTTGCATTGACCGCTTAAAGAGGGTTCAGTTTCCCAAATTCACTTTCTCTCAAATCTAAATATCTCTTTCTCTCTCTCCTATTCTCTCTTTTATCTTTCGATCTTCGAAGGTTCGTTTGGTTGCTAGTTTTCGTCGTTTCTAGCAAGGGGTCGGTGTTTTAAGCTTCATCTCTTCGCCGTGATCGTTATCTGGTTTTCTAGGTTTTATTCCAAAAACCTATCGGTGAGTTCCTACTACATTTTACAAACTTTATACATATCAAAACTCTTATTTGTGAAATCTAAAGTATTTCTACGGTATGATTTTATGTTCTCTACATTTTGTTATAAATGAAGTTTTTGGTGAATCTCGGGGTTCCCGGTCAGTTTTGACCAAAATGACGGGTTCCGCCTTATGGAAGTAAAATGATGTTTTACTTGCACATTATGTGGTCGTTTGAAAAGGATGATTATGAACTCATTTTAATGGTTTTCGTTCTTACCAGAAGTTGAACTGGAAATGACATTTTGGTTATAAAATGTGTTTATACCATATATTTATTTATGGTTGGTCACATATGTGGTTGTGACGAGTCCTTACCATTGCTAGTGGATCCCTAGGTTTTGGAGTAGACTGTTTTGTTGGGAGGCTATATTCCCCAAATATGTAGCTATGGATCACATGTTCCGTGATGAGTTTATGGTACGGTTATGTGAGGCCGGTTACTAGCCATAGTTCATGGTGATCCTAGTGAAGGAGTATACATTGGTTTCCCTTGGGAGCGCGATCTCACCTCGTAGCACGGACTCTGGGTTCATTGCTGAGGACTCCAAGTGTTTAGCTCATAACTCGGATTTGTGGTCTACTTTGTGTTACACCACTCTCCTTGGTAAAATGGTCCTTTTATCACCGTTTAAGAGTTTTGGACCGAAGAGGCCCGGTTGTGGCGAAATGTTGTCTTTACGAACTAATCCTTTATGAAAAGATTTCTTTATGATATTGATGTTTATATCTTTTGAGCTTTATAAACTGTATGTTCTCACCAGGCTTTATAGTCTGACACTTTTTCTCAAATGATGTGTATAACAGGTTTCCATTAGCGGTGGGTGCCGGGGTTTTTGGAGAGACGAGTTTTGAGTCTCGAGGTTTTTGGAGACATTTTAGTATTTGATGCTGGGCATTGTTAAGTCCCATTCTTTTGATGAAATCCTTGTATAGAATTGTATAGTCTTAAGGACTGATCCCATTTATGGGAAGTTAATGGATTTACCTTTGTCATTTGTCAGGTTTTAAATGTTTAAATTACTCTGAAATTTAGAGTGTTACAAGTTGGTATCAGAGCTCTAGTTTAAACGAACTAGGCATGAATGTAAGATGTCTAGACTTAGACTGAGTATGCTAAGAATTGATCTGCGAGATTTGGGTAGAACTTCTAAGATGGGTTAGTCTTAGAGTCAACGGAAAGCACGTTTATCAGGAGTTGTGGTGATCGTGACGAGAACTTTTATGTGCTATTTGTTCATAATCTCACTTAGATAATGTTATTATGAAGATATCGTACGTAAGTGTGCTTGAATTTCTATTGCTATGACAATTGGTAATGTGGTAGTACGTTTCCTTTGTGTTTATTCAATCTCTCTCTTATCTCTGTCTCTATTCTGTGAAGTTGTTCAGCATGGTGAATACGCGTGGTAGACCGCGTACTCGTGTTGACGGTCTGGAAACGACAGCCTCCACAGCTGATCAGCCGGAAGGAGTTGAGGTTGTTGTGCGTCCGCCAGTTCAGCAGGTACTAGGTGGGGGGCCAGAGGTCATTCCGCGAGTAGACCTGGCTTCGTCCCACCCAGTGATCAGGGATGCTAGTTCCCCGTCTGAGATGATGGCCAGCATGATGTTGGCAATGAGGGAAGAGATGGCAAAGCAGCAAGAGTTTATGCTAAAAGTGATTGAGGACCGTGATGTGAACAATTGTAGAAGTGAGACGGTTGTGGAAAACATCGTAGCAGGTTCTGGAGGCGCTGGTACAGGGGTCAGGGCTGAGGAGAACAGGATTGTTGGTGCTCCGGGAAACAGGAAGAGTTGTTCCTATAAGTCCTTTCTGGGCTGTGGACCGCCAGAATTCTTCGGTTCTGACGACCCGGTGGTGTGCGTTAAGTGGATCCGAGCGGTTGAGCAAGCTTTTGGCTCTTCCGAATGTGGTGATGATCAGAGGGTGCGGTTCGGTACCCAATTTCTGAGGGACACTGCACTCATCTGGTGGAATATCATCCAATCCACTCTATCTCCTGAAGTGTTTGCCCAGTTGTCTTGGACCGAGTTCAAGAAGAAGCTACTAGAAGAGTTTTGCAACGAGAGGACCATGGACCGAATTGAGAAAGAATTACGGTCCTTGGTGAAGGGAAGCCTGACGGTGAGGGAGTACACCCGTCAGTTCATGGAGAAGCTTGGTCTGGTGGGGCACGCTGCCCCAACAGAGAAGGATAAGATGAAGGCCTATCTAAATGGCCTACCTGCGGACATGCAATCGATGGTCCATAATTTCAAGGCTTCTAACCTCCGAGAGATGGTGGAGGAAGCTCAATTTATGGAAGAGATGTTTGCGAAGGGCAAAACTGAGAAGGCAGTGGTGGTGCCTGAAAAGAGAAAGTGGGAGAACAGTTCAGTACCTCCCAAGCGGACCCGATCTTTTGTCGGAAACCGCAACTTTAGCAATTACCAGGAAGCTAAGTGGTGCCCGAGGTGTCGGACCAAGCATCACGCTAACTGTTACAACAATTCACAAACTTGCTTCAAGTGTGGGAAGCCTGGTCATACTGTCAGAGATTGCCCGGTCAGGGGGATCATCTGTTTTGAGTGCAAGACACCGGGACACTCGAGGAAGGATTGCCCGAAGCTTGTGTCGGGTAGCGCGCCAGCAAGGAAGGAGAACCCTCCGAAGGTTCCGGGCCGAGCATTTCAGATGACGGCCGAAGAGGCTAGAGCATCCGCTGATGTGGTATCGGGTACTTTTCTTATAAACTCTGCACCTGCTCGTATTTTGTTCGATACGGGTGCTAGTTTCTCTTTCGTATCTGAATTGTTTCGTCAGAAAATTGCTATGCCCACTACTAGTCTTGAGGGTGCATTAGTGGTAGAAATAGTCAATGGTAGTCAAGTTCTGATCCACGAGGTTCTGAGGCAGTGTACTCTTAGTATCGAAGGGAGAGAATTCTCGATCGATCTATTACCGATGTTAATCGGGGGTTTTGATGTGGTAATCGGTATGGATTGGTTGTCAAACAATCAGGCCGAGTTCGTGTGTTCCAAGAAGATGATTCGACTTCCTAACCCCTCTGGAGAGGTCGTGGTCATCTATGGTGAAAAGAGGAAGGGTGAAGTGGCAATTATCACAATGGCAAGAGCACGCAAGTGTTTAATAAAAGGATGTTCGTCTTTCCTAGCCTATGTGATCGATGCTAAGTTAGAGAAATCAAAGCTAGACGATGTGAAGATCGTGCGTGAGTTTCCAGATATCTTTCCGGACGACTTGCCCGGGTTGCCACCCGATCGGCAGGTAGAGTTTCGGATTGATCTTGTGCCTGGTGTTGTACCGATCGCTAAAGCACCTTATCGTTTAGCGCCATCGGAGATGCAAGAGATGGTAGCACAACTCCAGGAGCTATTTGAGAAAGGATTCATAAGACCGAGTTCGTCACCTTGGGGAGCTCCGGTCTTATTTGTCAAGAAGAAGGATGGCACAATGAGAATGTGCATTCACTATCGTGAGTTGAACAAAGCTACAGTGAAGAACAAGTATCCACTTCCGAGAATAGACGACTTGTTCGATCAACTTCAAGGAGCGGGTTGTTTCTCCAAAATCGACTTACGATCAGGTTATCACCAAGTGAAGGTAAGAGAAGAAGATGTTCCGAAGACGGCTTTCAGAACGCGTTACGGCCATTACGAGTTCCTTGTAATGCCTTTTGGCCTGACGAACGCACCAGCAGTGTTTATGGACTTGATGAATAGAGTGTGCCGACCTTTCCTCGACAAGTCGGTCATTGTGTTCATTGATGACATACTAGTGTACTCCAAGAGTGAGTCGGAACACGAACAGCATCTACGTGAGGTTCTGGAAGTATTGAGAAGAGAAAGATTGTACGCCAAGTTTTCCAAGTGCGACTTTTGGCTTAAAGAAGTACAATTTCTGGGGCACGTAGTCACTCGAGAAGGAGTGAAAGTAGATCCCTCCAAGATTGAAGCTATGATGAATTGGGAGCCTCCTAAGAGTCCGTCCGAGATCCGAAGTTTCTTGGGTCTGGCAGGATACTACAGGAGATTCATTCAAGACTTTTCCAAGATCGCTTCTTCCCTGACAGTTCTGACTCGGAAGAATGTGAAGTTCGAATGGACCGAAACCCAAGAGAAGGCGTTTCGGATCCTTCAAAAGAAGTTGTGTGAAGCTCCGATCTTGACACTACCTGAAGGGTCGGAAGATTTCGTGGTTTACAACGACGCTTCAAAGATGGGATTGGGTTGTGTGTTGATGCAACGAGGTAAGGTAATCGCTTATGCCTCGAGGCAGCTCAAAATACACGAGCATAATTATCCAACCCATGATCTGGAGTTAGCAGCGGTGGTGTTCGCTTTGAAGCTTTGGCGACATTACCTCTACGGCACGAAATGTACTCTGTATACGGATCACAAGAGCCTGAAGTATGTCTTTGATCAGAAAGAACTGAATATGAGGCAAAGGAGGTGGCTCGAGTTGCTGAAAGATTACAACTGTGAATTGCTTTATCATCCAGGTAAGGCGAACGTGGTGGCCGATGCGCTAAGTCGGAAGGACTATAGCGGGAGTATTCGGGCTACCCATTCAAGGATCGAGCTAGTGTCTAGCCTTGTTGAGAAGATCAAGGCATCACAGGTGGAAGCACTGTTAGAAGAGAATCTCAAAGAAGAAGTCATGACAAAACAACGTTTACTCTTGACGGAAGATAGCCGTGGAGTGAAACTGTTCAGCGGTCGTGTGTGGGTGCCCAAGATAGGGGGTAACCGTGAGCTGTTGCTAGAAGATGCACACAAGTCCAAGTATTCCATACATCCGGGAAGCACAAAGATGTACAGGGACTTGAAGTTGCACTATTGGTGGCCGGTAATGAAGCTTGATGTGGCACGTTACGTTGAGCGTTGTGTGACGTGTTCGCAAGTTAAGGCCGAACATCAAAGACCATATGGGAGTCTTCAGTCTTTAGAGATTCCCGAATGGAAATGGGAGCATATCACCATGGACTTCGTGACGAAGTTGCCTAAAACTCTTCGAGGTCACGATACTATTTGGGTGATAGTTGATAGATTGACAAAGAGCGCTCATTTCTTGGCTATGTGCGAGACTCTACCGATGGATAAGTTAGCTGTTGGGTCATCTGAAGATTTGAAGATGACCTCCTGATCTTCCATCTTATATCATCCTACTTAGAATATGTTTGAGGTTCTTTTAGCAGCTTGGTTTCTATACAAATGTTCGGTGAAGTCGAAGATCAGCCGAAGAAGACAAAGAAGGAGTACATCTCTCAAAGCGGATTGAAGATAGTCTCCTCAGCCTAAAGCCAAGTATGCCCACTTGATCAACACCATTGGCCAGGATGGTGCCGATCTCAGTCTTCAGGAGCCGAAGACCTCTTCGGCTGAAGACCTCTTCGGCCGAAGACGTCTTCGGCCGAAGACATCTTCAGAAGCCGAAGACTTCTCAGTCTTAGGAGCCGAAGACCTCTCAGTCTTAGGAGCCGAAGACCTCTCAGTCTTAGGAGCCGAAGACCTCTCAGTCTTAGGAGCCAAAGACCTCTCAGTCTTCAGGAGCCGAAGAACTCTTCGGCAACCGAAGACTCCTTAATCTTCAAGGCCTGAAGATTTCTTCAACACATTGTACTTTTCACAAAGTATATTGTGATATCTTGCATATCGACATGGACCTCATCTGGAGATCAGATAAAGCAAGTTTTGTCTACTACACCATTTTAAGGAAATGTCTCTACCATCCTTCTGCAGGTCAACACTTGAAGCCAAAACTCCTGAAGACAAAAGGTACATCCTGTACCTTGTACCTTGCTGAAGACCTGTGTCCTTCCTTGCTGAAGACCTGTGTCCTTCCTTGCTGAAGACCTGTGTCCATCCTTTGCTTAACAGGTGTCCCATGCATTTAATGCATGAGACACTATAAATATGGAGGATGGTTCAACATGCAAGACATCCAGCAGAACCAGCTCTCTACCTTCAAGTTCTCTAAGTGCCTGGCAACTTTCTCTCTACAAAGATCTTATTGTTTTCTAAGTGTTTTACAATTGTTCTTCATTCTCTATGTGTAAGATTGTTTGAACATATCTCATATGTTCTCTTCCGCAACAATCAAAGTTTTCTATGTGTAATTCTTGATTTCAAATCAATAAGAATTAAATTAAGTGAAAAACTGTGTGTATTGTATTCAACCCCCCCTTCTACAATACTTTGCTTATTTACTTACTGCTATTTGGGACCAACATTAGCAAAGCTTTATATCGATGAGGTGGTCTCGAGGCACGGCATACCATTGTCTATAGTATCGGATCGCGACAGTCGGTTCACTTCTAACTTCTGGGATGGATTTCAGAAAGAGCTTGGTACTCGAGTGAAGTTGAGTACGGCTTACCATCCGCAGACCGACGGGCAGAGCGAGCGGACGATCCAAACTTTGGAAGACATGTTGAGGTATATTTCAACCCAACATATTTCAATAAATTAAGAACCAACTAATCTAATTTCTACATCTAGAAAAGAGATTACAAAAGGGTTGTTATCTATAGTTCCAAAAGTTCTCCTATCCAATGTAAGTCCATTTGCAAGGATTCCCCAAGCTCTCACCCAAGCAACTATGCCAGCTTAGAACCGGCGCCGCTAGAACCTGAGATACACATCGACACCAAACAAGTGTTAGGCAAAAAAAGCCTAGTGAGTTGAACAATAATAGGCATGCATGAACATTTACGATTCTTATCAGCAGTTAACCAGAGTTCAACATATGTGAAGTCAATAGGGGAGACCCATAGCACCAATCAAGTTCCACCCAAAGAGTCGATATACCTTGATGCCCTCTAACAAGGAACACCCGAAAGGCCCGGCACACCCGAGGACTACAACTAAGGAAATTCCCCGAATGACGGAGGTCTAGGCACATACCATCACAGTGGCGCCCAAGACTACATCCTCCTAGTGTCTACTGACTTGGTTCGTCCAACATAACGCATATAGGAGGTCCTTGAGGTATATTTCAACCCAACATATTTCAATACCAACTACGGGTACAATATTACCATCCCAATCACATGAAGTCTAACAAGAGACCCAAATGACAATCATACTCATCATGCATATGAATATATCATCGAAATGGTATTCCAATCTAGAAATCATCTTAATACCGAGACATGTATACATTTATCATATCAAAGCACACACATTATGGTGGCGTTTGTTTTTTAAGTGGTGCTGAAGTCTGATTTCACTTCTGATTTTTAAGTGGTGGTGCTGAAGTCTGAAATCTGAATAAAAAAGACTGTTTGTTTTTTTGGTGCTGAAGTCTGAAATCTGAATAAAAAAAGTCTTTTGTTTTTGTAAGGTAAAAACGTCTGAATATATATACTATCAGTCTTCATAACCATCATCAATCTCATGAAGATCTAAACAAAATCGAAGAGTGATACTGGAATAAAGAATGCTGATTAGTTTTTATCACAGTTGGATTTATGGCATATGAGGTTGCAACTTTTTTTTGACTTGAAGCTAGTTGGTTGCTTTTGTTCCTAAGTTATTGGTTAAATCCATTCACAGCTACCATCCAAGTCCCTTCTTTGATTGATCATATAAACATCCACAATTCTATACTTTCTAACAGTAACTTGTTAGACCTTTATTGACCATATAGCTTGTTAGACCTCTATTTGTGCCTTCCAGTCCAGGGTTATTAAAATGTGGATTATTTTTATTCTTGAGTATTGAGCTAGCAGGAGCAGTTGATACTGATAAAACTGTAGACATGGCTAGCAGCAGTAACAGACTGGACTAATGCCTCAACTGTTTGAAACATCAGAACGGAAAGGTTCAAAAGATGTCAAAATCGAAATGTGCAGAAATTTATCGTGGCATAGAGCCTTTTTCACTAACGATGGTGTGTTATAATTCCAGAATCTGTGTTTTTTCATTTTTATGGTATCAGTTCTTTCCTTTTGTCTCCTACACTTCTTTGTTTTACCCAGGTCTTCTTGATGCTGAGGAGTTGGCAAGCATGACTGAAGGAGATGGGAGGGATGTAAAACAACAGTTACAAGGAATTGAAGAGAAATTATGCAGGTAAATGGATTCAATTTCGACGTTAGCACATCTTTAAAACTAAAAAACACATCTCCAAAATGCACAAATCGACAAATCTATACATTCTTTGATCGATAACAATAGAGAAATCGATAACAAATCGACATAAAAAACCACATACCGATGGTCGACGGTCGGCTGGAGAGGGTGTCGATGGCGCTGCTGGAGAAATAGATACAGATCGATGGAGAAATAGATCGATGGAGGCGAGGCAGATCGAGATGAGCTGGTGAGATCGATGGAGGCAGATCGATGGAGAAATAGATCGATGGAGGCAAGTCAGATCGAGATGGGCTGGTGAGATCGTGTAGGAGAGGAGGCGGCGATGTATCTGATGGATTTGATAAAAAAGTGAAAATTAAGTGATAGGTTTATCACTTATTTGGTAAGTGGTAATTAAGTGATAAGTGGAACTGCTTTTTATGAAAAAACAAACACACTTATTTGGTCTTCCTCTGACCGAATAAGTGATAAGTGGGAATTAAGTGTTTTTTTGTAAAAAACAAACAAGCCCTATGTATCCAAGAGAAAAGTCCCAAATAATTGTACATATAGAGTAAAGCATGGCATTTCACCTATAACCACATTTCCAACGAGTCTTCATAAAGAAATCCCAAGCACTTGAACATATAGAGATAGATAATAACAAATAGAAGATTGTGATGTGTATCTAGTTTTAACAAAGGTTTGGTAAACTCACAATTTAGGTTTTGTACCAAAACCTAGAAAAGATGAAACCCTAAAAGTTGGAGGAGATGAGACTTGAAGATGAGAGATGATTGATCTTGAAGAAACCCTAGAAAATCTCTTTGAATGGTAATAAATGCATCCACCCCAACCCCAACTACCAAGATGATTGTTATTAATGAGAGTTAGGGTTTGGAGAGGAGTGGGTGTGATTTGGAGCTCTTAAAATCTCCAAAGAGAATAGATGGAATGAGAGAAAATGAAAGGAAAATCGGCCAAGACACTCATTTAAGTCACTGCACCCGCTCGCGACATTGCCCAGCGACAGTGACATTGTCACTGTCGCGTGTCACAGTCGCACGGACTCCCCAACTCTCGGTATACCTCCCGCGACCTTGACACCGCGATAGTGACAATGTCACAATCGCGTGTCATAGTCGCGCGGGCTCCCCAACTCACGATACACCTCCCGCGAGAGTGACACCGCGATAGTGACCATGTCACAATCGCGAGTCACTGTCGCACCAAGCCCCAACATCCCGAAACTTGACTAATTTCGATAACGAGCGCGAGGTTTGGACAATTAAAGATGGTAAATCAATTTATATGACATTTCAATATATTAACGATCATAAAATGCATACAAAGGCTCATATTCTCACATAGGCACAATTAATGCATTAAGGGGGACAAATACTTACCTTGAGAATTTCCGGGTGTTACACATTTCTTATATTCGGGGTCTATATTTCTAACCCGAAATCCGATCGGGTATGGCATTTTCTACCCCGATCCGACCCACGCTCACCCCTAGTTGTAGGCTTATATCACCGTTGAGGTTTTTGAATTGGGATTTTTTTTTGTAATTAGTATATTTGGGAACCTTTTCGGTTATGATTATTATCTCTTTGTTATTGTTGGAGTTTGGTTTGTTACAAGTTCTATGTGTATGCAACAGTAGAACTCGATTTATATCACTTCTATGTGTGTCTGAATCCCCTAACTCATTTAATTCATCAATTTCATGATGAAAAATCATATTTTGATTTGGATAAAATGAAGCTTCCAAATGGGGAGGGTTTCCATCGATTTTGGGTTGATTTATGTTTGATTTTGAGTTTAGAGTTTGATGATGAAGAAGATGAAAAGAATAACAGTTTACTTCCTCTTTATCTATACTACTAGAAGCGTACTCGCACAATGCAGCGAGATACATCACGATTTTAATGTGTATTTTTATTTTTTGTTTTTTATTGATTTACAGTACGATTTTGGATGATTTTTATTGAGTGATAATGGTTTTTTATATAACTTTGTTTAATTT
The DNA here is from genome assembly GCA_023525745.1 of Arctium lappa. NCBI lineage: Eukaryota > Viridiplantae > Streptophyta > Magnoliopsida > Asterales > Asteraceae > Arctium > Arctium lappa. Next base: position 171,885,602 of record CM042047.1, read on the forward strand.
AGGCTTAACAATATAATGTTTTTTATATAAAAAAAATTAAGTAGTTTGTTAAAATTCATTAATTATCTTATATATTTTAAATTTTTTATATTTAAATTGAGATGTTTATCCTGTTTTGATTATGTTTATCAGAATTCAAATTTCATAATTTTAGGGTTTGAGGATTAGAGATAAGGATTTTGGGGGATAAGGATGAAATATATTAATTAGGGTTAAAAGCTTTACAGGTAGTACATTAGACTTTAGTAGTTATTTTTAAGAGATTTTAAGTAGATAACTTTAAATGATAGTACATAAAGCTTATTGAGTTGTAATTAAGAGTTTTTTATACTATCTTTATAATATAGTATAGAAATATTAAAATTCTATTACGGTTATTGAAAAATGTAGTTTTTGGAAAAATATTACATTTACCACCTTTATAATTAATTATTTAATTTACTTTATATCTCTTATTTTTTCATTTTTCATTTTACACCCTTATCATATTAACACACATAATTGTATATGAACAAAAATACAATGAAAAAAATACGTTTCGTTTTTTACAAATTATACCATTATAATCGTCTCGTCAATACCTTCAAAACGAGTCCAATATTGAATATTTTTTAATTTAACCGTACTATTAAATATCGTGAATATCTACGAATTAAATTGTTTTATATCCATACATTTTATTTTTTTCAGCGTTAGCACATTAAAAATACATAATCGTAAAATATATTAAAAATACGTTTCATTCTTATTATAAATAAATCACGGTAATCTCTACTATATTATAAAAATTATAATACAGTTTTTTACAAACCTTTGAAAGCCAAATTTTTTTCCCAATGTTTCACTTCCTAATTCAATTAAATGTTACGTTTATCACCTTTACAATTAGTTATTTAATTTATTTTATATCTCTTGTTTTCTTATTTTCTATTTTACATACCTATCATGTTAACATAAATAATCATATACGAACAAGAATGAAATAAACAATACGTTTCTTCTTTTTACAAAATATATTATTATAATCATCTCATCAATATCTTTAAAACGAACACAATATTGAATATTTTTTTTAATTTAACCTTACTATTAAATATCATGAATATCTACGAACTAATTTGTTTTCTATCCATACGTTTTACTTTTTTCCACCGTTAGCACATTAAAAATACATAATCGTAAAATACGTTTCATTATTATTATAAAATATATCATTATAATTTTTTTCGTCAATAATTGTAATATAAATTAATTATTGAATATTTTTATGGGTTTATGATTTTATAAGTTGTGATTCTTAGGTCATGGTTGATTGTTGATGACATGTCTATAAGGAAATAAAATTAATTGTTCGTTCTTTACTTACATTCCGCTGCATCGCACGGGTATGTGCCTAGTTTTATAAATGATGTGGATATTATGTAATTTTTAAAATTTTATTTTTTACCATGTCATAGTGAGGATATCGGTTACTTAAATAAACAAAAGTTTGTTTGACACCCTTAAATAATAATTTTAAAATTTGCTTCTTTAAAATAGAAATTAAGATAAAGTTGTTCTATTTTATGCAATTTTTCAATTTCAAAATAACGATTTTATCCCAATTTTTCACAAAAAGAAAAAGAACCCCACGATTATCCGGCGTAAACAAAACCTTGACGTACCGACGCTGATTTCCTCCGTCCTCCGGCAACAAACTCCGCGACTTCAGGTTTCTCTCTTTCGCATACATAACCACATTATTTCTCATTACACCACCATCGTCAACGATTATTGCGTGTAAAACATCTGAAATTTGAATAAATTTTTCTTCAACAATTGATTCGTATAGTCGAAAATCCTTTTAATCGAAACCGTAGGCACCGCGAAATAGTTTTTGTTTGGTCCCATACTCTAGAGTTGAATCATGGTGAACTGATTATAAGAAGTTGACAAATGCAATGTTTGTTGGAACACAGTGGTGATGAAGAAGGGGCTACTGCCTGTGAAAAATATTTGTCACAAGGAGAAGAAAATTTCTGGTAAAGAAGCTTTGGTGAAGCTCTTGAGATGGCATTTTGGGCATTCAGAGTATCGAGGAAAGCAATTGGAAGCCATTGAAGCTGTTTTATCAGGTTTTTCATTCATATTCATTTTTTCCTTTTCCACAATAGAAGCGTTTGAGCTTGTTGAAACTTGTGTTCAAACTTGTTCAACTAGTCATTTCAAACTTTTTTTGAAACATGATGGATCATAGGTGGATAAGTAAGCTGAATTGTACTTGGACCTCATTTTTTATGCAGGAAGAGATTGTTTTTGTTTGATGCCAACTGGCGGTGGGAAGTCGATTTGTTATCAAATCCCTGCACTAGCAAAACCAGGCATTGTGCTTGTTGTTTCTCCTTTAATAGGTGAAAGAGCGTTAATCTCTATTTGGATGTTTATCAAAGTGGAAGATCGTACTACACAATGTTTTCTTTGGTTTTCAGTGTTGGCGTCTGACTTGCTTGAATGCATTGTTTTTACATGATCACAGCCTTAATGGTGAGTTTGTTTACTTGCTCAATTATATGTATATATATATTTTTTATGTCAAAGCTATAGGCCAAATTGTTGTGATTTATCCTCACGCAGGAAAACCAAGTTATGGCATTGAAGGAAAAAGGGGTTGCTGCAGAGTATCTCTCTTCAACTCAGACTTCACAAGTTAGGAATAAGGTAATGTCTAAAGGGATGTTTGGTTGGTTTTTCATTAAATTTGTCTGTATAGATTGGGAAGGTTTATGTTTGAAATGGTCTTTTCATATATGAAAGAAATGTGTTTTTTAATTGGGAGGGTTGGGTTTGGAAAAAACTTGGCTTTCTGCATAAAGCTCCTCCTAGAAGCTTATTGAATAAGCCATTTTCTATATCATTAAACTACTACCAAATAGTCATGTATAGCTGACTGAAAAAGATGCGAGTCACATTAAGCTGCTAATAGACAGGCCCTAACTTTAGTGTCTTAAATTGTCAACCTCATGCTATTTTCAAACTTCAACAATTTACTCACTAATATATATATATATATATATATATATAGGGGTTGTTTTATTTGCAACCCACATCTTAACCGTCGGATTCATGATCGGCGGTTACAATAGATATGGGACCCAATATTTTTAATTAAAAAAAACAGAAAAATAAAAATAAAATAACCATCGATCATGAATCCAACGGTTAAGATATGGGTTGCAAGGGTTGCAACCTTTTTCAGGGTTGCAAAATATCCTTCCACTATATATATATATATATATATATATATAGACTTGGGATCACGTGAGACCGACCTATTTTCGTGAGACCAGTGAGACCAAGAATTTAGACTTGAACCTTCACAGCAAACACTGTGAAGGAAAAAACCTTCGCAGCAAAACACTGTGAAGGTTCGGATTTTTTTTACCTTCACAGTGTTTTGCTGTGAAGTTTCAAATGTAAATTCTTGGTCTCACCGGTCTCACGAAAACATGTTGGTCTCACGTGAACTCAACCCTATATATATATATATATATATATATATATATAAGATTAGGTTCATTTGAGAAATGCTAAAAATATGAGAAATAAAGAAAATGATCTTAGCCCTTTATCTGGTCAACATTTGCGGCTTTGACCGTGAAGCATCGGATAATTTCTTGTGTGGTCTGTAGAAGATAGAGGGGTAGTTTCGTAAAATACACGGGACGAGTTCATATATGAACCTGTATGATTCACATAAGAATTATATGTTCATATATGGACCTGTATGATTCACATAAGAATTATATGTTCATATATGAATCAGTATAATTCACATATGAACTCTTTTAACTGATTCATATATGAACGTAATCAGTTAATTAGTTCATATGTGAATATGTTAATTAGTTCAACTGATTCACATATGAACCTACAATTAATTAATTCATATGTGAATCAGTTAATTGGTTCATATATGAATCAGTTAATTGGTTAATTGGTTCATATATGAATCAGTTAAAAGAGTTCATATGTGAATTACACTGAATAGTTTATATGTGAATCATACAGGTTCATATATGAACTCGTCCCGTGTATTTGCAAAAATTACGAAACTGTCCTTCTATTTTTGGAATAGCCGCAACTTTTGACCGGTTAAAGCCGTAATTGTTGACAAGTCAAATACGCAATGTTTGACCGGTCAAAGCTGATCTTGACAGAATGAAAGGTTAGGATTACTTCTCTATTTCTCATATATTTAGCATTTCTCAAATGAACCTCTCTCTCTCTCTCTCTCTATATATATATATATATATTCCTGCACATTTGAAAGCTTCTTAATTTTTCTAATTTAGTTGCTTATGTAATGTATTAGATCCAAGGAGAACTTGAATCTGGAAATCCAGCAATGAGGTTGCTCTATGTGACACCAGAATTGATTGCAACTACAAGATTTATGGCGAAGCTCACAAAAGTTCATGCCAGAGGGTTGTTAAATCTGATTGCAATAGATGAGGTTTGAGCTTTTATTGTCAATAGCAGACATTGACAATATTATATGCTCGACATCAATGAGTTCTGGTCTATGGTTATTCATTTTTCTCAACTTTACAGGCACATTGCATCTCGACATGGGGCCATGATTTTAGGTAATTGTCAAGTTGTTACTTAGTTGCTTCATATGAGCTCAATGGTACATTGGTCTTGGTTTTTGTGGTCCTCCATTCAAATCTATCCATAATGCAGACCTAGCTACCGAAAATTATCTTCTTTGAGGAAGCGTCTGCCGGACATTCCGATGTTAGCATTGACAGCTACTGCTGTTCCCAAGTGAGTATTCCCGTACTTGGAGCAATGATCTAGTTTCTTTTAGTCATTGATTGTTTTCTTCTACTTTTCAACTCAACCCTTCTTAGTTCCCACCTATCATATCTACAATTTGTGTAGTCCTCCTTTTCCGTTCTCACCTTTTGTGAAGGTTGGCAACTTGGCATTACCATGTTTATGAACGAACTGTTTTTTTTTCTTTGGTTTTTTGGAAAAAAGGCCGTCCAAATCTAAATATATTTCCTTGTTCGATAAAACCTAAATACTACGTATGAAACAATGCTAACTCTACAAAACATATAATGTCGTTATAGACTCCTGTATTGATTCAACTACAGGGAGAAACTGTACACTATAAACTGCTTTCCTTTCTGCATGCAGGGTTCAGGTGGATGTGATAGAGTCTTTGAACATGGAGAACCCTCTAGTCCTGAAATCATCATTTAATCGCCCAAATATATATTACGAAGGTTAGGCCAGTTGCCTTGTTTTGTTGCCTTTTGCTTCTATCAGTCTATGACGGTATCTTGATCAATTTCTTTTGAGCCCCTGCCCCCGGGGCTGTGCGACCAATAATGCATGCAAGGGAAAGGAAAATGTATATGTTGTGGCAGCTTGTTAAAAAATCAAAACAATGGTCTTTCTCTCCTCTAGCCTGTTACGTGTCGGTTACTCTGTAACAATACAACAAGCATTATCTTTTCACTTGGGTTGGAATGTATGCCACTGACTAACTTTTCTAATGATGTTCTACAGTTCGATTTAAAGACCTTCTTAGTGATCCATATGTTGATCTGACTGATCTAATTAAATCTTGTGGAGATGTCTGTGGAATTGTCTACTGCCTTGAACGTGCAACATGCGATGATCTGGCTTCTCATTTATCAAAAAATGGCATTTCTTGTGCTGGTATCGAGTTGTTATTCATCTTTCTTTGAATTAATTTTGAAGTGTTCCTCACAAACATGCTTTTAATTTTATTTGCTTTCAGCATATCATGCTGGGTTGAACAATAAATTGCGGAGTTCTGTATTGGATGATTGGATTTCTGCCAAGACACAAGTTGTAGTGGCTACAGTGGCTTTTGGGTAAGGGTAATTATTTGTATTCAGCTGTTAGGAATAGGTTTATCTTTTCTGTGGACACTGGAGAGTGAAGCACTGACTTCTGCTTATATTGAATTTGTTTTGTAGCAAGTATGTTCTATCGTAAATTCGTAATATTGAGTTCAAGTAGTTGTCTTAAGGATGGCTTTAGCCTATAGTTGGATATAAGCTACTTTAGTTAAAGTTAGTTTTGAGTCATTAACAGCCATTATAATTATGTTAACGCGTACTATTTTCCTGTTATAATTAAAGCACATATATAAGCGGAAGATTCCATCCATATGTGATTCTTTTTCTTTCTTCATGCTGGTTATTGGCTTGGAGCATTTCTGGTGCAACTTAATCTAATGAGACAGTGATGTGCCTTCAGGATGGTATGCTAATATTCTACTAATACAATGCTTTTGTTTGATGGAAAATTTTCTTCAGATGTATGTATTGACTAACAAGTAATGTACAATAATATTAGGGTATAGATCGGAAGGATGTTAGGATTGTTTGCCATTTCAATATCCCCAAGTCAATGGTATCCTTCTATCAAGAATCAGGTAGAGCTGGTCGTGATCAACAGCCCTCTAGAAGTGTTTTGTACTACGGAATCGATGACCGCAAGAAAATGGTTTGATTAAATTTTTGTCAGGTTTTTATGGTTCCTTTTACTATTCAAATTGTCACTAACAAGTATACTGAAGTCATCTGTAAGATGTTTGCAGCAATTTATATTGAATAATGCTGAGAGCAAGAAGTTGCAGTCCTCGAGTTCGCAGGACGGCTCCCCAAAGAAGTCAGTTGCTGAATTCAATTCGGTAAGCTTGTATTTGTGTATAGAATACCTCATTAATAATGTTTCCAAACTTGAGTGCATGGTTTAATAAATTCAGATGGTCGAGTATTGTGAAACATCTGGTTGTCGCAGGAAAAAGATCCTTGACAGTTTTGGGGAACAGGTAATTGAATCTTTGTCATATAATACTTATATCATCATATTCAAGTGCAGCAAGTTCTTACATATCACTCTCGGGAAGTAGGTATCGATGTCACTGTGTAAGAAAACATGTGATGCATGCAAAGATCCAAACCTAGTGGTGAAGTACTTGGAGGAGCTTAAGACCATGTGTTCTCTTCGTAATAGGAATGGATCCTCACAGATATTTATGAGCAGGTATGTGGTTTCCATGTGTTGAGAACTTCCCGAAAAGTGATGTATAAGATGGAGATTTAGATATAGTATACCCTCAAAATTTGTAGAAGTTTCAAGTTTATTGCCCGCAAATGACTGATAAGTTGTTCTATACTTGCATAAGCAAAACATAGTTTATCTGTCTTTCTTCCTCTATTCTATTCTTTCATTTCTGAGGTAACAGTTTTGGTTAAAAAGCTCTTTTCCTTCATACAGCATATACCCAACTGTTATATTTTATGAATAATTCTCATATGCTTATGCATATTTGTTCCATCTCAGCTCCTCAAAGTCGATTGATGAAGTAGAATTCTCAGAATTCTGGTCTCGTGATGATGAAGCGATCGCGTCTGAGGATGATATATCTGATGATGATGGTACACATTTTGTGCCTTTTATAGATTGAACAGTTCTGGTAGATCACCTCAATGCCTACGATTTGATATTTTCATTTGTTAACATGAATTGCCTCTCTACCTCTTGAGGTAGAGGAAATGTTTGCTTTTATCTTACTCCCCGGACCTTAATTCCTGGTTGGATACATTGTGTTTGTTTGCTTTGTTTGTTAACCTAAATTGAATCATTTAACTTCCAGATGGTATCAATTATGTGGAAGGTCTTACACAGTCAGCCTTGCCTTCGAAATCCAAACTTAGTGAGAAGATGGAGTTGTTGCAAAAAGCAGAAGAGAGATATTATAAGAACGATAATCAGGTAATTCCTGGTGGTTTCGTCCACCTTATCCATTTAGGAGAGATCTGCATCTTTCAGAAAGTTTCGTCTACTCTGCTTAGAGAGATCTTAAAAGAAAATCCGATATTAGTATATTTTCAAAAAGGATGATTTTCTCAATGTATGTTGGTGTTTAAGATTCAGGTTTTCAGTAAACACATTACCAGGGGAGTCTCTAACCTTTGACCTGCTGCTAGCAGAGCAATAAACTCGACAAAAATGCCATAAGTGAAATGACGAGGGAGTCCTGCAAGCAAAGATTGCTCAATGCAGTAAAGCAAACGCAGCAGCGGTTCTCCAACTTGCCGTATGCATCCCACCCACTCTCTATTTTGCTAACAGATGAGGCTGGTTTTTAATTTAAAATGTATATTTATATTTTATTTTGGTGTTATAAAATCTCTTTGTTATGCCTGATGTGCAGGATAGATCCTGAAACATCTTCCATGTTCTTCGAGAATGAATGCTACAAAAAATATGGGAAAACTGGGAAATCATTTTATTTATCACAAGTGGCAAGTACTGTGAGGTGGCTTTCAACTGCTACTGCTGCAGACCTAACATCCCGGCTTGCCACCACCAACCAGAGTCCTGCTTCAAAAAATGCAACAGAAGTAGAACCTTCCTCTTCAATATCACTGCCTGTTCCAGATCAGGCAGCAAAGATGAGGAATGAAAAAGATCATGGAAATGTTACATCAGGAGACCCTTCAAGTCCTTCACAGAGCACTTGCAATGATATAAAGTTGCCGCCTATCCCATCTTTCTCCGAGTTTATCAACAAAAAAGGCAGCAAAGATAGCAAACCATCAACATTGAAAAGAGAATCACCATATGGAGTTAATAAGCAACCGGATAAAAGAAGCAGACTTCAGTAATCTGAACTCTAAACTGATTTCAATCTTTGTTATGGTATGCTTATTCTTGCCATCTGTATGCCAATCAATGGTAAGATCTACACTACATATTTGCCATCTGTATGCAAACCAATTCACAAGAATGATAAATGGTCGGTGATCTTTTTGGAACTTTATGAAGTTGCAAAAGATGGGTTTGTTTTTGTTTCTCTCGAGTAATATTCATCTTACTAGTCATAATTGTTCATATTACATCATTACTGCTTTGTTTAAGGTTCTCCTTTTACCCTTTAAGATCACAATGACCTAAATAGGGTTATCGAAGGAGAGCCTTATGATAAGCCCTACTGTGAAGCTAGAGGTTCAGGATGCAGTTTCAGTGGGCAACTTGCCTATGAAATCATTATACAAACTTCCAAAGTAAAGATTTCCCTCGAACTCCAGGATCGATGTAACAAAGGACATGACTTGTCCATTAGGATCATCCAATCTCTTGATAATCCTTCCATCACTCCCCACATTTATTGCCATTGCGCTTCTGTGAACCACTTTAACTTGCTCGAACAGCTTTGGGAATGTTGCCAGAACATGTTTAATTGCTTTGGAAGCATGTATAAATTTCAGCCTGCTCGAAGTCAACTGCATCAGGTAACTCTTTTGGTTAGCTTCTAATCAGAAGGTTCCTTTCTTTTTCTTTTCTAGAAGCACAGATTATTTAAATACCTGAAGTATAGCTATCCAAAATGATCCATCAGGTGCAACTTTGATGTTGTCTGGTCCACCAGGAAGATTGTCGATAAAAGTGTCAACTTTCCCTCTTGTTTCCCCCTTTAGCCAGTACTTGAGGCACCTAAATCTGATACAGATGGTCCAAAAACATCAAGAAGATGAGGTTAGTTCATCTTTAACATTTATCTTTTTGTTTATCTGTTTAGATTTGTACATATCTTGTAGGTTTGTTTGCTATTTTCACTTACTTCCATGTTTCACACACCACCAAAAACTCTTGGTCTGACGAGATGGTCACACCATTTGCGAAGCCAAGCCCGTCTAGCACTAATGTTGTTTCCTTTGTGGATGGATCATATTTGAGAAGCTGCCCATGGGGTTTTGCCTCAAGCATATCCAGGTGCCAATTATGCAACTCAAATTTAGTGCTAGCAACGCTGAAGTATAAGCTACCATCATCTGCTTCAACAACATCATCTGCAAACCTGGTATTGGACACTGAAAGGTAAAATACAAATTCTTGAACCCAAGAACACGTGAGATCTATCACTTGACTTATACCTTATTTTTTCACCGTTCAAATGAGTTGCTAAAGCTGTCACTTCACCATCTTCACTAACCTTGATCAAACCCTGCACCAGCACATCAAGTTTCATCCTAGTCTAGTTATGGCCCAAAAAACTAAACCAAACAAACCCAATATATCCCACCCGAAGATTGGGGGGGGGGGGGTGTAGGATGTATGCAGACGTTACCTATGTCAAGTTCTGGCCCAAAAGACTAAACCAAACAAACCCAGTAGATCCCACAATGAGATAGGGTGGGGGTAGGATGTACACAAACCTTACCTATGTCAGGTCCAAAGAACCAAACCAAACAAACCTACCATATCTCATCCGAAGGTAAGGTGGGGGTAGGATGTACGCAGATCTTATAAACATCAAGAACTGGCCCAAAGAACCAAACCCACCATATCTCTTTCGAAGGTAAGTTGAGGGCAGGATGTATGCAGAACATATCTATGTCAAGTTCTAGCTGAAAGAACCAAACCAAACAAACGTCGTCTATCCCATCCAAAGATAGGGTAGGATGTACGCAGACCTTACCAAAGTCAAGTTCTCCCCCCCCCAACCAAAAGAACAACAATTTCAAAGGAGTACCTCTTCAGTGTCACACACAACTAGATCACCAGCCCTTGTGATTATCAAACCAAGTAAAGTATGTTTGTTATGTATCTTCTTCCAGTTCTCCCAGGTTCCATTTGTATGCAATCTTTTGATCCACCCATCTCTGGTAGCAGTATAAAGCATACCCTTTTGGTCCACACACACATCTTCTGGTTTCTTCAATACCCCTTCCCCAATCTTAATCACTCCCTGCAAAGAAACCACCTTAAGAAAACACACAGTAACAAGAAAGTATAATCAGGAAGCTCACCTGGAGGTGGTTGTTAGGGGTGAAAAAAGATGGTGAAGGAGGTACTTCAAGTGGGTCTGGAGATATTGGAGAGTAGAAGAACACTTGAAGTGCAATTGCTATTGCAGAAACAAGAAGAATACTTGCTGTAATAACACTATACTCCATAACTCAACTTGGATTGGTGGTTTCTGAAAGGTGATAAGAGAGAAAATCCTATTATCTTCTTAATGATAAATCAGGATCATTTATTTCTAGACTGCACCACTTTGAATACTTCCAAAATATCCATGCAAGTCACTCCAAAAGCAACTGAGATCACTTATCTATCTCTACTATATTATAAAGCAGGATAAAAAACTCTTAAATACAAATTATTAGGCACAAGGTACCATCATTTTATGCAAAATTTTAAAAATCTCTTAATTTACAAGTATCAAAGCATAAGATACATATTACTACTGCAGGCTTCTAACACTCACCAATTTGGTATGTTCAGGGCTTTCCTTTTATACAAATATTTCCATGTATCACTATTAATTAATATATTATATTACTATAAATTTGTTTTAATTATATTATTAAATATGTAATTGGTTATTTTTTCTAGATGTCATTAAAATATATAAGATAATCATTGAATTATAACAAAATACTTAATTTTTTTATATAAAAAACAATATATTATTAAGCCTAAATTAATCAAATTTATAAAAAAAAATTATCACTTTCTCAAAACCATCCAAAATCGTACTGTAAATCGACAAAAAAACAAAAAATAAAATGAAACATTAAAATCGTGATGTATCTCGTTGCATTGCGCGAGTACGTTTCTAGTCTATACTATATTATAAAGATGACATAAAAAACTCTTAATTATAAGCGGATAAAAAACTCTTAAATACAAATTATTAGGCACAAGATACCATCATTTTATGCAAGATTTTAAAAATATCTTAATTTACAAGTATCAAAGCACAAGATACATATTACTACTGCAGGCTTCTAACACCCACCAATTTGGTATGTGCAGGGTCTTCCTTTTATGCAAACCTTTTCATGTATCACTATTAATTTCCATGTATCACTATTAATTATTATATTATATTACTATAATTTTGTTTTAATTATATTATTAAATATGTAATTGGTTATTTTTCTAGATGTCATTAAAATATATAAGATAATCATTGAATTCTAACAAAATACTTATTTTTTTTATATAAAAAACAATATATTATTAAGCCTAAATTAATCAAATTTATAAAAATAACATTATCACTTTCTCAAAACCATCCAAAATCGTACTGTAAATCGACAAAAAACTAAAATAAAACATTAAAATCGTGATGTATCTCGCTTTATTGTACGAGTACGCTTCTAGTGTTTAAATGAAAATCACATTTACCAAACCCCATGTCAATATTTTAGTTAATATAAATTTATTTCATTTATGCTATAATTCTCTGTTTGATGATGTGTTATCACGTGATTGAAAGATAGAAAGATGGCATGGAATTTGGGGGACATGGGACGTGAAATTTGGGGACGAGATTTTTATTCCGTGTTTGGGGTCGATTGGAAAATTATATAACCAATTATAAATACTAACATTTACCAGTACTGTTCATGAACAGTGCTCATGAACAGTAACTTATAGATTTGGTCCTTGAGGTTTTTAGTAAATTACAGATTTGGTCCTTGAGGTTTTATCTCCCTGTTAGATTTAGTCTTATGTTTGTAGAGTTACAGATTTGGTCCCTATAGTTTTATTTTCTTCTTGGATTTAGTCCCCATAATTTGTTGATTCCAAAATAGACTTTTGATTTTGCATTTGCGTAACGTTTTGGTCCTCGAAACTAAAAGTTGTTAGCTCCTGACCGTTAAGTCAATGACATTTCCATCATTTATAACCTTTTCATTTTCTAATTTAAATAAATAAAAGTTATATTATAAAAATTATTTTTATTATATAAGCATAAAATAAAGATCCCTTAACATGCATCGCATCTCAATGACCGTGTCTTCTCCAACCTAAAACCTTCCGCCTTCCCCATCAATCCAAGCACATAGTCGTAGGTGATTCACGCACTAATTTTTTATTTATTAATAAGGTAATTTATCATAATTTATTTTATGTTTAATAATGATGTAAAATTTGTTTAATTCATATTTTTATTATAATTTAATTTAGGTTTAATAACAATGTAACTTTTTTTAGGTTTAATGATGTAATGTACCATTAGCCAATTTATTTTCGCTTCCTATCATACACACACATCATCCTTATAGGGCATTTTGTAAATTATAGTCATGCTGCTAACAGACACAAAATGTTTTGTTCTCATAATTGGTCATGCTCAAATTTATGGTCTTAATATTTCTTTCCATCCGCAGCAACGCGCGGGCATTAATCCCACCTCGTTAGAAACGTTAGTCAAACAAATAATCAATCATTACTCACATTTATATTGTGAAAACTAGGCTGATTTAATTGAGAACGTGTTAAACCATCGGTTGTTTTAACAGGTCCGAATATCCGATGGGTCGGTGTGAAATCAACAAGAAATAGTTGGAAGTTGGAACAAAGAGCTTGAGTTTTTTTTTTTTTATAACTGTGGGTGTCTGGCTAGTTTGCGCACGCCTTGATCAATCCCATAAGACCCTGAACTTAACAGTAAGACAAACTCTCGAGTGACTTAAAGGGCATTTGAATTGGTGACCTAGGGATGCAAAACCGAGGTGTTAACAATTGAGCTAACTCCAAAGGGTTTGAGCTTGATTTTTTTATAGGTTTATAAATGCTTCAGGTCATTTGTAAGTTATATTGGGTGATTTTAAGGTGTTCAAACATCGTCAATCAATCGTCCAAATGATGTTACATTTAACTTTTGTTAGTATCAAACCATCGTTTTACATTCATTTGTGAATAGGTTGGTAGTCTCCCGTTACGCTTGTGTATATTTATTATAAATAATTAATATGTTAAATGTTGAAAAACTTATATCAGATAAGTTTTATTGGTGCTGTGCAACTCACCAAGCACTATGTACAAGTTCTTGAAGCATAGATATGTGGATTAATATGAACCACATATCTTGGAAGACTTGCATGAGAAATATGGATGACAACTTGCATCCATATGACATCATCCATATGACATCCTCTATATGTCATCCTCCATTTCCCCCCTATAAATACTTGCATCCATTCCATTCCAAAATACACCAACAAGAAGTTAGAAGTCTTCTTTCTAACTTTCTTCTTCTTCTTCCTTGTTCCCTTTTTGTTGATATATATATATATATATATATATATATATATATATATATATATATCATTGATATATATTTATATATCTTGTTTTGGGGGAACATTTGGTTAGCTGATTTGTTGATCCAATGATCTCGTAAACACGTTGTAATTTCTCCCGGTTGGTAATATAAAGATCTCTCTCCCTGTGGATGTACATTATCACACTGATAGTGGAACCACGTTAAATATTGTTGTCTCGATTTATTTGCTGTTTCGTTATATTTTATCGTATATTCGATAACTGCTATATTTACGCTTGTGGATCGGTATGAATCAATAGACCAAAATATACAATATTTAGATCTCGTTATTCCGCATTTGTTGTAACGGGTCAGTTGCACGTGATTTATTGTTATCATTTTTTGGGACCATAAATCACTTGAAATACGATTTTGTAACTGCCACCGACCCTTACAATTGGTATCAGAGCCGCTAGATCTAAATTTGCTTTATATTGTATATTTTTAGTCGCACGATAAGTGCTTGTTAAAAATGTCTGTTGATTCAGGAAATCCATTCGCCGGTTCCGTTTCCAACTCGGACCCAAATGCTTATCAAAAAGGTGCTTTTAAATTATCGGGGGCCGGGATTAGAATAGAAAAATGGAACGGAGAGGGTGATTTTGGTAAATGGCAGTTTACTACAGCAGCAGCACTTAGAAAAAACGATGTTCACCCCGTAGTCTTTGCTCCGGAAGAAATAAATCCGGATATGTCCACCTTAGAAGCTAAGGAAATAGAGGCTTGGGCCTTCACTACCTTACAAATGGCTATGGGTCCAAATGTAATTTCTGAAATCATTTCTGAAAAGACAGCCGCAGGGATTTGGAAAAGACTTGAGAATCTTTATCTCAAGAAAACTTTGACTAACCGACTGTTATTGATGAGGTCGTGTCTGTTCTTCAAAATGAAGGAAGGCACTACCATTCAGGCCCACATGACTGAATTCGAAGACATCATAATGAAGTTGAAGGCAACAGATTCTATTTTTGCCACAGATAATGAGGCACTCACTTTGATTCTGTTGTATTCACTTCCCGAAAAATATTCCCAGTTCACTAACAGTTTTATTTATGGAAGAGATTCCATATCGTTGTCTGACGTGAAAGCAGGGATGATCTGTGAAGAACAGAGAATTCAGATGAAAATCGGTAACAGTTCGCGGGAAAACAACCACAACAGTCATGGTCTATTTGCCGAAAGAGACCAAGACGATCAGCTCAGGGGAAGAACTCGTGGCCGCTCCCAATCTCGTAAACCTGGTCATCGCGGGAAATCTAAGCAACGTGGCAATTGTAATTATTGTCACAAACCAGGTCATTGGGTCAGAGATTGTCCGAGTTTGAAAAACAAGGACAAGAACAAAGCAGAATCTTCAGCAGTTGCAACCGAACAAGATACAGGCTTTTCAGCAACGGTTACTGCACCGCAAGGCGATAGGCGTTGGGTGTTGGATACCGGAGCTTCGTGCCATATGACACCATTTCGGGACTGTTTCACTACTTTCGAGGAGTTCGAAGGTAACCATATTTATATGGGAAACAGTACATCGTGTGTCACTCGGGGCATCGGTTCGGTCAGAATCAAAATGTTTGACGATACTATTCGAACTTTATCAAATGTTAAATTTGTACCGTCTATGACTCGTTCTTTGATTTCTGTTGGACAACTGTCCAAACTTGGCTGTAAGATTCGAATAGAGAATGGGAGTATGCGCATTTCCAGAGGGAACTTTGTTGTGATGAAAGGTGAGCAGGCAGAAAATAACCTGTTTCATCTGGTAGGCGAAACAGTCAGTTCTGATGCGTGTGTCGTGGATAGTTCGAGAAACTTAGATGCTACCCGTTTGTGGCATCTTAGATTGGGGCACACTTCGGAGAAGAATTTGGAGATTCTGCGCAAGCGGAAACTCATTGCAGTTGACACGCCTACGAGTCTGGACTTTTGTTCAGAATGTGTCTCGGGTAAACAGACGCGTGTTTCTTTTGGTGTTGGAAAACACAACACCAAAGGGATCCTCGATTATGTTCATACTGACGTCTGGGGACCATCTTCGACACAATCCCTCAGTGGAGGTAAGTACTATGTTACTTTTATTGATGATTTCTCGCACAAACTTTGGGTGTATGTGATTAAGTTAAAGTTAGACGTTTTTGAAATATTCAAAACTTGGTTAGCACTAGTCGAAAGTCGAGATTGGTAGAAAATTAAAAGTGCTTAGATCTGACAATGGTGGTGAATACACTAGTGGTAACTTTAAAGACTTTTGTTCACGTAGAGGTATTCACCGACACTACACCACACCCGGCGATCCGCAATCAAACGGAGTCGCCGAGCGGATGAATAGGACTTTGTTAGAAAAAGTCCGATGTATGTTAGTTACATCTGGTTTCCCTAAAATGTTTTGGGCTGAAGCACTTCACACTGCTGTACACATTGTGAATCGGTTACCGTGTTCAGCCATTGGGGGAAAAATTCCGGAAGAAATTTGGAGGGGTAAGGGTTGTATCTGTTTGAAATACATACGTGTATTTGGATGTCCTGTGTATATTCATGTGATAGGTCAGGACAAGTTGGATCCCAGAGCCACCAAGGGATTCCTACTCGGCTATACAGATGGAATCAAGGGTTACCGAATCTGGAACCCGGTCACCCGAAAGGTGATTCACTCTCGACATGTGACCTTCGATGAGTCGACTATGTTCAAGTCTAATCATAATCGACAACCCGCTCCAGAACCGGAAATTATCTCTTCTGTTTCTCCAACAGCCGATGGAGATGAGATAATTGTCAGTCCTATTGTACCCAACTCATCTGCTCGTGGTTTTACTTTGGGATCAAAATCTGAAGAAGATGTTAGTCCACCAGATACATCTACTTCTGATCCAGTTAGCTCAGTTCAGGAAGAAATTCTGAATGATGGTGGAGGTCAAGGCGATACAATTCCAGTATCAATACCTGTGAGGCAGAGCCAGAGAACTATCCGTCCTCCTAATAGGTATGGTGATTGGGATTTTGCAAATATGAGTTTTACTGACCAGCTAGAGTATGCTTTGCATGTGGTACAGGATGAGCCGTTTGATTATTCGGAGGCCCTAGCTTCGAGCCACTGTGATAAGTGGTTAGGAGCTATGCATGAGGAAATGGAAGCTCTATCTAAAAATAACACTTGGGAGCTTTGTCCATTACCGAAAGGCAGTCGTGCAATTGGCTGCAAATGGGTCTATAAAGTCAAAGACGATAAGCGTTATAAAGCTCGCCTAGTTGCGAAAGGCTTTGCACAGCGGAAGGGTATCGAGTATGACGATATCTTCGCGCCTGTGGTTCGACACACATCTATCCGGGTCCTTCTGGCCCTTGTGGCAATTCTTGATATGGAGCTCGAACAGTTAGATGTGAAAACAGCTTTTCTACACGGAGATCTTGAAGAAACCATCTATATGAAGCAACCAGAAGGTTTCATCTCCGATAACAAACCTGATTGGGTATGTAAGTTGAAAAAGTCCCTTTATGGACTTAAACAGTCGCCTCGACAATGGTACAAGAAGTTTGATTTATTTATGCTCTCGTTGGGTTTTGAGCGTAGTGAGAAAGATGCTTGTGTCTATCATAGATCAAGCGGTGGCATTTCTATTTATCTACTTCTTTATGTTGATGACATGCTGATAGCTTGCAGGGATCATTCTGAAATCAACCGTTTGAAAGATAGGTTGAAATCAGAATTTGAAATGAAGGATCTCGGTGAAGCTCGTGTTATTCTCGGCATGGAAATCGTTCGGGACAGAAAGTCTCGTACTCTCAGGTTAACACAGAAGGGCTATATTCAGAAGATTCTGAAGCGGTTTAATCTTGATGAAGCAAAGTCGGTGTCTACGCCACTTCCAAGACACATCAAGATTACAAAAGACGATTGTCCGGTAGACGATATTGGAAAGGCTGAGATGGCAAAGATTCCGTATGCCAGTGCAGTCGGGAGCCTCATGTATGCTATGGTATGCACCCGTCCCGATCTTGCACATTCCGTTGGTGTAATTAGTCGGTTTCTATCGAACCCGGGTAAGTCACATTGGAATGCAGTGAAAACTGTATTTCGTTACTTGAAAGGTACGGAAACTCACGGCCTGATTTATGGTATGCAAAACAACTGTGATATTCTTGGTTACTGCGATTCAGATTACGCAGGTGATCGTGTCAGTTGGAAATCCACATCTGGTTATGTTTTTACATTAGGTGGAACAACTGTCAGTTGGAGATCTCGATTACAGTCTGTTGTTGCATTATCGACTACCGAAGCTGAACTTATTGCAGCGGTCGAGTCTGCTAAAGAAGCAGTTCATTTACAAGAACTCTTGTTTGGTTTGGGCCTGAAGCAGACTACTGTCCGTATTAATTGTGATAGCCAGAGTGCTATTCACTTGGCAACAAATTTGGCGTTCAGCTCTCGAACGAAGCACATTAATGTGCGTGATGCATTTCTGGTAGCTTTACACGACGCAAAGGTTGTGTACTTGAAGAAAATATTATCTGAAGATAATGCTGCCGATATGTTCACCAAGTCGTTACCGCCAGCCGCATTCGAGCATTGCTCGAATTTGATCCAGCTTAGATTGTGTTAGTGTCGTTTGGCACCTTGTGGGAGAGATGAGAATATTGCTACAGATGACATAGCGACATCTTTGGGGAGATATTACTTGGTACATGTTTTTAGGTTGCTTAACTCGTTCGTTTATTGAGATTGCTCACTTGAGGATTTTTGCTTTTGATTTTGACGGGTGATGGCCGAGCCGAAGCTCGTCACGATCAAAATGCATTATGTTACCTCGTGTCAATCTCTATCAGCTATTTGTCCGTATTCGAGGGATTGGTTCGTGCTTTGGTTTCGTCGGGTGATTTGCACATCATGGTGGAGTGTTGAAAAACTTATATCAGATAAGTTTTATTGGTGCTGTGCAACTCACCAAGCACTATGTACAAGTTCTTGAAGCATAGATATGTGGATTAATATGAACCACATATCTTGGAAGACTTGCATGGGAAATATGGATGACAACTTGCATCCATATGACATCATCCATATGACATCCTCTATATGTCATCCTCCATTTTTCCCCTATAAATACTTGCATCCATTCCATTCCAAAATACACCAACAAGAAGTTAGAAGCCTTCTTTCTAACTTTCTTCTTCTTCTTCCTTGTTCCCTTTTTGTTGATATATATATATATATATATATATATATATATATCATTGATATATATTTATATATCTTGTTTTGGGGGAACATTTGGTTAGCTGATTTGTTGATCCAATGATCTCGTAAACACGTTGTAATTTCTCCCGGTTGGTAATATAAAGATCTCTCTCCCTGTGGATGTACACTATCACACT
Organism: Arctium lappa; assembly: GCA_023525745.1. Classification (NCBI taxonomy): domain Eukaryota; kingdom Viridiplantae; phylum Streptophyta; class Magnoliopsida; order Asterales; family Asteraceae; genus Arctium; species Arctium lappa. The sequence goes on from CM042047.1 coordinate 171,905,127, forward strand.
GATAGTGGAACCACGTTAAATATTGTTGTCTCGATTTATTTGCTGTTTCGTTATATTTTATCGTATATTCGATAACTGCTATATTTACGCTTGTGGATCGGTATGAATCAATAGACCAAAATATACAATATTTAGATCTCGTTATTCCGCATTTGTTGTAACGGGTCAGTTGCACATGATTTATTGTTATCATTTTTTGGGACCATAAATCACTTGAAATACGATTTTGTAACTGCCACCGACCCTTACATTAAATATGATTATTCATACTGTTATTATAATATAGATTTAGTTTTTTTATAAATAAAACAATTTAAGATGCAAATACTGTCATGTGTGAAATAGAACTTGTATGAGTCTTCTCCTTTTTGGTTAACTTTTTTAAATATGCTTGTTTGATGAGTTAACAATAACATACAACTCAAATTGACTAATCCTAGCATGAAATTGGGAAACTCATTGCTATTACTCTTACAAGGATGATACGTATGCTTGCATATTCATCCATAGCTCAAATTGCATATGTAATTATTGGAATAATTGTTGGAGACTCAAATGATGGATATGCAAGCATGATAGCTAGGAGTGCTCAAAAAACTTACCAACCCGATCAACCCAACACGAAAAACTCGGATAAAAAATCAACCCGAGGTAAACCGACATATAATCGATACAAAATTAGGACAACCCGAATCTATTGGGTTGATATTGGGTTAGGCTCAAAGTAAGCCGACCAACCCGATAACCCAATGAACGTTTTAGCGACTTCTCTAAAATTATTTGTATTTCTCTTTAATATGTATAAGTTACCAAAAACAACTCATCAATAACGAGAAATAGAACTCATAAGAGGACATTATTGGAAAATTATATGTAATACTTAAGTATTTGATGAACTCGTATATTCTTTTAAATGATGGATCGTATTTCAAAGGAAAAATTCCTTATTTTTATGTTTTCCATAATGTTTTTACTTTGTTTAAACACAACCCGACCAACCCGAACGGGTTGGGTTGGGTTGGGTTGCACTTTTGTTTGGGTTAGGTTGCACTTTTGTTTGGGTTAGGTTGGGTTGAAAATTTTCAAACCGTCAACATTAGGATGGGTTGTTGAAATGCTTTCAACCTGATCAACCTAACCCGTGAGCACCCCGCACCCCTAATGATAACATATATGTTGTTCTATATCTACATGAATCTAGAAACTTTGCTTGCATTGTCTTATGTGGTCTACGTACCGGAACTGAGAACATTCGAGATTATGCAGGATTATACACGAAATATCATTTTTTGGCTCTCTTTAGCCCTATGTCTCTTATTCCTAGGAGGTCTTCCTCCACTAGCTTTTTTTTTCCCGGAAAACCTTATTTATTCTGGTGTGGATGGTAGACAAACCTATATTTGTTGGTTTTAATAGGATTTCTTACAAGCGTTGTTTCTATCTACTATTATCTAAAAGTAATCAAGTTATTCCATCACCGTTATCCATTGAGCCTGCCCAAAATGATCCCCTTTTTGCCGAATTATTTCCGATGTAATCATAAAAGGCTAAATTTTCAGGAATTTAAGATCAAGCTTTTGATAAACTTTGATTTTCGGCTAACCCTACACTGATTCTTCTATATATTTCTTGTTGGAAGTACCCTGATCCCATTGATAACGAGTAGGCTCAAATAATTCGATGGTGGTAGTCATTGAACCATACCAACACATAGTTCCGACAACAACAAAAGCTGCAAAAAAGACAGCAAAAAGCTAATACTATTGGAAAGGACAATTTCAGTATTGCCCATATGCAATCCTTTGGATAGACGTTGGGGTGGGTGCTAAGATGAAATAGGTCTACTAAGATGCCCAAAGGCCCCGCTGCAATATGATGGGAGGCTATTCCTTCCGGAAAAAAAGGATCAAAACTCTCCACACCCTACGATGAATTTATAGTTTGTACCTTTTTCGTTAGCTCATAATGATTGGACACCCTTATGCCAGGACCATACGCGCTTGTTACATGAAATGCAAAAAAAGCAAAGCAAGCCACACCTACAAGAAATAAATGTATTCCTAAGATCTTGGGGAAATCCAAAGAATGTTTTCCTGTACGTTCATCACAAAGTATTTCTAGATCCTAATACATCCAATGTCAAATAGCTACCAAAAAGCACAACCCTGAAAACACAATATGCGCTCCAGCCACGCCTTTGTAACTCCGAATATCGGAATTCAGAATAAATATTGAAATGAAACTTTATCAAAAAATATATTTATATTTATATTAAGACAATACGAATAAAAGTGGAACCAACTCGATAAAAAAAAGTTTGGATTTAAACCCATGATAAAAGAAATTGAAAAAAAAAGGCAAAGTATATAAACTGTCTTGATTCATATTTTGAACAACCAACTTTTAAAATTTTGAAAACTGGTATTATAAATGTTTTAAAAGTTAATAAAAATAAAGTTGAGAATACTTGAATGCAAATCCTTATTAAAAAAAGGGGGTTACCCATGTGAAAACGAAAAGGATTGCAGGTGGGTCGCTCAAGTGAGTGTTTGCTTAGAACAGCATATGATACGAGAAAAGGGACACATGGTATGGTAGCACCTAATTAACGTTTCAAAATATTCCCCATAATTTTCCAAAAAAAATCAAATATAAATCCATAAATAATAAATACAAAATATGCAATTAATCTACTTTTTTTGATTTAATGTAAACCATATATACACCAAACATAAAACTTTACTCTTTTCTTTGTTTTCTTTTTTTGCTAAAAAACATATCCTAAAATACAAATGATTCATGTACCGGTTATACCCCTTGTTCTACCGACCCCCCCACCCCAAATCATACCTTCCCATAAAAATTGAACCACTTTCAAATCGACTCACACTTTTCACATAAACCAAAACACAAGTCACCACCCCAGATCACAATCATCTTCAACCCTAATTTCATGTTCTTGATACCAATTTACACCTTTGAAGCTTGAAACCCTCTTCAAATCTTTGTTCTTTATGATACCCAGTTGGCCAATTATCAAAATTCATGTCCCAAATCGTTCTTTCTTGATCTCCAAACTCAAAAACCAAAACCAAGATCATAAATTTAGGTTTTCTTGTTAGATGGATAACTACTTGAATTCGAATTCAATTTCAATTCCCCATCGCATCCCCTTCAATTTCCGCGGTTCTTTACACGGTGTGTTCACACTCATATTCATCGTATTTTGCTTCCACCAAAACCGGGTCGGGTCATACACTACTCCACGAAACCTGGGTATCACAACCCCACCCGATTGCACCGGACTCACCCGACACGAAGGTTACGAATCCGAATGTGAGTTCTTAACCGCGTACCCTCAATGTGATTCCGATGGGTTCTTTAATTACTTGACTCTTTTCTACTGTTCTTGCAAAACCCATGTTTTTCTTGGTTACATTTCGCTTTTCATTTGGTTGGTTTCTCTCTTTTATCTTTTGGGTAACACAGCTGCTGATTATTTCTGTTGTTCGCTTGAAAAGTTGTCGAATTTATTGCGTTTGCCCCCAACTGTTGCAGGGGTCACCTTGCTTCCATTAGGGAATGGTGCCCCCGATGTTTTTGCAAGCATTGCAGCATTTGCAGGCACTGATAATGGCGATGTTGGGGTTAATAGCATTCTGGGTGGTGCGATTTTCGTGACTTGTGTTGTTGTGGGTACGATTTCGATCTGTGTTGCTGATCAGGTTGTGGTTATTGATAAGAAGTGTTTTGTTAGGGATGTGTTTATGTTTCTGTTTGCTGTTTTGTGTCTTGGTGTGATCTTGTTTGTTGGTGAGGTTAGTGTCGGTGGCGCGATCGCGTTTGTTTCGATTTATGTTGTTTACGCGACGTTGGTCGTGGCGAACGAGTCTTTTGGGCAGAAAGATTGCGGGGGGGTGTTGGAAGTGGATGCGTTTGTGCCGTTGTTGGCGGTTGTGGAAGGTGTGGAGGAGGGTCGGGATCAAGAATCGTTGGATGTGTCGTTTACGGAGTCGGACGATGTTCCGCGGCTCGTGGAGTCGAAGGTTCCGCGTTGGATGTGGGGTTCGAATGTCGCGATGTATTCGGATGGTGGACGTGGGATGGAGGGTGAGACGGATCGTCTTTGGGGATGGAAGGGGGAGGAAACGGAGAACGATAACGAGAATTCGTGTTTTTCGTGTTTAAAGTTGTTTGCGTGGTTGGAATTCCCGTTGGCGCTACCGCGACGGTTAACCATTCCGATCGTCGACGAGGGGCGATGGTCGAAAGGTTACGCTGTCGCCAGCGTTACGTTCGCACCGTTGCTTCTAGCACTTCTTTGGAACGCGCAACACGACGGGAGTCGATTAGTTTCCGGGCTAATCTACTCGGCCTGCGCCGTTCTCGGCTGCGTGCTCGGTTGCGTTGCGTTTATATGCACCAAATCGAGCCAGCCGCCACAAAAGTGGCTGCTCCCGTGGGTTCTCGGCGGGTTCTTCATGAGCATCATCTGGTTCTACATGATCGCCAACGAGCTAGTCGCTCTACTGGTTGCATTCGGTCTTATATTCGGAATCAACCCATCGATCCTCGGATTAACCGTGTTGGCATGGGGTAACTCGATGGGCGACTTGATGTCGAACGTCGCATTGGCGGTGAACGGTGGCGAAGGGGTGCAGATCGCGATTTCGGGTTGCTATGCAGGGCCAATGTTCAACGTACTCGCAGGTTTGGGGATTTGTATGTTGATCGGGTCGTGGTCGGAACGGCCCGAATCGTATACGATGACGGGTGATATCGGGCTGTTTTGTAACATCGGGTTTCTGGTTATCGGGCTGGTTTGGTCGCTGGTGATGCTGCCGAGAAACGGGATGCAGCCGAGCAAGGGGTTCGGGTTCGGGTTGATGATGATTTACGTGGTGTTTCTTGGGTCGAGAATTGGGATGTCGATCGGTTCTGGATCGCTGAACAATTGACAGTTGAGCAGGATCTGTATGGTAGAATGTTGACAACGTTTAGGTTTGTATACGTGTTATATATACATACATATAGTGATATAGATTTCGAGTTTAACTGGGACTCCATTTGTAGTTGTTTGGATTTGTATAGAAAATGGGGTCCTTTTTTACCACTTAATTTGAGTAGGCATATGTTGCAATGTTTACCATTTTCATAATAGACAAAAACATGTGATTGATTTGGGTATATATAGATATTGATTTGGAGGGTTCTAATCAAATGATAACTCGATAGTTTGTGATAACCGTGAGATTTAACATAGACTACTCAATTAATACTAGTTACGTACCCGTGCATGATGCGGCGTGAAGTATCGTGAAATCAAAAAAACAATTGACAAAGGTACGTATCCGCTCGCGAAACATCCCGAAATCAAAATGGCAACCATGTTTCATGTTAAATTTCTATTATTCGTCCTTATCGGATACTTGGTCTATGAAGACATGGTGCTTGAGTCGCTTGGTGGACATATATGTAAATCATACGTCGACTCTGAAGTATTTTGGATGCATTTTCATCTATTATGTTTACATCATCCATAAGATACTCTATAGATGTCATTAGTAGTTCTAGTGTTTAATAAAGTGAATTATGTGACCGGATAATTGTATATCTTCCATTAAAAATAAATCAATCATATTTTATTTTTGTTCATACTGATGTTAGTTGTATACCTTTACAATGTATCTTATTATAAATTTTGAATAAATCTAATATAAATATGTATATATTTGTATACCTGATTTTTTTTTCTACAATAACCGTTACAAATGTTTATCGATATGTTGTAGATATATATAGTAAAATTAGTATGTACTTATTCTATTTTATAATACTACTAAATCAAGAAATGTTCAAAAATAAGCTTATTTTGAAAATATTGAAGAAAAAATAATAATAATAATAATAATGTAATTTACAATAAAAATGAAACGTGTTTTTAATGTACTTTATTGGTCTATGATTATGTATTTTTAATATGCTAAAGGTGAAAAAAAAGCATAAAGATATAAAACAAATTAATTCGTAGATATTCATGATATTTAATAGTATAGTTAAACTAAAAAATATTCAACAATGGGCTCTTTTTGAAGGTTTTGACGAGAGGATTATAATGATATAATTTGTAAAAAAGAAACGTATTTTTTCATTACATTTTTGTTTATACACGATTATTTGTGTTAACGTGATAAGAGTGTAAAATGAAAAACTAAGGATATAAAATAAATTAAATAACTAATTATAAGGGTGCTAAATGTAACTTATATATATTTAAAAAAAGATTGAATTAAGGAGAGATTTACAAAGGAGTGAGAGTGGGTGTGTTCATACTATTATCTTAACTTTCAAAACAACCATTTTAGAATTTTAATAAGATAGTATTGATAATTAATTTTATTTTTTTAATTAACATGAAAGGGTAATTTTGTAATATCTTCTTTTTTGACAACTCACATAATCTTTAAACATAATACTTTAAATTTCACCAAAAAGTAAGTTGCTAATCTAATTTATTCTAAATGTATTTAAATATATTATTACTTAAAATGAATTGGCAAGCATTTGTTTAAAACCATAAAATTAATGGTAGGGGAGAGCGGTCGATGAAAACTGCCTCCAAGCCTTCTTCCCCGTATCTCCATCAGATCGGAGAAACCACCATCACCACTGATGGCATCTCCACCACGAGTACTATGGTGCACAGGCGCTTCATTTCGACCAGTATAATCACATACTCCCCCGTCTCACCATTGCCAAGGTTGTGGAATCCGAATCCATCGGTCGTGATTGAAGACCGATGAACAAAGAGCTCTTTGCCGCCATCATCAAGAGTGATGAAACCAAATCCGTTGACGAACAAAGCATTTTCTCGAACCAAATAGCTCTTCAGCAACACATGGTACATCCACAAGTGTTTTGTTGACTCCGACGACCACCCTTCCCTCGAAGGCTCACATGGTTTTCGGTTTGAAACTTTTCCTGGCAATATTATTACTCAGAGTTCTAAAGATGAGGAAGACTCAGATCTACTCCTTCATTCCATGGAAACCAAATTTTTGGCTCCTTTTCTGGAACTTGCAACCAAACTTCCTACTCCTCCCACTTGTATCGTTTGTGAGTTTTATTTTGATTTTAGGGTTTGTGTGTAATATAGTGGGTATCACAATGGCTACCATAGTGGGTATCATTATGGGGTTGATTTTGATTTTAGGGTTTGGGTGTAACACAATGTGTATCACATTGCGTATTGTATGTATTTTTAGGTATCACATTGTATTTGTATAACGACGGGTCTTGTATGTATTTTGGGTATCATATTGTATTTTGTATCACAGTGGGTCTTGTATGTATTTGAGGAATCATATTGTATTTTGTATCACAGTAGGTCTTATATGTATTTTGGGCATCACAATGTATTTTGTCTCACAATAGGTATCATAGTGTATTTTGTATTCGCTAGAATAAGGTTCATTGAAGGTTGGAGAGAGGGGAGAGGAAAGAGGAGATGTTTAAAATACCTAAAATGCCCTTTAACTAAAATTAAGTCAAAATTACCAAAATTATTAATTTTCTAATTTATCATTTGATTTGTAGTTGAGATTAGATCTCATAATTATCACAAAAAATTGTGTTCTCCCTTGAATGACCCCTAGATATGGATATACGTGTATATAACTATATATATAAAGGAAAGTTCGGTTGCAAATCATTTTGGCTTGTGAACTGGGGGACAAAGGAGAGCGTGACACGTGTCCCCCCATCCACATTCAACGTGAATAATGAAGGTGGACATTCGTAAATTATTCACGATGAATAATATATCATTCCTGGTCGTGCTCTCCTTTGTTCCCCGGTTCATAATGAAACTTAGATTTTCAATTGAACCCACCACTATATGTAGACACATTTTTGTTTGTGACATTTTGTAGGCGCGATGAGTTGTAAAAATTGGGAACTTTGATATGCATGAACAAATCTTAAACACATGCCTTTTATTATCAAAATTAAAATTGTATATAATAAATACCAATAATTCACACAAAACAACTTATTTCCAGCATTCTTAGATCTGAAATCATTTATAACAATATCTAAATTAATATTATGTCTTTCTCAATACATAGTATGATTAGTATTGGCAATTCATTCAATCTTTGTTGGGACATTAACGATATTAGTCCTCTAGAAGCATCTTAGAGCCGCCACAGTTTCTTTCAATGACCATTCCACCCCTTCAATGTGAAAATACTTTAGATAAGTTTTTAATAGCGTATAACTTAACTAAAATATGTTCTTTAAGACGTTTGGTTTGCAGTCTAGGTGGAACGAGACATAACAAAAATAAATAATTCCAGGTTTGGAATGCCACGGGACAAAAATGAGGTTGGACAACATGGGACACAAACTTAATTTCATGGGACTATTCTTGAGTTTTGTTTGTGGAACATGGGATAAACCATAAAATGACTATGTTACCCTCACAACCCCAACCTTTTTCTCTAACCATCGCTAAACTGGTCGTGAGTAGTTATGACCCCCTTCCCATCTCAGGCCACCAACTTCGGCTCCGACCGCCATCTCCGGCTTAGGCCACCACCTATCTCCGAGCACCCCCTCCGTCGCCCCTATGTAAATGTACAAAATCTACATCTCAGACCCTCTATTTTCTGACCAATCCCCCATTTCAACCCATATTTACATTCTCCAAAATAATCTAAATAAAACAGATGGATTTCATTAAATATAGAGATGAGTTTTTCTTAAGAAGAAAAAACGAGAAAAGAGAAGGAAGGCGAAGGTGCTAGGCATGGTGCGGATTAAGGCGTTCAAGGGATTATGGAGGTGGGTGGTGATGGAGATTATAGCGTTGAAGAGAAAATGTGCACACAAAAACGTTAAAGAAAATGGGTGTTCTCCTGGCAAAATGATATTGGAGGCGGACTTACAAGTTAGAATATGAACGGATGGGGTACTTAGGTTAATGATAACTCTCATTCCTGAGTGTTATTTATCACTATTTTCCGTGTCGTATTTCATATTTATACCCACTTTTGTTCCTTTCTATCCTCTTTTGGTCTTTAATTAAAGCAAGTTATGATAATGACATCAAAAGTAATTTTTGTGCAGAATTTGGGAAAACTGTCGGGGAGGGCAGTGAGTGCCCGCGGTGGACACCCGAAGATCCAGTGGTCACTTGCTTCACAAGGGGTTTTCTCTCTCTCACTTCCTATATAAAGAGGCCTTGGGTTCTTCATTTCACCAACACCATTCATCCATATTCTAATCCACAACATCCAACACCAAGAAAGTCACCAACAATGCTCTAGTTTTAGTTCATCTTCAAGTTACTTGTTAACTTGAAGATGGTAATTTTAGTCCTTTACTTTCTAGCATTTTACATTTCTAGTACTTTACTTTTCCTTGTAATTTATTTCAAGTACTTAATTTCCATTTCCTTAATTTTAGTTTATGCAAGTAGTTCTTAATTATTTCTTGTCTTTTATTCTTATGTCTCTTACTTTAATTATGAGTTAAGCACCTCTTGGGTGTGGGTGTGAGCTAACTTGGGACTAGTAGGCGATACTTGGGTGTTGCCATTATTGCTAGCTCTTAAGCTTGGTCACTTGAGTCGGGACATAACTCAATGCGGATAAGCCGATCACTTTGAAGTGTTAATATTAGATCTTAGACCTCGAGAGGGGCGGATCCGAAATACGGCTTAAGTGATGCAACAAGGATTTGAGAAAGTCTATGATAACCACGTAGAGATGCGGGTTTTGTATGATTTACTAAGGTTCGGGATGCCGGTCGAGTAATCACAAAGAGATTTGGGTATAAATCTCCATACCGGTGGAACTTGACGTTTAGAGTCAAACTTAGATAAATCGGCAAGATTAAGAGTTGGTAACGATGGACACTTTGCGAGCATTTTGTAGGACCGGTATTTAAAAATCCACTTTCGAGAGATCGGGCTTTTTATAGATTTTTCGTACTACAAAGCGCCCGACCATTTTGTTACTACGTTTGTCTCAAGGAACGTTTACACCCATACCCATTCTTTAATTATAAAAAGTTTATTTCGCATTTTTAGAATTAATTCACCAATCAAACAACTATTTTCCCCAACTCGAAACTTGTGCAAGAAGTTCATGAAAGTCAGTATTTCTCAGTAAGTCCAGTCTCTGTGGGTACGATACTCGGTACTTGTACCAATTTATTACTTGTAGCGATCCCAGTGTTGATATATATACTTGTGTCCACGCTGGGAAACTCAGTGTCCACGCTTTGAGTGCACGTTATTTAGCTACCAAGTTTTTGGCGCCGTTGCCGGGGACTGGCACGATTTTACATCCTGAGATACTGATTTTTGTTCGAGCCTGTGTCACTTGTTTCACTTTCAAAGCATTTATCGTGTTGTATGCCACGGCTACAACACGGTGAACTTGTCATCGACCGATCCAAAAGTTTAGTGAAGAAAAGTTCGGTTTGTAAATAAATTGTACAGTTTAATTTATGTTGTTTTTGAAAAATTTCGCAGAGTGCCCACTGTAGGTCGGGAGTGCCCACCGGGAACTTTTGACGGGAACTTTTGGCGGAAAAACGTACCAGGTAAGATTTGGAAATCTTACTTTCTGGCAACAATCATTACCCCTGGTATAAAATGAATCAATTGGCAAAATATGGTGGTTTTGAATCTTTTTAAAAGATTGTTTTTGTATTTTTAAAGTTTATTTTTGGAATTCAAATTTTTTTTAAATCCAAACCACCAGGTGGTTTTCTTTTGCCAACCGGTTTAAAAAAAATCAAAAAAAAATCAAAAAAAAAATTCAAAAAAAAAGAAAAAGAAAAAGAAAAAGTTTATTTTTGGAATTCAATTTTTTTTAAATCCAAACCACCAGGTGGTTTTTTCTTTTCCCAACCATTTTAAAAAAAAAAAATTAAAAAAAAATTCAAAAAAAAAAAATTCAAAAAAAAAAGAAAAAGTTTATTTTTGGAATTCAATTTTTTTTTAAATCCCCAAACCACCAGGTGGTTTTCTTTTGCCAACCGGTTTTTAAAAAAAAAATTCAAAAAAAAAATTTTCAAAAAAAAAATTTTCAAAAAAAAAAAAAGAAAAGAAAAGAAAAGGTTTAATTTTGGAATTCAAATTTTTTTTAAATCCAAACCACCAGGTGGTTTTCTTTTGCCAACCGGTTTTAAAAAAAATTCAAAAAAAAAAAGAAAAGAAAAAGAAAAAAGAAAAAAAAATCGCAGTATTCACTTGAGATTCGGAGTGCCCACTGGAAGTGTTGGGCGGGAAAGCGTACTCACCGATGTTCAGAACTTAGTCGGATCCTCCATTGGTTTGGAAGAACAACAACGCGAGTTCCATGAACGAGAGATTCAGATATGGACATATCAAAGGGAGTGAAACTCGGCATTCCAAAGGATCCTGCATAACATTAACCCCACGGTGACAACTTCATTGCCTCGATTCCCGGCCGATGTACTCGCTCCGTTTCCTCGGTGAATCTTTTGATGTTATTATCATGCTCTTGTCTTGATTATCTCTTGTGTTATCTCTTTTGGGTACTTTTGAGCTGTCAAACTTTTGGTAGCGCCATTTTTGTGTCTTGCTTAAACGTTATGGCGTTTGTTTTAATTTATGGATGTTGATCAATCATTGTTGTCTCTAGCATGTTCTTTTTCAGGTGCATTTCTACATTCATGACTGTTGTTTCTGATGCGATTAAAATGATATAGGCCATCCCTTCATTCCAAGCCCATACAGTTACCCTTTGATGCCTCGCCAAGCCATATATATATCTATAACTTTTGAAAATCGATGGGGACATCGAAGATCTCAAGTTTGAGGAGGGGGGTTCGTAATGATCATTCGTTATTGCTTGATCATTTAAAAAAAATTATAAAGGGTGGGGGGATGAAATATGTCTTCGAAAAATTGGGAGACACGTACAAACCCAAAGGCATAGAACATTTGATAAAATCAAAAGTCTTGGGAAATGCGAATTAAAAAAAAATACTCAAAAGTGAAAAATAAAGAGAGACGTAAAATCCTTTTGTAGTATCACTCAAGTTTGAGGAAGTTAGTAAAATTTTGTACCCATCAAACACTAACCCTCAAGTCCTACTGATTAATTTCATCAGAACCAAGGTCAAGAATGGAAGAATGTACATCGCTCCCGCTAGAGAAAGATCAACAGTCCCTCCGTGTGGTAAATATTTTTTTATTATTTTTCGTTCTTCCCTTTTCCGTAAAATCTCTTTTCATAGTTTTTGGTTACTTGAGGACAAGTAACAGTTCAAGTTTGAGGATGTGATAACTCTTATTCCTGAGTGTTATTTATCACTCTTTTCCGTGTCTTATTTCCTATTTATACCCACTTTTGTTCCTTTCTATCCTCTTTTGGTCTTTAATTAAAGCAAGTTATGATAATGACATCAAAAGTAATTTTTGTGCAGAATTTGGGAAAACTGTCGGGGAGGGCAGTGAGTGCCCGCGGTGGACACCCGAAGATCCAGTGGTCACTTGCTTCACAAGAGGTTTTCTCTCTCTCACTTCCTATATAAAGAGGCCTTGGGCTCTTCATTTCACCAACACCATTCATCCATATTCTAATCCACAACATCCAACACCAAGAAAGTCACCAACAATGCTCTAGTTTTAGTTCATCTTCAAGTTACTTGTTAACTTGAAGATGGTAATTTTAGTCCTTTACTTTCTAGCATTTTACATTTTTAGTACTTTACTTTTCCTTGTAATTTATTTCAAGTACTTAATTTCCATTTCCTTAATTTTAGTTTATGCAAGTAGTTCTTAATTATTTCTTGTCTTTTATTCTTATGTCTCTTACTTTAATTATGAGTTAAGCACCTCTTGGGTGTGGGTGTGGGTGTGAGCTAACTTGGGACTAGTAGGCGACACTTGGGTGTTGCCATTATTGCTAGCTCTTAAGCTTGGTCACTTGAGTCGGGACATAACTCAATGCGGATAAGCCGATCACTTTGAAGTGTTAATATTAGATCTTAGACCTCGAGAGGGGCGGATCCGAAATACGACTTAAGTGATGCAACAAGGATTTGAGAAAGTCTTTGATAACCACGTAGAGATGCGGGTTTTGTATGATTTACTAAGGTTCGGGATGCCGGTCGAGTAATCACAAAGAGATTTGGGTATAAATCTCCATACCGGTGGAACTTGACGTTTAGAGTCAAACTTAGATAAATCGGCAAGATTAAGAGTTGGTAACGATGGACACTTTGCGAGCATTTTGTAGGACCGGTATTTAAAAATCCACTTTCGAGAGATCGGGCTTTTTATAGATTTTTCGTACTACAAAGCGCCCGACCATTTTGTTACTACGTTTGTCTCAGGGAACGTTTACACCCATACCCATTCTTTAATTATAAAAAGTTTATTTCGCATTTTTAGAATTAATTCACCAATCAAACAACTATTTTCCCCAACTCGAAACTTGTGCAAGAAGTTCATGAAAGTCAGTATTTCTCAGTAAGTCCAGTCTCTGTGGGTACGATACTCGGTACTTGTACCATTTTATTACTTGTAACGATCCCAGTGTTGATATATATACTTGTGTCCACGCTGGGAAACTCAGTATCCACGCTTTGAGTGCACGTTATTTTGCTACCAGTTAACAATGTAAAATTATATATATAATATATTTTTTTAGTCTTTAAAAATGAAGGAAATTGATGAAAACCCAAAAATATAAATATATAATATAATTGAATATATGTTAGCAAAAATATTGAATATAAATTTTTAATTTTGTATAACAATTATATAATAAATAACCTTAAACCATATTTTAAGGGTATTCCGGTTATTTAAAAAGTTTAGTCCAATCCTATTCTAATCCTACAAAATGTAGAACACCTCTCTAGTCATGTCCAATTCATTCTCATCCAATCTGCACACAAAACGGTACCTAAAAACAGGGACGGTGTGTTAAATACGGTGACATGTGTCACTGTATTATTTCTCCGACGAAGGGTAAAAAAAATTAGGTTCGTGAAAGGTGCAACCGTATCGTTTTGGAAGGTGCTATCGTATTATTTTAGAAACTTCAAGAAGGTGCAACCGTACCTCATAATCAACCAAAAAAAACTATTGAAATCAACTGAAAAAACCTAAAAAACTGAAAAAATATCTCGAAATCGATAAAAAAAACTTAAAAATCCCTCGAAATCAAGCAAACAACTTAAAAAATCCCTCAAAATTGTGGAATTAGGCTAAAACGCACCGGACAATATTGAATGTCGGTAAAAAGATGAAAACACGTCGATAAAAACAGTACTTTTTGTAATTATTTTTTGTCTGTATTACATGGTGTCACCGCATGAAAAATTTTCTGGGTCCATCTCTACCTAAAAATAAACCTTCCTTCAGTAATGCTTTTCACTTATGTCGTCTAGCTTTTCCTTAAAAAGTATATTTAATAAAAGTTTCAAATATCTCTTAAATGAGTTTTCCTCTCCAAAAACCATTTTTCTACTATTAAATATCTAGTTTATTATCAACAAATATTATATTATCTATACTACCTTATAAAGCAGATTTCAAAATCTCTTAAAAATACATTTTAAGCACAATGTACAACTGTTTTAAGCACAATCTCTTAAAATCTCTTAATTACAAGTTTGTTATGCATAATGTACAACTCGCGGGTGGATAAAATCTCTTACAGCCTACAACCTCATCAGTACAACTCAACGCGCTTCATCTAAGAGACCTTTCAGACTCTTCTCTTCTTCCAAGATGACGCTTTGAAACGATTCAAAGTGAGCTCAAATATGCAGATCTTCGACGATTCAGACTATTCTGTCATTGCTCTCGCTACTCTGGTCGAACAAGCATCAGGTACACCATTTAGGGTTTGCTCTAAATCGATTTCGAGTTTGATTTTTGTTCTCTCATTCGATTTTGATTTGTGCTTGGTTATTGTATTGAAATCGGTATTGAAATTGAAATCAATTTTGATATTTGCATACCAAATCGATTTTGATTTTTGCTCCTCTCAAACCACTTTGATTTCTGATTTTCATTTTTGTTTGCTCTAAAACTAACACCGAAGGATTCTTTTCTTTTTTCATCTTAACATGTTTAATCGGTATTGCAAGCAGTATTGAAATCGAAATCGATTTTATTTTTGCATACCAAATCGATTTTGATTTTGCTCCTCTCAAACCCATTTGATTTTTAATCTGTATATTTTAAGACTCATCTTGACATGTTTAATCAGTAAAATTTGATGTTGTGTACACTCTGCCAAGGTGGCTTGATTTTGTTTGGCTCCTCTTAACATGTTTCATTGGTGCTATGATCATTAAACTGTATGTGCAATCCTAGAGTTCATATTATTTCATGCATCGACCAATGGATACTGATTAATGATTGATTCAGTTGGTGAGCTTTACTTTCAGGGCTGATTCATGGCTTCACTCACCATCCTACTTCAACAACCTTTATTTTTAGGCAATTACCATAAAGGCATAAACTGCTTTAAGAAATAAAATGATGCTCATTTATATTCCCAATGTGATGCAGTGTTATGGTGCATGGTATGGCTCAATCCCTGGTTTGAAGGTGCTTGTACCTTGCTCCTCTGAAGATGCTCGTGGATTTTTAAAAGCTGCAATTAGAGACCCTGATCTTGGTATTTTTTTCTGCTTGATGATGGCACTGATCGTATTGACTGCAACAGATAGTATTAGAGTTTTCTTGTGTTTATATTTTCTCCATATTCTATGGTTTAACAACATACATTTGTACGCTTGTGATTTTTTAGGGTACATCTGTACATGAACCGGTAGATGAAAGCAATGGTGTGAATTCCCAATTTTTTCTTGGTTCGCAGATGAACTTTTGAGTTGTGGATTTGTAGTTTGATTGAATTTTGACATTGATTTTTTGATCCTCTCTTTTGTTCCTAAAAATAAAAATTAGGGATGGAATGTATGTTCGAGTTCATGGCCAACTGAAAGGCTTTCAAGGGAAAAGGCAGTTAGTGGTTTTTGCTTATCAACTATCAAGTTTGATTTCCATTGCATTTTCTTATCAATAGATCTTCCATTTCGATTTACTTTTATTTTTATGGTATTTGTTGAGTGTCCCTTTAATATCTAATTTAGTTCATGTTGTACTAATGGTAGTTGAAAATCGAAACCATGCTAGCTCTATGGCCAAGTTATGTTCTTCTTCTCATGGCTTGATTAGATAACAATAGTTTAGTAGAAACAAAGTATCATCTATGGGGTTTTGGAGCTTCCTTTAATATCTATATCTACTGTAAAGCAACTTTATGATGTTCTCAACATCCCTTAACTTGGTGTTTTTCTCTTCATTTTCTTTTTTCTGAAATTGCTTTTATCCTCAGTTACATGCAAATGGCTCTTTTATGAGATTGAGTGATAGTGAAGTTGTAACTCATCATAAGTTTTTGGGTCATTCACTAGATTAACAGGTTCATAGGGCCCTTTATATTCTCATTCTATGCCTTTATTTTTGTCCTCTTTCTGTATATATAAACTTCTTTAACGGTCCCCATTAGTTTGTTTACTCCTAAGAACAATATGCCCCCTGGTCTTTTATCTGCTTTTTATTCTTTGTTGTAGTGTCTAAAGTGGGTTTCTGGTTTATTCTGCCTTCTTGTTTATTGGTCAAAGAGTTCTCCTATCACTGTAAGTTTTACCTGATCTTGAAAAGTTTAGATCATTTTAAGAAGATGATGAGAGATTTAGAGTTCCCGAATTTGTTTTGATTTATTGTTTTAGATCCAGTAGGTAATCATATATGTGACCTGTTGGTTAATGGTTAAGATCGATATGTTGAAGTCCTATAATTATGGTATCTGGTATGTGTATATTTTTCTTGTAAAGTCAAATTGTTCAATTGTAGCCAAATTTTTGGTGCTTTTGGGATGAAATTTACTTTGTTTGTTGCATTGCCTGTACATAATATTTTACTGGGGTACACTTTTTTGTTTCCTTGACATGATTGTTGCATCTTGAAATTTGTATCTCATAATGCGTATCTTGCTTTGGGTGTGCTTAATAGAAGCTTAAAAATATTAGTAGTATACTGTTCGGATTGCTTATAAGATTATTTCTTCACAAGATTGTTTGAAAAGAGCACCTTTGTATAAATCTGATGTTGCCTGGATGGTCATTTTCATTTGATTTAAGAATCTGTAAATATGTTTTCTGTATGCGGTGCCTCTTTAGGCTTCTATATGGTGATCTATTTATTCCAGCAATAATAATAACACTAACATTTGCTGAACTGGGTTCAATTCTAACATGCAATGGTCCATGGAGCTAATTTAATGTTTCTGTTGGTAGAGAGCAACCCTTGGTCGTATCATTAATGTTATTGGAGAGCCTATTGATGAGAGAGGCGATATTAGTAAGTGTTCTGTTCTCCATCAAGTAGCATGTCTTTCATATATTGTTGGAATCATCATCTTACTTTTTATTGATTCTTTTGAACAGAAACCGATCATTATTTGCCAATCCATAGAGAAGCCCCAGCTTTTGTTGAGCAAGCAACTGAGCAGCAGATCCTTGTTTTGTTACTGGAATCAAGGTAATTCATCAAGGGTAATGTTTTTTTTTAATTTATTGTCCCCTCCATGTAAGATGTGGATCTGTGTCATGCTTTGGTCCGATGTCTTTGGGCGGTGGGGGGCGGTGGGTTGATCGAGAAAATAACAAGTCCATTGAATGTTCTTTAGTCAAAATTTTGAAAGAATGGCATGCATTCTAATTGTCTTTTTTGTTGTTGTAGGTTGTCGATCTCCTTCCTCCATATCAAAGGGGAGGAAAGATTGGTTTATTTGGTGGTGCCGGTGTAAGGAAAAACTGTGCTTATTATGGAACGTATCAACAATGTTGCAAGGCCCATGGTTGGTTGATGCTGTCATAAATTTCATCACTTCTATTTTATGTCCATAGCTGCTACTTCTTGACTTCAGTAATAGGACTAACAACACTTCAAATGTAGCTTTTCCTTTATTTCTAATGCGTATGGATGAGCATGTTCAAGTTTTGATGCTTACATTTACATTATATATCAAAGACACGAGAAAAAAGAAAAAAAAGTAATTAATTTGCATGAATATGATAAAATCAAACATTACATTAAATATTGAAATGGAGGCTTATTTCATTCTTCGGTTCTGTAAGACCATCTTTTCTCAATAACCTCTTCAATCAACAAGTTCTACAACAACGTGTGGATCATATTGAATTTATTTAACACAAAACCAAACAAAGATCTCTAGACTCTAATTTGTAAAATCATCTTGAACATAGATACAAATGTAGTGGACGTTATAACATCTTAAAAGAATTTGGGATTTCAAAATTGAAAAATCTCGATTAAACTTTTATGTCCCGTCGTATTGCGCGGGTACACAACTAGTATTGATAAATGTGTCACTTTCAATTTATTATTTTATAAAAGTGAGCCCGAAAGTCGTCCAAAATCTATTTAATTATTTATTATATGAAATATATAATCGTGTTTAATATATTAATTATTTCTAAGTTAAAGAAATATCTGACCCTATCCTTGTTAATAAATTATTCAATTGAATCCGTCACCCAACTACTCTCGCTTGCTTATTTTGTCTCATTATAATTAAAACAATTTGTTCCAAAATTGTCCTCTATTTAATTTAATTTAATTTTTCTTTTTTTTTCATCAATTTGACTGTTTAACCATAACCATTGATATATGAATGTCTCGGATTGAAATATTAGTACTACCAACCAATTATATTGGTACCAACTAAATTAGGTTTCAATTAAATTGGTACGATAAATTATGTCTATCTAAACATACACTTAAAAAATAAGGTAGCTTATGTTTGCTAAATAACACCTTAATTATGTAAAATGAAGGAATAAGATTAGTGAGGAGAACCCTACCATTCATACAAATTTTGCAAACAAAATTAGACCAATTAAAATGCGCCATATTTATTGTCTTTTTCTCATTTTAATCTATTTATAGTTGTTATCTATTTATTAAACCACTTGATTTTTGGTGATATTCATTACGGTTTTGGTAACTTTTTACAATGTGATTTAGTTTTTTTTTTTAAATTTAAATTTCGGCCAAGCTTGAAGATTTGAAGACACGAAACACAAAGCATGAAATATAAAATATGAAACATGAAATACGAATCATGAAACACGAAAACATGAAACACAAAAATATGAAATATAAAACCAAAACAAATATAGAAAAATATGAATAAAAAATATTTAAATTATTACCAAAAATATCGATCACATACCACTAATTATTGTCGAAAAAAATTAAAGCGAAAATAAAAATAAAATTTTAAAAATCTTTTTTAACCATTTTACTCTTTTCAATTCTAAGGGGGCGTTTGGTTCGCAGATTCTGATAGAATCTGATGGAATTGGAATGTCCAATTCCTTTGACCAAATTCAATTCACTTGTTTGGTTCATTCTTTTCTATGGAAGGAATGTGTGAATTCCACCAAATTCCACCAAATTCCACAAATGAAGGATTTGAACATTCCATCCTAAAACCCAAGGATTTCAATGGAATGTAATCTTATATTTTGATAATTCCAAATTTCCCTTTACTCCAAACTAAACCCTACTAATATTGATTATCAACAAACAACAACTATCTCTCTCATCTCTATCTCCCTCTCTCTCTCTCCTCTCTCCTCTCTCTGCTCTTGCTATCTCTCTCTCCTCTCTCTTTATCTCTCCTCTCTCTCTTCCCTCTCTCTCCTCTCTTTATCTCTCTCTCCCTCTCTCCTCTCTCTCCTCTCCCTCTCCCTCTCCCTCTCTCTCCTCTCTCTCTCCTCCACTCTCTCCTCTCTCTCTCTCCTCCACTCTATCCTCTCTCTCTCCTCTCTCTCCCTTTCTCCTCCATTCTCTCCTCTCTCTCTCTCTCCTCTCTCTCTCTCTCTTCCCTCTCTCTCCTCTCTATCTCTCTCTCTCCTCTCTCTCTCCTCCACTCTCTCCTCTCTTTATCTCTCTCTCTTATATCTCTCCTCTCTCTCTCCTCTCTCTCTCCTCCCTCTCTTCTCCCTCTCTCTCTCCTCTTTCTCTCTTCCCTCTCTCTTTATCTCTCCTCTTTCTCTTCCCTCTCTTTCTCTTCCCTCTCTCTTTATCTCTCCTCTCTCTCTCTTCTCTCTTTCTCTTCCCTCTCTCTCTCCTCCACTCTATCCTCACTCTCTCTCTCCTCCACTCTCTCCTCTATCTCTCCTCTCTCTCCCTCTCTCCCTCTCTCTCCTCTCCTCTCTTTCCTCTCTCCCTCTCTCTCCTCACTCTCTCGGCATCATTCATGTGCTAAAATAATAAAAATATTTTTTGTTAAAAATTAAACTATTTAATGACTATTTTATTAAAGTATTTTTTGTTTAAAACATTAAAATAATCAAAAAGGGTATTTTGGTCATTTACCAAAATTTCATTCCAATTACGAAGCTACAATCTGTGAACCAAACAGAAAAATTCCAATTCATTTAACATATTTCATTCCAATTCTGTCAACCAAACAGGTGGTCAAACCTGACAACATTCCATTCCAATTCCATCAAAGTCAAATTCCTTTCACAGATTTTAATTTATCCAAAAACATTCTGCGAACCAAACGCCCCCTAAGTTAAGTATGATCTATTAATGTTTTTTTTTTTTTTAACATAAATAGTCCAAGATTAATGAAATCAATGATCAATTGATCACAGATAATGCAAAATTTGTAGTAATGGTGTGGTTTCAAAACCTCAAAGATCAATTATATATAATTTAGTTAAATATTAATATTATGGATCTTGCTTTTGATTAGAAGAAGGAAGTACTACCTTTGTTTCAAAATAAGTATGTACATTCTATTTTAATCCGGCTTACAATAAGTGTTAACTTTCAAAATTAAATATCTATTTTTTTATTTTATCCTTAATTATGAAGTGGAGAAAATTTCTTTCTCTACAACTAAGGATAAAATTGTTTTTTGTAAACTAAAAAGTGTAATAATTACATATTTCTGAAGTTTGTATGTTTTTTCCAGTTCCACCGTGAACATTTATTTTGGGAGAGACTATTTATATCATATTTTTAAACTAATTGAACAATTTCTTCAAAAATTTTGGTTTTAAAATAAACCGTCTCTCTCATATGTAATCATTTTGAAGATATCTTTAAATTTTGAGATTTTCATCATATGTCTCATACTTTCTATAGTTTGGAGAAGGTTTTAGGGAATCTGTTGGAACAAAAAAACCTCAAAATCTTCATTTTAGAGAAGTTGTTGACGATGCTCTTATGAATCTCATTAAGCTCATTAAACTGCTAACAAACAGGCTCTTAGACATTTTTGGCTGTAAATCAAACACTTGTATATATGTAACTACAGGACCTAGTAGTCGGTGGAACCGAGACAGCTGCATCAACCCTAGAATGGGCTATGTCCGAGCTCATTAAACAACCTCATCTAATCAAGAAAGCAACAGAAGAGCTCAATATGGCGATTGGCAAAGAACGATGGATGGAAGAGGACGATTTCCCGAACCTCCCATTCATAGATTCAATTCTAAAAGAAACCATGAGGGTGCACCCCATGGCCGTTTTACTAGTACCACATTTAGCCCTTCAAGACTGCAAAGTGGCCATGAGCAATTTTAGTGTTTTTAGTGGTGGGTTGGAGATGGTCTAAAATGTTTGACGGACTTATTTTGCCACATCTATAATTGAGTACACATAGATCCATGAGCAAATATCAATTATCTAGGTACTTCATATATATATATATATATATAGACTTAAGTTCGCGTGAGACCAAACAGTTTCCGTGAGACCAAACTTTAAAATATGAAACTTCACACCAAAAAACTGTGAAGGTAAAAAAAATCGAACTTTTCATAGGGAAAACACCGTAAATGTTACGTTCACAGTGTTTTTCGCTGTGAATGTTCGTTTTTTTTTACCTTCACAGCGTCTTCACTGTGAAGGTTCGGATATACCTTCACAATCTTTTATCTGTGAAAGTTTGATTTTTTTTAACTTGGTTTAGGTTTTTTTACCTTCATAATTATGAAGGTTCGAATGTTTTTACCTTCATGGTGTTTCGGTGTGAAGTTTCATGTTTTAAGGCTTTGTCTCATGCGGTCTCACGGAAACAGATTGGTCTCACGTGAACCTGACCCTATATATATATATATATATAATTCGGTAACAAGAAGCATATAGATACATGACACATAATAGCCGACTTTTTTCGACAAGTCTTTCAGACCATTTTAAGCCATAAACAAATTATTAACAACCCGTTAATCAGTAGTTATACATATGATCGGGCAACCGAGGCTCTACTACACCGACGAACCGGAACTTCCGTTGCGTAGACAATCCGTACAACTCTTCCATATTTATATCTGTAGTTTCGGACAATTTCCAATTAAACCCGTGCAATATGTTTGCCAATAACGACCTCATCATCTTTAATCCAAGACTATAACCCGGGCACATCCTACGCCCAGGGCCCAAATGGCAACAACTCGAAATGCTGCCCTTTTATGTCTATATCCCTACCCAAAAACCTCTCGGGTCGGAAACTCTCCGGGTCGACCCAAACATCCGGGTCACGCCCGATACTCCACGAGTTGATGAAAACCGTCGTGCCTTTCTCGATATCGTATCCGGCCACTTGGCAATCCTCAAGGGCTAAATGCGGCGCGAGTAAAACCGCGACAGGGTGCAACCTCATGGTCTCTTTTAGAATCGAATCTACGAAAGGGAGGTTCGGGAAATCGACCTCTTCGACCCATCGTTCTTTGCCGATCACTCTATCGAGCTCTTCTGTCGCCTTCTTTACGAGATCGGGTTGTTTAATAAGCTCCGACATCGCCCATTCGACCGTGGTCGCAGCCGTACCGGTCCCACCGGCTATCAAATCCTGTATAAACCCTTTAACACCATCAGAATCTAGCTTCACCTCAAGATTAGAATCATCAGCCAATTGCAACAACAAATCAACCATATCTTTTGCCACAAAACCCTCCCCATTTGCTTTCATTCTTCCCCTATGTTCCTCCAAAACATGATCATGAAACCTATTGAATTTCTTGCACAAATCCTTCATTCTCTTCACATAACCCTGCAAATCCATAAACCCTAACCATGGCATCCAATCACCCACATTCAAAACCCCATTCAACAAAAACAACTCATCCAACATCTCTTGAAATTCTTCGAGCGTCACGATCTCGTCCTCGTCCTTCGATTCGCTAAAATACTTACGACCCAACACGATCCGGCTCATCACACTTAGATTCATGCGCGAAACATGGTCTTTTAACACGATCGCGTCCCCGGAAACCGCGCGTAAACGCGCAAGGAAAACCCGCATTTCGTGAACCCGAATGTGTTCGGAGGAACCGAGTCTTTTCGAGCTAAAAAGCTCGTTAAGATAGATTTTTCGACCTTGGGTCCAGTAGTCCCCATATGGAGCCCAAGTGATGTTGTGATTGTTATAGGTGGTGTATTTCCCGGCCGCCGTAAGTGGCCGGGAAGCGAAAACACGATCGTGGGTTCGCAAGAATTGTCGAGCCATGTCCGGTGATGATGCTACGACCACCGGACATGAACCGAACTTGAGGTGCATTAGTTTGCCGTAGGTTTGGGACAGTTTGTGGAGAGATTGGTGAGGGAGAGGGCCGATGAGGTTGAGGTTTCCGATGAGCGGCCATGGCCGGGGACCTGGTGGAAGGTTTTTCAGGCCATGGCGGAAGTTTAGTAATGTAAATATGAGTAGGGTTATTGTGGTGGCCAAAAGAAGCCATGAAAGAGACTCCATTGTTACCTGAAGTGAAAGGGTTTTTTCTTTTCCAAATTGAAGGTTTGAGGCTGTGGGTTTGGGTGAAGTGTAGGGACTATTTATAAGGATAAAAACTGTTTGTTCCAAACCCAGGTAATTTGACACATTTAGGCCAGACTTCATCTATTGAGTTGTAATTGGGTTAGTATAATTTGAATCTTAAGCAGAGGGTGTTTGGGATTGTTTATTTAAAACAACTTATGTTTTTTTTTTTCAAAAGTGTTTATTAACTTATGTGGTGACTAAAAAAAGTTTTATAAAAAGTGTTTGGTTTAACTTATTGTGGTACAAAAAAGTAATAAGCTAATAAGTTGTTATTTAAGATTGTTTGAGATTGCTTATACATGTAAAATAACCAAAAAAGTCATAAGTTTTTTCAAATAAGTTGATAAGTCAGAATGATTTAACTTATCAAAAACTTCTTATTAGCGGTGTGGAAAAACTATAATCATTTTTTCACCAACCCAAACATTAAAAATAGCTTATTAGATGTGAGTAAAAGTTATAAGTCAATGAGAAGTTTAAATAAGCAATTTCAAACACCCCCTTAAACCGATGAACCCGATTCCTTCTTATACTATTGATTTAATATGATTGTTTAGTCCTTGATTAATATATTTACATTAGACTAACCCATAATTAGTTATATTCAAAATTATACTACAATTTCAACCGTAATTTAATTTCTTATTTCCATAAACTTTTTTTTTGAGTTTTTATTTTTTATTTTTTTTGCACATCAACATAACCAATATATTACCACCCAAAAAACCAAAGTACAAAACCAAGCACACCATACAAAAAGAGCACCACCAAACAGAAACAAAAAGAACAATAACACGAGACCAAACAACAGTTTGCGAGTTTGTTAGTTTTTTTTTGTATGTTTTTATTTTTATTTTGTTTAAACATAAACGTTTAGCTAGATTGTAAAAAGATATATCAAAATGTTAACTCAGATCAATCCGACCAACCCAACCCAACCCAACCCAAACGGTTTGAGTTGGATTGGTTATAGATAATTTTGCTTGCTTGGTTTGAGATTTTTCAAACATTGGGTTGGGTTGTTATATATAGCCAACTTTGAGCAGCCTCATCCCACGATATCAATAAAATTAAGAAATATCATATCTTTATATATTTTAAATTTATTTAATTTAAGTTTATGTTGAATAACGTGTACACAATGTAAGTGATGGAGAAAAATAGAATGTAACGATTTGAGATAGGAGATTTTTATTCCTCTTTATACTGCATTTTAGTTAACTTGGTAAGAGTATTAGACTAGTATAATAAATGTTGTTAGTAATTATTCTTTATTCTTTAAGGGGTGTATTTGTAACTTGTTCCCCTTTATATTGTTCTGTTTTCGTATCCTTTGGTAATATGAAGATATTATTTTCTCTAATGGTATCAAGAGCCTTGAACCCTTCCCTTCCCTTCCTCTCCCTCCCCTCTCGTCTTCTCTTGATCATTGCCACCACCATGGCCGCCTCCTCCTCCTCCCAAGACGCAACTCTTCCCATGAACACCATCCTTCATCTTATCACCATTCGCCTCTCCTCCACAAATTACCTGCTGTGGAGGAACCAAATGATACCACTTCTTACTTATCAACTTCTTCTTGACCACGTTGATGGCTCCTCTCAAGCCTCGTCATCCCAACTTCTGGTTGATGACAAGCCGACTGAAAATCCGGCTCATGCGGTGTGGCTCGCTGCTGATCAACGTGCTGTCATCCTTCTTCAAGCTTCTCTCACCGAGGAAGCCTTCTCGGAGATTGTGGGTCTCTCCACCGCTCGTGATATTTGGATGGCCCTTGAAGCCGCCTATGGAAATTCCTCTATGGAGCGTGTTCAGAATCTTCGTGACCAACTTCGTCTTCTCTCTAAAGGTACCTCAAGTGTCTCAGAGTTTGGTCGTAAATTTAAGGCTATTTGTGACCAACTTGCGGCCATCGGTCACGCGGTTGTTGAGTCAGACAAAACTCACCGGTTCCTTTGTGGTCTTAGTGGTTCTTTTGAAACTTTTTCAATGGCCATTCGTGCCTCCCGTACCCCACACGCCTTCCGTGATTTACTTGCACAAGCCGAGGGGCATGAATTATTTCTCCGCTCGATCCATGGAACAACCACTACCACCGTGGCTTTCTCGGCTGAAAACACCTCGACACAACCATCTTTCGGTGGTCGTGGTCGCGGTGGTGGTGGTCGGAGTTTTCGGGGTGGTCGTGGTCATCGCCCTCCCCATTTCCAACTGTGTCGCCAAAATGGCCATTATGCGATTGCGTGTCCTCAACTTACCACTTTTACTTCACCATCCCTCCCAAAGGAAACTGATCTTGCCAAGGCTTTTCTTGCAAAATGTCACGTGAATACTTCTGGTCCGGATTGGTATGTTGATTCCGGTGCCTCCGATCACATGGCCTCTTCCGCGAGTTCGGTTTCTCAACCTGAGCCATTTGGAGGTGATGGCTCGGTTCAATTTGGTAATGGTCATACTCTCCCTATTTCTTTTATTGGGACTTCCACACTTGCAAATGGTATCTGCCTGCGTGATGTTCTGGTGGTCCCGCACCTTACCAAAAATTTGTTGTCCATTAGTAAACTAACATCTGATAATGATGTGGATGTGTTATTCTCCAAATCTTCTTTTTCTATTCAGGACCGACTAACGAAGCAAGTTCTAGCTCAAGGAAAATGTGATCGTGGACTTTATGTGATATCCTCCTCACCGAAGGCTTATGCGTGTTTTGCTAGGACCAAATCCAAGGCCTCGTTTGAACTTTGGCACTCTAGATTGGGGCATGTGTCTTTTGACACTATTTCTGTTTTGAATAAATTTGGACATTTGTTGGTTTCTTCTATTTTACCAAAACCGGTTACTTGCTCACCTTGTCAACTTTCTAAATCACACCGGTTGCCATTTGATGATAATAACAAACGTGCCTTACATGTTTTGGATTTGGTCCATTGTGACCTTTGGGGCCCGTCACCAGTTTCCTCGGTTGACTCATATCGATATTATGTGACATTTGTGGATGATTTTTCTCGATTCACATGGCTATACCCGCTCAAGTCCAAGTCGGATTTCCATGTTATTTTTTCCATGTTTATTACATTTGTGCAGACTCAATTTTCCTCCAACATTAAGGTTTTTCAAAGTGATGGGGGTACGGAATTTTTAAATCACAATGTTAAGACATTATTAATCAAGCATGGCATTTTTCATCAAATTTCTTGTCCATATACCCCGCAACAAAATGGGCGGGTTGAACGCAAACATCAACACATTGTTGAAACCGGGCTTGCCATGATGTTTCATGGACATATTCCTGCCTCTTATTGGGTTCATGCTTTTAGCTCCGCGGTTCACATCATTAATCGCCTTCCCACAAAGATTCTCTCCATGAAGTCCCCATTTGAAGTTCTGTTTGCACGGGTGCCGTCCTATGAAAATTTTCGACCCTTTGGGTGTCGGGTATACCCATATTTACGTGATTACTCAAAACATAAGTTATCTCCTAGGAGCATTCCGTGTGTTTTTATCGGGTACAACTCCCAATACAAAGGCTATCAATGCCTTGATCCGGTGTAGTCTCGAATTTTTATCACTCGTCATGCCCGGTTTGATGAGTCGTGTTTTCCATTTAGTGCTTCTACCATGGATGCACCCCACACCACCTTACCTTTGCACTCCTTTTTGGCAGACATTCCCCTACCACCGGTCGCTTCCCCGGCACCCGTTCCTCCATCACCGCCACCGCCACCGTCTGCCTGTGGTTTTTGCGATGATTCCACCATCCCACCTGTTAATCTGGTTTCTATGTCGCATACGGATTCCCCGGTTGATGAACCCGATGCCACGCCACCACCGGATCTGACACCATCTCAAACCCATGAACCCAATGCCACGCCACCACCGGATCCGACACCATCTCAAACCCATGAACCCGATGCCACGCCACCACGGGATCCGACACCATCTCAAAACCGGCACCCCATGGTCACTCGGGCTAAGGCAGGCATATTTAAACCACGCTATCGGGCTGATTTATCTCATTTTCAGGACCATAGTTTTTTTTCGGCGCTATTTGCTACTCGGGATCCTACCTCCTACGTCGATGCTATGCGTGATTCCAAATGGTGTGATGCCATGCGCTCCGAAATGCATGCTCTCCATCATAACCGCACTTGGGCGTTGGTTCCTCGTCCTCCCGATACAAACGTGGTGGGGTGCAAATGGTTGTTTCGCACCAAATATCGGACTGATGGTTCGGTTGAACGGCATAAGGCTCGCCTCGTTGCCCAAGGTTTTAGTCAAGTTCCAGGCCTTGATTTCTCTCACACTTTTAGCCCCGTTGTCAAGGCGGCCACGATTCGGGTGGTTCTCACACTTGCGGTTATTAATGGGTGGCATTTACATCAACTTGATGTGAATAATGCCTTTCTTCATGGCACGTTGAGTGACACCGTCTACATGCAGCAGCCGCCTGGCTTCTTGGATTCCCGGTACCCGGATCATGTTTGTAAACTTCGCAAAGCTATCTATGGCTTGAAGCAAGCCCCTAGGGCCTGGTTCCATCGTCTCAGTGCCTTTTTAGTCTCCAGTGGTTTCTCATGCAGTCGGGCTGATCCATCACTGTTTGTTTTTAAACGTGATGCGTGCATCCTTTACTTATTGGTTTATGTGGATGACTTGATCATCACGGGCTCTGATGAATCTATCATTCGTTCCATTATTGCTAAACTCCATGATGAGTTTAAAATAAAAGATCTTGGCCGTTTGAGTTATTTTATTGGGCTTGAGGCGACACATCTGACCTCCGGTCTGTTTATTAGTCAGGCTAAGTACGCTCATGACATCATCTTACGTGCGGATCTCATTAAGGCTAAGCCAGCCGCCACCCCCATTTCCGCTAATGTTTCACTTGTTAGTAGTGGTACTCCTTACGAGGATCCCACTCGTTATCGCTCGCTAGTGGGTGCTCTTCAGTACTTAACCATCACCCGACCAGATATCGCTTATGTTGTGAACCAAGTTAGTCAGTTTTTATCGTCCCCAACTGTCGTGCATTTTCAGGCTGTGAAGCGCCTTATTCGATATGTCAAGGGTACCATCTCCTTTGGTCTCACGTTTTCCAGGCCCAAAACCACCACCATTGTTGGGTATTCTGATGTTGATTGGGCTCGGTGTCTTGACACACGCCGCTCCACCTATGGATACTCGATATTCCTGGGGGGTAATCTTGTATCTTGGAGCGCCAAGAAGCAACTAGTTGTGAATCTGAATATCGAGCCATGGCTAACACGACCGCTGAGATTATCTGGATTACACATCTCTTACGAGAGCTTCATGCCTTACCACCCGGTCGACCAACTCTCCTTTGTGACAATCAAAGTGCTCTTTTTTCTCACACAGAATCCTGTATCTCACAAGCGAGTCAAGCACATTGATCTTGATTATCACTTCGTTCGTGAGCTTGTCGCGTCTGGCAAACTTCTCACCATGTTCGTTCCATCCAAGCTTCAAGTTGCGGATCTCTTCACTAAGAGCCTTCCTTGCCAACAATTTGAGCATTTTCGGTGCATGTTGCGCCTTGGACCGCCACTGTTTCGCTTGAGGGGGGATATTAGACTAATATAATAAATGTTGTTAGTAATTATTCTTTATTCTTTAAGGGGTGTATTTGTAACTTGTTCTCCTTTATATTGTTCTGTTTTTGTATCCTTTGGTAATATGAAGAGATTATTTTCTCTAAAAGAGAAATTCAAATAATTTATTTGTTTTATCATTTAAAATATTAAATATTTTTATTATTAATAAATAATATTATAATTTCTTAACGAAACAGTGCTCACCATTGATCATTTGGATTATAGTGTCTAGGAAATCGTCCGATTACAGTGGACCGACAAAAATAGACTATTTGATTGTAATTGAATTATATTGGATTTGACAATTTTAATTTTTATATTTAAATTAAAGTGGTTGATAGGGATGCACAAAAATCCGGACAAGTCAATCGGTTCGAGCAACCCAATACTTAGGGGTTGTTTGTTATTTTAAAAATATCTTTTAATGACTCTTAAATTTGAATCGTTTAGACCTTTTGACATTCAGACTGTTTGTTTTTTTTCAATTTTCAGAACATCTTAATGGTCTCTTAAATACATATTAAATAAGAAGTAGTGACCTAACTTCTTAAAATCTCTGATCCTGCCTCATTTCATATGCTCTCATATCTTTCAAGACACCTCTAGACGTTACAAAAACAAACAGTCTTATTGCTTAAGATTTAAGACTTTAGCACCACCTTTTATTAATCAGATGTAAAATAAGACTTCAGACTTAAAATCTCTTAAAAAACAAACGTCACCTTAATAAAGTTGAGAAATCTTCAAACTGTATGTATTAGATTGGAATTCGATTAAGGTCATCTGAACCCAAAACAAACCGATGAACTTGATATCCTTATATTTTCTTGGATTTAATATAATTGTCAAATTCCTTGTTAATATGTAATTAGACATTACACCATTACACTCTTCATATATATATATATATATATATATATATATATATGGGGTAGTTTAATTTGCAACCCATGAAAATCTTACAACCCATGCAACCCACTTCTTAACCGTTGGATTATTGATCGACGGTTACAATACATGTGGGTCCAATATTTTCAATTAAAAAATCAAAAAAATAAAAACAAAATAACCGTTTTTCATAAATCCAACGGTTAAGATGTGGGTTGCAAGGGTTGCAACATTTTTAAGGGTTGCAAAATATCCTTCCACTATATATATATATATATATATATATATATATATATATATAGAGAGAGAGAGAGAGAGAGAGGTCCATTCATTTGCTAACCAACCCATTGGTGTTAACCGTGCTAACCAATCTCATCCGTTGATTGTTAACATCTATGGTGCACAATAAATCAGATTTTCAATTTAATTATTAATATTTAGACGGTTTGGAATTTTTTTTGCATATGAGTATAAGGGTAAAAAAGTAAAAAAAAAAACATTTTTAAGTATAAGGAAACACCACGTGTTACCAAAAAAACAAGAAGATAAATTAGGATTACCTTCAAAATAGATTGAGAGAAAAATCAATTGATTGTTACATCTTTCTCTCTCTTCTCATCGCTCTCTCTCTCTCTCTCCACCATCACCTTCCTTCTCTTCCGAACAACCACCACCGCCAGTCGTCGGAAAATCGTATGCCGCCGGTAAACGTGGGGTTACTATTTATCGGAGAGACGCTACAACTCATATCCGCTTACAAAACCGAGAACCCGGAACTGTTTATCGACACACGGGTGGCAAGATATGGAAGCATGTTCACTACCGAAGTTCGATTTTGGGGTTTCAGATCTCTCTCTCTCTCTCTCTTCGACCCCCTGGTGAAACTCCGTTCTCTACCGAATCTCGATTTTGGGGTTTCAGATCTGAAGTTCGATTTGGGGTTGAACATATCTAAAGTTCGATTTTGAAACCATTGTTTTTTAAATCTATCAGAGTTCGAACAGAGCGAAACAATGTGCATAAGTGCACATAAGGGTCTAAATGTAATAATTAATATTTGCACTTGTGCACATTCTGCAATTATGTACCGTGTGCACTTCTGCACAATCATAGTTTTGCACATATGCACATTATGCATTTCTGCACATATGCACACTCTGCATGGTATGAACTTCTGCACAGTTAAAAAATGCACTTTTGATTTTATATACTTATCAACATTTTGAACTTCTGCATAGTATGCACTTTTGCATTTCTATACTTTGTGCACTTATAGATAGTTTATGTACATTTTGCACTTATGCACTTGTGCACGATTTATGTGCACTTCTACACATTATGCAATAAGTTATAGACAAAAATCGTGTATCTTCTTCAAAATTTAAAAAAATTGTTGTCAAAAAAAGAATTAAATAACTACCATGATTAAATAAGAGAAAATAAGAAAATAAAATAATGAGGATTCCATTATTAAATATGAGAGAAATAAGGAAAGAAAATAGGAATATGGATATTAATATAAAATACCAATTTTACCCTTTTATTTATTATGAGACATGTACATCTACCAAAAAGAATACTCAAATTTGATTGGCTAATAATTGGTTAGCATGGTTAACACCAATGGTTTGGTTAGCAAATGAAGGGGACCCTATATATATATATATAGAGAGAGAGAGAGAGAGAGAGGGAGAGAGAAGAGAGGGAGGGAGAGAGGTTATTATGCAACCCTTCCATCAATTACTCATTTTATTTTCACATTTTTTTAATTTTTTAATTACAAAAATAAAATGAGTGGTGGATAGAGGAATTGCATGGGTTGCATGATGTGAATGGGTTGCATTTCAACGTCCATATATATACATATATATAGAGAGGTTAGTTATTGTGCAACCTTTTTAATGGTGCAACCCATGCAACTCACCTATCTACCACTCATTTTGTTTTCACCTTTTTAATTAAAAAAGGTGAAAATAAAATGAGTGGTAGATAGGTGGGTTGCATGATGTGAATGGGTTGCATTTGAACACCCCTATATATATACACACACACACACACTACAAAAAAGAACCCTATTAGTGACGGAAAATTCCGTCGCTAAAAGTCGGTTCTGTCGCTAATCCGTCGCTGAAGTCCGTCGCTTAATATGTGGTGGGTAATGCTTATCAGCGACGGATTAACGACGGAAATCAACGACGGAATTATTTGTGACGGATTTTGCGACGGTCACTATTTAGCGACGGATTTTGCGATGGCCACTATTTAGCGACGGATCAACGACGGATTATATTAGTGACGGATTTAGCGACGGAATTTATTAGCGACGGATTTAGCGACGGCCACTTTTAGCTACGGATTTCCGTCGCTAATTTAAAAAATAAATTGAAAAATCGGCATTTCTTGTATTTTATACAAATAACCTCTTCTCAAATATATATATATATATATATATATATATATATATATATATATATATACTAGGCGTGATAGATAAGTTGGTTGTGAGTTATTACTTCTATAGATAAGTGTGGTTTGGTTTATATAGGTCTCTTACAATAATTCCACCTATAAGTATAAGCCGACAGTAGAGATATCTCTGTTAAATTAAATGACTACTTCTTTATCGTGTAAAAAAACAATTTTTATCTGAAACTCTACTTAAACCCATCATAAACTCGAAACCATCGAGTTTTATCAAGTACATATATATACATCGAGTTTTATCGAGTTTTATTCTCATCAGAACTTAACCCTATATATATATATATATATATATATATATATATATATATATATATATATAATGCATATAGATAAGCATATCTTGATATAACAATTAAGACTCACCCCACGTTTGTTAATGCCCAATATGATTCTTCCAGGTAGAAGTCCAATGGGATCATCAATCTTGCGGACACTAAAGAAAACCGAATATCCATATGGAAGCATCCTTAGAATTCTCAAGAATTGCTGACTTGCATCGTCTTTTGTTAAATTTTCCTACACATGAAACATTATAAGTTTGTATCAGTATAAAGAATTACTTCTTAGATGACTTCTAAGGGTTAGAAGTTACCAACAATAAGATAAAGCAAGACAACATATAGGAAGCACCCAAATGGAAATCCAAAGAGAAAAGTATCTCTAACTTGATGGCCATAAGAACACAAACACATTCTCAAACACAAAATTAAAAATAATTTCTCCAGTCTTAAGTAACAGTAAATTCAGAAAAGAAAAAACAGGGTGAGAGAATCAGTGTTTGGTCCTTGGTTATTACTGCAGTATCCATAAAAGGATGTCTACTTAATAGTAATACCATTCATATCATGCAATAATCAAACAAATAAAATAAAAGGATAAAGTTAAACACTTAACCAACAAAGAATCTCTAGGAAACCCATGAGCGATTGATTCTTAGGCCTTACCATAGAACGTGTTAATGTACATATGTGTATTAGGCCCAAGCCCGTGGGCCCATATAGTTTGTGTATATATTTCTCTTGTATTTTCTAGTTTAGGTTAAGCCGTTGTTTTACTTTTCATATTGTATGTTTTCTCTCAATCAATATATCAAGGTTTCAAACCTTCAGCATATTCATCGTCCCCTTCAACCATGTTCATCTTCTAACATGGTATCAGAGCTATAGGTTTATTTACTGTTCATCGGTTACTGTTCATCGGTTACTGTTCATCGATCGTCACTGTTCATCCGATTCTCATTCGCCGCTTCTGCCTCTTGCCGTCTCTTGTCGCCGCCGCCGCTGGTTCTTTGTGAGTCATCGCCTTTGAATTGATTTCTTTGCTTTGAATCGATTTGTTTCTTTAAGATCAGATCGATCGATCTGTCTGAAGCCGCCGCTGGTTTGTTTTCTGAAACCCTAGTCGGTCGAACACCTATCGGTCGAACACCCCGGTCGAACCCTATCGGTCGAACGCCTCTCGGTCGAACACCTCTCGGTCGAACTCTATCGGTCAAACATCCACCGGTCGAACATCTATCGATCGAACCTTACCGGTCGAACTCTACCGGTCGAAAACATCCTACCGGTCGAAGACTATCGGTCGAACCTTACCGGTCGAACTCTACCGGTCGCATCTATTTCCCGGTCTAATCCCGGTCCACTTTATCGGTCGAACTCTACCGGTCGCATCTATTTCCCGGTCTAATCCCGGTCCTCATCCATACCGGTCGCTCACCCTACCGGTTCCTACCACCGGTCCATACCGGTCGCTCACCCTACCGATTTATACCGTCGATTCTACCGGTCGCACACCATGGCTGCACCTGACCTCATGGAACTGATGCGTCGCAATCAGGAACTCATGGAGCAGATCATGTCTGGTGCTAT
Organism: Arctium lappa; assembly: GCA_023525745.1. Classification (NCBI taxonomy): domain Eukaryota; kingdom Viridiplantae; phylum Streptophyta; class Magnoliopsida; order Asterales; family Asteraceae; genus Arctium; species Arctium lappa. Next base: position 171,939,912 of record CM042047.1, read on the forward strand.
GGGTATGAATTCTCAACACTTAACTGCATCAGGTAAATCATGGCTTTTTGACTCTGGGTGTTGCAATCATATGACACCCTGCACTGATGGTTTTGTTTCTAAGAAACCACCTCAGCATTTTACGTCAGTACGAACTGCTGACAACACTGGCCTACCGGTATCCTTTAGTGGAAATGTCTCCACTCCTCATATTCAATTACCGGATGTTCTCAATGTTCCGAAACTATATCTGAGCTTAGTTTTATTTGCGCAGCTTTTAGAATCTAACCTGATCATTTCATTTCATTCCTCTGGTTGTATTGTACAGGATCCAAAGACCAAGCAGATCCTTGGACTCGGCCGTAAGGTTGGACGGATGTTTGAAGTGGTCTATCTACGTCTGCCGTTACCATCTTCAAATCTTGTTGCCTCCGTTTCTAGCTCTTTTTCCTTTGAATTGTGGCATGCCCGACTAGGTCACTTATCTCTAGCCAGAATAAAATCATTAGCTAATTCAGGGGTGTTAGGAAATTGTGTGTCCTCTGAAAGTATTTCCTGTTTATCATGCAAACTTGGAAAACATCATGCTTTATCCTTTGAAACAAATGAGTTTAATTCTACTTCTGCTTTTGATCTTATTCATTCTGATGTATGGGGACCAGCACCATATCCATCAATGGGGGGTGACGAATATTTTGTTATTTTTGTTGATGACCATACACGTTTCACATGGATATATCTCATGAAACATCGTTCGGAGCTACCTAAAATTTAGATTATGTTTGCTCGGATGATTCACACTCAAATTTCAAAACCTATAAAGATTCTTAGAGCTGATAATGCTATGGAATACAAAGAGTCCTCTCTTCTATGGTATTGAGCACAAAGGCTATCGCTGCTGGGATCCTATCTCCCAGCGTCTTCGTATTTCGCGTCATGTTACCTTCTGGGAACATGTTCCTTTTTCCTCTATATCCAAGTTTCGTGAGTCTCCCACTTTCACCACTCCGTTCTTCACTGATGCTTCCGTCTCATTGGACTCACTCCAATCTGACATCATATTGCCTCCACTTGTTGTTCCACCACAGTCTGAATCTGCCTCTCCTTCAGAGTCTCCTGCCCCTACACAGCCTGCCTCTTCTAGTTTTCCTGATCAACATCAATCATCTACTCCATCCGCACAACCAACATCTGAGGTGCCTGCTGAGTCTTTGGCTCCTGGAACGTCTCAATCTCAGAATGTTAGACGATCAGATCGGGTAAGACAAGTTCCTTCTCATCTCCGTGATTACCATGTTTATGCTATTCTGCTGTCAAATCACGAACCCACTTCCTACAAGGAAGCCTCCTCTAACCCTGATTGGCAGAAAGGTATGGATGAGGAACTTCAGGATATTGACAAAGCTCAGACATAGGAATTTGTCCCTCTTCCTCCAGGCAAGTCACCCATTGGCTCCAAATGGGTGTTTAAAATCAAGACAAAATTCGATGGATCTATTGATCGGTACAAAGCTCGCCTTGTGGCCAAGGGCTTCAATCAGGAGTATGGTATTGATTATGAGGAGACATTTGCACCTGTTGCTCGAGCCACTTCTGTTCGCAGTCTTCTAGACATTGCAACTACCAAACAATGGCCTCTTTTTTAGATGGATGTTAAGAATGCCTTCTTGAATGGTGATTTATCTGAGGAAGTCTACATGACACCTCCTCCGGGGATTCGACTTCCACAAGGTCATGTTTGTCGACTTCGGAAGGCTCTTTATGGACTCTAGCAAGCTCCGCGAGCTTGGTTTGAGAAGTTCAGTTCCACCGTCACCTCTTTGGGTTTTGCACCCAGCAACTACGATTCAGGACTATTTACTCGGACCACTGAGGCTGGCACAATCTTACTTCTGTTATATGTGGATGATATGATTATTACTGGAAGTGACTCTACTGGCATAGCTCATCTCAAGACATCTTTCAGATCTTGTTTTGAGATGAAGGATCTTGTTTCTTTACACTATTTTCTTGGTCTTGAGGTGATCTCAGATCCATCGGGAATTTATCTTTGTCAAGCCAAATACACCTCCGATCTCTTGACAAAAGTTGGGCTTACTGACAACAAAACTGCATCCACTCCTCTTAAGCACAACTTTCATCTGGCTCCGAATGCTGGACCTCCTCTGCGTGATCCTACTCTGTATCGATAGTTAGTGGGGTCACTTGTCTACCTGACAGTGACTCGACCTGACATTTCCTATGATGTCCATACAGTCAGTCAGTTCATGTCCGCACCCTGTTCAGATCATTATGCTGTTGTCCTTCGCATCCTTCGATATTTAAAGGGGACCATGTTTCACGGTCTTCATTTTTCATCCACATCCTCATTGACTTTGCGAGGATTTTCTGATGCTGATTGGGACAGTGACATTACGGACCGTTGCTCTACTACTGGCTATCGTTTCTTTCTTGGAGACTCTCTCATCTCTTGGAGGAGCAAGAAACAATCTCTGACAGCTCGATCAAGTACTGAAGCTGAGTATCGAGCACTAGCAGACACGGCTCAAGAACTTGTGTGGTTACGCTGGCTACTCTCTGACATGGGGGCACCTCAACATTCTCCAACCCCTTTGTGGCGCGACAACAATAGTGCTATTCAGATTGCTCACAATGACGTTTTTCACGAGCGAACGAAACATATTGAAATTGACTGTCACTTTGTTCGTCAACACGTGACTCGTCAGACTATTCAGCTTCTTCCTATTTCAACTATTGATCAATCGACCGACATTTTCACTAAAGCTCATCTACCAGGACGGTTTCGTGATCCAGTTTCCAAACTCCATCTGGCTCATTCTTCTCCCGATTGAGTTTGAGGGGGGGTGTTAATGTACATATGTGTATTAGGCCCAAGCCCGTGGGCCCATATAGTTTGTGTATATATTTCTCTTGTATCTTCTAGTTTAGGTTAAGCCGCTATTTTACTTTTCATATTGTACGTTTTCTCTCAATCAATATATCGAGGTTTCAAACATTCAGCATATTCATCGTCTCCTTCAACCATGTTCATCTTCTAACAGAACGATAACGAGCAAGTATATCCAACTCCCAGTCCCTCTTGGCACGCGTTATTGTAATTTGTCTTGGAAGAAATCTCTCCAAAAGTAGAGTCCAGTCACTAGAGAAGAATAAAGAGTCTCAAGTAAAATCTAGATGCACAAATGAAAAGGCATATCCTAGTAATAAACATACATGAATGAACACAAGAAAAGTGAAAGGAGATAGATCACTAACGTGCATGATTCGGGTTTAACAACAAATCCTATTTCAACCAAAATTTGTAAAGTTGATAGCTGCGCAACATCATCCTTACCAACAGGATAGTTTCCCAAAATATAATCATGTTGTAGATGCAAGATATGATTAAGGCGTCAATGTAAGAATATGATCAATCATCAACAAAATGAATATGCATCTGAGATACCGAGTTATCGGAAGTACCTCTCATCCCACCACAAAGAACGTTGCACATTTCGTTTAAAGCTGTTTGCTCAAGTCTACTCTTTTATACTTTAGGTACGCCATCAGACGGTGTTATATCTCCAACAATAGCTATAAAATTCAGATTACAATCTTAACTCCAATACACAAACCAAAAGAGTATGCTAGGAAATGTATAAGACGAGTAAACTAGGCTATAATGTCTTTAACTATGGGCCATTTTGGCAAGAACACAATAATATGCAAATATGCAAAAACTTTAACCAAGGGACTGTATATTTGTATAACCCTCTAAATTTGTTCACAATTGAGTGCATTTGACTTTGTCACAAGTGAGAAAAAATGGACGCAGTCTATCCACCACTCGCACCCACTTAGTAGTGGATTAATGATACAGAAAGTGGATTATTCAGGGGAAGCTTTATACACATATTTTTCCCAAACCTGCCCCTCCCAGTTAACGCTCCTTCCATCTATTAAAAACCCTCTCAAACATAAATATTTTCGGTCTATATAAACACATTAATCCACATTGACATATTTATATATACAAGACTTGGAAAACCAACCAAACTGCCCCTAAGTCAACTTCACAAGGATAGTTACTAATTTAAGTTCAATGCAACTTATTGCTTCATCCATATTCCAGATCTCATTCACCACCAAATTTTCACTTAAAAATCACACTCCAATTTCCTTCAACATAAGAGAGATTGATAAACTTAACACTTTAAAACAAATATGATAAACACAACAATTCCACTAATCAACACACCGATTTCAATAATAAACCCAAATTTCAACAGTCAATGTGATAAGCTTTAACACTTTCAAAAAGATATCACAATTTATAAATTTCAATATAACATAGCTACTCAATAATCAATATAGATTACTAGGACGTGAGGAATTCAATAATCTAACATGATGAACCCTAAAAATTTAAAAATGATTGAACCCTCGAGAGCTAAATAAAGAAAAGAAGAACTGTAAAATCTCGGAGAAGAACAGTAACAAACCGAAGTCCAGATTGAAATCTCGGAGAAGAACAGTAAAAATGATAAACCGTTTTCTAGATTACCTACTTGAAATCTCAGAGAAGAACTGTGAAATCGATGCCGATATGCAGAGCTAAACAACCCGAAGTCCAGATTGTCCCTTGGAGGAACAATGACGGCACTTAGGATGAGATTCGATCTGGAGGAGAAGTCGATGGAGGCGAAGTCGGAAGCAAACCTGTGGATATCGATCTGGTTAGGCGAATTCGATGGAGGCGAAGTTGGTCTGTGGAGGATTCAATTAGGATGAGATTCGATCTGGAGGAGAAGTAGATGTGTGGAGGCGTGAAATCTGATTTTAGGTTTAGGGTACAACTTATCACATTTGTATTGGGCCTGATGGTCGTATTGTACTGAACTGTATTTTTTAATCTTTAGATATTGATATATTTTTAAGGGAAAAGTTCAAAAAAAAAACCAACAAACCATTCCATTTTGAATGATTAAGTCTCTAAACGAATTTTTTGAATGAAAAAACCATTAAACTTTCTTATTTTTAATGATTAAGTCCCTGAACTATTTTTTTGAATGACAAGACCAATAAAGTTCGGACAACGTTCGGGCAACAGGGAGTGACGAGGCAGAGCGATACGATTGTTTGTAAGAGGTTTTAATGGTGTAGAGTTTGAGAACGGTAAAACTGATTTATATATATTTTTTTACTTTAAAACATTCATAGTCAATTTCAAGTACCATTTTAAAAAGGTAACAAATTTTTAGAAGTTCGATGGTTTATTTATTCAAAAACAAAAATTAGGGACTTAATCATTCAAAATTAGAAAGTTTAATGGTTTTTTCATTCAAAAAAATAGTTGAGGGACTTAATCAATCAAAATAAGAAAGTTTAATGGTTTTTCATTCAAAAAAATAATTCAGGGACTTAATCATTCAAAATGGGATAGATCCATTAAGGCCCAATGAAACCTTTTAAAGCCCAATATAACCTTTTAAACCCCGATAGATCCATTGAGACCCAATGAAACCCTTTAAAGCCCAATAGATCCATTAAGGCCCAATAAAACCATTTAAAGGCCGATAGAACAATTTAAAGTCCGATAGATCCATTAAGGCGCAATAGAACCATTTAAAGCACAATAGAACACTTTATGACTTATTAAAGTACAATAACAAGTTAACAACACACACACACACACATACTATCGATATACCCATTAAGGCCCAATGAAACTCATTAAGGCCCAATGAAACTCATTAAAGGCCAATAGAACCAATGAAATCCTTTAAAGCCCGATAGGTCCATTAGGGCCCAATGAAACACTTTAGAGCCTGATTGAACCCTTTAAAGTCTATTAAGGCCCAATGAAACCCTTTAAAGCCTGATTGAACCCTTTAAAGATTGATAGTTCCATTAAGGCCCAATGAAACCCTTTAAAGCCCGATAAAACCCTTTAAAGCCCGATAGATCCATTAAGGCCCAATGAAACCATTTAAAGCACAATATAACCCTTTAAAGCCCGAAAGATCCGTTAAGGACTAATGAAAACCTTTAAAGCCCAATAGAACCGATTAAAGTCCAATATAGTTAATTAAAGCCCAATATATCCATTAACACCCAATTAAACCTTTTAGAGCCCAATATAACCCTTTAAACCCTGATAGATCCATTAAGACCCAATGAAACCCTTTAAAGCCTGATAGATCCATTAAGGCCCAATGAAACTCTTTAAAGCCCGATTGAACCGTTTAAAGCCCAATGTATCAATTAAGACCCAATGAAACCTTTTAAAGCCCAATATAACCCTTTAAACCTCGACAGATCCATTAAGATCCAATGAAACCCTTTAAAGCCCAATAGATCTATTAAGGCCCAATGAAACCATTTAAATCCCGATTTAACCCTTTAAAGCCCGATAGATCCATTAAGGCCCAATAGAAACATTTAAAACACAATAGAACACTTTATGACTTATTAAGGTACAATAACAATACACACATACTATCGATACATTAACATGTACACATGCATACAACACATATATACATCATCTGCGATTACCAAACAACACGCACACATTATCTATACATTCATATCAACATATATACACATATACAACAATATAAATAGATCCATCGCGGGTTAGCAAACAACACATGTATATATACAAACACACACACACATATATTGTAACACCCTTAAATCTGGAAATATCAACTTATTACAAATTTACTAAATACATCAATAAATAAATCATCTTCAACCACAAACTATGACTTAACCTCAATACAACCATTCATTCTATACAAAAGTCTATGATAAGGACGGGTGCTACTAAAACCCCATAATAGTTACTATCTCCAACGTTGCAGAAGACTTCACCAACTACTTACATTTACACAAAGCTAAGGCTCGACTCTTCATAGGATTGCTAGGACCAACTCCCAACCTTGAAACCTGATGCACATGCCGACAAATAAAAAGGTTAGGCTTAACGCCTAGTGAGCTCAAGAGTTTTTCAACATATATAAAATATTCGTTTAAAAGAGAAAGAATGCAGTTAAAGTTATAGCCCTTCAATATGATACGTCTTACAAGAGAAAAAGACTCATTTTCCAATAATATGCAATTTATACAAAGAACACCAATTTAGACATTTTCCAAAACCAACTACTTCGAAGATAATGACACCAATGTAAGTCGTCCATTCATAAATTAGCTTTAATCCAAAACTCACGCAAAGAGTAAATATAAATTGAACTCTCCATTTAAGAAGATACGGTTAAACCTTAAATCTCAAAACACCCAAAACACGGGTGGGGCATAATACTCAACCCATAAATCAAGGGTAAAACCCAAATATACAAAACGTCACCGAAAACTTGGATAATAAAACTCAATACCCAAAAACAACACCTTTCGGTGACGGGGGATTCCCGATTCCATAAAATGTGACGGTCCACAAAGTAAGCCCATTTTATGTTGTTATGACTAGTCATATAAACAAAGTACACGCAAGGGATGTCAGGCTCAGTAGCTTTAAACGTACACCCACGGAAACTCGAGTTCAACCCCGTCGGGTTCCTATGTCGAGCCCTCATCCAATATCGTAATACTTGAGCACGCAGGACTTATACCTCACCCGGAACCTGGCGTGTAGCACGTAGGACTTAAACCTCACCCGGAACCTAACGTGCAACATGTAGGACTTAAACCTCACCCGGAACCTAACATGCCTCGACGTGGAAAACTAATCGTCCCAACGCCGGAACAATAATAAACCAAATACGGGGTCATGACTCCCAAATGCATCCAATAAGCCAAATAATATGCATAAGGCCCAACAAGGCTCGAAGTCGAGCTATCAAAACTGGACAATTGTCCAAAGACCCTAAATCAATTAAAACACCAAGCCGCAGGCTTAGCAACCCATTGACCAATTGGTAAATGAAATAAATTACAATAAAACGCACTCGACCAACGGATATGTAAACACCGCGACTAAAAGTAAGATTAGTTCAAAACTCAACATTAGTTGAGGCAACCCATTTTCCAAATGAACCCATAACACAAAATATGCATTTTCCAAATTTAACTGCTGATGAGAATGAAAATCATAAAATGAGACTATAAACGCTCTTTCAAATACCTCGCATAAAAGTGCAAGTAATACTTTATAAAACACTCCGTTTCAGGATGATGCATGGAACCGATAAACATTTAAAAGTGTATTTTCTTTGACCAAAGATCTACTTATGCAATAAGACCTTAAAACACCTTCGTTTGTAACACATTTATCAAAATGCCCAAAAATCCCAAATGTGGGTGTTATACAAAGTTGTAAAGTTAAATATACTTCAAATAATCAAGATCAACAAATAACCCAACATTTGATAATTTAATGTAAAACACATAAACACTTTAAAATAGACATTTTGGCATGTAGACCGTTTTCACAAATCAACTTGAACTCACCTTGCTAGATTTAGGCTAAATCTAGATTTTTCCCCACTTAGATCTTTTCTTGAAGAACTTGAATCCATAAGCACGATTCTTCCAAAACCTAGATCCACACATTTCCAATCATAAATAACCATATCCAACCATACATAACATTCCCCAAACATTATACACCAAAACCTCAACTTATACCCAAAACCCTAATTTCCCATACTTTAAGAAAGAGAAGATTACCTCAACCAATAGCTTGAATCACCAACCAAAACACTTGTAGATCTTCCAAAACGAACCATAAGCTTCCAATCTTCAAATGGTTAAATGTCTAGATGAAACCCCCAAGAACTTGGTGAAGGAGATGAAGATGAAGGTGGTTCATGATCTCAACTAGTTAGATGATGAAGAATCATGTGGTTTGGGGAGGAAAACCCTCAAAATAGGTTAGGGATCGACTTTGGGGTTTGGGGTCGGTTTGGGAGAGGAAAAGGGGAAGAGAGTTAGGGTTTGAGGTTGAGAAATGAGGTCTAATGGCTGAACATTGGGATTTTATCTCGACAGCGTGTTTCGCGGGTTATGCCGCGACCCCAAGTCGCGGCATAAGTCGCCCGTTTCCTCCAGAACAGGGAGTTACGCGGCTTGTGCCGCGACCCTAAGTCGCGCCACAACTCGCGGCAGCTCAAACCTCGGTTTTCTTCTCGCTTACTGTTTTGGCCATAACTTCTTCGTTATAGCTCCGTTTTCGTTCCGGAAAGAACCGTTGGACTCGTAATTGAATCATTCATCTATCTAAATTATAAAATCCAGGATTCAAGTCCAAAATTAAATATCTTATTTTTCCTTTATATATCGGTTTCTGTATTTACTTGAAGTGATACCTTTCGAAAGTCGGGGTGTTACATATACAAACACACACACATATAACACAGATCCATGGATATATATAACACATACACATGCATACATATAACACAATCATAGAAAATAAGAAATTTTAAAAATTCCGTCGCTAATCCGTCTCTAATTAGCGACGGATTTAGAATCCGTCGCTAATTAGTGACGGATTAGCGACGGAATTTAATTAAAAAATAAATAGAAAAGAAAATCCACGTATCCGTCGCTAATCCGTCACTAATTAGCGACGGATTAGTGACGAAACTGGTTCCGTCGCTAATCCGTCGCTAATTAGTGACGGAAATTTCCGTCACTGATTTTCGTCATTGATACCCCTTTTTCTTGTAGTTTAATATATATATATATATATATATATATATATAAAGAGAGAGGGAGGTTAAATCAAGTGAGAACCATAAAAATGTTTAGAACTATAAGAATTCATCTCAACCACAAATAAGATTAATCAATGGTGAGAGTTGGGAGGTAACATTTACATATATGGTGTCATTTAGATATAAACATAACTCTTAAAATAGCATAAAAGTAAATCTATTTACTTTCTATCTCTAATTTAAATTAAACACCACCCTCTTTTTAAATCAAAATGATATTAATTACAAGAAATTTTTAAATTAAAAATTTTATATGAAAAACGAACATTTTATTTTCTTTAATTTGACACAAGTATATATATTTTTTTACATTTTCTTTAATAACTGCAATTTTTACATTAAACAATAAAAGTGATTTAACTCATATTTTGTTTCACCTTGTGAAACCATATTTTACTATTCCACATCACATTTCACGTTATTTTGGGTTTTTTTTTTCACATTATGAAACAACAGTACATTGTTTCATCATGTAAAATAACACTATATTGTTTCACATTAACAACATTGTTTTGTTTCACAATATGAAACATCATTTTAGTGTTTTACATCACATTTCACGTCAACTATATTGTTTCACCTTGTGAAACAACATTTTATTACTTTAGCGACATATTATTTTATAATATGAAAGAACACTACATTGTTTCACCATGTGAAACAACATTATATTGTTTCACATTAATAATATTGTGTTGTTTCACAGTATGAAATGACATGTTAGTGTTTCACATCACATTTCACGTCAACTTTTGTTTTGTTTTGTTTTGTTTTCAAATTGTGAAACAATACTACATTGTTTCACCTTGTGAAACAACAATTTATTGTTTCACTTTAGCGAAATTATATTATTTTACAATATGAAATAACGCTACATTGTTTCACCATGTGAAACAACACTACATTATTTCATATTAGCAACATTGTGTTGCTTCACAATATGAAACAACACTTTAGTGTTTCACATCACATTTCATTCAACTTTTGTTTTCAAAATTGTGAAACAACACTACATTGTTTCATCTTGTGAAACAACAATTTATTGTTTCATTTTAGCTCATTATATTGTTTCATAAGATGAAAGAACACTTATGTGTTTCAGTTTCACATCACATTTTACATCAACTATGTTTTGTTTTCACAATCTCAAACAACACTAAATTTGTTTAGCTTTAACGACATTGTATTATTCATTATGTGAAATAAAACTTTGGTGTTTCTAGAATTTCAGTTGATGTTTTAATTACAATATTTATTATATTTTTTTCCCATGTGATATTTTTATCAGGAAAAAATGCATTAAAATGGAACAAATTTTACATTAATTTCTATTTTGGGAACCAACTTTTAAAATTGTCATTTGAGGGTCTCAAACAAACTTTTCGTTTATTTAAGGGTTTGGTTGACCTGTTGAGCAGGTAACCGGTATTCTCTAAATGACGTGTCAAAAAAAATTTAAAAATGACATAATATCCGCATCATTTATAAAAAAAAGAATAGATCTTTTTCTTTAATAAATAAAGAATAAATTTTCTTCTTTTTATGTTCTTCATAAATCACAATCAACCCTAAACTCAATATAAAAACCATAAAAACCCTAAATTCAAAAAAAAAAACCTAAAAAAACAATTAAGGAAATTTTAAATCAATTTCTCAACCATCTAAAATTAAACCCTGAACATAAATTATCAATCTTACCTTTTAATCGATGGAAACCCATAAAACTTCATTTCCCCCCAAATCAAAATATTATTTTCATGGTGATATCGAAACAAGCAAATGAGTTAGGGCTGCAAACACAAACAAATTTCAAGTTCTACTGTTGCACACATACAAAAATCAAGTTCATCCAAGTTTCATTCGTGACAGGGAACAGAGGGTCTACTAGTTCGTGTAACATACGAGAACAGGGGAGAAGGGGAACAGTGCACACATACAGAAATCGATATTGTTTCTTGACCATGAGCCCACGACAGGTTAACAAGGGTTTTGATGGGGTTGAAACCTAAATCAAAATCAAACCCTAAACCCTTTTTCTCTCTCATCTTTCTGGTGATAATCGATTCTACTTCTGCTTTTGCTTTGATTTGAGTTTATGCTTCTCTATCAAGCTTCGCTTCTAGTTTTCAAGCCACAATGTTCAGACTAGGGTTTTTGGAGGTTTTTCGGCCATGGTATACCAGTTGTGTTTTCCGACCAAGATGAAATATGGGTTTTCAAGAACCTCAATCTTCATCTTCTATTTCTAATTTAGGGTTTCATTTAGGTTTTAATTAAGGATTTTGATTTGAAGTTCTGGTTTTGGTTTGAATTTGCATTAGGTATTCTTGATTCATTTTTTTTGAAGCATATAGAAAAGGTTCTATATTATCTTTAAAACGTACTAGTCATATATCCGTGCGATGCAACAGAATGTAAATAAATAATGAACAATTAATGTTACTTCTTTATAGACATGTCATCAACAATCAACAATGACACAAGAATCACAAGTTATGAAACCCTAAACTCTAAACCCATAAAATATCCAATAATTAGTTTATAAGAATGAAACGTATTTTTAATATATTTTACGATTATGTATTTTTAATGTGCTAACGGTGGGAAAAAAAATAAAATGTATGGATAGAAAACAAATTAATTCGTAGATATTCATGATATTTAATAGTACGGTTAAATTAAAAAATATTCAATATTGAGCTCGTTTTGAAGGTATTGACGAGACGATTATAATGGTATAATTTGTAAAAAAAAGAAACGTATTTTTTCATTGTATTTTTGTTCAAATACGATTATTTGTGTTAATACGATAATGGTGTAAAATGAAAAATGAAAAAACAAGATATATAAATTAAATTAAATAAGTAATTGTAAGAGTGGTAATTGTAACATTGTAGATATTGTAAATAACCGTTTTATAGAATCTTTATAATGTAGTAGAGATATATTAATATGAACTTTGAGTTTGTTAATTTTTTATTCAATTAAAATCATGTATAAATGAAATAATAATTTCTTTTGATTATTTGATATAATGAAATATGTGACATATCATAATTGTTGATGCAATGTCATTTTTTAGATTTATTTTTTTTTAATTTTAAAAATGACATGGAATATTAGTTGGTGTTTATTTAGGTCATGTCACAATTAGCAGGTCATCAAATAAATCGGACCCTTAGATAAACAAAAAGTTTGCTAGAGACCCTTAAATGATAATTTTAAAAGTTGGTTCCTCAAAATAAGAATAGGGCAAAGTTGGTTCCATTTTGATACAATTTTTTTCTTTTTATTATTTAAAATACTCAAATATATTTTATAAAGTTGTATGTTTTTCTATACGTTATCATTAAATAATATTATGTGAGAAAGGAAGCGATTAAAATTAAATTAACAATACAATCAACTATTGAAATGTAAAAGATTATTATCAGTTAATGAAAATTAAAATATCTTATTATTACATATAAGTAACATCGCATAAGATTGAATAAAAATAAAATAACAATTGATTCTAAATTTTGATATTAAAAAAAAAGGAAGTAGAAAATAATCAAGAAAAAAGAAAAATTGTCATCACGTCCTTCTTTAATTATAAATGGAACATTAATTAAGGTTGTTAGATTGAAGTGATTAGATGGTTGAGATTGGTTCTTAAGATTCTCAACATTTTTGTGGTTTTCATTTGATTACTGTTCTCTCTCTCTCTCTCTCTCTCTATATATATATATATATATATTTATATATATATATATATATATATATATATAGTTATTATGCAACTCATTTACATGATACAAGCCATGCAATTTCTTTATGTCAACTTCAACCACATAAGGTCCTTATTTTGAGTTCCTCATCCAATATCGTGTACTAGCACGTAGGACTTACATCCTATCGTCGATGCCTATCCGTGCCTCGATGTGGAAAACTAGTGTTCCATCATCGGACATAATGATTCAAGCACTCATGGATCCATAACAATCGGTCTAAAACATTTCATGACTCCAAATGGGTGACACACGCACTCAAAACATGTAAATCTCCAATAAGTATAAAACATGACTAAAACTCTACATTGAGCTATCAAAACTAGACAAATGTCCCCAAAATCCAACATAACCAAATACTGAGTCACAAGCTCAAATAATCAAAAGACCATTTGTTAAAAGTCACAAAATGCAATAAAACGTAAATACCCCAGGTTTATGCAAGACGTGCCTCATAAACATAAATAACTCCACCCAACCCTAGGTTAGTATAAATCATTTTCCAAAACACCCATCAAGGTGCATTTATACCAAAGGATTTACACTCGTAAGATAAATCGTTAAAATATCAACGCTTAACATTTACTCATCAAAATACTAAAAATACATCTTTTACCAAAAGCCAAAAGGTTTATAATTTCTGAAATATTCACTGACTACACAAGAAATGGCAAAGATCACATGTTTCAAGAATCACGTCTACTCTTCGAAAGGGAAGATTGTTAGATTGAAGACATGCTGAATTTAGAGAAAAAGATTGCATCTTCTGAGCTGAACAAGAAGACTGAATTGATAAATCATTTTCGTAATGATCTTGATCCAAAGGGGGAGATTGTTAGACCACAGTCTCATTGGATTCAAGATCATCCAATCTGAAGATCGTAATCTAAAGCTAAAGCCGGAACGTCGACTCTCGATATAAAAGTCTATGTCTATTTGTAATAAATGTCAATGTAATTTAATGTAATTGTTTGTTTATTATATTAGTTTACTTAGATTTAATATCTAAGTTATAGTATTGTAAAAGTTAGATAAAGTTAACTTAGTTAGTTTTATTAGTTTCTAGTTTACTTTATTAAAAAATAATATCTAGATCTAATATCTAGATATTATCTAAGGAAGTGTGTTAGACACACTAGATAGATTTGTGTTATCTCTAACAACTCTCTCATAGATCAGATCACTAATCACACACTATACACACACAAACACACACATCAAGGTGAAAAAGAGAGAAAACATAGAGAACACATCAAAAGCTTAATCGATCAATCTTGTAATCGTTTGATATATTCAATACAGGTTGGTAATCGTTATTGTGTCGTTGTTTCTATAAACTTGATAAGTATTGTTGGACCGACAATCACAAGGTTAGGAAAGGCCAAAATCCAATGACACACATGTTTGTATTTTCAAAACATCCCATAACACAAACGATGCATATTTCCAACAACACAAAAATGCATTTTTACCAAATAGCCTTCATTTATGCAATAATTCACCAAACACTTTCCTTTATGACTTATTTATCAAAACACCCAAGAATCTCCAATGTGGTTGTTTTACATGGTTCATAAAGTTAAACACTTCAAATAATCAATACCCGCCAAATAACCCAATAAATGATGGTTTCATGAAAAACACATAAACACTTTAAAATGGACATTTTGGCATGTACAACGTTTTTACAAATCAACTTGAACTCACCTTGCTAGATTTAGGCTAAATCTAGATTTTTTTTCCCAACTTGAGCTCCTATGAAGAAAGTTGGATCCTCAAGCCAAAACTCCCAAAAACCTAGATCCATAAGTTTCCAACCATAAATATTCATATTCAACCATTTAGAATCGTTCGCCAAACATTTTTCATGAAGATCTTATATTATCTCAAAACCCTAGTTTCCATAGTTGAAGAGAAGAGAAGAGAAGATTACCTTTACCATAGCTTGAACCCATCAACAATACTCTTCTAGGTTACCAATGTGACTCTCAAACCCCAAATCGTTAAGAGAAAGGGAAAGGACTTGAAGAGGGTTTGATAAACTCCTAGAAGGCTAGTGATGAAGAAGGTAAGATGAAGAGATTTGAGTTTAAGTTTACAAAACCTTATTGGATGGTGAAGTACCACTTGAAATCCTAAGTCCTTGAGTCTCAAAAGATCAAAATCAACAATGGTGGCAAGGAGGTTCGGTTTAGAGAGAAAAGGAGAGGGTATGGTTGAAGAGGATGGGAAGAAATGAGGTTGGAGGCTGATTTCTTTCTTTTATAAGCACACAGTGGTCGCATGCATGCGGTGGCGTGGTTCAACTCGCGCGGAGAGGCACACCGAGCTCTGGAGTCGTGAAAGAACATAGCCTCACGCGGGTGATGACGCGGTTCGACTCGCGCGGAGCACTGTTGACATTTTTCGTCTTCTTTTCGGCTACCTCGCTCAACATCAATTTAAGATAGAACTAAAAATTCGGGGTGTTACAGATACACTTTACCACTTGAGTGAATTGAGTGTTTTATACCATAAGTGAGAGTTCATGAGATTAGCTTTTGTCAACTTAGAGCATTTTAACCTTTAACTTGTGATCTATAGTCATTCTTGTTTTTTCATAAACTGCTATTGTTTTCGAAATTCTTGCTTGAGTTAAATTAGTCATGGTGTTTTATATTTTGTCATTGTCGAGGACGACCAATGGTTTAAGTGTGAGGATGTTTGTTAGCTTCATATTTATACACTCAAGAAACCCTTGAAAAACTCCATTTTATGACTTATTTGAATCTAAAATGATGGAACTAACCCTTGGATGTTTTGGTTTATACTCAGGACCGGAAATGGAGAATACACACACACACACACACACACACACATATATATATATATATATATGTAACACCCGTAATTTTCGGTAAGTAATTGTCACCCGGACATCTCTGTGACTTGTAAACAATGGGGTTTTGTTGGGAAATGTTTTGTTTAAAGTCCCTTGGAGTAGCGGGAGTATTGACAGTGAAAAAGTCGAGTTTCGGGGCTCCGGAAAGGTCCCGAGACAATGCCCGACGGCTATGACAAGTCACAGTCGCACATGGCACAGTCGCAGAAGGGAAGCAGAAGCCTGGGGCAATCTGGCGACTATGCCAGACGACATTGCCCTGGGCATAGTCGCTTGGCAATGTCGCCAAAAGGGACCAGCCTGCTGTTAAGACGAACTTTTCAGCCTATTTCTCATTCTCACTTATCTAAACTTCCCTCATTCCCTCTCAAAACGTTTTTCCTCTTCTCCCTTCAAACCCTAACTTATATGTGGCTCAAATCCTTGTATTTTATGGAGATAAAGCACCATCAAGTGGTAAAATGAAAAGCTATGATCAAGGATTCATCATCTCCATCTTCATCTTCAACCTCTAGCTCATTTTTGGGTTTTCTAGGTTTCCACCAAAACCTATGTGGTAAGTTTACTTTCTCCATCTCTAAACCTTGTTAGGTGATATAAATGTTCCATTGATGGTTTCCTAGTGTTTGATTTCTTCAATTTCGGTTCGTAAGATTTTGGAAGATTTGGGTCAAAACTAGGGTTTTGCTCAAAATGGAAGTTTTGATGTAAAGTATTTAGGGATCGATTCTATATGGTTTTGGATGTATATTTATTGTAACGGCCGTTAACTCGAGACTTTGTGTAATTCTTCTGTTATAAATAAAAGAAATATGGTGCAAAGTGGGGAAAGTTAAAGAGTTAAAGGGGTTATTATGGAAATTGGGATTTTTAGAGCCTAAAACCCTATGGCACTGTTCATTTCTTTGGGAAAAACCGTATACTACCGTGTGTGTGTATGTGCGGCGACTTAAAGGAAGAAAGGGGAGATCGATAAAAGCTTGGAGATTCAGAAGTGGGATATCGAAATCGCGCTGGGTACATTTCAAGGAGGTAAGTGTCTAATTTCTAAAACCTTATCATACTGGATCAATTTAAGTGTTGAGGATTAGAATAAATCGAGTATGAGATTTGATTCTGGACTGGGTTGGGAAAGAGGTAAACTGGTTGAGAAACGTTAATCAATGTTAAATGAGGATGGGTGTTAATGTATTTGTTTAAATAATGAAAAGTTGGAAGAAATTCGAGGGTTCTTTCGATTGGGTCGTCCCTGAAGAGTTGTAAAAATCAGTGCTGCAATTGTTAAGGTTCAAGCATGTCGACCGGGGTGTTTATGTCGACCGGGTTGTGTCACTCGACCGGTGTCACTATGACCGGTGCCATCACTTGACCGGTGTCACTGTGACCGGTGCCATCACTTACCCGACCGGTGTCACCTTGACCGGTGTCACCACTTGACCAGGGTGGTCCTTGACCGGGGTCGCCCGGTGAGCAATCGACCGGGGTCGCCTGGGTGCACTTGACTGGGTTCCATTTCCTGTGATCGATCTAGTGAGGAATTCTTAAGATAGCATAAATTGTAATGTCATTCTATTACTAAATGTAGGAACTCATTTGTGGGGTTAGTAGTTCGCGTGTGGGTTGACATCCTTCAGACCAGGTGAGTTCCTAATTAAAATTCTCTCAAAACCTGAGAATTATTTTATAAAAATAAAATAGATTCGATGTTTACGACTTTCAATGGAAGTCATTACTGACGATGATGAATTTGATTTACTTAAACCTTATGCATGTGCATTATTTTTACCGTTCATCGTTTGAATTTGATATTGCTTCGTGAAATGAACGCCATGGTTTAACTTCAATCATCGGGGATGGTTGGAACGTGTGTACGGAATTCGTTTCCTACACATTGGTAACAGCATCGACTAGGGGGCCGTATAGGAACTACTGGGGGCCCCCGAGGACGAGTGGTCCTGTATTACTGATCAAGACTTGTCAACGTGAAACTGGTCATTTTTCTGTGACATGAAGTTTGTGAGATTTTCTTACCAAATTGTTTATATTTCTGAAATTTTTTATAAAACGGATGAGGTTGGGAATTCACTAGACCTTCTGGTCTAATCCTCGCTTCCTATTTCCTTAAAACCATTTTCAGGTAACAGGGTTGCTACTGGATCGTCGAAGGGAAAGGAGAAGTGTTAGAGGTGTTAGAGTCGGAAAGCTGGATATAGAAGCGGCATAGATTTAGTTTCTTTAGATTCTCGGTTGTAATAGACATATTTGGATTTGTGCAAAACCTTCCTTATTACAGTGTTTTGCTGGGACCTGGTTATGAAATTTAAATTCTTATGTTATTATTGTGTTTTGTTGTGGGTTGTTACATTTATGGTGGAAAATGTCTGAATCTAGGTTTATGGAAGTTTGGACCTTGAAGATTCAAGTTGCTTCAAAGGAGCTCTAAACGGGGTAAAATCTAGATTTAGCCTAAATCTAGCAAGGTGAGTTCCAGTTGATTTGTGAAAACGATGTACATGCCAAAATGTCTATTTTTAAAGTGATTTGTGTTTTACATGAAATTGTTAACTGCTGATAAGTATTGAGTATTTTGAAGTAAAAATATGTTTTACTTGGTATTTGTAAATGTATTGGGTATTTTGATAAATTGTCATATTTGATAAACTTGGGTTGTTTTAGTCTCACAAAATGCCCCTATTTGGGACTTGGATGTCTTGATAAATATTAGCATGGTTTATGCAATTTTTGGTGAGTTTGTGCAAATAAAGTCCATTTTATGATTTATACATCTTTGGTGATTTTTGTACAAATGAAGTCTAATATATGATTAATGCATTTCTTTGGTGTATTTGATTTCATAAATCATTTGGAAAATCTTTTGTCTTAATCCGTGATGAGTTTTGGGTTAATCACATCTTTGAGGTATGTGTCTGCATAAACGCCGTTTAAATGCATTACATTATTTGGGGGACCGTTATTTGTTGGTCAAATAGATTTTGAGCATTCTAGCTCGGTGTTGACTTAAAAGAGTCTTGAGGACATTTGTCCGGTTTTAATGGCTCGATGTAGAGCCGTTTATGAATTACATACTTACGCACTGTGTTGCATTTTGATGATGCTTACATGCTTGGGAAGTTGGGTGCGTGGTCACTCCTGTGTAATCATGTAATGTTAGACTGTGTTGCATTGGATCCATAGGCACGTAAGTCAGTCTTTAATTGATGGTCAACTGGGTATTACGGGCTGGACTCCGGAACTCATGTCATATGACCTTAACTTTTCAAGTGTACACTAGGAGGGCTAAGTCCGGTTGTGCTATTCGAGGTAATGCCATGGTTGTAGACCTCGAATGTTGTCGGGCCTTTGGTGGTATTCATGGTAATATTCGCTAAGGTTAGCTGTCTCTTTTGGTGTAGCTTGAAGGGAGTCGTAGGGGCACTTGGGCTTGCGTGTCGTGAAGTGTCATACGATTAACATTGTATGAGTGGCATACTTTTGTGTTCCTCCACTCTCAACGGATACGGGTCTCCCCCGTCGTCGGCCAACAGTATTTTGGATATTTAATTGTCCATGCTTTAATATTTGGATTTCATCCCATTTTATGGTCACGTGAGTAATGCATCTTAGTTGCATGTTTTCAATGGTATATTATTATATGGGTTGTTTTCCCATGATTTTATGAGTTGAGTATTATGCCCCACCCGTTTTTTGGGTGTTTCGGGATATAAGGTTTTACCCGCGTTTTACTATTGGGAGTCCGTTTTCTATTCACGTTTGAGTGATTTTTGGGCGGCATCATTTTGATAAAGAATGTTTTGTATTGGGACCTTCGTCCTTAAAACGTATCTTATTGGAAAAACGAGTCGCTTTCATAGTTAAGTTAAATCATTTTGAAAGACCATGATTTAAACTGCATTCTTCCCTTTTAACGAATTATTTATTCATGTTGAAAACTCTTGAACTCACTAGGCGTTAAGCCTAATCTTTTTATTTGTCGGCATGTGCATCAGGTTTCAGTTGGGGATTTGGTCCTAGCAGTGATATGAAGAGATGAGCCTTAACTTTACGCAGGAGTAAGTAGTTGGTGAAGTCTTCCGCATTTTTTGAGATAGCGTTTGTTATTAGGTTTTGGTAGCACCCGTTCTTATTTTAGACTATATGCATAGAATGAAAGATGTGTTTTGAGGTTAAACCTAAAATTGCGATTGTAGACGAATTATTTATCGATGTATATAGAAAATTTTTAATTAGTTGTTATTTCAAATTTTGAGGGTGTTATAATATATATATATATATATATATATATATAGAGAGAGAGAGAGAGAGAGAGAAAACAACTCCCACGACTATGGTCGCGACCTAAACCGCACAACCTTCTGGAAGATTTCCCGCGGGATTTCACGCGAGTTTAGGTCGCGAGATAACGCCCGCGACTTTAGTTGCGGCTTAAGGCCGCGGGGATCACCTGTGCACCCTTTCGGTTTCCAACTCCCCCATTCTTGTCCGTTTTCAATCATGAGAGTATTTATGGTGTGGAAAATGTATTTGGGGTTATGAATCTATTGGATGGAACAAGGAAGGAGAAAGCTTTTGGAGGCAAGGAGCAATTCTTGAAGATTTGAAGCTTGAATTTCTATTTTTTCGGTTCTTGCATTTTAGGTATTACTTCTCCTTTATCGAGTTTGGAATAGAATCAACCATGTGTGGCTGATTTCTTTTGGATTTCAACATTTGGAGATTATCATTTGTGGTTTTCTTGAAACTTGTGGTTGTTTGAGATGATAAAGAATTTAGTTTGGTTATTTACCCTTTTTCAATGTTACCTTGATTTTGTGCAAATTGATCACTTGTACGAAATTTCTGATGATTGAATGTTACTTTGATTCTTAAATCCGTAATTGTTTAAGAAATCATTGGTAAAAACAAATAACATTATAGATTTTGTCGCAAATACCTTATTTATGTCATGAAATTGGGTAAAATAATAGAAATGGTTGACCGAGCTTTTGTGTTAACTTATTCAGAATCGGGTTCCAATAAAACTCATTGCTAGCTTCAATGAGGGTTTCAAGAGCTTGTTTGAAATCACTTTGTTGCTAAGTTTTGCTATAAGAGTTTGTTTCTTGCAAATAAATTTATAGGTTGGAATTTATCCTTAGAGCTTGTTAAGGATTAGAACCGGTTTAATCATACACTTTTTATGCCCAAATCTATATTATCAATGATTTCAACCACAATAATCAAAACCACACATGTAATCCAAATATCAATTCCTTTTATAGTTTGTTAAACTTTATTTAGTTATTCCTTGTTTACTCAGTCTTTTAATTATAAAATCTACCCCCTCCCCCAATCATATTTACTTATAAGTAACAACTCTGTGTAATATCTAGTATTAGCTTTAGAAACTGAGTCTCTGCAAATATGACCCGACTTACTACTACTACAATTTTTTATTGTAATTAAGTGGATTGTTGGAGTTAGAGTAAATTACGTTTTTGGTCCCTGTGGTTTATTAAAAATTGTGAATTTTGTCCATGTAGTTTTGAAATTCCGGTTTTGGTCCCTATGGTTTACAATTAATTTCTATTTTCGTCCCCGAGGTCAAAACACTACTTTTTAGTATGAAGGACTAAAATAGAAATGGATTGTAAACCATAGTGATTAAAAGAGCAATAAAATTTAAATCACAAGGAGAGAAAAGGTAATGGATTATAAACCTAGGGATAAAAATCGTAATTTCAAAACCATAAGGACAAAAATAGAAAATTTCAACAAACCACTGGGACTAAAAACGTAATTTACTCTTGGAATTATTATTTGGTGGACTCGTCTCTAGTTTCACATATGAACATTGGCAAAAAAAAAAAAAATCGGAACAATTACAGTTCATAGATGAAACAACAATATGAACTTTAAACAAAATCATAAAATCACGGGAGGAGCAAATTTTTGGATTTCTAAATCAAATTCATTATCACTTTTATGTAACAAAATCAATACGAATCAAAATCCTAAAAACAAAAATTGAATCTTTAAAAAAAATGTAAACTCTAATCTAGATTTGTTCTCTTAGATTCACGCATCTATGGAAACATGCTTTGTCTTGAGTCGTCCATCTCTCAAACCCATAATGAAAGCCGAAATCCATGAAGCATGCTTGTCCTAGTTGCACATGGTTTGATCCCAAATGGTTGTACTTTAGTTACCTACCTAGTGTACCAACCATCACTAAAAGACCATAAATATAAGAGAAATTAATAAATAAATAAAACACTATCTTATTCATGCATGTACCATTTGCACTAGCAACCATGGATATGTGGCTTGATGATTATCACCGATGACAACTACCACCATCTTTGGCTATTAACCACTTTTTCTCTTGACGAAACTTAATTCCACCATTAACCCCTTCCCTTTTGCCTTCATTTGTTTCTATTTACTCCATTCGTCCTAAAAATAAATGTCCATAATTAAAATGGTGTACAGTTTAGGAATATATAATTATCACACTCTTTAAATAACTAAATGACACTTTTATCATTGATAATAGAAAGAGAAACTTTATCCATCTCATAATTGAGGGTAAAATGGGAAATTTGAAACTTATTTATGAAAATGGACATTTATTTTGAGACAAAGGGGTTGTTTACCCAAATGCTTACTCGGTAAGCACTTACCAATAAAACTCGACACACTAACTTGCTTTATCGGGTAAGATTTTAATCATCACGATGGTATCTTATACAACAATTTACCCGGTAAGCGCTTACCCGGGTAAGAGTTGTCACTCTCTCTTACCGGGTAAGACTCTTCATCGTTATCCTCACTCTTACCGGGTAAGATCCTATCCTCTTGTCATGTTCATCCGCTATAGTAAAGTCCCCGGTAAGCACTTACCGGGTAAGCATTTTGTAAACGGCCCAAAACTAAAATAGTAATGTGGACACTTAATTAGGAAGGAGGAAATAATTTATTTCCTTTTCATCGGTTTATAACTTTCAATTTAAACTTAATCGTTGATAAAAAATGAACGTCTCAGATAAGTTGTAAAGTTAGTACTAATTAATTGGTTAGCAAATAATTATATGCTTATATTAATATATCAATTTTTAAACAAGTTTTCAAATTTTACGTTAAGAGGTATATTAATACTAATATTATTATCTATACTATATTATAAAGCATTTGAGAAAAACCCTTAAAAACTAACTTTTATACATAAATTATTGATTTTTTTATGCACATTACTTAAAATTCAAGATTACAAGTAATGATTTATGAGTATAATTTTTCAAAGCTGCATTTTTGAATTTATAACTAACTGATAAACATAATCAAATATAAGATAAACATCTCATTTTAAAAACAAATAATCTAAAATATAATTAGAATAATAATTGGATTATAACAGAATACTTAATTATTATTTTATAAAACATTACATTATTAAATCTAAAATCAATTATATCATTATTAAATCTAAATCTAAATAAAATAAATAAATTAAACAAATTCATTAAAAGAAACATTACCGTTTTCTAAAAATCACGCAATACTGTATTATAAAAACGACAAAGACAAAAAATAAAACGAAACATTAAAATCAAGATGTATCATGTTGCATTGCACGAATACACTTCTAGTTATGTTATAAAACATTTTTCTCATGTTCTTAAAATGCAAATGGACTACTTATAACTCTCATCTTGGTTATTTAAACATCATCTATGTGAGTTTTTCTTTCATTTTAATTGTGGTTCCTTTTTATTTGTTTGTGTTTATTCCTTTTATTATTTTATTTTCATTTGGAGTTGTTGAGAATGTTTTTATGGTTAAACACATCATTTAGGAGTTAAAAACGTTTCTGGTTGGTTTGTGGGCACATTCTGCCTGGTGTGGGCACTTCTATACTTTGTAACAAGGACAAAGTGGGTAAGGTTCAGCCAACATGAGTTGTAAACCACATGTTTTTTTGACAATGAAATCTCAGGGATACTATTTGTAATCTTGATGTACTTTTGTCCAAAAGATTTATTTCAAAGGATTATATATTTTCATCTATAAATACAAGACTTTGGAAGACTCATCAAGCATCATCTATATGATCAACAAAGTACAAATGTAGAAGTCTAGCTTTATTTGCATTTTAGTTGTCATTTTTTTATTTTAGTTGTAGTTTAATTTGTAGTCTTTAAATTTCTTGCATTTAATTTCCGCATTTACTTTCCGTATAAGTTTGTAGTTTATTTCTTTCTTTATTTTAATGTAAGTAGTTACCAAATATTTCTTTTCTTACATTATGTCTTTTAATTTTATTATTATGAGCTAAACACATCTTTGGGTGTGGGTGTTGGTCGAACTTGAGACTGGTAGGCGACACTTGGGTGTTGCCATTATTGCTAGCTCTTAAGCTTGGCCAGTCACTCACTTGAGTCGAGACTTAAATTCAACGCGGATAAGCTGATCACTTTGAAGTGTTGATATTAGATCTTGACCTCGAGAGTGGCAAATTCGAAATACGGCTTAAGTGATGCACAAAGATTTGAGAGAGTCTTTGATAACCACGTAGAGATACGGGTTTTTGTATGATTTACTAAGGTTCAAACGTCGATCGAGATTTATATCACAAAGAGATTTGGGTATAAATCTTCATACTGATAGAACTTGATTTTTATCAACTTAGTTAAATCATCAAGATTAAGAGTTAGTTACAATTGACACTTTATGGGCACTTTGTATAACCGGTCTATAAAAACCCACTTTCGAGAGATCGGGCTTTTTATAGACACTTTGTGCTACAAAGTGACTAACAATTTTGTTACTTCGTATATCTCAAGGAAAACTTACACCCATATCCATTTTAATTACTTGTTTAGTTTTCGCTGTTAAAAACCCAAACTGGCTCAAAAATATTTCATTTTTCTCTCATTGAAATCGATGTATTCTCGATTTAGTACTCGAAACTTTGAAGTTCAATCCCTGTGGATACGATCTCGGTATATTTACCACTTTATTACTTATAGCGATCATAGTATCGGTGTATACTTACGCCCTCATTGTGGACTATACGGTTTTCCACTACCAACTACCCTTTTATATTTTAAACTAAAATTATCTTAAATATAATTAATATTTTAAACAAATGAAAACGAGCATTTTATTGTTTTCGATCTAATACCCATATCGAGGCCTGTTCCTAACATTTTATAGGCCCTACGCGGGATGTAGAAATGGGTCCTTGGCAAGTACGATTTTTTTTTTCAATATATTGTTTTTACCATGAGAAATAACATTGAATTCAAGAAATATTAATAGTTCATATATAACCATTTTTCCAAGTATTTCTAGAAGCAAAATCATTCTATAATTATTTTTAAATTAATAGTATCTATAATCTCATTTTTACATGGTATTGTAAATTTGTGCCACCGTCAAACAATCCTATGATATATATTTAACATATAGATTGACATCAATTTTGTCACAATGTTGACTATTTTGAGTGACACTATATGTAAATCAATATAAATCAGCTGTGTTTCTATATCACCATCACCATTTTATACTTTTAGAATTAAAATAAACTTTCTAGGAATCATTAATCTTATAATCAAAAGTTCATATTGATTATAGATTTGAGATTTTATTCTCGTTTTAAAGATAAAAAAAATATATTTGACTTCATGCATTCAATATTAGGTAGTAAAAGTCAATAATGTATGACAAAACAATGATAGTTTTGAAATCCTAAATATAGTATAAGTTGGATTGTCTCATAAGGTTGGAGTGTTTTTTAGTTAATTAATAACAAAAAATCTACTATATTTTAATACAAAAATAGAATTCATAGGAATAATAAAAAAAATTCCAAGGGAGATGAAAGATAGAGAATATATCAAGGTTTTCTAGGCAAATTAGTTTCAGATTTTGGTAATAAATAAAAAACTTAAAGAAATAATAAGCAATACTATAAAATGAACGACAAATTAATTTTTTTTTACATATTTTATTCTACAATGTAATTAATCAATATATGTTTGGGCCCGTAATATAATCTAAATCTTTTTTGGTCCTATTAGATACTAAAAAAATTGTCCCTTTTATTTACTAATTTTTTTAAACAACTACTATATAGTATATACTAAAAAAAATTAGGCCTTTATTTTTTGTGGGCCCTGTGAGTACGCTTGGCCAGAGACGGCCCTACCCATATCGATATATAGTCTTAAATAGTTTATACATAAACATACATCAATTTATATATAAACCAATTAAAAATAAAATTAAAATAACTTTCTTACACTCTCAAAACAACACAAACCCATAGAAATGAAATTAAGAAAGATGAATGATTTAAGCATTAAACGGGATTGAAGGTTTGAAATGTCTAACTTCAAAATCGAAATTGAATCACGTTGCATTGCACAAGAACATTTTTTAGTATTTATTTGTGTAAGTTACAAAAAATTGTTTCTAGAGTTTATGGACAATCTGGATATCATCCTAGAATTTGGAAATAATAAGGATTGTCAAGTTTTTCTTTAATGCATATATACAACACTAGAAAACAAATGACTATCATTGATGACACAAAGGATGGGGCGGCAATGAAGGGGGTGCGGTAGGAGGAGGGGTGATGGTTATAAAAGAAAATGCAAAATTGTCTGAGAAGGATGGGGACGGTGATGGGGTTAATTTAAGTTTTTTTAAATCTTTTTAAACACTTGTACATGTGGTTTACAAACTTGTACACTAGAAACATTTATAAAAGAAAATGCATAATTACCAAACTGCCATCACATGAGCTAGTAATGTAAAAAAAAAAACTTAACGACCCTAAGGGCGCGTTTAATTGGAATGGAATGGATTGAATTTCGAGTAAATATTTGGATTTGGTGGGATTTGAAATCCCGGCCAATTGCAAAGGAATTCCAAATCCATCAAGTAAATGATTTTAAAGAGGTCAAAGTATTGGTCAACAAATTTCATTCCTGCAAACCAAACACAAGATTGAAATGAATTTAAAATCTAAATCCCCCAAATCTATTTCAATCCTGCAAATCAACCACGCCCTAAAGGTTAGAGACAATTTTCCTGACGAAATACAAACCAGAATGATGCTCCTTATAATTTCCAGACAATATCCAAGGTTTTCACAAACCTCACTGTCAATTTTTCTAATTTACTCAAATTTTTATTACACACCCAAACTAAAGGATATGTACCCTAATCTAGTAATTAGATAATTATTAAAAGGGTCAAACTATTTACACCTTACTTTAATTACCATTCACACCCTAGTCTATTAAAACCAAATAAATACTCAATTGTTTTCCGAACCAAACACACAAGCAATGCCTTTTTAATTTTTTTAATGATAATTATAATTTTGGTTCATGAACTTATTTTAATGATTTACTTTATATCTTGGGAGTTGCTAAGCCTACCTCCTCCTATATACATTTCTTACTCACACATGCGACAACAAGAATCCAAAACATAATTTTTAAATATTTTTTAATAAATTTTTATATTTTATACCCCTATAATTATTTAGTTAATTTACTTTATACCTTTTACTTTTCTAATTTTCATTTTACGCTATCACCATATTAACACATATAATCGTATATTAACTAAAATACGTTAAAAAATATGTTTTAATTTTAACAAGTTATACCATTACAACCGTCTTTTCGATACCTTCGAAATGAGTCCAATATTTAATATTTTTATATTTAATTATTTTATTATATGTTAAAAAATACGTTAAGTAAATCGATATATATATATATATATATATATATATATATATATATATATATAATGAAACAAAATCATATGTGATCTGTAACAAAACACAGTCATATATGATTTAATATTTTATATTATAAAAATATTTTTATAATTTGTTATATTGTTGGATGATTTTTATTTTGAAAGGTAATAAAATTTATATTGTTGGATAATATTTTATTATTATTATTTTGGATATAACATATTTTAATAAAGTTTATATGTTGTTAATTAGTTATATATTCACAAAATTTAGTAATAAACCGTGATTTTATGGGTGTTCGCGATCCGGTTTGGACGGTTTAACCCCCAAACCATAAATGGTGGTCTGACCTGACCAGTTTAGGCGATTTGGGTCTCATATGGGCTTTAAACTAAAAAAACATAAACTTTATATCTAAAATAAAATTCAAGTTTTTTCGAAATTTTTCGAAATTTTCGAAATTTTGAATATAACATTTTTTTTTCCGAAATTTTCAAAGTTTTTTAACTTTCATAAACTTAAAACAATTTCGAAATTGGGAGAAGGACACCGGAATTGAATGAAAAGTTATTAATTCAAAATTTTAAAATTTAATTATTTAAAACTTATTCCCAAACTACCCTTTCCATATTTTTTTAATAAATTTAAATCCGAAAATTTCTCAACCGTCGATCAAAATAATGGATGAATTAGATTGATTTACATACTTCACAAGATTAAATGAGTTTATATATATATATAAACAAACATAAATGAACATAAACGCACATAATATATGACATGTAATAATATAATTAAATCAAAAAATAGTCAATATTGGGCTCATTTCGAAGGTATCGACGATACGATTATAATGGTGTAACTTGTTAAAATTAAAAATTATTTATTTAACGTATTTTAGTTTATATATGCTTATATGTGTTAATATAATAAAAGTGTGAAATGTAAAATATAAAACTAAAGAGTATAAAGTAAATTAATTAAAAGAGTTTAGGGACAAAAAATGTAACTACGAATTAAAAATAAAAAAAGAAATGGGATGTGAGGAGAGGGGGTGGGCTTTCTGGGGGGTAGGGATAGAAAATCCCTATATCTTTTGGTCTTATATTTTACATTTTACATTTTTATTATATTAACACATATAATCGTATATTAACTAATATACGTAAAAAAGTAATTTTTAATTTTAACAAGTTACACCATTATAATTGTCTTGTCAATACTTTCGAAATGAGTCCAATATTGAATATTTTTTTATTCAATTGTTATAAGAAGAAAAATACAAATTGTACAAAGTTCAAAATTAATTTTTTAAAACTAACCCTCTATATTCACAAAAGTTTTTTGAGTTGGTTTGAGTTGCTTATAGAATTCTAGACGTGACATATATATGGTTTGTCATCCAGCTGCTGACGGGATTTTGTTCCGGGTCCACAATGCTGAAATGGGAGGCATTGGGTACTCTCCTTCTAACTGGACCACCACGTAATGATTGTTGCTTACGTGTGAAATTGTAAAGACCCGATGGTATTCAAACTCTTCGGAACCTTTCCAGAGAGGAAAACAAGTCATACAACCTCCAATGGTTAAAAGGTGAAAGATCACACCAAACCTATTGGCTATTAATATACTTGTCTCAGGCATAGTCATCCAGTGTTGCTTTGGTGTTGGCGATTCCCAAAAAGACAACGAAGTAAGTATTTTATCGATTCCATAGAAAACTCCAGAGTATGCCGCATATGAACTCATTAACTCATCTAATAATTCATGACGAACATAGGGTCATTGGTCTTCGCCATACCCGAGACAAACAACTATTGATCGGAAATCACAATTCCCATCACCCCTTACATCTTGTATATTCGTGATGTATGGATGAAAGATTTCTGGAATTTGCTTCAACAATAAACTATGTCCCTTCATATTTTGTCTTTTAGTACTACTAACTTTTTACCCTTTTATTTAAGCGTTTGTTACGGAATTGGTCCCTAAAAGAAAAATACATTTTATAAAGTTATAATAAAATGTAATTGTTACAAAAAGAAAAATACATTTTACAAAGTTTTAAGAAAATCAAAAGTTACAAATTTATAAAATAAAATAAAATCAAAAGTTACAAATTTTATAAATTTATAAAATCAAAACACACACATATATATGTCACGTCTAAAATTCTATAAGCAACTCAAACCAACTCAAAAAACTTTTGTCAATATAGCGGATTAATTTTAAAAAATTAATTTTGTACTTTGTAAAATGTATTTTCCTTCTTATAACAATTAATTCAAAAAATATTCAATGTTGGACTCATTTCGAAGGTATTGAGAAGACGATTATAATGATGTAACTTGTTAAAATTAAAAATTACTTTTTAACGTATATTAGTTAATATATGCTTATATGTGTTAATATAATAAAAATGTAAAATGTAAAATATAAAATATAAAATATAAAACTAAAAGGTATAAAGTAAATCAATAGAAAGAGTTAAAGGACCAAAATTGTAACTATAATTAAAAATAAATAAAAATGAACCGTTGTGAAAGGGTTTGGAGAGTAAATTACAGATTTGGTCCCTAACGTTTGACGTTTGTTACATAATTGATCTCTAAAAGAAAAATACATTTTACAAAGTTATAATAAAATGTAATTATTACAAAAAGAAAATTACATTTTACAAAGTTATAAGAAAATCATAAGTTACAAATTGATAAAATAAAATAAAATCAAAAGTTACAAATTTTATAAATTTATAAAATCAAAACACACATATATATGTCACGTCTAGAATTCTATAAGCAACTCAAACCAACTAAAAAAACTTTTGTAAATATAGCGGATTAGTTTTTAAAAATTAATTTTGGACTTTGCACAAATTGTATTTTTCTTCTTATAACAATTAAATAAAAAAATATTCAATATTTGATTCATTTCGAAGGTATTGACAAGACGATTATAATGGTGTAACTTGTTAAAATTAAAAATTGTTTTTTTAACGTATATTAGTTAATATATGCTTATATGTGTTAATATAATAAAAATGTAAAATGTAAAATATAAAACCAAAAGGTATAAATTAAATCAATAAAAAAAGTTTAGGGACCAAAATTGTAACTATAATTAAAATAATAAAAAATTAACGATTATGATGAAGAGTTAGGAAATCAATGCAAAATTTTAAAATAATTGCACCCTAGCCATGTATACTAGGGTGCACAAAGCAACACGCTAATTAAAATAGGGTTAGACTAAATACACCCTGGTGGCCTAGTCTAATTTCCAATCACACCCTAGTCTAATAAACCCAATGATTTGCCATTGTTTTTTGAACCCTCCTCTTCACACTTGTTTTTTTATTTTTTTTAGGTGAATTCTAAACATACCCCCTCCTATAGGGAGTATGTGAGTGATGTAGGAGGGGTATGTGAGTGAGGGTAGGAATAGCAATGCCCTTTTTTTAATGATAGTTACAATTTTGGTCCCTGAACTCATTTTATTTATTTACTTTATACTTTTTTGTTTTATATTTTACATTTTACATTTTTATTATATTAACACATATAAGCGTATATTAACTAATATACGTTAAAAAAATAATTTTTAATTTTAACAAGTTACACCATTATAATCGTCTTCTCAATACCTTCGAAATAAGTCCAATATTGAATATTTTTTGATTTAATTGTTATATGAAGAAAAATACAAATTGTACAAAGTCCAAAATTAATTTTTAAAAACTAATCCTCTATATTGACAAAAGTTTGTTGAGTTGGTTTGAGTTGCTTATAGAATTCTAGACGTGACATATATATTGTTTGCCATCCAGCTGCTGACGGGATTTTGTTCCGGGTTCATAATGCTGAAATGGGAGGCATTGGGTACTCTCCTTCTAACTGGACCACCACGTAATGATTGTTGTTTACGTGTGATATTGTAAAGAGCCGATGGTATTGAAACTCTTCGGGACCTTTCCAAAGAGGAAAACAAGTCATACAACCTCCAATGGTTAAAAGGTGAAAGATCACACCAAACCTATTGGCTATCAATATATCTGTCTCAGGCATAGTCATCCAGTGTTGCTTTGGTGCTGGCGATTCCCAAAAAGACAACGAAGTAAGTATTTCATCGATTCCATAGAAAACTCCAGAGTATGCCGCATATAAACTAGTTAACTCATCTAATAATTCATGACAAACATAGGGCCATTGGTCTTTGCCATACCCGAGACAAACATCTATTGATCGGAAACCACAATTCCCATCATCCCTTACATCTTGTATATTCGTGATGTATGGATGAAAGATTTTTGGAATTTGCTTCAACAATAAACTATGTCCCTCCGGCAGTATCTCGTTTAAGTCAATCTGGTGTGACCATTGGCTTATTGGTTCCTCGTTAAAGTCTATGAAAGATGAGCTATGCCTAGGGGGTTCCTCGTTCAAGTCCATGAAGGATGAGCTATGCCTAGGGGGTTCCTCGTTCAAGTCCATGAAGGATGAGTTATGCCTAGGTGGTTCCTCGTTCAAGTCCATGAAGAATGAACTATGTCTAGACATTTCTTGATTCAAGTCCGAACAACTGTATCTGTGAGGAACTTGAGTTTGATTATGAACACGCTTCACTTTTGGGCGTCCACGAGTGTTCTTCTTGACCGAAGGTTCACCGATCAAGATTTTTGATGGATCCGTTATCCCCCTCAACTTTCTTAAAAAACTGGATTTGCCATGATCCGGTTGATTGATGAATATTTCTTTAAACCTTTGCATATCATGATCACAATTAAGATCATCATATTCCACAGATATAGAAGGCGACAAATCAAGCTTTTTCCAAAATAGTTGCCGGAGTTGGAGAGTTTTCCTGCGAGTACACACCCGTGAGTGGGAGCAATAGTACAGAAAAGTGGATTGGTCATGAAAAGGAGTTGTGGACTTTTGTAGCTTCATATTTTGTCTTTTAGTACTACTAACTTTTTACCCTTTTATTTTGGCGTTTGTTACGGATTTGGTCCCTAAAAAAATACATTTTACAAAGTTATAATAAAATGTAATTGTTACAAAAAGAAAAATACATTTTACAAAGTTATAAGAAAATCAAAAGTTACAAATTTTATAAATTTATAAAATCAAAACACACACATATGTAATGGTGTAACTTATTAAAATTAAATAAAAAAATATTCAATATTGGACTCATTTCGAAGGTATTGAGAAGACAATTATAATGGTGTAACTTGTTAAAATAAAAAATTACTTTTTAACGTATATTAGTTAATATATGATCATATGTGTTAATATAATAAAAATGTAAAATGTAAAATATAAAACCAAAATGTATAAATTAAATCAATAAAAAGAGTTCAGGGACCAAAATTGTAACTATAATTAAAAATAAATAAAAATGAACGGTTGTGAAAGGGTTCGGAGAGTAAATTACAGATTTGGTCTCTAATGTTTGGCGTTTGTTACATAATTGGTTCCTAAAAGAAAAATACATTTTACAAAGTTATAATAAAATGTAATTGTTACAAAAAGAAAAATACATTTTACAAAGTTATAAGAAAATCAAAAGTTACAAATTTATAAAATAAAATAAAATCAAAAGTTACAAATTTTATAAATTTATAAAATCAAAACACACACATATATATCACATCTAGAATTCTATAAGCAACTCAAACCAACTCAAAAAACTTTTGTAAATATAGCGGATTAGTTTTTAAAAATTAATTTTGAACTTTGTACAATTTGTATTTTTCTTTTTATAACAATTAAATAAAAAATATTCAATATTGGACTCATTTCGAAGGTATTGAGAAGACGATTATAATGGTGTAACTTGTTAAAATTAAAAATTACTTTTTTAACGTATATTAGTTAATATACGCTTATATGTGTTAATATAATAAAAATGTAAAATGTAAAATATAAAATCAAAAGGTATAAAGTAAATTAATAAAATGAGTTTAGAGACCAAAATTGTAAATATTATTAAAAAAAATAAAAAAAACATGTTTGTGAGTAGGGTTAGCAAAACAATGCTCATTTTTTTAATCTTAATTGCACCCTAGCCATATAGAGTAGGGTCCACAAAGCAACACCTATTAAAATATTGAGTAGTACTTTTACGTAAAATTTACGGTATCGATATATAGCTTTTTTTCATCAACTTAAAATTTTGGATAAATGACCTATATATAGTAATTAACCCAAAAGGATTTTTGACTACGGTATTCAGTAATCCAACTTTTCTAGAGATCAAATGTTTAAACCTCACCAAAGGTTAAAAATAAAGTTTAATTTATCATAGATAAATATTATATAATTATAAAATTAATCCATTGTGATATCCAATAAATTTAACTAATTCAATTAATTATCATTAAACTATATCCGTTTTCCAAAATTAATCGAATTTGATCATTTGTAACTATCAATTATAAATATGAACGATTGCAACAGTAACATTATAACACAAAGAGGCTTTACTAACGGATTTTTCCGTTGGTACCCACCGGAAAAGTGTTCACCGGTGGATTACCGACGGATCTCATCATTGAAGATTTAAACGTGGTTGATGATCGTGATTACCGACGGATTTTTAATCATGAAAAATCTCCCGATAACCTAATACAAATCCACTAGAAATTACCAAGAATAAAACTTCTTTATTTAATTTGTAGTTTTTTTTTATTTTTTAATTTTTTTATAAATGTTATCGTTTATTTTAAACATCTTATTATTGGATCATTTTAAAAAGTGACTGCAAACATTTAAACATGCAAACATTGTTTTCTTTTAAATAATTCAAAAGTTCTGTTAAATGAAATACAATTTATATAAAATGTTTGGTATCGCTGTATCGGATCATTTCGTAATTATCATCAAAAACTTTACATGATTTAAAGTAAACTAGAAGCGTACTCGTGCAATGCAGCGAGATACATCACGATTTCAATGTTTCATTTTATTTTTTTGTCGATTTACAGTACGATTTTGGATGGTTTTAAGAAAGTGATAATGTTTTTTTTTATAAATTTGTTTAATTTAGGCTTAATAATATAATGTTTTTTAGAGTAAATTACAGATTTAGTCCCTGTGGTTATATCAAAATTATGGATCAGGTCCCTCAAATGAAATAATTACATGTATGGTCACTATGGTTTTATTTTTGTTATGGATTTAGTCCCCGCCTCTAACACCCTTAACTGTAGCTTTGTTAAGTCAAGGGCAATCTAGTCTTTTTACTATTTTCCCCTTATTTTATATTAAGAAACAAAAATCCATACATTACAAACTTTACACTTGTACCCTCTTTACACCCTTCCCCCATTCCACCTGCAACCTCCCTCACTCCAAGCCATGAAACCACACCATCCACCTGCAAACGAAAATTGACGAAAGCCTTGAGTGGTTTTTTTCTTGGTTTTTTGATATTTTTGTTTTGGAAAAAGTTGTTTGTGGAGGGGGTGCTGAATTTAAAAGGATGAGAATGAGAATTCACAGTGCCGGAAAAAATGGAGGAAAGGAATGCCATCGGCGAATTCTAAATATATATATATTATACATTATCTTTTATTTCTTATAAAAACAAGTTAAAAAGAAAAAGACCATATTACCCTTCATTTAAAAAGAGCTGAGATTAATGGTGTAAAGCAAGGGACCTCATCCGTAACAAAACTGAAACCACGATGATAATATATGTAATTAATTTGTTTGGGGGACCCAATCCAAAATTTTCAATAACCACTGGGACGAAATCTGTAATTTACTCTACTTTTTATATAAATAAATTAAGTATTTTGTTAGAATTCAATTATTATCTTTTATATTTTAATGAAATCTAGAAAAAAATAACCAATTACATATTTAATAATATAATTAAAACAAAATTATAGTAATATAATATATTAATTAATAGTGATAAATGAAAATGTCTGCATAAAAGGAATACCCTGTACATACCAAATTGGTGGGTGTTAGAAGCCTGCAGTAGTAATATGTATTTTTTGTTTTGATACTTGTAAATTAAGATATTTTTAAAATCTTACATAAAATGATGGTACCTTGTACCTAATAATTTGTATTTAAGAGTTTTTTATCCGTGTTTTATAATATAGTATAGATATAAATATAGATTTATGGTCGATGAACTCATTATTTTTATTAAGTAATTGTGTCACATTGTATGTATTTTCTATATATAAAATTTCAGATAAGATTGATCAGAAGTATACATAGGTCTTAAATATATTATTGCTATTATTTTAATTCATTTAATTTATATGTGTATGTAATGATGCAAGATTATTTTTTAATTTTTTTGAGAAAAGGACGGAACCCGGAAAAAATAATGCATCATTATTATACACAACAAAATTTGGTTTTAGAATAGTTTTATAATTAAAATGAGAGTGAATTGTGGATTTGGTCCATGTGGTTTAGTGATTTCTTTGACTATGATTCTCATTCTATGTTTATTGTGGATTTGTTCCTTGTGGTATTCAATTTATTTTGGTCATGGTCCTTCTGACTAACACTTTCATTAACTTTGTTAAATCAAGGACCATTTTAGCCATTTTGCCTATTTTTTTGTTCTTTTTTGATAAGAAAAATATAAACAATATTTTTATACACACATGCACACACATGCATATATATATATATATATATATATATATATATATATATATATATATATATATAACGATATTAAAATAAATAAAATAAGACATTATTGTATGATTTAATTGTTTAATATTTTTTAAATTAATTATATTAAATACGATTTAATTTTATTATTTTATTGTAATTGTGGAAAAATATATATAGTTTTATTGTTTTAATATAATTAAAATTTTAATTTAAACAAATCAGATCATAAAACTATATCTTATTTTATTTAGAGTGAATAAAATAAAATATGGTTTTATGATTTGATTTATTGAATTAAAATTTTAATTAAGTTAAAGACGATTTAATTATATTGTTCTTTTATTATCATTGCAACAAACAAGCTTATTGTTGATATTTTAACACAAAAAAAAATCATTAAAACCGGTTGAGAAATGAACTTTAATTTTATCATACTAAAAACATTATGAAAATTGATTTTGTGTGTATGAATGTGTGTATAAAAATATTGTTTATATTTTTCTTATAAAGAAAACAAAAAAAGGCAAAATGACTAAAATGGTTCTTGATTTAACAAAGTTAATGGAAGTGTTAGTCAGAAGAACCATGACCAAAATAAATTGAATACCACAAGGACCAAATCCACAATAAACATAAAATGAGGACCATGGTCAAAGAAATCACTAAACCACAACCACAGGGACCAAATCCACAATTCACTCTTAAAATGAATATAACGTAGGTTAGTAAGATCTTCAGTAATATATTTAATCAATAAAACTTATTATGTTTTCAAATTTTAACCTAACAATTGATTACTCTCTCTATTCTAAAATAAATATCTATATTTCTATTTTAGTTTGTTTCAACATAAGTGTTCACTTTGAAAAGTAAATGTCTACTTTCTCATTACCCTTAGGAGGCGTTTGATTCGTATAATGTTTTTGGATGAAATGAAATATGTCAAATGAATTTGACTTTGAAGGAATTAAAATGGAATATTGTCAGGTTTGACCACCTGTTTGGTTGACAGAATTGGAATGGAATTTGTTAAATGAATTGAAATTTTTCTGTTTGGTTCACAGATTGTAGCTTTAGAATTGGAATGAAATTTTGGTAAATGACGAAAATACCCTTTTTGTTTATTTTAATTTTTTCAACAAAAATTAATTTAATGAAATAGTCATTAAATAATTTAATTTTTAACAAAAATTGCTTTGATTATTTTAGCACACGAATGATGATGAGGGAGAGAGAGGAGAGAGAGAGAGATGATAGGAGAGAGAGAGAGGAGAGAGGGAGAGGGAGGGAGAGAGAGAGGAGAGGATAGAGAGAAAAGAGAGAGGATAGATTGAGAGAGAAAGAGAGAGTAGAGAGAGAGGGAGAGAGAGCGAAGAGAGAGGAAAGAGAGATAGAAGAGAGAGAGGGGGAAAGAGAGAGAGGAGAGGATAGATTTAGAGAGAGGAGAGAGAGAGGGAGAGAGGAGAGAGAGAAGAGAGGGGAGAAAGAGGGAGAAAGAGAGAGGAGAGAGAGAGAGTTGATGTCTGCTAATAATGTTGAACGGTAGTGGTGGCCGGTGGTGGTGGCCGGTGGTGGTGGCCGGAGGTGGTAGTGGCCGGTGTTGGTAGTCGGAGGTGGTGGTGGCTGGTGGTGGTCAATGGTGGCCGGAGGTGGTGGCCGGTGTTGGTAGTCGGAGGTGGTGGTCAATGGTGGCTGGTGGTGGTCAATGGTGGCCGGAGGTGGTCGATGGTGGCCGGAGGTGGTGGCCGGTGTTGGTAGTCGGAGGTGGTGGTCAATGGTGGCTGGTGGTGGTGGCCGATGGTGGTGGCCGGAGGTGGTGGTGCATATTAGGATGAGGGGCAAGTTTGTCCAAAAAAAATATGGCATTCCATTCCAATGAAATACCACCTCCCCCCCAAGGAATGTTGAATTCCTTCATTTGTGGAATTCATTGGAATTCAACATTCCAATTCCTTAAAAAGAATGAACCAAACGATGTAATGGAATCTGGTCAACGGAATTCAACATTCCAATTCCATCAGATTCCATCAGAATCTGCGAACAAAACGCCCCCTTAGTTATGATATGAAGAAAGTTTCTCTTCTTATTATTATGAGTAAAATTGTTATTTAGTTGATTAAAACGTGGATTTGGTCCATATGATTTTGTGTTTTCTTTGACCATGGTCCTCATTCTATGTTTATTGTGGATATAGTCCATTTGGTATGCAATATATTGTGGCTAGGGTCCCTGAACACTAACATTGTTAACTTTGAAAGGTTAAAAGCATCATGTGTTTTGCATACTATGGGTATAATTGTCAATTACTTTTCCCTTTCAACTTAACCTTTACACCATTAAAATAAAGAATACTAAATTGTGGACTTGGTCCTTATGCTACTATGCATCACTCGTCATCTTTAAAACCCATTTATCATCTCTCTTAATTTTTTTTCATCCATTCTTCATTGTCAAAATACAACAAAAACGAATTTGTTAAAGTGCAAAAAAAGTTACTTGCATTTAAAAATAACAATTGTTTGAAACCAACTACATCACAAAAAAAAAAAAAAAAAAAAACCCATCAA
Organism: Arctium lappa; assembly: GCA_023525745.1. Taxonomy (NCBI): domain Eukaryota; kingdom Viridiplantae; phylum Streptophyta; class Magnoliopsida; order Asterales; family Asteraceae; genus Arctium; species Arctium lappa. The sequence goes on from CM042047.1 coordinate 171,979,285, forward strand.
AATAACAATTGTTTGAAACCAACATTAAATCCCAAAAAAGACAACACATCAAAATGACAGTTGCTTGATATCAACATAACATTCCGAAAAATACAACTCATCAAAATAACAATCGTTTGATATCAACATAACATCTCGAAAAAAAAACAACCAATTTAGCTCCTACTTGTCTGTCCCTTACAAGTTCTTGAGTCGTGACCTTGTTTTTTGCATTTCACACACCTCACTGTCTTCCCAGACCTTGATAGTTTACTTCCTTTCCCAATTGTTTGACTCAATTCTTCTGTTGTCTTTCTTCTTTTTTCCTTGGTCTTCCTACTTGTGTGTGATGTTTCGGTGGAGTCAGTGTAGAGGGACAACCAGACTTTGGTCACATCAATCTACTAGTTATAGGAGTTACTTTGAAACTATACATGGCCTTCCATGAAACTATAGGTGTTAACTCCAACACCTACAAGAACAAACTTTTTTGTTGACATCAACCACTTACTGATCCATCCAAGGGCCACTTACCTGGTATTGATCTCCTCCATTCCAAATAACTGTGTATTTTGCAGCCTCTGTCTTGATGGAATTTAGCATTTTTGTAGTTGTTGGTGTAAGTGGCACATCTGCTTTGTCAATCAATTTATGGACATTGGCAATTATTTTCATAAGATATTACCTTATATACTCCAAGGCAATAATGATGGGTTTGTCCCTCGCATCCACAAGTTGTTTATTGAAAACTTCGCACATATTGTTAAATAATACATTATTATGACTGATAGTTGTACAATTAAAAAAAAGGGGAAAAAGAGGCTATTGTACTATTAAAAATTGTTGTTTAATACATCACTATGATTGATGGGTTTGTCCCTTGCATCCACAAGTTGTTTACGGTTGGTTTCAAACAATTGTTATTTTGATGAGTTGTCTTTTTTGAGATGGAGTGTTGGTTTCAAATAATTGTTATTTTTAAATGCAAGTAACTTTTTTTGCACTTTAACAAATTAGTTTTTGTTGTACTTTGACATTGAAGAATTGATGAAAAAAATTAAGAGAGATGATAAATGGGTTTTAAAGATGACGAGTGATGCATAGGACCAAATCAACAATTTAGTATTCTTTGTTTTAAAGGTGTATAGGTTAAATTGAAAGAGAAAAGTAAATTGACATTTATACCCATAGTGTGCAAGACACATGATGTCTTTAACCTTTCAAAGTGAATGGTGTTAGTGTTTAGGAACCTTAGCCACAATATATTGCATACCAAAAGGACTATATCCACAATAAACATAGCATGGGGATTATGGTCAAAGAAAACACAAAACCACATGACCGAATCCATAATTCACCCTTTTTTTATTGTAGACACTTTTGGACGGAGAGAATACAACATTTTTTGTATAAATCATAGCATACATTCTATTAAACAATTGGTAAAATGGTGTGACGACTTTGTTCAAATACAAGATAGGTTCTAGGTTTGATCCTAGCCCCCCAACCCACCCACTAGCCTAGCCATTGAGTTGGTCAAAAAAATGTTCTCTCACATGGTGTCTTTGAAGACAAGTTTCATGTGGCCCAGTTGGAATTGCCAAAAATCAATTTTTTTTTAACTATATATTTCATTTACTAAATTGATGGATGAATTTAACTTTTGTTGGGATGGGTTTGAGTTTCAGTTTAGGTTATTTATTATTCTATTAGAGTTGAGTTCCGGTGAAAAATTGAGGTTAGCATGAGAAGTAGTTATCAACCGTTAGATGAGAAATACATGCACATTAGGATAAGAAATGGATACACATTAGGATGAGATGCATCTAGATACGCCTGATCAATTCTATTCTAAGTCGCAATTCATGAGAGGACATTTGATTAAAATTAATCAACAGTTCAGATCCACTTCTCATACTCCTCAGTCCTCACATTAACTTCAACTTTTCGTACCAACCTTCACCTATCTTTATTAATCAACTATTTATATTATATGATTAGATATAAGAATACGTTATGTGAAATATTTTAATAAAAATGGTTGAATTGGTTATTTTTTACTCCTTACGTATCAAATTAGTCAAATAAAATATAATTAAAAATAAACACGGCAAATGAATAGAAAGTTATTCAAAATATATTTAATTAATATTCACACGGCATACAACGACTTGGGGTGTGTATCAGGTGAGGCGGTTTAGGTGTACAAACAACAAATCTGGTCGAATTTTAGATATAGATATCAAGTCTTGAATTTTGGATTTCAAATTGTTTCGATTCGGATTGGTTGGGTTTTGGGTTGGGATGAAATGATTGATGAAATCGATTATAAATTAGGATTTAGGATTTTCGAATGATAGCTACAAAAAATTAATATATTTACATAATATCTAAAAATTATATATATAGAGGGTCATTCTTTTGTTAACCAATGATTTTGTGTTAACCTTGTTAACTAATCTGAATCCTTAATCTTGAAAATTAATGGTTGTGATTAAAACAAAATTTTAAATTAAAAAAAAGAAAAAAATCGGTTCAAAATCGATGTTCCTATATGAACAAGGGTAAAAAGGTAAAATTATATTAATTGATAAACATGGAAACTTATCAAATCCTAAAATAATAGGCACCACTTCCCTAAATATATTCCTGAAAAAAAGGATATGTTAGTTATAACCACCACTAAAATGCAAAATAAAAAATAAAAATAAAAATTAAATTTATATTAATATTAATATTCAAATAAACAAAATAAAAATTAAATTTATATTAATATTTATATTGGAGGTTTTTGGTTAATATATGTTAAAATTTAGAAGGTGGGTTTTCGGTTTTTGGTTCATATATGTTAAAATTGTACAATGGTGGATTTATGGTTTTTTGTTCATATATGTGCAAATTCTAGAAAGGTGGGTTTATGGTTTTTGTTTTATATATGTTAACATGTGATTATTTTACAAGGGTGGGTTTATGGTTTTATGTTCATATATGTTAATACAAGTGATTTATGTGCATAAATGCAATCTGTGTGGTCTGCATATGAGAAAAGTTTATGTCCATTTATGTGCATATATGAAATAGGCATTTGAAAGATTTTATGTATTTGTGCACATATGAACCCAAAAACAACTATGTATGTGCATATATGTTAATACATGTGACTTATGTGCATAAATGCAATCTGTGTGGTATGCATATGAGAAAAGTTTATGTTCATTTATGTGCATATATGAAATAGGCATTTGCAAGATTTTACGAATTTGTGCACATATGAACCAAAAAACAACTATTTATATGTATATATGAAACATGGTTAAACCTGGTTTAATTTGATTTTCGTCCACGATAAAAAAAACAGAAGATAGAAAACGGTTCCTATAGTATAGGAAGTAGACGTCGTGTGAAAATTTAAAAAAATCAGTTATGCAGATTATGATAAACATTTAAAATAAAAAGAATAAAATCCATAAAAATCTCTAATTCCATATTTATCTCAACGTGATAATAGATATAATATAATATTAGAAAATTTTAAAATTCCAAATTACTAATTTACCCTTACTAAAAAACTGTTATGATTACTAAACCAACAAAATCTTTGTAATCCTATTGGTCTAAAATGGTTAACAAAGTTAACACTAAATTATTAGTTAACAAAAGAATGAGACCCTATATATATATATATATATATATATATATATATGTTAGGAGTAATCAATCACTTGAATAATAATTGTATATATACAAACAAAATAATAATGGAAATCTAAATTCTTATATATATATATATATATATATATATATATATATCTATGTAATTCACAAAGTATAACAACAATCAATTTACAAAATACAAAATCAAATCCTTACTTGAATAGAAATTCGTGTACAAGTTGAAATCGATTGAGGCATGCACTTTAAGCAGTGTCCTAAGACAGAAATTTCGCCCGTAATGCGTCCGTCTAGAGGATACAACAATCTTATTCAAGTGAAAACTTGAATCTATCGAATCATGTATGTTTTAGTGAAGAATGGAAGAGGAGAAACCCAGAAAATTGAGAGAAATTGATGATAATTCGTTGGTTAAAAAATGGAGGGAAAGTGCAGGTTTTATAGGTTGTTTCTCCAACCGAATTTAACTGTCAGGAAACTTCGCGACTTGTGTCGCGGGTGAACTCGCGTGGTAACCCGCGTAATCCTCTGTCCGTGGAAAACTCCAGTGCACTACGCGGTTAGTGCCGCGGGTATGGTCGCGGCATAACCCGCGGAACTCACTGTTGACAGAACACTTCGCGAGTTGCTTCGCGACTTAGGTCGCGCCTTGACCCGCGAAATCCACTGTTACCCTGCATCATAATCTCCATCGTCAATCTATCTCGACCCCATCGAGACCCCAAGAGCCCCAAGGCCCAAGGCCCATCTTTGACATTTAATGTATATATTAATGTCAATAAAAGCCTTTCAATCACACCACAATCCAAGTCAATCATTCAAGGAATTCATTTATTGCACAATGGATTGGATTTATTAATTGATTGAAAGTTTGGCTTGGCTCCTATGTGGGACAATTTCTCCTTTTCTTAACTAAGTTCCAACAATACCCCACATTTTCTATTCAAACCCAAATAATACCCCACATTTGAATAGAAAATAAGCAATATTATGGAACTTATGTTTCTATCACCAAGCTAGTTATATGTAACACCTTAGGCATATCCCATATCGGCCGTGGACAGGAGTGATGCTGGGTGTTATAAGTAATATCTTGGTCTTCCTAACAACAACGCGTTTTGGGGCCACAAGCACGTCAGGTTCTGGGAACTCTGAGGTTAAGCGTGCTTGGGTGGGAGTAGTCCCAGGATGGGTGACCCCCTGGGAAGTTTCTCACCAGGTCGCCAGAAACAAATCCGTGCGCTACACGTTGGTTAAATCCAGGGGCAAAGCGGACAATATTGTTGTCGAGGCAGGCGGGATGTTACAGATGGTATCAGAGCCACTCTTGTGCCGTTCGGGATATGGGGCAAACCTCATCGAGGACGATGAGTCCCAAGGGGGGGTGTTTGTAACACCTTAGGCATATCCCATATCGGCCGTGGACAGGAGTGATGTTGGGTGTTATAAGTAATATCTTGGTCTTCCTAACAACAACGCGTTTTGGGACCACAAGCACGTCAGGTTCTGGGAACTCTGAGGTTAAGCGTGCTTGGGTGGGAGTAGTCCCAGGATGGGTGACCCCCTGGGAAGTTTCTCACCAGGTCGCCGGAAACAAATCCGTGCGCTACACGTTGGTTAAATCCAGGGGCAAAGCGGACAATATTGTTGTCGAGGCAGGCGGGATGTTACATTATAATATGCATCGGAAAAGGTGTCTTTTGGACTTGAAGCTTTCCTAGTAAATACCTATCGGATCTACTTCGTGGATAGTGAACTGAGGTCTTGAACTAGCCACTTTTTGTAGTAAATCAAGACAATAGGTAACACACATATTATATCTATACATACATAGATTCTTACCGTTGTGTTCATTTCGGTCGTGAACAAATCCTTTCTTCATGAGAGTTTTAGAAGACGTAGCCATATCCGTCCTCAAAGATGCGACCACACATCAGTCTCACATAGGTAATGCCGATCAAGAATAATCCGTAGTATTCCACTAGATAGCTATCAGCATCATTAAGAATGTAACATTCAACCCTATATCATCAACGGAAATTACAAAGGAAAAACATCATAGGAATAGGCGTACCTTTGTTTAGTTGTTGCTTGAGTTGACCCCGACTAGTTTGCCTATTGAACCTAGACCATGGGATCTCCAATTTCGCTAGGTTAGGTTGCCGCCGAGGAAACTCATTGTATTGGCTTTAAGCCCATTCCCCTCGATGAAAAGGATACTTGCTCTCTACTTAGGCCTTTTGTCAAAGGATCGGCAATATTCTCCTTTGACTTTGCGTAGTCAATGGAAATGATTCCATTTTTCAGCAAGTCCTTAATTGTATTGTGGCGTCTTCTTATATGTCGAGACTTACCATTGTAAATTTGGTTCTTTGCTCTTGTGAGAGCAGCCATACCATCACAATGGATACAAATGGCAGTCACGGGTTTTGGCCACAATGGAATACCTTCTAGGAAGCTTTTCAGCCATTCGGCTTCTTCAGCGGCTTTGTCTAATGCGACAAATTCTGCTTCCATAGTTGATCTTGTATTCACAGTTTGTTTAGATGATTTCCATGAGACCGATGCACCACCAAGTGTAAACACATATCCACTTGTGGACTTACTCTCAGAATGGTTGGAAATCCAATTAGCATCACAATACCCTTCTATGACTGGAGGATATTTGGTATAATGTAACCCGTAATTCATTGTGTATTTCAAGTATCTAAGCACTCTCACTAGTGCATACCAATGATCTTTTCCCGGGTTATTTGAGTACCGACTAAGTCTACTCACACTGTATGCTATATCCGGTCATGTGCAATTCATGATATACATCAAGCTTCCAAGAACTTGAGTGTATTCTAATTGAGCCACACTTTCTCCTTGATTCTTCTTCAATTGACTAGAAGGATCAAATGGAGTCACTACCGGTTTGTCATCATAGTGACCGAACTTACGAAGTACCTTCTCAATATAGTGAGATTGGGTAAGAATGTAACCATTAGGATTTCTTTGAATCTTTATACCAAGGATTACATCTGCTACTCCCAAGTCCTTCATGTCAAACGAGGAGTGCAACATCTTCTTGGTTTGATTGATTACATCTAAGTTCGATCCTAGGATTAGCATATCATCTACATACAAACATATAATGACATAGGCATGTTTGTATTGCTTCACATAGACACACTTATCACACTCGTTTATTTGAAACCCATTTGATATCAAGGTGTTATCAAACTTTTCGTGCCATTGCTTTGGCGCTTGCTTGAGTCCATAAAGGGACTTGATCAATTTATAGACTTTATTTTCTTGACCTTTAACAACAAATCCTTCCGGTTATTGCATATAAATCTCCTCATCTAACTCTCCATTCAAGAAAGCAGTTTTCACATCCATTTGATGGATTTCCAAATTATGAATTGCTGCTATGGCCATCAACGTTCGTATGGACGTTATCCTTGTGACCGGAGAGTAGGTATCAAAGAAGTCTTGACCTTCTTTTTGTTGATATCCTTTGGCTACTAGTCGAGCTTTGTATTTCTCGATAGTGCCATCGGGTCTCAACTTCTTCTTAAATATCCATTTATGGCCTATTACTTTATGACCCGGAGGTAGGTCAACCAATCTCCATGTATTGTTTTGTACTATGGAGTCTATCTCACTTTGGATTGCCTCTTCCCAATAAGGTGCCTCGGAAGAATCCATGGCGGCCTTATAAGATAGAGGTTCTCCTTCAACATTAAAAGCCATAAAATCAGGTCCAAAGTCTTTGGCTATTCTACCACGTTTACTTCTCCTTGGTTCCAAATCTTCTTGAACCTTGGAGGTTTCACCTCTTTGTGTTGGATCAAGTTCAATTGTTTCATATAGAGTGTGTGTGTCATCATGCAATCTTTTCCTTGAACTAGAGGCTTGATCCTCTTTTTCTTTGTAAGGAAAGATATTCTCAAAGAATTATGCTTCTGCAGATTCGACGATTGTGTTGTTATTTATGTCATTTACACTAGATTTATATACTAAGAATCTATATGCAGCACTATTATGAGCAGGTCCAATATATACACAATCAATGGTTTTAGGTCCAAGTTTAGTCCTTTTTGGCAAAGGCACTTGAACCTTGGCAAGGCAACCCCACACTTTCATCCTTTTGTAAGATGGTAACTTTCATTTCCACAGTTGATATGGAGTTTTGTCATTCTTCTTGTGGGGGATCCTATTTAGGATCATATTTGCAGTAAGGCACGCCTCACCCCATAAATGATATGGAGCTCCGGACGTGATCAACATTGAATTTATCATGTTCTTCAATGTTCTATTTTTGCGCTCGGCCACTCCATTTTGTTGAGGTGTGTATGGAGCGGTCGTTTGATGCACAATACCATGTGTAGCACAAAATTCTGCAAAGTCACGGGATTCGTATTCTCCTCCCCGATCAGACCTTAGAATCTTGATTTTCTTGTCGAGTTGGTTCTCGACTTCGGCTTTATAAGTCTTAAACATATTTAAAGCCTCATCCTTTGTAGGGATTAAATACACATAGCAATACTTACTGCAATCATCTATGAAGGTAATATAATAGTTCTTACCTCCTCGTGAAGGTGTTGCCTTGAAATCACATAAGTCTGTGTGAATTAACCCAAGTATTTCATTTGATTTTTCAACAGACTTGTGTGGATGATTTGTGTATTTAGCCTCTACACAAACCTCACACTTAGTCGATTTGTTAATGGAACATTTAGGTATCATGTCAAGTTTGATCATTCTTTGAATGGATCTAAAGTTGACATGTCCTAATCTCGAATGCCAAAGGTTAGAAGGAACAATCATGTACATGGAACTAGAAGTGCTAGGGCCTGCCTTATTATTATTTACATTGGCGGCATCCATACTATTTACAACGCTTAGTTTGAAGAGCCCCTCATTGAGGTAACCCTTCCCAACGTACACACCACCCTTGGTGATGACAATCTTATCAGATTCGATTACAACTTTGAACCCTTTCTTACTCAGAACAGGGCCAGAAATCAAGTTTTTAGTTATGCTAGGTACATGTACAACATCAGTTAAAATAAGATCTTTGCTGGAAGTCAGCTTCAAGTTGACCTTCCCTTTTCCTTCAACCCTTGCAGTCGTGGCATTCCCCATGAACATCGGCTCCCCATCGCTCACTTTTTGGTAAGATGCAAACATACTTTCCGAATTGCAAATGTGTCGGCTTGCCCCGGTGTCGAACCACCAATCCACCATGTTTGTAACCATGTGGGATTCAATGACACCAATGAACTCGTTCGGGGAGTGGGTGAGATTGGCATGACTAGAAGATGCCCCATGTCCTCCACCACCACTTCCTCCAGTGCCACCATGGTCACGTTTGTATCGACATTCCTTGGCTCGGTGTCCCGGCTTACCACATACCCAACAATAAGTCATCCTCTTAAACTGTTTCTTTTGTGGGGCCAAGGGGCCTTTTCCAGTATTGAAAGGCCTCTTGGTTGCAATTGCCTTTCCCTTAAATTTCGGGAACTTAGGCTTGGATGAACTTTCTTCCACCATGTTGGCATGCGGTTCATTTGGAATGGTATCGGCTTTGTCATTGAGTCGGTTGTCCTCTTCAACTCGGATTTTGAGAAGCAACTGTTCAAATGTTATTTCCTCCGTAAGATGCTTCAAGTAAACCTTGAAGTTCTTCCACGATGGAGGTAGCTTCTCGATTATGGAACCGACCACAAAGTTTGCATTTAAACCCATACCCTCAATTTCAAGCTCATGGACAAGTTTTTGCAATTCTTCCACTTGTTTTACCACTGGTTTTGCATCAATCATCCGGAAATTCAGAAATTTTCCCACTGCGAACCTCTTGGAACATGCCACTTCAGTTTTGTACTTGCCATCCAAGGATTCCCAAATCTCCCTTGCCGTTTGGAAGGTAGAGTATATATCGTAGAGGGAATCGTCGAGAGCATTGAGTATATAGTTTCTGCAACTATACTCATTCGATCTCCAGTTCTCGACCGTTCTATTATGTGCGGACACTTGAATTTGCGATGGTGCAGCCCCGTCCGCCCCTTCCGGAAGATTTGCCGGTGGCTCTTCCTCAGTGAGCACGTTGGCAACCCGAAGTGTTGTCAAATAGAACAACATCTTTTGCTGCCAACGTCGAAAGTCCGAACCCTTGAATTTCTCGGGTTTCTCCACATGACTTTTCAATAAGTGTGATTGATCCATCGCTCCACAACAAAATTTCTGTCTTAGATTGTTAGGAGTAATCAATCACTTGAATAATAATTGTATATATACAGACAAAATAATAATGGAAATCTAAATTCTTATATATATATATATATCTATGTAATTCACAAAGTATAACAACAATCAATTTACAAAATACAAAATCAAATCCTTACTTGAATAGAAATTCGTGTACAAGTTGAAATCGATTGAGGCCTGCACTTTAAGCAGTGTCCTAAGACAGAAATTTCGCCCGTAATGCGTCCGTCTAGAGGATACAACAATCTTATTCAAGTGAAAACTTGAATCTATCGAATCATGTATGCTTTAGTGAAGAATGGAAGAGGAGAAACCCAGAAAATTGAGAGAAATTGATGATAATTCGTTGGTTAAAAAATGGAGGGAAAGTGCAGGTTTTATAGGTTGTTTCTCCAACCGAATTTAACTGTCAGGAAACTTCGCGACTTGTGTCGCGGGTGAACTCGCGTGGTAACCCGCGTAATCCTCTGTCCGTGGAAAAACCCAGTGCACTACGCGGTTAGTGTCGCGGGTATGGTCGCGGCATAACCCGCGGAACTCACTGTTGACAGAACACTCCGCGAGTTGCTTCGTGACTTAGGTCGCGCCTTGACCCGCGAAATCCACTGTTACCCTGCATCATAATCTCCATCGTCAATCTATCTCGACCTCAAGAGCCCCAAGGCCCAAGGCCCATCTTTGACATTTAATGTATATATTAATGTCAATAAAAGCCTTTCAATCACACCACAATCCAAGTCAATCATTCAAGGAATTCATTTATTGCACAATGGATTGGATTTATTAATTGATTGAAAGTTTGGCTTGGCTCCTATGTGGGACAATTTCTCCTTTTCTTAACTAAGTTCCAACAATATATATATACACACACATATATAGGGGGTTATTATGCAACCTTTTCGATGAGGCAATATTTGCAACCCCTTTATCCACTACACATTTTACTTTTTGCTTTTTTTTCTTTTTTTAATTATATAAAATGTGTGGTGGATAGAGGGGTTGCAAGGGTTGCATCATGTAAATGAGTTGCATTTGAACGCCCCCCCTCTCTCTCTCTCTCTCTCTCTCTCTCTCTCTATATATATATATATATATATATATATATATATATATATATATATATTCGGGTTTCCAAACTGGTCGGTGACCAAAAATCATACCCAACTCAAACCCAAATATCCCAGAAAAAGTCAGGTTTCAAATTTTCAGATTTCCTGACATTCGGGTTTTGCACAAACACCATATTTTCGGTTCAAGTTTACGGACCATTCAGGTTTTGCATACCCTTAAATACATCTTAAATCGTTAAATTAATAAAGAATTAAATTATTGTTTTATTAAGTAACTTTTATATCATGTCTAAGTACATGTTTGGATGGATATAACCTAATTTATAAGCTAGCTTTTTTATTATTAGAAGCTTTTTGTGATTATTCCAATTATAACATCATTAATATACATTATTATATATTAACTATTAATTATAAATAAATATTAATTATTAAAATTATTATTAATTAATTAATATTATCTTAAAATTATAACATAAATTTTAATTATACGTTTATATAAAATTTTAATTATTTAGAATTATTGATAATTATATCAACTTTTTAATATTGATCAATATATTTTAGTTATCAATTATTATTATTTGATTATTTTTTTTATATTATATGTAACGTTTTTTTAAATCATAAGTTAATGTATATATATATTTTTTAAATTTGCTTTAAAATTCAAAATTTATAATATATATAATAATAACTTTTAAAATTTTTAATTAACACATTATATTATTTACTACCTTATTTATATTAATTAATATATTATATTACTATAAATTTATTTTAATTATATTATTAAATATTGTAATTGATTATTTTTGCTAGATATCTTTTTTGGTAATTTTACATCTTATAAGCTAGTTTTTGTCAAATATGACTTTTTCACAAGCTAGCTTATCAGCTTCCAGCTTATAACTTAAAAAATAGATTAAAAAAAGTATTTACGAGTAAATCCAACCAAAATATGACATGTTTTAACTTTTATCAAGAATTACTCGTTTGATATATTACTTAACCCGCACAATCTGTAGCCTCTAATTAAATGTTATTTTATAGCATATCGTTCATTCTCAAGATTGATCAACTTCAAAATGTGTTTTTATTAGTTCAGTTAAAAATTTATTAGTAAAATTGTTATTTAATAGTCTTTTCTTACATTCTAATATTGGGTATCATAATAAGCTCTTTTAAAGAATTGATCCGTTTGCAACTAGGTTTACATCGAAAAAGAAGATGTTGTATTAAGACAAGACTAACAGGAAAATCAAATGCTCAAAATTAATCATCAACTAATTAATATGAAACCCCCTTAATTCGTTATCACAAACTCAATCTCCTCATTAGCACCCGCATTATATAGATTATTAGTACACCATCTTGATTTATACATATAATAAATACGAATATAAAAGATTTCTTGTTTTCTGGATACTCAATTTTATGTTCCTTTGGTAATCCATTGCTAATAGATGTTACAAATGGAATTGTCCGTTAGCGATACCATTGTTTTTAGTCTGGAAATTGCATCAAAATTGACATATTTTGCACTCGTTCTTACTTTTGGTAATCAAATTTTAAGATCTTCAGTTGTGAAACCAACTTTTAAAATCTTAATTTTGAAAACCAACTTCAAAAACTTATCATTTTGACGAACAAACTTAATCTTGGTTCCTAACAGGTTATTAACCGTCTTGCTACCACCGTATTAACCAAGGGTATCCACTACCGATCATTGTTTAACAAATAAAAATGTAAAGGGGTGTTTGGTTCAAGGATTTTGAAGGAACGGGAAGGAATTAGAATGGATAATTCATTTGACCGAATTTCAAATCCTATGTTTGGTTCACATAATGAAAACGATGGAATTCTTTGAATTCTATTGAAGTCCACAAATTAAGGAATTCATCATTCATTTGTTTAAGTCAAAGAATTGAATTTCATCCAAATTCTACCAACCAAACGCATGGTCAAATTTCTTCAAAGTCAAATTCTTCAATTGATTCCAATTCCATCAAATTCCGTTATGCGAATCAAACGCCCACTAAGTGTTTACATTTTTCATTCCTAGGATTTGAAAAAACTCTGAGGAGCTGTTTGGTTCATGGAATTGGAAGGAATTAGAATGACCAATTCCATTGACCAAATTCCAAGCCTATGTTTGGTTCACGGAATGAAAACGATGGAATCCTTCAAGTTCCATTGAATTCCACATTTTAAGGAATTCATCATTCCTTGACTTAAGTGAAGGAATTGAATTCCTACTAACCAAACGTCAAATTCCGTCAAATTCCATCAAATTCCATTCCAATTCCTTTAAAGTCAAATTCCTTCGATGAATTCCAATTCCCTCAAATTCCATTTTGTGAACCAAAAGCCCCCTGAGGAGATGTTTGGTTTGATGGAATAGTTTTGAGAGATTTGAATTCCATGGAAGGATTTGGAATTGGAGGGATTTAGAAGTGGGATCTTTGTTGTGTTTTGGTTTGTAGGATTTGGAATGCAATTGAATTCAATTCTTTATGAATGATTTATAAAAAATGAAATACCAACCACCTAGCGGTATTTCAAAATCATGTTTGTGGGATTTCATTCAAATTCAAAAAATATTTCAAACCAAACATGAGATTGGAACGAAATTGAATTCCAAACCTCTCCAACTCCAATTCAATCCTACAAACCAAACGGGACTTGAATATTTTCTTAGGGAATCTCTATTGGATATATAATACTAAATCTTACATCAAATTCAAAAAAGTTGGTGTAAAATTTGGCCATTCTTCTCTAATGGGTAACACCAAATCTTACACAGAAATGTATAGGAAGATTCTAGGTATATTCTTTTTTTTTCCGGTTGGTATAAATGAATAGTGTTACAACAAATTTGGCGTGTTACTATTCATTACAACAAATTTAATGTAAGTTTTGGTGCCCCATTAGAAATGGTCTTAAGGTTTTAAAATTATAAAATCTTTCATGTGGTTTCGAGTTTGCTTTGGATTTGGATCTAATCCTAACGGCCATTAACAACTAGGGGTGAGCATAACCCGCCCAACCCGACCCGACCCGACCCGAAAATAAGCCAAAAATCCGGTATCCGAAAACCCGAGAACCGAACCCCCCGACCCGTCTAATATATCGGATAATATAGGATCGGGTTGGGTATCCAAAACCCAAACCCGATCCGACCCAAAAATCCGAAATTCGAAATACCTAAATTCTAAATACCTCATTTCAGATTCTAAATCCTAAAATACCTAAATCGATATTTCGAAATCAGGACTGGAGTCCATCGACCTGTGATTCCATCGACGAACGACGAAGGACCTGTGATTCCATCGAAATCAGGACTGGAGTCGAACGACGAACGACTCTCGATCTCGACCTGTGATTCCATCGACGAACGACTCTCGACCTGTCGAGTGTCGACCATCCAGTTGATACTTGATACTGCTTTATCTTCTCCACGACTAACCTTTCCCGGCAATCTCTTTCCCGGCTTTTGACCTCCGACCACCAGAAATTCTCATCCTCAAGGTTTTCACTTTCTCTCTTACCTTTCTTTTTTCTTCTCTTCATATATTGTTTGTTGTTGCACATGTATTATGGATCTTGGAAATATCGTTGAATGATTTAAGAATACTAATGCAGATTCAATGATATTTTTTTTAATAGTTCTCTGCAATTTCAGATTTGGTAGTTTTGTTATCAAGTGTTTTGTCTTGCCCAGACCCGACCCACCCGAACCCGAACTGCCCCGAACCCGAACCACCCGATCTGCGTTCGGTCGGGTTTCGGGGGTCCTCTTCCCACCCGAATATCCGATCGGGTTTGGGGATTTTAGACCCGACCTGACCCGTCCGATGCTCAACCCTATTAACAGCGTTGTTAAGTTTTTTTTTTTCCTGTGGTCTCACATGCTATGCATGTAAGGGTACCTTCGTCAAAAAAAATTAATTATACAAGTTTGTGTTATACATACACACATATAGAGAGAGACGAAAGATCGTGTGAGAATAGGAGTTAAGGTGAGAAGTGTAAGAAGAAATTTGGACTCTTAATCACTTTTAATTAGTTTGATCTAATGGTTCAGATTAAGTCACAAAATAACCTATG
The DNA here is from genome assembly GCA_023525745.1 of Arctium lappa. Lineage (NCBI taxonomy): Eukaryota > Viridiplantae > Streptophyta > Magnoliopsida > Asterales > Asteraceae > Arctium > Arctium lappa. The sequence continues at coordinate 171,994,371 of CM042047.1, forward strand.
AATTAGCTTAGAAGGGTATTTTCGATTGATTTTTAATTAGGATTGATCCATGGGTGGAGATCCCTTCTTACTCTTCTCATAATAACTAATATTCTTATCGAAAACCAACTTTATATATATAAGTGTTAAATCTATACTATATTATAAAGATGACATAAAAAACTCTTAAAAACAAGTCTTAAAGCTTAATGTACAGCTATTTAATGCTAATTACTTAAAAAACAACTATTAAAGCTGTATGTACTACACTTAATGTTATTTATTAATTTTCAATCATTATTTCTAACCACTTTAACTCCCCTAAAATAACTCTCAGCATAATTAAATATAGAATAAAAATCAAATTTTAAATATAAAAATATAAAATATAATTAAAAAAATCTAACAGAATATTTTATAAAAAAATTTATATTATTAAAACAAAATAAATTACATTATATTATTAAGTCTAAATTAAACAAATTTATATAAAAAACCATTATCAATCTCTCACAACCAACCAAAATCGTAATGTAAATCGACAAAAAATAGAAAATAAAATAAAACGTTAAAATCGTGATGTATCTAGCGAGCTTTTAGAACCACATAATGGAGGAGTGATCTAGGACTAAAAGCCAATCAAATGTTTATCTTCTTGCCCTGATTTTGAACAAGGAGAAGTTGAGATCCAAATTCTAGTGTTATTGGACAAAATAGGGTTTATCATAGATTTGCGTTAAGTGTCTGATCGATTAACTATTAAAAGTTGTTTTTAAAAGCGAAACGGGCCAATGAATCAAACATATTTCGTGATGACATATGGGCTTTTTCGTCATTCGCACGGTCTTGTTTCAAGCCTCAAAACAACGTTTTTTATTTATTTATAGCAATTCTTGTTTTTTATTCCCATCTTGGGCTTGTTTCGTTTTCGACTAATTTAGTTGCCCTAGGGTTTTAGTTTTCCCACCATTAAGACATTTTTCATTAGTTCATTAATATTCCTGAGATTTTTTCTCTTTTTCTCCTTTAGTTTATTGCTAGTAAACTCATTCCGTTATCAACGCTTGTTAACCTACCGCATCAAGATCCTTGCGAACACAACCCTTAGCACTTGTTTTTTTCTTAAATGCAATCCAAACTTGTACAAAATGCATTGCACGACAAAAAATTATTTAAAAACATGTAACATTACCAAATTGCCCTCACAGGTTTGGTACAAAATCGAAACTACATGAAAGAATTTGTAACTTTTAAATTATATGGACCAAATCCAAAGTATCCAACAAACCGAAAAATGTAATCAACTCAAACTATCTACATTTACAACTTAATTGCATGCATTGTCTGAATCTCGTATCTATCGTCCTTTAAATCTCTGTTACGCCCGTGAATCCATCCCGGCGCTGAGGTTTCTATATAAATCGGTCTCTGAATGAACCACCGGAGATTTAGTCCGGCGGTGCCTTTGATCATGTTGACGGTGGTGGTGGTGGTGGCGGTGTCCATCGATGTCTTTTTTACTATCTTTTTGCTCGTCCTTCTTCGGACTTTCGACCTTGCATTCAATTGGGGCGGTGTACACAAAAGTTCCAACCGGCATCTCGTTAAAGTTCTTTAGTAGCTCGAGTGTGTCGACCACCATGGTCATGGTTGGCCTCGCCTTTGGCCTATGGCTAAGGCATTGGTAAGCGAGTTCTGCTGCCGCCTCAGCCCCGGTTTCCGAGTACTGGCCTTCGAGTCTTGGGTCCATTATTCGGTTCAGCTTCCTAGCACCTTTGAGTTGAGGTCTAGCCCACTCAGCTAGGTTCTGTTCACGGTTCGGTAGACTCTTGTCCATCGATTTTCGACCCGTTAGAAGCTCCACCAGAACAACTCCAAAACTGTATACATCGCTTGCTGCTGTCAAGTGACCTAAAGAAAACAACCACATCAAAATTCAAATTCAGTAAAAACATTACATTGTTGTATATATACAATGCAACAAAAACAGCTTTATAGAACGCTAAATATGTCTAAATGTCCTAATAGGCAATTTTATAGGATTTAATTTTATAGGAGCAAACAATTGTGAATCATATATGCGTTACAATAAGTTGATTGGACGTTTTTTTGGTGGCCTAACAAGATTTTTTTAGGATAAGCTAAGCGTCATATTAGCACTTCTATATGATATTGTTTGAAAAAGTGTTATAAAAACAAGTGTTCATAGTACATTTGTCAAAAATGTCTATATAAGTAATCTATTAGGACATTTAGATATATTTGGCGTTCTATAAATCCGATTTTATTGTAATAATATTTAAAAGACTGGATTGATTGTTACCTGTCATGAGGTATTCGGGAGCTGCATAGCCATGTGTGCCCATAACTCGAGTCGAAACATGAGTGTCATCGCCTTCGGGACCATCCTTGGCAAGTCCAAAGTCCGAAAGTTTAGCTAGGTAGTCCTTGAATTGAAGAAGAAAAAAATATACGATGTTCAGTACTAGAAACTTAAACTAATAAATGGATAATTATATTGGGATATATTAATTATATATGATTATAAATAGCTTACAGAATCTAACAAAATGTTGGATGCTTTAAAATCACGATATATAACTGGATTCTTTGCTTCGTGAAGAAACGCAAGCCCTTTCGCAGCTCCTAGAGCAATGTTCATTCGTGTCGACCATGGAAGAGAAACCGAAAATCCTGTACAACATTAATTAAACCCGTTTAGATCAAAGAAAAGAAAAAAACTTAGATCTAATAACATAATATAATATAAAAATCGAATTTTTATAAAGATTTTTGAGAATCTTTGAACCAGTAAACCCTTCTTACATATTTCCATTTCAACTTTTTGGAAATTAAATCGAATAATTAATACCCAAATTTAAATACATACTTAAATTTGGAAATTTTAATTTGGAACTTACTTCGAAAGAGTTGATTCTCTAAGCTGCCACGTGGCATGTACTCATAGACCAGAAGCCTGTGTTCATCTTCAAAGCAGTATCCGATCAACTTCACCAAATGTGGGTGTCTCATTTGTCCAAGAAATATCACTTCTGTCTGTTGAATTGATTCAATAAATCCTTATTAATCAATATTGTAAGTTAAATCAACTATTAAAACTTATTCATTATGAATTACCCAAGAGTATCGTAGATATTGCAAGTTAAATTAACTATTTTATAACTTATTCATTATGAATAACCCTAGAATATCATTGATATTCATTATGAATAAATACGTACCAGCCATTCTCGATGACCTTGTCCGCCTTCTTGGTTAAGGAGTTTAACAGCAATAGGTTGAGGTTTCAAACCAGGTCTAAGTTTGTCATCAATGAAGCCTTTATAAACCGGTCCAAACCCGCCTTCACCCAAGATATTGCATGAAGAAAAGGATTGTGTGATGATCTTAAGCTCGGCTAAAGTGAAAGTATAGAGGTTCGATCCGGCTAACGAGGTCGATAAATCCTCCGGCAGCATCGAGCTGTTGCTTAACTCCGTATACGTTACCCTTTGAACCGAATTCTGTGACGTAACGGCCACATCGTCAACCTTCTTCTTCTTCTCTGCCGGTAATCCTTCGCTGATCTTCAAAGAAGTTGGTTCTTGATGAATCTTGAAACAATTTGTTAACCAAGATGATCTTGATGATTTCTTCACCCTCATATTTGATTAATTGCAAAAAAAGATGTAATTGAATTTAATTGGAAGAGGATAAAATTGATGTAATGAAAGAAATGGTGGGTGTTGGTTTTATACTAAGAGATGATGATGGGTATGAAGAATATTCAACAAAAGCAACCATCATATTTTATATTATTTTTTTTATTTTAAATGTGTTTTTTTCTATAATGGAATAATATTGCACCTAATACCACATTATCTTTCACTGTTTAGTCTTTAAGGGCTCAATATTTTGACTTGTTAATATAGCATGTATGTATATATTGACTCCGACGTGTAGCTCAGTTTGTAAAGGAGTTGAATGATTTTGTCTAAATAAAGATAGGTCATGGGTTTGATACCGAGCCTCCAGCTAGACTCAGCCACTGAGTGAGTCAAAAAATATCTCTCACAATGGTGTCCTTAGAAGCACATTACATATAAGATCGGTTAGGATTGTCGATAATCAACTTTTATATATATATATATATATGTATGTATGTTATTTTTGAGACTTTAGTTTTTGAGTGGAATATTATATATATATTCATAGTCATAAAAAATAACCACGTGATTGATTTTAATTTTATTCAATTTTTATGAAATGAATTGAATGACTCTAGATTTGACTTTTGTTTTTTGTCAATCGACTAGGCGCGTGAGGAGGAGAAATGAGCCGCCGATTAGCTGTTTCAAGCCAAATGTTGGCGTGTTCCGGAATCGTTTATTTGACTACCTTCTCTCTCTCTCTCTCTCTCTCTCTCTCTCTCTCTCTCTCTCTCTCTCTCTCTCTCTCTCTTTTGTCCTAGAAATAAGTGGATAAATAGAATTTGAAGTAAACTACATATTTGGTCCATGTGGGTTGTCAGATATATTACTATTCGTCCATGTAGTTTTTAAATTACAAGATGATCATCATAATTTACAAAAGTATTCGGACTTGATATCTTTCTTTAACGGTCGTTAAAAAAGATCGTTAAATAAGGAACATTTTAGACTATTTTTCATTTTTCTTCCATTTTTCTTTTAAAAAAACAAAACATAGTACTATATATATCGCATACAATGGGACCAAATAACTCTGGTCTCATTGATTCTCCGATTCTCTTATCTCAGGCCAACCCCTCCCTAGAACGAGCTCGAGATCTTTTAACGAGCTACTTGAGCTCGAGATCATTGATCTCGAGCTTGAGCTTAATAATTTTCGAGCTCAAGTCGATTTCGAACGCACACTAAAATCGTTTGACTTAACGAGTCGACCTCCATAACACCAATGTTCGACTAGACTCATTCGAAAACTCGGTTAAAATTTTTGAGTTGTGTCAATCCGAGTTGAGTATACACTTTTTCGATTCAAACATGTTCATATATTTATAAATCATATAATCAAGGTTTAAAAATTATCGAGATTGAGCCAATAAGTAAGCTAATCAATATATCTCAAGTTTGAGTCCGTAAACGAGTATCGAGCTCGAGCTCGAACTCGAACATTGAAAAAATATTTGAGCTCGAACTTGAACCCTACTGTGAGAAAGTTATTCGAACTCGAGTCGAGCTCGAGCCCGGTACTATTTTTTTGAGTCGAGCTCGAATAACCTGTAACTCGACTCGGGTCGTTAACACCCTTACCCCTCCCCTCTTGTTTCTCGATTCACATTATTTCTCTATTTCTCTCATGATTCTCCGATCTCCGACCAAATGCTTTCTCCACTTCTTCAAGTACGTTGTGCAGAATCTCACCCACGATCTAGACCTGCACCTCCCTCTTTGATGTAAAACCTCACCTACGATCCCAACCCCATTCGATGCAAAACTCATCCATGAGACTTTCCCTTTCAACGCATAACCTCATTGTCAACAGTTACATCTGGATGATCCACAATTTTGCAACTTCTTTATGTTTCTTCGCTAACCGTGACCTCCCCTTACCGTTCTTGATACCCACAACACAGAAAATGGTACGGTGGGGATTTGTGGGAGAATGCAGGCAATGAGGTTTTATTTTGATTATGGTTTCATCGATTAGGGTTTGGGATTTGATTTTCATTTTGACTTTGCTTTTGGTTTAGATTTGGGTTCATGGATTAAGTTTTGATTAGGAGTTTGATGTTGATTTGATATGTGGGAGGCGTGGGCCATAGTTTGCACATAAGCCAACTGGTGCATGAAGTACGGTAGAATTCCTTGGTACAATCATTTGGGGTTTTGAGATTAGGATTTAGGTTTGATTTTGGTGTTTATATTTGATGTTGATGGTTGGACTTAACCGGAGAATATGGCTGAAAGTTTGACCAGAAGCTTGGTCGAAGAATAGGACTGGAAGCTTGGGCGAAGAAGATGGTCGGATATGTAGAAGTTTTTGGGGAAAGGGATGTATGGGGCACATCCTTCTAAAATATTTTTAAACTTTAATAGAAAATAAAACAAAAACATAAAAAATCTAAAATAACCCTTACTTAACGATCATTAGAGGGAGGGGGCAAATTTGGATACTTTTCATAACCACATCGACCATCTTATATTTATAAAATTATAGAGACGAAAAGTGTTATATCCAACAAACCAGAAGGACCAAATTTGTAGTTTACTCAAAACTTTAATAGTATTAAAAACCTGTTCATGAGTAGTACGGTCATTAAAAAAATCTTGATCAAGTCAAAATATATATAGTAGTATTTGATAAGCTTCTAATGCATCTCGATCCCATGATTTAGCACTAATTGAATTGGCATGAACCCACAAAAATTATCAAATTTCTTTATGTATAAAAAAATCATCCATGAAAACTTTATACTTATAGCTTATATATCTATTTATAAATAAATGTATATATCTAATGGGGGAGAGTAGGTAACTGGGATCCAAGTCAATGGGTTTCTTCTGGATGCATTTAACGAGTTTCCATAGCTTTGCTTGACTTAGTCGATTATCGTCTAGATCCTCTTTTAAATATTAAATAAATATTACTATTCTTATTTTAAATTCATTTTTATATAATATTATATAGGTTGGTTGAACATAAATCTTAAGATATTGTATAAACTTGAGATCATGTAAGACTAACGTATTTTCGTGAGACTTATAAAACCAACAGTAAACCTTCACAACAAAACATTGTGAAAGTAAATCTTCAAAGTTTTTTTGTTATGAAGATTTATTGTTTTTATATCTTTACAATGTTATACTGTCTCATAAAAATGAGTTGATCTAATGTAAACCCAACCCTTTATGCCCACAAATAATTATATACTATTAGAATATGAATATTAGGCATATAGCAATTTGCAAACATGCCCATAAGGCCATTACCACCTTTAAACAATTCATGTAAATTGAGGCACTTGATGGGAAACCAATTATGATCTCCCATTCACAATTAATTGGTTATTTACCATCATAGTTGACCACCTTTAAACAATTCATGTAAATTGAGGCACTTGATGAAAACCAATTATGATCTCCCATTCACAATTAATTAGTTATTTACCATCATAGTTGACCCACAAGGTGGTGTTTTAATTTTATGATGTTAAATAATCAGAATAAGATAACTAATTGTAATAAAATTGGTTATAAGAATCAGAAGATAGTGTTTGAGTATGCATCATGGTTTGTGATTGTAATATTTAGATAATCAATTGAGTGAGTTAGAGACAGACACATAAACTTTTTTAAGTAATGACACAGTTTAAATATTAAAAAAAATATCTAAAAGAAATTCACAATATTAATATAAACCTGTTGATTGGTCTATTGTCCCTCCATAGAAGAGACCCATGCTTGAGTCCTATCTTTTAAAAAACACAAGAGGTATATAAAAACCACCAAAATTTAAGTAAAAAATTAACAAATTTGACACCACTGAGACTTGAACCCAAACCATTTGTACAAAGGTATAATAGGCATTAACCATCTCAAACATCAGAGTCTCATGCTTAAATTTTAGTTTCAAAAACTATACGGTGACACCCAATAAAATGATATGGTGACAACCTTCATAAATGTACTTTTTTCCCCTTACGATAGAACCATGAAGCAGTGGCCCGTGTCACCGTATCAATCAATGGAGGTCTGTCCCTGATTCGAGTAGTTGACAAATTCTAGTTATTTTAAAAAATCAGTATACCAAATGAATAAAAATGACATCTCTATATAAAAAGAAGATACACATTTTGTTAATAGATAATAAGAAGTTTCTTAAAAGAAGATGTAAAAGTAGGTAGTTATATTTTATATTTGATCATCATTTTTGTTGTGATCGGTAACAAAATTGATTATGGGAACTATAGATAATTAAAAGTAATCTCTTTTATCTAAATTATAACAATTTTAAATTGCAATGATGAAATAATCGGTTTAAAAACACACTTCTAAACTCTTTATATAAATTTGAAATGATTGTGGTCTTGTGAGTTGTGAGAGCACCTCCAACAGATTCACTCTTTATATTATCTCACTCCCTGCATGTAAGGATCTTCTTACGTTGTAATTACATTATTTTGTTTTATTAATAATTAGACAATGAAAATAAGATCAGTTAAATGAAATATATTAAATTCTTAAAATAATATGTAGCTAATAATGTATGATTGAAGATGCTCTACGATCTTTACCCAATTACCTTCCTCATACTTGGAGGATGTTGCTGAAAGTCGAATGGTGATTTTAAATATTTAATTAAAAATAAGAATAAACATAACAAAAATTAATACCCTACTAACACCATTAACGACTCCTTACTATTACTAAAGCTATGTTTGACAAACTAGTTGATAACTGATAAGCTAACTGATAGCTGATAAGGTAACTGGTGACTAATAAGCTAGCTGGTAGCTGATAAGCTAGTTGATAAAAAAATCACGTTTGACAAAAACTAGCTTATCAGCATGTAAAATTACCAAAAATGAAATCTAGAAAAAATAATCAATTTACAATACTTAATAATATAATTAAACAAATTTATAGTAATATAATTAATTAATTAATACAAATAAGGTAGTAAATAATATAATATGTTAATTAAAAGAATTTGAAATTTATTATTATATATATTATTAATTTTGTCATTCAAAAAAAATATTATAAATTTTGAATTTAAACCAAATTTTTAAAAAAAAATCTACATTAACTTATGATTTTAAATAACCGTTACATATAATATGAAGAAAAAAAAATCAAATAATAATTACAAAAATAATAATAATTGATGACTAAAATATATTGATTAATATTAAAAAAATTGATATAATTATCAATAATCCTAAATAGTTAAAAATTAATATCAATGTATGATTAAAATTTTTGTTATAATTTTCAGATAATATTAATTAATATTAATTAATTAATAATAATAAATTATAATAATTAATATTTATTTATAATTAATAGTTAATATATAATAATGAATATTAATGATGACATAATTGGAATAATCACAAAAAGTTACTTATAAGCTACTCCAAATAGTTTATCAAACAAACTAACTTATAAGTTACCTTATGTCCATCTAAATATGTACACAGAAAATAAGCTAGCTTATTTTTGCCAAACGATGCCTAAGTGTCAATTAATATGACATTATTGTAACAAACCATCCATTAATACCCTTAAAAAAGATAGCTACCTACATAGTCTCATACAATAGTAGCAAGGGCGACAAAAGCCAGTTGCACGTCGACGACGACAATCACCGTGTTTTAGCTTTTCGTGCTTTTTGTATTTCTTATTATCTTTGAAAGGCCAACAATTTAATTACATTAAAAAGAAAACAAAATGAAATTACAAGAGAAAGACACCAACAGAACATTTCTATAAGGTGGAGAAACATAAACAAGAAAGAAAACAATGCCAAAAACACAAGTCAACATGCCCAAAAATAGATAGAAGAAATTCAATCAAAAGATTAAGCCACAACGAGAGACCAACTAACTTTTAGAGCAACTGAGAGGTTTGTAGCACCAATATGTGTAGGAAATATTAATGTTTTTGACACGATTTGCTAACCAACAAATGGATATGAGTTGAATATCGGATGCTAAATCAGTCTAAGGAGGGAGCCAACTAGAGAACACATATTTGTTATGATAACCCCAAATCACGTACAAGGAAACCCAAAGAACCGTCTATCATAAGCTTTTTGAAAACAAACATTACAATAAAATTATGTTTATAGGACGCTTGAAAAAGTAAGCGTTATAATAGCATACTTTATAGGACTTAAGTTTATATGGTCAAACTATAAAGTGTCTTATTTACAAGTGTTACAATAGGTTTATACGTTTTAAACGTTTTAACAAATTTTTTAGAACGTTTTTAAAATGAAGTATCACGACACTATTTGAAAAAAAAATGTCTTATAAAACAAGTGTCAAATAAAAACAATCATCCTATAAAAAGATGGTTTTATATTTTTATAGGACACTTCTCAAAAGTGTCATATAAAATAATTAATACTACAATTTGTATACCCCCTCTCCCTCACATCTAGGGAAATTATATCCCTACCCCCGTGCCAATTTGTATACCCCCTCTCCCTCACATCCCATTTTTTTAATTTTTTTTTATTTATAGTTACATGAGTAAACTATGATTTTCGTTCTTATGGTTTGATATTTATAACGATTTTCATTCCTGGTCTTTAAAACCTGCCTTTTTTGTCCTTATGGCTTATACTTTGTTTCTTTTTCTGTCCCTCATACTAACTCCATCCAAACAGTCTGTCAAAACAGGGATATTTTAGTCTTTTACTATTTTATCTTATTTTACATTAAATATTAATAACAATATATTTTATCTTTTTCTAATTTCTTTATTTTTCATATTTATTACTATTAAATAAAAAGTTAAATTACATATATATTATTCAAACCCATAGACCTGTCCCAGTTTCCCGTACCCACCTCTCCCTTTACCGGCGCAACGAAGTTCATCGGCGCAACCAACCACGATCATCGCTTTGTCCATGTCCTCTCTATTAACCAGAATCTGAACCGTCATCATCATCGTCCCTTCCATATTTTCGGTGAACTAGAACCACCCCCATCTCCTGTTAACGGCGCCAACTTTCTCTCCATCTCAAAATTGGAGCTTACAATTCAAAAACAAAACTTATCCAAATTCTTGACCATAAGCTTCAAGCTCAAAATCAGTACATTTTCAATGACTTGCATCCCCCTTTACGAGTTCATCTAGCTCAGACCAACAAAACCCATATCAAAATTTGCTCATTTTCTCGATTTCCCTTTGGGATGGTGGAAAATGAAGATGATTGGAAAAAAAAAAAGGAAGATGTTGATGGTTGGAAGATGGAGATGTAGATGGCGGTGATGGGGGAAGATGAAGATGAAACCCACCTGCAAAAATATGGATGGAAGAAAAAAAAACCCACCTGCAAAAATGATGGATGGAAAAAAAAAACCCACCTGCAAATTTCTGAAAGCACCTGTCAATGGAGGGCAGGAGATGGATGGGCCGACGGGGGAGAGCTGGAGAGGGGCTGCCGAGAAGCAAGTCGTCGGGAAGGTGGGAGGGGAGGGGACGGCTGCACAGAGAGAGAGAGAGAAAGAGGGGTGTTGGGTGTTTATTGACTTGTTGTTTTGATGATAAAACCAAGTTATTGCAACTTGCAAGCCATAGAAGCACAACTGCACAATAGTAGGTGAAGGAATATGCTTTGAAATATGTTGGTATGTGTTGGGGAAGAAGACCATGAGGATATTATATATATATATATATATATATATATATATATATATATATATTATAACAATAATAATAATTTATATCTTATATGTTTTTAAAATTAATTGAAAAGTTAATAAAAGGTTAAAAGACTAAAATGCCCATAACTTGATATACTTTTTTAACAACATTAGTCTTAGGGACGAAAAGGGCGATATAAAGGAAACCACGAGGACCAAAAAAGCAATTTTTAAAAACCAAGGACGAAAATCATTATAAACAACAAACCACAGGGACGAAAATCGTAGTTTACTCTAGTTACATTTTTTGTCCCTATACATTTTTCATAATTTACTTTATACCTTTTAATTTCACCTTTTTCATTTTATATTTTAATCATATTAACATATATAATCGTATATTAACTAAAATACGTAAAAAAAATATTTTTTAATTTTAATAAGTTACACCATTATAATTGTCTCGTCGATACCTTCGAAAATCGAAATGAATCCAATATTGATTATTTTTTGATTTAATTATATTATTATATATCATATATATTACATAAAATTGTACTCCATCCGTCCCAAAATAAGTGTCTACAATTGACTTGGCACATAGTTTTAGACATGCATAATCATTACACATTTTTGTTACCAAATGACATCTTTACCCTTATTTAATTTTTCTCTCTTTTCACAACTCTTGTATATTTTATTACCATTGTCGACAAACACATGTTTTGCAAAATGACTTAGAACTCTGTCGAGTGAAAAATGAAATTGCAATGCAAATAACGTTGAACCATGTCGATTGAAAAATGCAATTGCAATATACTCCATACCAAAACGTATTTTTTGACATATTTTAATATATAATACAATAATTAAATTAAAAAATATTTAATATTGGACTCATTTCGAATGTATCGAAGAGACGATTATAATGGTGTAATTTGTTAAAATTAAAAGTATTTTTTAAACATATTTTATTTAATATACGATTATATGTGTTAATATGATGATGATGTAAAATGAAAATTAAAAAAGTAAAAGGTATAAAGGAAAAATCAATCAAAAGAGTTTAAGAACCAAAACTGTAACTATTAATAAATAAAAAAAAAGGATGCAATTAATTATGGATAACCTTAACAACACCCTTATAACATTTTTTATTTATGATTATTATGATCGGTTTCTTCAAGTTGTAATAACCGGATTAATATTATATACATCTTTATAAGACGGTTATCATCATTCAAAAGTCAACATTATAAATGTACGAACATAACAGCGCCCATTTAAGTCAAAATATGTAATTGATTATACGGCTCAAGATGGGTCGGATTGTCCTACCTTCATTTTTTTAAAATTTTGTTCCATTTCACATGTATATGGTAAACGTTAAAATATAAGTCAAATAATTTTTAGGTAAGTTGATAAAATTGTCATTTTTATCGAATATTAAAAAAATCCTAACAATCCAAATTTGTCAAAAACTAAAAATGAAATTGAAAAATATGTGGGTTATATGAAAAATCTAAATAAAAAACATATTATTTTAATATTTTAACTAATTAAGATGTGTTAAGACATTAAACGATAAACCTAGTGAAAGCAAACAACCTCTTAATCTTTTACGAGGAGAAAGTTGTTTTTAAGACATTTTAATGGTTACACCCTATTTTATATGCGGGTCAAGTTAGACGGTCTGCAACATTTATACAATCCAACCCAGTTATAACGGTTTGGAAAAATTTCAACCCAACCTTTACGGGTTGGGTTGGTGAGTTAGTAGTATTCATGAATTTAACAAATGAAATACGATAAATATTACTAAAAATATATCTAATTAAGTTATAACAATCATTCAAATATATATTTAAATTCTTTAAGTCTTAGCATCAACTTGAAATTAGAGTTCTGGACTGGAAAGGCTTCGGTCGATTGACTTGGAGTCGAGAGAATGACTCGTGTAGTAAACTAGCAGCGGATAGTGCTGCAACAGCACTATAAGCCATAAGGGTGCGTTTGGTACGCAGACAGGACGGGACAGGACAGGATAGAACAGTTGTTCAGCGTTTGATAAAACAGAAATGGACAGAACAGAACAGATAACATGACCAATTTATCCCTAAATAAAATTTAAAGAATGAATAAAATATGAAAAAGAAGACATATTTAATGTTTTATAAGAGATTATATTTTATTTTGAGGTTATATTTGTAAAACATAAGTCTGTTCCACCTTGTTCCATGGGTGGGGGTGGAACAGGCATGTTCCACTTTTGTTCCATTCTGTTCCTGTCTGTTCTACCTAACAGTCCTGCCAAACTTGGAACATTAATCCCTGTTCTGTTCTGTCCTGTCCAGTTCAGTGTACCAAACGCACCCTAAGGGACTAAGGGCTTCTGCTTTCTAGTTGATCGATTTCTGGACGTAGATTGATTGAGTTGGAGCCTTGGAGTTCTGAGTTTCGGACTGGATCTCTCGATTTATTTTGGGCCTTGGGTTGTAAGGACTTATCCATTGACCCATGAATATTATGCATATAAAAGACAAGTATTATTATTATTATTTTATTAAATTTTATCAAAATAATATATATTAGCAATGTGTTGGTGAATTAGGTGGGTTGAGTTAGGTTTAACCCAATTTCAACCATATTAGTTAGCAGTTTAACGGTTTAGTGGGTTGAGTTTAATTTGGTTGTTAGCAGGTTAGGTTGCACTGATTGAGTGTGTTGACTATTTTTTGTACACCCCTAATCAGGGACGGACCCAGAAATTTTTTCATACGGTGACACCATATTATATAGACAAAAAATAATTACAAAAAACACGGTTTTTATCGATGTGTCTTTATCTTTTTACTGACGTCCAATATTGTCCGATGTGTTTTTAGCCTAATTCCACAATTTTAAGGGATTTTTAAAGTTGTTTGTTTGATTTCGAGGTATTTTTAAGTTTTTTTATCGATTTCAAGGGATTTTTTGGTTTTTTTTTTGTTGATTTCAATAGTTTCTTTTGTTTTTTTGGTTGATTATGAGATACGGTTGCACCTTCTTGAAGTTTTCAAAATAATACGGTAGCACCTTCCAAAACGATACGGTTGCACCTTCCAAAATAATACGGTTGCACCTTCTAAAAACATTTTGCGAACCAATGCCCTAAAATAACAATTTTGGGTTTGATTTTATTATTTTTATACTGAAAAATATATCATGACACCCTCCATAGTTGTAACCATTAGAGCATCTTCAATAGTTATGCTAAAATAGAGAAAAGATGAATTTTAACAATTTTTTTGCTCTAACAATTATGTTATCTCTATGCTAAAATAGAAAAATGAGGTGATAGATCGTAAATATCTATAAATTTAGAAAAATCTATAAAATTTTATAGGAGATAGAGAAATAATATAATATTATTTTCTCACTTATAAAAGAATTTTAAATTAATGTGTATAAAAGAGTAAACTACAAATTTCATCCCTGTGGTTATTGAAAATTTTGGATCGGGTCCTCCAACCGAAATAATTACATGTATGGTCATTATAGTTTCATTTTTGTTTTGGATAAGGTCTCTTGCCTAACTCCACTAACCGGTGCTCCGTTAAGTCAAGAGTAATATTGTCTTTTTATATTAAAAAACTTTTTTAAAAATTAAACTCACTATATTTAATATTATAATATATATATATATATATACACATATTATATATAATCCTATCTATACTCGTATTTATCCAAAGTCTCACAACAGTACAATTGTAGCCAGACTTTTAATCTAACATACCAAACAAGTTTGCAACAAGACTGGATTCATCATCGTCAACTCTGTTCTAATCCCAAAAATATTACAAGGAAATTGATTTAGCATCAGATAACTTCTTCCTTTGCTTCATCATTTTCCTGAACCTGATAACATTGGACTTTAGTCGTGGTTCGACCTCGATATCAGTTGGGTGGGACAGGACGGGACAAAAAAAATAGTCCCATGTTTGGTATGCCATAGGACAAAAATCATATGGGACAACATGGGACAAAACTTAAGTTTTTTAGTTCCACCAAAATAGGTGGAACAACATGGGCCTAAATGTAAAATCACAATATTATCCTCTTTCAAACATATGATTTTAAACCTAAACTAAACGTGGGACAGACAGTTAGTTTCGTCCCGTCCCGTTCCGTCCCATCCAGTCTGTGTACCAAACGCTACCTTGATGTGTACATGATTCCTGCTCTGAAAATGGTCTCAGCAACAAGTCAAGTTAACCATGGATGGAAGCAAATCCTATAAGAACCTAAACCAACAATGGTGGTCAAATCATATTGATTGATTTCATTCAAACCACCCAAATCATAATTGTAATTCATATCCATTTAAGACCCTTGTAGTTCAAATCTAACAGTTATGATGTCTCTATGAACACCATAAACTAAATGGAAGCTAAACACAATTACCTGCTCCTACAAAGCTTGACAACGACATTATCGGGCTTCACGGCCTGCACAACTCATTCGACGTCAATGACGGATTTTTCAGACACGTGATTTGTACCGAATAACCAGATAGTCTCAGGTTCCATGAACTCAGATCGCCATGCGGGGACCGGACCAAATTGATTCTTTCTGATGACAACTAAGTTTCCTTCGTCAACTAAGTCGAGCAATTCTAGATGCATATCGGCAATTATAGCTCGAGATCCGATTAGGATTTTGGACCTGAAGTCGAATTCTAGAGGTGGAGGTTTAATCGAAACCCTCATCCTTAATCATTAAAATTAAAAAAAAAATCCCAGTTGAATGGTTGAAGCAAAACAATAAACCCCAGATGGATGATTGACGCAAAACCCAATCGATTATTGAAGCAAAAAACCCAAATATTACACACAAACCCAGATATTATGTAATTTAGATGGCTGATGGTTGTTGATTGAAGCAAACCCATAACATATCTTCTTGTATCGAAGTTCATCGGCCTTTTAGCAGGTGGTGGGTGTTGTGTATAGATGTAGAAGCAAAACCAGATGCTTTTGCAAGTCGATTGTGGTGTCTCGTCAGGATGAAGAAGCTTGGAGGACCCCTCTCAGGATTTGTTTTTCATGGAAATGGTGGTGGTCGAAAATGGGGAGGAGGCTATAGATTTTTATTTTCCAATGTTGTGGTAATATCTTCTCTCTCTCTCTCTAGCAAAGTGCCCAACTGCACTAATACAAACGGAGTTGGATCAAGTTTGAGCAATGATCAAACTTAGTTGGCGGTAGCGACTTGGTGAACATATCATCGACATTGTCATCTGTCAGGACTTTCTTCAAATAGACAATCTTCGCTTCATGTAATCTCACAAGATATGCATCATGCACATTTATGTGCTTTGTCCGGGAGCTGGAAGCCAAATGGATGGCACTATGATTATCGCAGAAAATGAGCATAGAAGGTTGCTCGAGGCCTAAGCCATTCATCAATTCTTTTAAATGGACCGCTTCCTTTGCAGACTCAACCACCGCGACTTCTGTGGTTGACAATGTAACAATGGAATGTAAACGTGATCTCCAACTGACGGTTGTTCCACCCAAGGTAAATACATAACCGGATGTGGATCTCCAATCTACTCGATCACCTGCATAGTCAGAATCACAAAATCCAACAATTTCAGTCATTGTGCAAACCAAATATAAGACCATGTATCTCGGTTCCCTTCAAATATCGGAATGTCGTTTTAACGGTTGCCCAATGTGATCGACCCGGATTCGCGAGATCGGGACGAGTGCACACCATCGCGTACATGAGACTTCCGACCGCACTAACATATAGAACCTTTGACATTTTGGCCTTTCCCTTGTCATCCTTCGGACAATCTTCACTTGTAATCTTGATGTGCTTCGGTAGCGGAGAGTTAGACATTTTGGCACCATAAAGACTGAACTGCTTCAATATATTTTGGATATATGCCCGTTGTGTCAATCTAAGTGTTCGGGACTTTCTGTCTCACGCGATTTCCATGCCCAAAATCTTCTGCGTCGCGCCAAGATCTTTCATTTCAAATTCTGAAAACAACTTATCTTTCAGACATTCGACCTCTGACCGGTCCCTGCAGGCTATAAGCATGTCATCTACATAAAGAAGTAAGTAAGTGAAAATGCCACCGCTTTGTCTATGATAGACACAAGCGTCCTTTTCACTTCGCTCAAATCCTAGATTGATCATGAACAAATCAAACTTCATATACCACTGACGAGACGATTTTTTAAGTCCATAAAGGGGCTTCTTGAGTTTACATACATAATCTGGTTTGTTTTCGGAAACAAAACCATCAGGTTACTTCATATAGATAGTTTCCTCCAAGTCCACGTGTAGGAAGGCGGTCTTTACATCTAAATGTTCTAACTCCAAATCATGAATAACCACAATCGCTAAAAGAACGCGAATAGATCTATGACGTACAACGGGAGCAAAAATATCGTCATACTCGATACATTTCCGTTGTGCAAAGCCTTAAGCAACGAGACGAGCCTTGTACCGATTGTCATCTTTGATTTTAAAAACCCACTTGCAACCAATAGCACGGTTTCCATTCGGTAATGGACATAAGTCCCAAGTGTTGTTCTTCGAGAGAGCTTCCATCTCTTCTTGCATGGCTCCAAGCCATTTAGAACTGTGGGTCGAGGCCAACACCTCCTTTATATCAAGCGGCTCATCTTGCCCTACATGCAAAGCAAACTCCAGCTGATCTGTAAAATTCATGTTAGCAAAATCCCAATCTCCATACCTGTTAGGTAGACGAATAGTTCTTTGACTATGCCTGATGGGCGCAATAACTAGGATTGTATCACCATCGTCTTCACCATCATTCAGAATCTCTTCTTCAGAATCACTAGTAGAAGTCACTAGCGGAATGACTTCTTCAACATTAGCGGGTGATTCTGGGATATTATCAAGAGTGGATGAACTGGGAATATAAGGTCTGTCTCCTGTCTACTGTCTCCATATCATCGGCAGTAGGAGCAACAATAGTAACGACTTTCGAATCTTGAGAGGACTGAGGATCTTGTGGCTTCAACATGACTGATTCATCAAACGTGACATGTCGAAAATGAATCACTTTACGAGTCAAGGGGTTCCAGATTCGGTAACCCTTGATACCATCTGTATAGTCGAGCAAAAATCCTTTGGTGGCTTTAGGATTCAGCTTGTCCTACTTGAAACATGAAAATAAATAGAACAACCAAATACACGTATGTATTTCAGACAGATATTTCTTTTACCTCTCCAAACCTCTTCCGGAATCTTTCCTCCGATGGACGAACAAAGTAACCTGTTAATGATGTGCACCGCGGTGTAAAGTGCTTCGACCCAGAAAGATTTAGGGAATCTCGATGTCGACAACATACATCGGACCTTTTCAAGCAAAGTACTATTCATCCGCTCGGCAACCCCATTAGATTGAGGGTCGCCTGGTATGGTGTAGTGACGGTGGACGCCTTTACGCGAACAAAAGTCTTTGAAGTTACCACTAGTAAATTCTCCACCGTTGTCAGATATCAGCACTTTCAACTTCTTGTCAGTCTCGACCTCTACTCGTGCCAACCAAGTCTTGAACGTATCAAAGACATCTGACTTTAACTTCAACACATACACCCAAAGATTATGTGAGAAATCATTAATAAACTGAACAAAGTATTTACCTCCACTGAGGGATGGAGTACTTGATGATCCCCAGACGTCTGTATGAACATAATCGATGATTCCTTTAGTGTTGTATTTTTCAACACCAAAACAAGCACGCTTCTGCTTTCCTTTGACACATCCCGAACAAAACTCCAGGCTAGCAGGTACGACGACTTTAATGAGTTTTCGCTTACGTAAAATCTCCAAGTTTGTAACACCCGTAATTTTCGGTAAGTAAATGTCACCCGGACATTTCTGTGACTTGTAAACAGTGGGGTTTTGTTGGGAAATATATTGTTTAAAGTCCCTTGGGGTATCAGGAGTATTGGCAGCGAAAAGGTCGAGTTTCGGGGCTCCGGAAAGGTCCCGCGACAATGCCCAGCGACTATGACGAGTCATAGTCGCACTGTCACAATCGCAGGGGGTGTACCGCGAGCTGGTACATACCAGCGACTATGACCAGCGACATTGCCCTGGGCAATGTCTTATGGGCAATGTCGCACCAGGGCACAGAGGTGCTGTTAAGTGCGGGATTTCAGCCTATTTTCTCATTTCTCACTTCTATCTTCTTCCATTTTCTCTCCCAAACCCTAAAACCGAACCCTAACCCATTTTTGAGGTTTTTCTTCTTCATACCACATGATTCTTAATCATCTATCTAGTTGGGATGATAACCCACAAAACCTTCATCTTCATCTTCCTCATCAAGTTCAACGGTTGGGAGCTCGGGTTGAAGTGTTGGATTGGGTGTTCTCGGAAGTCTCTTTGTCTTCAAGGGTAAGTTTTCTTGTAATAAGGTTATAAATGATCCATCGGTGTTTTCTTAAGGTTCGATATCTCAAATCTCGGATTTGATGGTTTTGGAGAAATTAGGGTTTTGATCTTGTTTGGGATCTTGGTATTTTTAATGTTTTGGAAATGTTTCTAAGTGGTTTGGTATGTATGGATCTAGGTTTTGGAAGTTCTCGGCTTGAGGATTCAAGCGGCCTTCAAAAGAGAGTGTTGGGTGAAACCTAGATTTAGCCTAAATCTAGCAAGGTAAGTTCAAGTTGATTTGTGAAAAACGGTGTTCATGCGACAACGTTGTTCGAATGGCATACTTTTGTGTTCCTCCGCTCTCAACGGATACGGGTATCCCCCGTTGTCGGCCCGCGGTATTTTGGATATTTAATTGTCCATGCTTTAATACTTGGATTTCATTCCATTTCATGGTCGCGTGAGTATTACGTCTCAATTCCGTGTTTTAATGGCGTATCATAGTTACATGGATTGTTTTCTGTTATTTAAGGGTCGAGTAATATATCCCACCCGTGTTTTAGGGTGTTTTGGATTATGAAGTATTATTTACATTTTCATAAATGTGAGTATTGAACGATGACCCCGTTTGGGCGAGTTATGGGTTACATCGTTTTATAAGAAATGTGTGTTTGGGAGCATTGTCTTTAAAAGTGCATATTATGGGAAAATGTGTCGTTCCATTTTGAAGTATAACATTTCGAAGGATCTTGCTTTAAAACTGAATTCCTTTCTTTTGAAGATATATTCATTCATGCTAAAACTCTTGAGCTCACTAGGCGTTATGCCTAACCTTTTATTTGTCGGCATGTGCATCAGGTTCAGTTGGGGGTTCGGACTCTAGTAGCCTCATGAAGAGTTAAGCCTTAGCTTTATGCAAGAGTAAGTTGTTGGTGAAGTCTTCCGCAGGTTGGAGATAGTAATTGTATTGGGTTTTAAGCACCCGTCCTTGTCATATATTGTATGCATCGGATGAATGTGTGTATTGAGGTTAACTCTTAAATTATGTTTGTAGTCGAAGTAAATATTGATGTATTTAGAAAAAATTTAATAAGTTGTTATCTTCAGATTTAAGGGTGTTACAAGTTGGTATCAGAGCTTAAGTTTGAGAGAATTAGATATTGATCTTTGGATGCCTAGACTCAAACTAGAGTTCTTATAAGTGATTGTAAGTGAAGTTGCACATTAGGTACCCTAAGATAAGATATTTTGAGGATTGATCGAGTCGCTAGAAACGGGAAACTTGTCGAGAGTCGCAAGGATGATCATGTTCGGTACGTTCATATTGGCACCTGGCCAGTGTCATGGTGAACCTACATGCTATATGTGTATACTTGAACTACCTTGGTAGGATTACCGTTGGGGTAGTGAGAAAGTTTCTAAACGAGTGATCTAAGGAAATGTTGATGTTTATAGTAATGTCGCTTGGGAGCGATAGGTAAGTGCGATGAATGCATTAAGTTGGTCATCTTGGGTCAGAATTATTGATTGAAATAGAACTATAAGTTGTTGAACCAATTCTATTCCGAGAAGAGTTTGCAGGTTAACCGAATTGGTGGGTTTGTTACTCTAAGATGTTCGATACATCCTAATGACAATAGTATGAATTGAGAAGCACAATCCTAAGATGTTGCATGCCGACTAAATCCATGTCCAAGACTTATTTCTAAATAAGTTTGCATAAGTTGTTTTTCATGTTTTCAAAACATAAAGTGAGTTATGTGGCAAAGTTTTGGTAAAACATTTAACACTCATCATATTTTAAACTGTGAGCTTAAGCATGCATGAAACCGTTTTGTTGCGCGTGCGTGCAAATTGTTATCAGAATACTCTTTAGTCACGCCTCGTGTTTAACGCTATTTCCGGATATTGTAATGTCCATGTTTTAATGTCGTTTGGGTATTGGGCAAGTACCTATGAGATTTTAACCTAGATATTGGATCTCCTCCAAGTATGTCAATGGTTTTAAAGGAAAAGTTAATCCCATGTTTTGAGTCGGAATTTCTTGAGATTTTTGTTGTGCGGGTTTTGTTAAATTTCTTGGAGTATTGTTATGCGAGTTCTTTTGACGCGTAAGTAAATTTAGAAGTGCTTGAGTTTTAAATTTTGATTGCGTTTAAAATTGCAATATATAAAGCGCTGTGTCTCATGCAGACCCTATTGAAAAGTGTCATTTTACCTTTCATTGCATTAAAAAGGGGAAACTCTTAGAAGTTTAATGTTTTTAGGCATATTGTCGTCTTATACTCTCTGTTGAGAAATGAAAATTTTGACATCGCATGATTTTAGCGTTAATGAGTTTTACAAAAAAAAAATCAGTTGGGTTTATGGTGTCTTATCGTACGACTTTTGCGTTGCATAGATAATTTTGGGATATGTGTACATGCATTAGTGTGTGCGTTAATTTATGGATTTTGCTAATCGATGTCATCCCACATGTTGTTTTGGGAATTTCATTATCATGCAATTTATCTTTGAGTTTTATACAAATGTCAATCGTTGCATACTTTCTGCATTTGGAATAAATTATGGCGTTGGTATGAGTGGTGGTATAAAAGGGTTTACATTGTTTCAAGCAAATTTTTTGTTCTGAGCATGTTTCAATCATTAACTTTTACTACTAGGAATCTCCGCAATGCATCTAACAAATTAGCAATATTTATGTCGTTGTGGTTTCTATTTGGTCAAATGTGTTTATCTGTATGACTCAAAGCTTAAACTCGATTTGAAACTTATTGCATTTCCATCATTTTTACCTGGCTTTGGGGAAATAAACTGTTGCATATGGGATTGTTGATACTTTTGTGCTGCAACGTCTCTTGGTTAAAGAGTAAGAATTTTAAAGTTAAATTGTGAATCTCTCCTTTGGAGTTGTACAAATATTTATTGCACATGTGGTGGTGCAGGAACCTATTTTCACAATTATAGGTAAATCGTTGCGCGTGTTTTGTTATTGTCCTTATTAACTTAAGTACTGAACAAATGAGTTTTGGAAATGGTTTCATATGCGCTGTGTTGATAATCAATTTTGAAACCTATCGAATGATCGATAGTGCATTTTCACCGCACGTTTAAGTGTTAAAAAGCTTATGTATTTGAAAGTTTTATAAATTTCAAATTGGCGTACTAATTGAAAAACCTTGAACTCATTGGGCCTATAGATTTAAACCCCTGCCGTGAAAGGAGTTGTAATTAGGGACTAAGGGAGTCCTTAGGTGTTGAAACGTCGGATGATCTGTCTTGCGGTCAGTCTTGAATTTTGGATTTGGGTGTTCGAATCTGTGCGCGTTTGTATTATTGGAGATTGTAGATTTAAGCCTTCCCAGTTAATTAAGGGGTGATTTTATACTTCGGTAATCATGTGGGATAAGGTCGTATGTGATTATCTGCGCTTAAATTGAGTTCGAATTGGTGGGTTGCTCGTCGGTGTAACACCATGGCTTATGTGGTTGGTGTACCGTCTTAGCGGGTTCCGCGATTAAAGGAAATTTTGGTGATCTGTCGGTTAGAGATATAAGATTTGAAATTTTAGCTCTCTGTTAGGTGTCAACCTTAGTGCGACAATCCGTCTGGAATGGAATTTTGGGCGGGATGTCCATGTTTTCGAGGTCATCGTTTCGTCCTAGGCGTCAACTTGTTTTCTTGAGGTCGTTGGATCTTGGAATGTATGGATGTAACCCGGTTGGTTATGAAAAATATTGACCTTTCAGTGATGGATTTTGAAAGGAGTCTGGGTATTGAGGATTAAGTATCGAGGTGTTTAAGCATTCCTGTGGTGAAAAAGATTTTACTTTAGGAATGTCATGAGATTTGTATTCGATCGGAGTTGAATGTCAGCCGAATCTGGATTAACCAGTTGCCTGAAGGACGCTTTGGTGCGCCTTAGGAGGGAATGGATCAGTTGAAATCTGAGGATTTTGGAAGTTTGGTTATGATCTCTGAGGTTAGGTTCGGAGTTGTGTAGATCCGAAGGAAATCGATCGGTGGAAAGTTGGGGTCACAAACTACCTGGGGGTAGTAATTGCCAACCAAGGTTGGGAGCTGACCGTAACCTTGTGGGTAAAGGTTATTTTGGTGAGTTAAGTGTTTGCTTGATTATGAGTACAATGTGCCCAAGAGGGGCAGTTGATGGGAGTATCAGTGCAAGAGTCGTGTTAGTGGTGCTGGCAAATGCTTTAAGGTAAGTCCTTCTGCGGGTAAGGTTTCATGAGAAATGTAGATTTCGATGACGAAATCATTCTAAGGTTGGGAGAATTGTAACACCCGTAATTTTCGGTAAGTAAATGTCACCCGGACATTTCTGTGACTTGTAAACAGTGGGGTTTTATTGGTAAATGTATTGTTTAAAGTCCCTTGGGGTATCGGGAGTATTGGCAGCGAAAAGGTCGAGTTTCGGGGCTCCGGAAAGGTCCCGCGACAATGCCCGACGACTATGACGAGTCACAGTCGCACTGTCACAGTCGCAGGGGGTGTACCGCGAGCTGGTACATACCAGCGACTATGACCAGCGACATTGCCCTGGGCAATGTCAGGGCAATGTCACACCAGGGCATAGAGGTGCTGTTAAGTGCGGGATTTCAGCATATTTTCTCATTTCTCATTTATATCTTCTTCCCTTTTCTCTCCCAAACCCTAAAACCGAACCCTAACCCATTTTGGAGGCTTTTCTTCTTCATACTGTAACACCCCGATTTTTGAAAGGTATCATATCGAGTTAAAACCGAAACCGAGATATTAGGGAAAAATAAGATAAAAGATTTTGGACTTGAATTCTGGATTTTATAGTCCAGATAGATGAAGGATTCAATTACGAGTCCAACGGTCATTTCCGGAGCGAAAACGGAGCTATAACGAAGAAGTTATGGCCAAAACAGTGATCGGAGAAGTTTTCAGCTCGTGGTACATTCTCCGTGGAAGTGCCCCGCGAAAGTGACACCTTGTCACTTTCGCTGTCCCTCTCGCCATCAGCGTCTGGACGATTAAAATCGCGATTTTCAGCCCCAAACTTCATTTCTTCATATCTTTTTCATCCTAGCTCCGATTTGGGTGATTCAAGTTGCTACGGTTTCATTTTTGAGAGATTTTCAAGGATCTATGAAGATATTGGAAGTCTATTGAAGTATACTAGAGCATTTTATGGTGGTAAGCTTCTCATCTCTCCCTCTTCATCTTCTTCATTAAGTTTTCTAGGGTTTCACCAACCCTTTGTGCTTCCTTTCATAGATTGGAGATTAGTAACCATTTTGGTGAACTAGAAGTGTTTTTTTGGTGGATTCAATCTTGGGATAAGGTAATCTTCTATTCTCTTAAGTTATGGAAGTTAGGGTTTCGGTATTAGTTGAGGTATTCATGTATATGGTTTGGGAAACGATTCTTTGTGGTTGATTATGTTTATTTATGGTTGAATATGTATGGATTTAGGTTTTTGGAAGTTTTGTCTTGAGAATCCAAGTGTTCTTCAAAGGAGCTCTAGTTGGGGGGAAAATCTAGATTTAGCCTAAATCTAGCAAGGTGAGTTCAAGTTGATTTGTGAAAACGTTGTATATGCCAAAATGTCTATTTTAAAGTGTTTTATGTGTTTTACGTGAAATTATTAAATGTTGGGTTATTTGCTAACATTTGATTATTTGAATTATCTAACTTTACAAACCTTGTATAACACCCACATTTGGGGATTTTTGGGCATTTGATATACATGTCGCAAGTGAATGGATTTTGAGGTCTTATTGCATGAATGGATCTTTGGTCAAAGAAATACACTTTTAAATGTATGTCGGGTTTTATGCATCATCATGAAATGGAGTGTTTTATAAAGTATTACTTGCACTTTTATGTGAGGTACTTGAAAGAGTGCTTATAGTCTCATTTTATGATTTTCATTCTTATCAGCAGTCAAGTTTGGAAAATGCATGTCATTTGTGTTATGTGGCATTTTGGAAAATATAAGAGTATAAGTTCAATTGGGAAAATGGGTGCCTCGACTAATGTCGAGTTTTGAACTAACCTCACTTTTAGTCATGGTGTTTGCATATTCATTGGCCGAGTGCGTTTTATTGTATTTTATTTCATTTACCAATGAGTTTATGGGTTGCTAAGCCAGCAGCTCGGTATTTTTATTTTTATTGGATTTTAGGACAATTGTCCAGTTTTAGTAGCTCGACTTCGAGCCTTGTTGGCGTTTTGGATGAAGCACGTTAGGTATCGGGTGCGATGTAAGTCCTTCGTGCTGCACGTTAAGGTATCGGGTGCGGTATAAGTCCTTCATGCTCAAGTTTTACGTTTTTGGATGAAGCACGTTAGGTATCGGGTGCGATGTAAGTCCTTCGTGCTGCACGTTAAGGTACCAGGTGCGGTATAAGTCCTTCGTGCTCAAGTATTACGATATTGGATGAGGAGCTCGACATAGGAACCCGACGGGGTTGAACTCGAGTTTTCGTGGGTGTACGTTTAAAGCTATTGAGCCTGACATCCCTTGCGTGTACTTTTGTTTATATGACTAGTCATAACAACATAAAATGGGCTTACTTTGTGAACCGTCACATTTTATGGAATCGGGAATCCCCCGTCACCGAAAGGTGTTGTTTTTGGGTATTGAGTTTTATTATCCAAGTTTTCGGTGACGTTTTGTATTATTGGGTTTTACCCTTGATTTATGGGTTGAGTATTATGCCCCACTCATGTTTTGGGTGTTTTGGGATATAAGGTTTAATCGTATCTTCATAAATGGAGAGTCCAATTTATATTTACGCTTTGAGTGAGTTTTGGGTTAAAGCTAATTTATGAATGGGCGGTTTACATTGATATCATCATCTTTGTAGTAGTTGGGTTTGGAAAATGTTCAAATTGGGGTTCTTTATCTAAAATGCATATTATTGGAAAACGAGTCGTTTGCATATTCAAAGCATACCTTTTGAAAGATTACGAATTAAACTGCATTATCTATTTTCACGGACATCTTTATTCATATGGAAAACTCTTGAGCTCACTAGGCGTTTAGCCTAACCTTTTTAATTGTCGGCATGTGCCTCAGGTTCCAGTTGGGGTTTGGTTCTAGCAGCTATGAAAGGGTTGAGTCGTAGCTTTGTGCAAATGTAAGTAGTTGGTGAAGTCTTCCGCAACGTTGAGATAGTGACTATTATGGGGTTTTAGTAACACCCGTCCTTATCATAGATTATTGTATATAATGAACGTGTGTATTGAGGTTAATTTCCTAAATTGTGATTGTAGGCGATACAATTATTGATGTATTTATAAAATTTTAATAAGTTGCTATTTCCATAATTGAGGGTGTTACAAGTTGGTATCAGAGCTTAAGTTTGAGAGAATTAAGTGTTGACTTTTGAATGCCTAGACTCAAACTAGAGTTCTTATAAGTGTTTGTAAGTGAAGTTGCATATTAGGTGCCTTAAGATAAGATATCTTGGAGTTGATAGAGTCGTTAGAAACGGGAAATTTGTCAAGGGTCGCAAGGATGATCATGTATGGTACGTTAATAATGGCACCTGGCCAGTGTCATGGTGAACCTACATATTACATGGGTATACTTGAACTACCTTGGTATGATGACCGTTGGGGTAGTGAGAAAGTTTCTAAGCGAGTAATTTAAGGAAGGATTGATGTTTCTAGCAATATCACTTTGGAGTGATAGTTAAGCGCATTGAATGCACTAAGTTGACCAATTTGCGTCGGAGCTATTGGTCGGATTAGAACCATAGGCGTTAATTGGCTCTATTTCAAGAAGGAATTGTAAAGAGAACCGATGAAAGCGTCAGTGATTGCCTTAAGATGTTTGAACATCCGGGTGATATTGGTATGGCGGAAAATTGAGGAACGTGATTTCGAGGTATCAAGTGTCGGCCAAATCCGTGCACGACATTTATTTCTAAAATGAGTTTGCATTATTTGTTTCTCATGTTTTCAAAGCATAAAGTGAGTTATATTACGAAATCTTGGTAAGGTGTTTAGCATTCATCAAATTTTAAACCGAGAGTTTAAACATGCACGAAATTGTTTTGTTTTTCGTGGTTGCAAATATTTTATTTATTGGAAATCTCTTCATCTTCAGTTTGTGTCTAACTCTATTTTTGGATATTATAAGATCCGTATTTTTATGTTATTTTGGGTATTGGACAAGTAAATGTATAATTTTTAACTTTGACATTGGATCTCCTCCACGTATGTTAAGGTTTTAAAGGAAGAGTTGTCCCCATGTTCTTGAGTCGGAATTTTCTGGAGGATTTGGTTTGTGTGAGTCGTGTTTAATTTTATGAGTATAGTTTTGCGGCATTTGGGTTTGGGGTGTGTAAGTGTACTTTGAGATGTGTGGGTTTTAAATTCATCGCGTGTAAATTTACATGTTTATTGGGCGTCGTGTCTAATCAAAGTCGTATTGAAAATGGTCCTCTTATCTTACGTGGTGGTTTTAGAGTTTTGACATTTTTAGACCTATTGTCGTTTTACGCTTTTACGTTGAGAAACATAGATTTTGACACCGCTTAATTTTACCGTCAATGAGTTTATGAAAGTTTAGTCGGGTTTATGGCGTTTTATTTTATGACCATTTGAATCGTGTAATAGAAAGAAATTTTGGAACGTGTAGACTTGCATTATTGTGTGTTAACTTACGAGTTTTGTTTAATACTTTGTCTCATGCGAGTCTCACACCTACATTTTTGCAACCATAAAAGGCACCTTGGAAATTTTAATGTCGCATGATTGCATCTTGAGTTTCACATGGGTATACGTGCATACTTTTGGGTTGAATATGATTTTCACTCGCGTGAGTAAATATGTGATATATTTATGTTATCTCATATTAAACTTTTAATCTAAACGTGCTTTGATTGTGGACCTTGCTGTTATAAATTTTCTGCAATGCATGAAATGAATTTTCGAATTACATATCGTTGTAGTTACCATCTTGGTCAAATGTGTTTTATCGAGGCGACTCAAGACTTTAAACTCGATTTGAGAATTTAAACATACACTCTATGAAAAGGACGGGTGTTACTAAACCCAATAACAGTTACTAACTCCAACCTGCGGAAGACTTCACCGACTACTCACTCTTGTAAGGCTAAGGCTCAACTCTTCAAAGCATTGCTAGAACCGAACCCCCGAAAGGAACCTGATGCACATGCCGACAAATAAAAAGGTTAGGCTTAACGCCTAGTGAGCTCAAGAGTTTTAACATGAATGAATATATCTTTAAAAGAAAGGAATTCAGTTTAAAGCAAGATCCTTCGAAATATTATACTTCAAAATGGAAACGACACATTTTCCCATAATATGCACGTTTAAAGATAATGCTCCCAAACACACATTTCTTATAAAACGATGCAACCCGTAACTCACCCATAACGGGGTCATGGTTCGATACTCAAATTTGTGAAAATGTAAATAATACTTCATATCCCAAAACACCCAAAACTTGGGTGGGACATAATACTCGACCCTTAAATAACGGAAAACAATCCATATAAATATGTTACGCCATTAAAACATGAAACTGAAGCTTAATACTCACGCGACCATAAAATGAAATGAAATCCAAGTATTAAAGCATGGACAATTAAATATCCAAAATACCGCGGGCCGACAACGGGGATACCCGTATCCGTTGAGAGCGGAGGAACACAAAAGTATGACACTCAAACAACGTTGTCGCATGACACTTCACGACATACTAGCCCAAGTGTCCCTACGACTCCTTGACAAGTTTCACCCAAGAGACAGCTGACCTTAGCGAATACCACCAGAAATTGTCGCCAAAGGCTCGACACACGGAGGATACAACGAAGGCATTGCCCCACACGGCGAAGGCCCAAAACGCCCATCAGAGGACCCCCCCTTAGTCATGATAACTCAACCGGGCTCAGCCCTCCTAGTGCCTACTTGCAAGGACAAGGTCATAAACCATGAGTCTCGGAGTCCAACCCCGTACCACTCAATTGACCATCAAACAAGACTGACTTACGTGCTTA
This sequence comes from Arctium lappa, assembly GCA_023525745.1. NCBI lineage: Eukaryota > Viridiplantae > Streptophyta > Magnoliopsida > Asterales > Asteraceae > Arctium > Arctium lappa. The sequence continues at coordinate 172,024,143 of CM042047.1, forward strand.
TGGATCCAATGCAACATAGTCTAGGATTACACGACTATACCTGAATGACTAAAACACTCGTGTCTGTAATTATCAATAACATGCACTAAAATGCATCAAGAGGTAAATCATAAATTGGACTCTACATCGAGCCATTAAAATCGGACAAACGTCCTCAAGACTTTTTTAAGCCAACATCGAGCTAACATGCTCAAAATCCATTTGACCAACAATTACCGGTCCCCCAAATAATGAAATGTCTTTAAACAACATTTATGAAGACACATATCTCAAAGACGAGATTAACCCAAAACTCCACACGAGATGGGACTAACGATTTTTCAAAGGGTTTATGAATGCATATGTACCAAAATGCATATAACATGAAATAGACTTCATTTGTACAAGATCATCAATGATGCATAATTCATGAGAATAGCTTTTACTTGTACAAAATCACCATGAATGTGAAAACCATACTATTTACTCGTTAGAACATTCAAAACCCAAATATGAGCATTTTATGAGGTTAACACAACCCAAGTTCACCAAATAAGAAAAGTTGTTAAAATACTCGCTCTTTGACAAATAACCAAGTAAAACATATTTTACTTCAAAACACTCAAAACTTATCAGCAGTTAACTATTTCATGTAAAACACTTTAAAATAAACATTTTGACATGTACACCGTTTTCACAAAAACAACTTGAACTCACCTTGCTAGATTTAGGCTAAATCTAGGTTTTACCCAATGAGCTCTTTTGAAGGGCGCTTGAATCCTCAAGCCGAAAACTTCCAAAACCTAGATCCAAACACTCCAAACCATAAATATCCACAATCAACCACATAGAAACATTCCCCAACATAATATACCAAAATCCCTAAACGAGATCCAAAACCCTAGTTTCTCTAAAACTAACAAATCTGAGATCTGATAAACCAAACACTAGGGAAACATTCAAAGAACATTTATAACCTTAAATCAAAGAAGCTTACCATTAAAGATGACGAGACTTTCCGAGGACACCCAATCCAACTCTTTAACCCGAGCTCCCACACTTTGAACTTAATGAGGAAGATGAAGATGGAGGCTTTGTGGTTCAAGATCCCACTAGCTAGGTAATGAAGAATCATGTGTTTCAAGGGGGAAAACCCCTCAAAATGGGTTAGGGTTCGACAATTAGGTTTTGGGAGAGAAAAGGGAAGAAATTTAGGGTTTGGGTTTGAGATAAATGAGGCTAATGGCTGAAAATTCGGCTTTTAGCTCAACTAGTGCGTTACACGGGTTATGTCGCGACCTCAAGTCGCGGCATAACGCATAAGTTGCCCGTTTCCCCTCCAGAACTCACTTCCAGTGAGTTACGCTGCTTGTTCCGCGACCCCAAGTCGCGCCACAACTCGCGGCAGCCCAAATCTCGGTTTTCTCGTGTCTTCTCTCCTGATTCGATCCTCGATGATTCCATAGCAAATCTCATCTGATTTCCCAACACCTTTACGTTCCGCTAGCCAAACGACTCCCGAATTGTTACTAAAGGAAATCTCCAATTTACGGGTGTTACATTGACTACAATTGTTCTCCCTGGGATTGTTACCGATCCTCATTTGAATTCTTTGATCTTCAGAAATCATTCATGTTTTCACATCAGACAAAGAAAGAATTTATCTTCCATATATAAAACTGTTAGTGAATTGGGAATATTTATCGAGAAGTGAATACAACAGGATCATAGCAAGTGCTTCTTCATCTTTAGCAAGATGCTCATCCGTTGCCTTCAAATTCATAATAATATCTTCAAATTCGGTCATGTGAGCTTTAATGGTTGTACCTTCCTTCATTTTGAAGAAGAGACACGACCGCATCAGTAACAATCTGTTGGTCAAAATTTTCTTGAGATATAAATTCTCAAGCTTGCTTCAAATACTTGCAGCTGTCTTTTCAGACACAATCTCAGATATAACATTTTCTCCCATAGTCATCTGCAATGTAGTAAATGTCCATGCTTCCATTTCTTTAGCCTTAAGTTTAGACATGTTAGGGTCTAACTCGTCTTTAGAAAATACTACGGGATGGACTCCATTTTTCCTAAGTGCAACAGATGTTGTGAACTACCATTTACCAAAGTCACCGTCCTCATTCCAAGTCTGTATACGAATCCCAGCCCCAATCAAATTAAATGTTCCTTCTTGGTACGGCTTTTGGGTCTAGTTGAAGAACCGACACCAAAAGGGTTTTCTACGTCAGACATAGAGGAAAAAAATGTGCAAACTGATTTATGTATATTTTCTACACAAACCCAAATCTAGATCCGAAGCTCTGATACCAATTGTTAGGAAAAATGTGTCTCACAAATGCAAATGCTAGCGAGTGATTTCTAAGGTCCCAAACGGGTAGAAATCCAAGTGCACAATTAACCCAACAACGAATGCGGATAACAATAATCTAGATGTTGCACAATAATTCTCTAACGTAGAATAATAAACCCACGAAATATAGATAATAATAAATACGTTATTATCTATAATTAGAGCAAGTTCAAAACAAATAACACCGGGATTTAACGTGGTTCCACTATCGATATGATATTGTACATCCACCAAAGAGAGAGAGCAAGAATATTATTACCAACCAAGGAGATTACAAAGTGCTTGTACAAGGATCTTGAGATCCACGATCACCTAACAAAAACTTCACGAACACCACCAAATATTAAGAACACTCTCGACCTCACATAAACTAAGTATATCGAAATGATATACTAGGGAGAGTATTTGGTGTTTAGCAACTAGAGGAAGCTTGGAAGGGATAATTAATATGTTGGAAGGGAAGGGGTATTTATAGGATGGAAGAGGAGTAGCGACCAAATATTATGAGTGGTGACTAGGGGTGTTCGCGGTCCGGTTTGGGCGGTTTAACCCCTCAAACCACAAACCAAACCGCTAGTGGCGGTTTGTTGATTTTTCAAACCGAGCGGTTTGACATCAAGTGCCCAGACCGGTCAAGTCGGACCGCGGTTTAGGCGGTTTGGTCGACCGGTTTAGGCGGTTTGGGCCTTTTAGTGGGCTTTAAAGTTTAAACATAAAAAACATATAAAAATTTGAACTTTAAAGGTTCATTAGCTTGAGTTCATTTGAAATAAATAAAAGTCTACAACAATGTTAACAAAGTCCACAAAAGTTAACAAAATATCCCAAGACAAAACACTAAAAAAAAGTAATATGCAAAGTGCAAATAAAATCCACGGCGATTTAAAATTATCTTTGGGCCTTTTGTATATATTTAAGTCTAAAGATAAATTAGATATTTGGGCTAAACAATAGATGATATAAATATTTACATAAAAAAATAAAAAATATATATAGATAGATATATTTGGCGGGCTGTTTGGTCCAAACCGCCCAAAAAAACCTCCAAACCGCAAACCGGACCGGACCGCCCGGTTTGGCGATTTTTCAGACCAGACCAGACCGCCAGACCGCCTAAACCGCCAAAAACGGTCCGGTTTGAGTTAGTTCGACCGGTTTGAGCGATCCAACGATTTTTTTGAACACCCCTAGTGGTGACCAAGTTAGCAAGCTTGGAGGCCAAATTTGGTATTTCCATCACATGTATCATCTAAACAAAAAAGTAATATAATATATAAATTAATATTATAACAAATATATCATTATTTTATTAATAAAGTTAATATTAACATTGTTAAAATAGGAGTAAATTACAAATTTCGTCCCTGTGGTTTGGTGAAATTTTGGATTGGTCCCTCAAATGAAATAATTACGGAGATGATCATTGTGGTTTCGTTTTTGTTATGGATCAGGTCCCTCATGTTAACAGGCGGTTAAAATCTCTGTTAACTTGGAAGTATTTTCATGTTTTTGCTACTTTATAAAAATTTTATTACTTTAAGGACCTGTTTTGTCAAATTCTTAAACTCAAGAAACTTCATCTCTTTCCCTCTAACATCTTCCCAGTTTACCATGAACAAAAATAAACCCAAAAACCATATTAAAAAAATCCATTTTGTAGGTTTGAATCTTTGTTTTTGGGGTTCAAAGTCATAAAGAAAAGGAAATCTATCTGAGCTTTGTGTCGAACTGTTTGTTACCATACAGAAAACCCAGTTGTAGAATATGAATCCTATTCACAGATGGAGAATAAAACTAACAAGTTTACCAGAAAACCCACCTGATTTTGTCCACTTACACCAGCAACTACCCATCATACACCAAAAAACAGAGATACCGCAAGAAAAACCTCGTTCCTCTCTTTTACCCAACCACGAGGAACACGATTACTAGTGACATAAACAAGAAAAATAACCCATTAAAAGAAAAAAAGATTAGGGCTAGTCTTGAGTCTTTTATTGGCAAGAGAGAAAACCCACGGAAGATTTTTGATTAAAGAGGAGGTTTGTGGGAAAATTTCTTGTGGGAACCAACCATCTTTCTTTTCTTGATGGTAATGAACTAATGATGGAGTGGAGTGTGAAAGTGGTGGGGGCTTTGTTTTGATTTCAAATTTTGTGATGTGTGTGTTGTTTCTTTTTATTTTTTAGACCTGTGTGTTAGTGAGCCCTGGAGCATTTTAATAGCCATCAGTCTTTGTTCCACAACCAGTTCCTGCCGACTGGTAATCGAAATCGATGATTTCGACTGATTTTGTATTGTTCCAGGATGATCTTTCAGTCGTCTGATCGTATGTTTATAAGATATTGCTATGAATTTGAACCATAAAAACAAAGATTCAAACCTAGAAAAGGGATTTTTTATATGGTTTTTTGGTTTATTTTTGTTCATGGTAAACTGGGAAAGGTTAGAGGGAAAGAGATGAAGTTTCTTGAGTTTAAGAATTTGAAAAAACAGGTCCTTAAAGTAATTAAAATTTTCATAAAGTAGCAAAAACATGAAAATACCTCCAAGTTAACAGAGATTTTAACCGGCTGTTAACATGAGGGACCTGATCCATAACAAAAACGAAACCACAGTGACCATCTCCGTAATTATTTTATTTGAGGGACCCAATCCAAAATTTCACCAAACACAGGGACGAAATACGTAATTTACTCTTAAAATAGAGTAACTTTTAAAGATGCATGTATTTTTTTTTTTAAATTTGGACCTTTTCTATTCTACAATAGAAAAGTTATACATACCATGGTGAATTGGGGATTTTGAAAGTCCGGTTGATTTGGTAATGATTCTGATCAGGGATTTGTTTGCATGTGGCGATCGATCAACTCATTGGGTCTTTTAACTGAAAAACACTGGATCATTTACTGCTAATCATTTACACACATCACTTTTTTGTTCCAATCGAGACATTCAACTCAAATCTCGAAACCCTATACTTTCCAAGATCATGTCTTCGGACCGACATGCTGCTTCCCGCCCTGCATCTCCAGAAGACAATTATCTGTAAGTTTATATTACATTTTTCTTTTTTAAATTTCTGATTCACGAAGTTATGATTCTGCCGTTGAAATGTTTGGTGTGTGATATGCTATCTTTTGTTGTCTCCGGTGGACTAGACAGTCGGATTACGCTGAATTACTACGGAATTAAACTTATCGTTTGATGATGTTTTGTTGCTAGCTACCAATTTAATATCGTTTCTGTTGCACTTTTGCATATTCAATGAATCATGATTTGTTTTTTTTTTTCAATGGGTATTAGGTTTTGGTGAGATCACATCAACTAATTCGAACATTTCTTTTGTGTTTTGTTTGTAAGTATGGAATCTGGCATTTAAATTTGGAAACCGGAATCCTACAGCGATTTTGATGCAGTTTCGATTCCAAACCATGAAATTGAAACTTTAAACCATAGTCAAAAGTTGATTGATGTCATGCACTTCAGGGGTTGGATTTTGAGCTAAATTAATTCATATTTGGAGCTATTTTTGTCCAATCCCAAGCCAGGGAATTGGATTTCAGATCCATGCCCTTATTGGCTTTCGAGTTTGAGTTGGGTTTATATCAGTAAGAAACTTATATGACCAATCTCTCCAACAGCCTCCACGATGGTCCTTATTACCCACATGTTTATTGGTTACTGGGAGATGAATTTGGATATCAAGATTTCATGAAGACGTATTTGGGTTAAGGAATGCCTTTGGTATGTAGGAATGTGTTCTGCTCCAGAGCAAATTTTGGGTTGTTCATCTATTCTCGGGGATTTGTTTGGATACCTACCCTGATGTAAACCATATAGTTAGACGTTCTGAGAATTGTCCGTGCCTCAGAAAACGAAGAAGCGGTGGATGATATTTGAGGGAAATTAAAGAATATAGAGCAAGAATTATGAGACAAGGAAAAGATATGAAGATATTGGAATGAATGTTTGGACAGTTGACTGACAATGATTTATCATATTTCTACCGAATCAGTATGGATTACAAAGCATATAGAAACAACTCTGCGAGATAACCTTGTATATTTTGTGATTCTGTGAAACCACCATTCTGCTTGTTTTTACATGTTAGCATTCCATAGTTCCCAGCTTGACTGGCATGAAGTTCCAATAATCAATTTGTCCTTTGGAGTTCTCTAACCATCACGTATAAGTTTTTTTTATGACCGATACAAGTAATTTGGTGGTCCTTGCGAATCATTTAAAGCCGCTCTTGAAACCACTGAGCCTCCTTACCTGATCCCAAACTCCCTCATAGTTGAAAATTCAACCTGCTAATAAACTTCATGACAAAATTGTTTAGTTGAACCCCTGCTTTAGCTAAAAATGTGAAGTTCTCAATTTCTTGCATTGATATCTTGGTGGCAAATAGTTCCATGAGATATTGCATATGTTGCCATATGCATAGTAGACAGTTTTGTTGCTTCTATGCAAAACTCAGTTGATCCACATTAGGATGTAATACTGATGACTATTTTCCTGTATGCTCACACTCTTGCACAAGCTAGGGGTCTTCATGGAAACAACCACTCTACTCTTTTGAGCTAGAGATCAGGTCTGCGTACATCTCACCCCTCCCAGACCCTACTTAGTGGGATGTACTGTTTTGTTTGGTTTGGTTTACTGATGACCGTTTTCGTATTTTGCTATAGATTCCTTGATATATCGAATGAAGCTCCTTTATGTGGGCACCGGAAACATACAAGCATCATTGGTAGCATTTTGTACTGTCTACTCTTGGCAAGTATCATTTCTTGTTTCTTCAATACAATATCAAATGTTTCCAAACACTTTCGTTCTTTGGAAACTTGGCCTGATTCTCTTTTATTCTAGTCAGGTTATGCTGCATTGGCTGTGGGAGCTCCATGGGTGTTCCAGTCTAAGAAATACTTGATATTACAGATACTCAGCACCTGTGATGTCGTTTTATTGATTATCACTGGTATTCTATTTTATTTTATGATCTATTTGATATATGATAATGGCATGTTTTTCTTCTTTACTCAATGTCTCGATGTTCTTTTCTAATATCTTTCAGCCATCTTTTGTTTGGTCTAGCGTTTGTTGAATCTTATATCATTCGTTGACGTTAAAGCAGTTCCATTTGGTATATTGCTTGTTTTTGGAGATGGGTGTTTCACAAATATCATTTTCCTTGTAGGCATCTTCCAGCATTATATGGTTTACCAAGTCCAGAAGATTAGATTGCAGGTAGTATTCTACATTCTTTAGTATTCACTGATGGACCACTCTGATCACCTCATAGCTCTTTCCTGTTATTCATGAATGCAAGTCTTTGTACGCATGCATTTTTGGGTTTCCATTTGGTTTAATCATTTTTATGGCAAACTGTAGGCGTGAAATTAGACGAGTGAATGATTGTGCCAGTTGCATTGAAAACATATACATGAATCGTACTGAAAACATATAAATGGATCTTTCAAGATTTTAAACTATTTTTGGCTACGAGTACGAAATCCACATTGGTTCAACAAATTTCACTTTGAGAACCGGAAGAGTTATTAATGAAATTACTGATTTGGAGGTGCCAAGATGTAACAAATATCGTCTTGTATGTGTCACTGGTAGGACACCTAAAACATGTTATTTTATTTTTAGGATGGAACTGTAACATTGATTTCCATTATGTAGGGTTACTATATTTTCAGTCAAAAGATGAAGCATATTATTCGCCTACCCTTTGCCAGTATGTCATATGGTATGTATTTCTTCATTACAGTGTTCCTGTAAAAGTTTTTTTGTTTCTTAATTTATTGTAGTTATGTTGTTTATTTCAAATATTGATAATATAAAGAAATGCATTATGTGACTGAATGCATAAATGCCATAAAACAATTTTAGGGGACTCAGAAGGTTGATTCTTGTTTGTGTAAAACTGTCAAAGAGTACGTAGTCCCCAGATCCTACTCCCAAGTGGGATATACTAGGTTAGTTTGGTTTGGTTTGTAAATTATTATGAAGTAAGGCCCTTCTGAGATTGAATTTGCTACTTTGAAAAGCTAGGCAAACTTCACCTACATTTGTTCATTAACATGCAACAAAAGGTGAGCTTTTTCTTCTGGTCACTTGTTTATTTTAAAAGTTCAATATGTGTTCTATCCAACTCATCGTTGGCACTCGATTCTCAATTCCAATGGTCAGAAAGAACACTATCTGATAGAAACACTGGATGGGATATTTCTCTAGAAAGAAACTAATCTGATCAAATATGTCATTTTCTTTAGAAACTGATTTCTCTCTCTTATCCTCGATTGTGTTTCATCTCTTCATACTGTTTAATAGATTTCATTTTTTAGTTTACTGCAACCAGGTTGGGATAAAGGCTTCTTGTTACAAATGAGTTCTCAATTTTAAGTTCCATTTTTTTTCTTAACCTTTTGAAAAAACTGATAACTATGTTGAACTTTACTAAAATTTAAAGAAATGTTGTATGTAGATCATCAACAAAACAGATATCAATTTTGTATTTGGTAAGTATTAGGTTTGACTTCCAAAAGTCTGTGTGGCTTGACCCTTTTTCGGTAGCAAAATATATGGAATTATGTGTTGCTAGTATATCTGTTTCAGCTACTTTGTTCCCATTCCAGGCACCGGGGTGATGCTGCTTATCATGGTTTGGGAGCCATATATAAGAATTCTTCCAATTCCTATGATACTCAGGTAACTTCCCTTGCAATCTCTGAAAGTGAAACTTAATATTTAACTCTAACCTGCTTCGTTCTTGATAATTATATATTTTATGATCAGATTTGAGAAAATCTTGCAGAGATGTCTCTCTCCATTCTCTAATGATCTAATTTGAGCAACTTCATGTCTTTGCTGATAGCTTCAATAGAGCTACCTTAGATTATAATCTAAATGTTATTAATCTCTCAAGGTTGTGTTTTGTGTCATTCCTATAATACACTTAAAAAAATTCAATAATCCATCCGTATGCAAGACACGTACAATTAAGAATTAGTAGAAAAAATTTATGCCCAAGACACTCGATCAAGAAATGTACTTCCCCGTTTTCAGTTAAAACGTGTTTTTCTCTTCTCCGCTAAATAGTAGCATTGTCTTTTTTCTAGAAAGTATCTCTAAGCAAATAAAGCTTTCTACCCTTTAGTGCATCATGTTTCTGGACCCAACATATCCACTTTTAGTTGTTTACTTTTTATGGTCAATACTTGGAACACAATGCTGGCTATTTAATGGATGGAAGGCTTATTCGCTCGGCCATATCAGAGTGTTTGTTTGTGGCATAATGATTAAGCTCTCAGCAATTTTGGCTTATGGGTTCAGCCCTGCTTTATCCTGGTAGTCATATATCCCTATGCCAGGCACAACAATTGAAGATAAGTAGAAGTTTATAACCAGGAGTCTCAATCAAGAAACATACTTCCTGGTTCCCAATTAAACTTGTTTATCTCTTCTCTGCTTAAAAGTAACATTCCCTATTTTAGAAAGTATTTTTAGGCAAATAGAATATCCAACCCTTTAGCGCATCATGTTTCTGGACCCACCATATCCAGGGACGGACATAGAATGGTGGCTACGGTGGCACGTGCCATCGTATCATTTCTCCGACGAAGGGTAAAATTTTTACGTTCGTGAAAGGTGCAACCGTACCGTTTTCGAGTGTGCTACCGTATTTATTTTCGAAACTACAAAGGTGCACCAAATCCTAATTTGAAAGCCCATTTCTTCACTTCTATTCTAGCCCAACTCTTGAAATCAACCAAAAAAACCGTAAAAATCTCTTGAAATCAACCAAAAAAACCGAAAAAGTATCTAAAAATCGATAAAAAAAACTTTAAAATGTCTCGAAATCAAGCAAAAAACTTTAGAATCCCTCGAAACGGTGGAATTAGACTAAAAATACATCGGACGATATTGATCGCGGTAAAAAAATTAAGACATGTCGATAAAAATCGTATGAAAAATATGGTGCCACCGTGTGAAAAAGTTGTTGCGTCCGTCCCTGACCATATCCACTTCCCATTATTTTCTTTCTATGGTCAATGCTTAGAACACAAGGCTGATTGACACTTTTAACTGGTAGTTAAGACTTCACTTGATGTTTAAAAGGAGAAATGTTGGTCATTGTAGAAGAATGAATGAAATTGCCAAGATTTTGGGTTTTGTGATGGACTATGACAGTACACACCTATGAAGCCCATGGTTAAATACTTAAATTGATTGGTTCTCTTTGCTGACATTTTCTTAGCTCCTCCAAATTTTCAGGATTATCATGGTGGTTGAAGCCATCTTTGCTGGCTCTTTCATGAGTGTCTATGTTGGTAAGTTCTCTTGCAAAGCAAGCCTTCTAAAAGCTAAAAAGCCTAGCAGTGAAAAATGTAGTGATTCGTTTTTAATGCTTTATGTGTATGTGTGTGTGTGTTTTCTCCTTTTGGTACTCAAACTTCTAATACCATCTTGATAAGTAATATAATGTATATCCGAGATTCAGAATCTCTTTGTAAGCAATATCCACTTGGAGCTTTTTCATGTCGGGACCCAAATTAATTACAATTCAGTGTTGTTTGTTAATTGACAGGTTCTGTTTTGTTTGATGCTATCTGCGAATTTTGTTCTGTTGTATACTTGTATCAAATTTCAGATTTATGGCAGTTCTTCGTAGTATATTTACTCATGTATTTGACACCTGCAGGTAATGTGCACCAGTACAATACATTGGAATCACAGCCAGATGTTCTGAAGTCCTTGTATTCTCCCCTTCAACCACCGAGCTCTCTGGAAGGATTAAGGTGATGACACATCTATCATACTAGCTCCTTAATCTTCAATTTAACTTCAATCTTGGTCTAATCTGTATTTAGGGTTAAATCCCACACATTTAAACTAAAAGGTTGGTGTCTCACATTGAAAACAAACCAGATCGTTTAGTGCCCAGCGCAGTAGTAATTAGATATTCCTGAAACTGTACATTGGGACTCGAGTAACTAGCAAGTACTCTCCCCAGTCACACATTAAGAAAATCTATTGGTTCGCCCCTAAAGGGCCTTTGACCCAATAGTATCTGTTAACCCAACATTTCTAGAGGTCAAGGGTTCCAACCCCACCAAAAGTAAGGCGTGTGTGTAAGTTCATTTGTCGTATATACTTAAAAAGAGCAACGATGATGTCTGATGCCTTAGGGTGAACTCATTGTCCCAAGTCAAAAAATCAGACACATTAATGGTAAGGTACAACCTAACAAGGTAAGAAGAGTTGAATATATTTTGGGATGGAATTAATTATTTCATACACACTTTGTCAACTTCACTATCAAGATTTAGGTGTTGTTTATTTCCAGCTTAATGGGGAGAATGACTTATTCGCTTGGTCATATGTGTTCTTCTGTTTATAGCTTATTGATTAAGTCGATGGCTTATTCTCACAATCGTAATTAATGTGTGTTCTAGATTAAACAAATATTTCTCCCCATTATACCCCTCTGTTATTTCATCTACATTCTACACCCATCTATTATTTCATCTACAATCGTCATTGTTTTATGCTCTTATGTTATTTCATGTATATACTCTATATTGAATTTATATGACTATCATTATGTTAGATTAAATATTCTTTATTTAAATCATCTATAAATTGATAATATTTTTTCATTCAAAACACTTGTCAAATGGTCATTCATTTCTTATTTAAAATTCAATTCAGGCACAAGGTAAAAATGATGATTTTACATCATTCAAATTGTTCATTTACCACTTACTCCACAGGAACATTTGTATCCAAACATGACTTAATGAGATAAAATGACAATCATGGCCTTAGGTGGATATATCTGATGTTGCTTGATGATAGGAAAACTAGAATCATAGTACTTGTCAGGAATGAGAGCTTAAATGAAACATCACCAATGTTTTAACTACTGATTCCTGAGAACTATTATGCATCACAGGTATCACGATGGTGGCCGGCTCTCTGATCAGCAAATGGCTTTGCTACAGTATCAGCGAGAAAATCTTAACTTTCTGAGCGAGGAGGTAAATAACGACAGAAAGTTCCCCAGTTGTCATATTTCCTAGCGTGTAGTTGTCATGAAACTGGTACCAGGATCAGGCATTTCGAAGTAACATGTTAGGCTACAAGCTTCTCAGGCTCGAAACTATATCATGTGTATCTATTTTTTCCGGGTTTGGAACATCATATTGCCTCCAACACTATTTATTTAGGGTGCGTTTGGTACGTGGAATAGGACAGAACAAAAAAGTTGTTCCATTCCATGTATTGCATGACATTAGACCGGGACAATATGGGACAGAGCGAGAAAAAATGCATTTTTTGTCCCACCAAAATAGGTGGAAGAAAATGGACAAGATTGGTATACTAATCAAATTAAAACCCTAAAACCTTCCACAATTCTTTCAGCCGCCAATCTCATTCCCGGCCTCGCATGTCCAGTCCTGTACGCGTACCACACACCCTTGAGAAATAGGAGAGAACTAGACACTAGTAATCCAGGCATACCGACTTTTATAGGGCCTTAATTTCCTCCTCTGTCCCCCTTTTCTTGCATGCTGCGACTTTTCTTATACTTCTTATAACAATTCTAAGATGATATGTATCACTGCAGATTCTTAGATTGCAAGAATGCTTAAGCAAATTTGAAAGGTCTGGTGACGGGACAGCGCCTCAGGTAACATATCTGGTGTTCTAATGAATTCATTATCTTCTATGGCATTTATGATTGTTTATTTGGGGATATTAGAAAGAAGAATTTGATTGCCTCCTTCTGTAGGTCGATCTTGCTCATCTATTAGCAGCTCGTGATCAGGAGCTACGAACACTTTCAGCTGAGGTAACACTGATGGCTGGTTCTATCTTCATCCCCTAGCCTTGCCTATTAAATGCAAAGTTTCGGAAAAGTTATGAATTCAATTTTTTCTGCCTGCAAATGCCAAGTGATCGGAAAAATGATTGGAAAATTAACCTGCAACTAAGTAGATGTGTCGTAATCCTAGCAATCAGGATATCATGTCATCTTTTCAAGATAAACCAAACGAACCCAGTTAATACTATAAGAGTAGGGTTTAGGGAGGCTAAAATATATGCAAATCATTCATCTACCCAGTAAAATGTCGTCTTTTCAAAATCTTGAAACTAAACCACATGCTTTTTGTGGCTGATTTTGGGACATAAGTTTGTATGATATATAAATAAACGCATCCATATTTGCAGATGAATCAACTGCAATCTGAGTTAAAACTTGCCCGATCTCTGGTTGTTGAGAAAGAGAATGAAATCCGTGGTGTGCGTATTACGAACAATCAGGTGTGCGATCTCTATATTTTCATCACCTCATATGTTTCAATCCCATGATATTGCTAACTAAAGATGGTGTTATGTAGCAAATACCTAACCATTTAGTCACATTCTAAAGCCTTTTTTCTTGTCGATGAACATGAAATAGTACATGGAAGAAAATGAAAGGCTGCGAGCTATTCTAGGAGAATGGAGTACCAGAGCAGCAAAGGTACCCACCGATTCACACGCTTTTGTTTCCTTTAAAGATTTATGCAACGTTTTTTGCGTGCCTTGTAGCTTGAGCGAGCACTGGAAGCTGAGCGGATGTCAAAACTGGAATTGCACAAGAAGTTATCAACATTGAAAAGCGCTCATCGTTAGAAACAACTTCAAAGATGCCAACTATTCACCGATAACTGGACCTGATGCAAGTGAGTATATGCATGTCTAAGAGATGTTGCAATTGGGATGAAGGCTGTAAATGGACCATCCCTTCTCAGCCAGCCATGGTTTTTAGGCCACTTTGTAAAGAGCTAGAAGAAATTTGCATTTAAAAACTTATTCTTGTTCAGAATATAGCAAAATCCATGGTTTGTTTTTGGAAGAATTACAACAAACATGAAATATCTAGTTGATTTCACAGTGGGGATACATGAGTGGTTTCGTTCAAAAACAAGCAACCGAAAATGTAGTTATAGAAGTCTCGAGCTTTGATGGTCTCTCCGCTGCCTATAACCGGTTCCATGTCATATTTACAAGCTCTAGTACAATCAGGGCAGTAGGTAACCTGCAAATTGCACAAATCACTTGCTCTTTCAACCACAAGTTTCATATAAAGAAAACAGGTTAAAAGGAAACGAATCATGGGTCAAAGCACCTCCAATTAGAGGTGTGTGGTCAAAACCAACTAACCGACCATAATCGGATATCCAATTGTAATTGGATCGGATCCACAATTTCAACATCGGTCAAGGATAGCCCAATAAAATCGAACCTATCCAATCGCTATTCAATTAATAATATTTTCTGATATTGAATTTAATTGATACCTTGAATGTAATAAAATTGTGGATTAATTGGTTGAAATTTTAATTGAAGTATTGGATTCCAATCATATCCAATTGATTACCAATAGTAATATCCAAAAAATGGAACGACACCAATCCAAATGATTGGATTGAATCGGATCGGAGGACAAAATTCAGCATCCATCCAATTGATGATTGGATCAGATCGGATCCACCTAAATCAATTGGATTTTAATTGATAAACACTGTACCTCCAATAACTTGGGTTTGAAACAGCTATCAAGCATCACATCCACACCGTACATTGCCCTAGCTGTCGGACTGTGCATCTCTGGATGAACTAATGTCGCTGACTCAAAAACCTTTCGGATCATCTCTTTAACCCTTGAATGGATTTCCAACCATTCAACTGCAATTGTCAACAAGATCATCATAAGAACCAAGTACCAAAAAGATATGCCGACAACATTCAAGAGGAATAAAATAGACCAAACCAAACGAGCCCAGTATATATATTCCACTGGGAGGTGGGGGTACGAATGTACGATGTACACAAACCTGTCAGCTACCCCAAAGAGTAGAGCAGTTATTTCCGTGAAGACCCCCGTCTTGCAAAGAGAGGAACAAAGTAGGTAAAAGGTAAACAATCGAACCTTGATGTTCCTGTTCAAAGTCCTTAACGAACTCCGGTGTGTTCATATGATTCAACTTTCCCCTGTAATTCTGATAGTTTGACAAATAGTAGTAGCAGTCAATAAATAACACATTAGATATGCATTACAATTGCTTAAAAAACCAAAAAAAATCAGTATAATCAGACAAGAACAAAATATAATTAAAGTAGCTTTAGGATTACCATAACAGTGAAATGGGTCTCGTACTCGAACAAACTTTTCTTGTCTAGAGAGTAGGTGTTATTAGCCAGTCTAACCTGAATGGGTACGAAAATGCATTAAAAATCACGATATGAATCAAATTCACCAACAAACCGTCTTGACTAGTCCACACCACATACCCAGAAAATGTCAGTGATGAATAGCTCCAACGGGTTCATACTGCGAACAAGAACAATGTACCGAAGATCAAACTTCTTCCCCCTGTATAAAACTGGGTGCTCGATATACTTTTGACATATTTTTGGGCCAGTCTCCATGAGACGTATAATTGCAGATAAATTTCCGGTAACTGATGTATCTATCGTTCTTGCCATGTTCCAAGGCTTCAAGATCCACAGATTGTCAGCCCTATCGTTTTCTCGTACATAATAGTTGCCAATAAATTGTGTTAGTTGTGTTTCAAGATTATAAGTAGGCTGAAACCACTCGGGAGATCCATAAGCCTGTAAAAGTAAGGGATTTGTGTAAGTGAAATCTTTCCACAAACATTAGCTAAATAACCTTCCGACAGGTTCTCTTTAATCCGTGACTTTCTAACAGGTTTTGAGAGGTATTTGAGAATGCATCTGTGTAACAGAAGATTGCCTTCTCCAAACACAAGAACTCCTAGAAACTTGTCGGTAGGTCATGGATTATAAAAAAAAACTGTCGGAAGATCATTTAGCTAAATAACCCCCAAAAACACACGCGCAGACGAATAGCGTATGTTTTAGATATGGGCATTAACAAATTACAGAAAAGCGATCATGACCTTCTGAACCGTGTCTGCCAGATGGTGTTTCATGACGAGACAGGCTTCAAAAGGAAATTGATTTATGTATTGATGATCACTTAGCCCTGTAGCCTTCTTCGTTTCCTCATCCACCTGCCAGCTTGTCCATATTATATCTGCTTCCTTCAGGTCAGTTGCTGCATCCATAGGAATAGAAAGAATACTTTGAGAACGGAGGAACAAGGTAACGAGATTGTCCACTTCCAATAGTTTGGAGAAAGAGCTTTAAGATATGTTTTGGTACACTAGCTGAAAAGCTAGTGGTTGGCTAATAAGCTAGTTGTTTGTTGATAAACTAGTCATGTTTGATAAAAACTAGCTGATAATGGAAAATGACCTAAAAAGACGTGTAGAAAAATTAATTGGACAAGTGTAAGAGGCATAATTAGAAAAAAAGTAAAAAAAAAATCTCTCGAGCTTATTGAAACATTACTTGAAGTTGCTTTTCAAAAAGTTAGCTTATAAGCTAGCCTATGGCTAATCAAACGAGGCTTTTTTTTTTTTGGGAAGAAGTATCCCAGACCACATTGGGCCCAGACTAATCTCCGGAAAACAGGCCTCTGGCCCGCGGGCATTCAAACGAGGCTTTTTAATAAGCTCAAAAAATACTTTAAGTTATAAGCTAGCTTATGGTTGCCAAACATAGCCTCAAATTAAATTCCAATAACGACACATACTGATTATAAATCCTGGGTGCGTCAAAAGTTCTTCCACTGATGGAATATCTGTATAAACACGCAAGGGACGTCCGTCACTACGTACTAGACTTCTGGTAGGAGATGCCTTACTAACCGCAGAAGAACTTGTTGATTTTAAATTCTCCCAAAACGTTTCATACTCCTGTGGAATAGATAGCATGTAAACATAAAGACAGTGGTTTTGACTTTTGATACGAGTCTGATAGACCCGTAATAAGATTCACGTATGCTAATAGAAATAAAAGATTCAGAAGAGTAAGTAAACCAAATCAAACCAAACAATCCCAGTATATCCGACCCGGAGATGGGGTCTGGGGAGGGTAAGATTTATACAGACCTGATCTCATGAAGACAGCCCAGGCTTGTGAAATTGAAAAGAGTAAGGGGCCATTTACTAAACACTTACCCGGTAAGTGCTTACCGGCTCACTTTACCTTATCAGATGAACATGACAAGGATTGAGAATCTTATCCATTAAAAGCGATGACGACTTAGAGTCTTACCCGGTAAGTGAGAATGACGACTCTTACTTGGTAGGTGCTTACCGGATAAAAAATGTTGCATACAATGCCATTTTAGTGGACCAAAATCTTACCCGGTGAGTTAGGTGTAAGTGTTGACTATTACCGGGTAAGCGCTTACCGGGTAAGCGTTGGGTAAACGGCCCCAAGTATAGTTCAGTAATTAGCAAGATTTTGTTACAAAGAATCAGTCAGGAAGGGGAGTTGGTTAGTGGTTACACGGAGGTATAAGAATAGCCCAGCCTCTTGAATGCTGATTTATTTAATAAAAGTTGGGGGATTTCTTTCTCTTTTCAATTCTAAAATTCTTATATGATGATTAGAAGGCTTAAGCTAGAAAATGCATACTTTGATGAAGTATTTCTGTGGGGTATGAAACCAAGCAGTAAGCCTGGCAGAACGCTGCTTCTCCTCTCCGATGCCAAATAGATAATCACGAGTGCACTCATCACCATACTGGACATCGTTGGCAGGCCAGAGAATTGTAAAGCTGAAATTGTAATCCAATCAACATTAAAATCAGATGCTAATCAGAAGCAAATATAAAGATGAGTTAGAATTGGTGATATCATTTGAATCTCATTTAAGCATCATCCTGTGATTTCTAAAATCTGAAGAACAAACATTCGAATTGAAAAATCATAAGTACATAAGAAAAGAAATGGATATCCAGTATCTACTTCGATCAATTTTCTAAAAAGCAGGAGGGTGGGGGGACTTAGAGAACGACTTTGATTATCAGATTGAACCAGTTAAGTAAAAGAGAATGATAAGAATAGAGAACCTCACAGCTGACTCCAATTTACCCTCAGGCATGTACAAGAATGGTGATACTCTGAAATTTGGCTCATCACTATGCCGCAGCGCTGAACCCAATTCATCCATCACATACCTACACAGAATGCAACACAAAAATCGTTCACATGAGTATATTAGCATATATAAGTAATATAACTCCCAGTTAGCAACATCTAGATTGCACTAAATTTAATTTAGGGATTTGCAAATCCAGAGTCAGAAGAATTACTAAATAGATACCATGAAAAGTTACAAAGAAAGTCCAATTTTCTGTTACAACAATGAGACGATAGAGTAATCCAGAAAAACTTAAATTCCCAAGGAGAAACCTCGAGAGACTTTTCACTTGTCTTCTGACCTCACCACCCATCAATGCATGGTGTTCCAAGCCATAGGAAAGACAGCAACTTGAGTGCGGAGAAGGGGAAAGGGCGCTCGAAGCAAAAGGAACGAAAAGCACACCATATAGGTCAGCGGCATCAGCAGTTGGGATACGACGCCCTGCTCCTTGAGTATCATGGGATTGAATACCTCCCCATTCCTGATGCCTATTTACCCTCTGTAGGCTCTACTTGCGCCCAGACTCATTCTGACTGAAACAAGGGGCGGGTCTTTACCAACTTAAAAATCTGCTATTTTAGGGAAGCCAAAAATGAATAATGCTCTCCATCACAGAAGGATAAACACAGACTAAACCACAAGACAACCACTGAGTTATTATTCCATCTTTCTTATCTGTTAGCACTATAGTTCTGCACTTTATACCTCAGGCAACATTAGTCAATAGACACGATTAATTGTCAACTCTTGTCAGTTAAGAATTCTTCGTATGAACACAAACTTCAAGGCAATGGACTGTTTTATTATGTTCCTCTGGTATCTTCTATTTACGACGCAATCAATGTTTTAACTCCAACTATTACATCCACACAAAGGATCCAAGACATGAATTTTTTTTTCAAATGGCAATGCAAGTTGGACTGCTAGACAGGCAACGGAACAATGCAAAGCCTTATCTGACTCGGTCATTCACGAAGACCCCTACGTCATGATATGATTCAACTTTTGTTGCATAACAAAAGAACCATAATACAAGGTTAACACTTTAAGGGCATTGAACTGAAATCATACCATATAGATGTCTCATCGATCTTCTCCTCGTCTGCTAATCTATAAGACATCAAGTATAACCACATGGCATTCAAGACCCGGTCAACTAAGGGTTCATCAGCAGTCCACTCAGGAAGACGTGGAAGAAGCATTGAATCAATCACTCTCTTTCCAGATTCTAGGACTCTTGTTGTATTTACACCATTTAGTAGAGAAAGAGTAGGAAGAGATTCAGCAATCTCGACCGCGCTGTCTCCAAGAGGACCAGGAATATCCACCTGTTGCATAGCTAGTATCAGCAAGTACTTGTGTGGGTTAAAACGTAGAAGATAGTTTTCCTGATTGAAGATACCTCCAGCGCATCTAAGCTGGTAAAGGCTTTTAGAAGTTGCAGTAAGTCGGAAATAGAGTGATCATCTAGTGGATTTCCTCGAAGATTTAAATAGGAAAGAGATGGCATAGCATCAGATGAAAATCCCTAGGAAAGAAGTTGCAAAACAGAAGTACATACTATGTTAGAAAACCATTTCATTTATACAACATAAATGACAAGTGGACACTTAATCTGGGAAAACAAACAAAGTGGGGCAAGCAAAGAACCTCCATCATAGTTAGAAAAAGATTATATGCATGTATATAGGACTTCAAGTTGCACTTACTCCATGCTCCGAAAGCAAGATAGACATGCAATGATATTTAATTAGATAAGAAAAGGCAATATTCTGGAATTCATCATGAACAATAGAATGTAAGTTGATGAACAGATAATACCTTGTTGTGTAGGCTGTGAATACGCCTATTTGAAAGATCAAGAGAAGTCACACCCTGCAAGGAGTGGTCTTTATCATGTCCACAGCCTGGATTGTCTTTGTCATAGATTCCTCCACGGAAACCCAAGGCCCATTGCGTATATTTACTTGTAAAAGATGAGTTCAAAATTTCCAGTCTCGGGCAATTACGAATAATAACATCTGTAACATTATCATCCCTAAAGACAGAATGCTTCAGTTCTATCTCTGTCACGCCAACAGCTATGAGTTTTAAAAAAATTAGCAAACAGATCTTATATGCAACCAAGAAACTTACCAATTCTCTAAGATTGGGTTATTGTTTAGCCAGAGAGCTCTAAGCTGTTTAAACTTCACAATTTCCTTGGTAATTGTCTCCGCGACCTTAAGCTTGTTGCCACACAGACTAAGTACAATCAAATCCTGCAGAATTTAAGCAGCAGAAAGCAAAGAACTGATATCTCAATAATCAAGGCACAACTCTCAAATAAACTGCATGTTGTCACAATAATAGCATCTCACAAAAGCATTTAGACTTCACATAAATGACAAAACACATGTTGTGGACGGCGCAAAGAGTTGTCATCAAGGATGTCGAGCAAAAGAAAGATAGAGAAAAAGTTTTGAGATCTAAGTATATAACTTGACCTTAAACAAATTTATCTTTAATGAAAAATTCACAGCTGTGTAATGATGCTTGCATCCCAACATGTAAAAGCAATCCTCTATCAAGATTGAGCTGCTACACATTAGGCCTTCAAACTTAACTTTACAATGTGGAAATCACCAGCAGCAAGTAATGTACGCTTTATCCAATGTCTATTAACACATATTAACATTGAGGTAAACACATAACATTACAAATTTAATACCATAATAAAGGGAGTTTGGAGAAGAGAAGATAAGCAGCTTTAGTTGTATCAGCTAGAAACCTTGCATTTACATAGAAAAAAATAGGAAAGAAATTATAGTGTGAGCAATGGTAACATACACGAAATTTGCTAGGCAAATCAAGGGATACAAAGACATCATCGTCAATGTCAAGATCATCAAGTTCCAACCACACCACAGCATCCTGACCCTCCTTTTTCGTTTTTTGAACTTCTCTCTCCACCATTTCCATAACACCCAATTTGCTATCCTCCAATTCACAACCTACATCATCTGCCTCTGCAATGTCTGAATTCAGATCAACATCCAGACACATCAAAGAAGCCATTCTCTCTGCCAAGCCTGGAACTTCTTGCAACTGTTAAAGTGATACATATAGTTCAAATTAATACAGATAAATTTAAAAAAAAATAGATAAAACATAGTATGATATTACCAAAATGTATGTCAAGTGTATCACACTTGTACTGATTCAATTTCGTATAGGAGAAGAAAATTTCCGTACTCACACATTCCCATACTAGGGCACTTTTAGGAATAAACAAGCTTCCCAACTGTTCCAGGTGCTATATCATCTACCATGTTAATCAAACTGTTCATGGGACCCCATAATCAACCTCACTTTAAAAACACATCAAGACCGGTTCAATTTTCGCTACTTTTTCACCTCCCTTACACATTTACATGAACTAAACTACCAACAAGAAGAAGAAAAGAAGTAATTTTTGCACTGGGCTATTTCTTTCTTTAGAGAAAGCCAATCTAGCAAATATTACTAAGTCATAAAGATGCCAGCATCATACCTCTACAAACATCAAAAATTTCAAATTATAGTGTCTTAAATAAATTTTATACAAGCGGCTTATGGAATTTATTGGAGTTCATTTTTTGTCATTTGTAATAGTTTCATTAGAATAATGTCACAATCATGTAGGCTGTAGCTTTGTTTTAGTAAGAGCTTTCTAAGCAATACTCCCCTCATAATAAAGAAATAAGTTGTATCAAAATTCAAAACAGTAGATATGCTGCTACACAACTTATAACGATTGGTTAAATTATCGTAACGAAGCTTTTCTTAGTGAGCTATCATCGTCCAGCGATCAATTCTACTTGCAGTTTCCATAGGTCATAATGGAATGCAAAATTAACTACGATTTCAATTCTTCATAGTGAGCTCTCACCGTCCAGTGATCAATTCTCTTTGCAATTTCCATAAAAAATTAGCTACGATTTCAATAATCACAGAATATCGCATGGGGAAGCCAATTAACCTGTTGAGGAGCATCTGAAAGGCGAAACGACAAAGCATGATCAACGAGAAAAATGTTCGATTCCTTTCCCATGGAATCCGAAGTGAGAACGAGACGCCGTTGGCGGCCATCCTCGACGGGCTCCACCTGGAAGTAGTTGCCGCCGTCGAAAGTTTCAGTTGACAGTTTCTCAAAGAGTTTCCGGTAGAGAGACTGAGGTATACCGGCAGCTGCAAGTAGCAGGCCGTGAACCTTCACGAAATCTTCAAAAGTTTTGATAGTTCCGGCGTCGGCCATGACGGAGGAGCGTTTTATCCTGTGTTCCTTTGCCGGCAAGGGTTTAACAAAAGGGTTTTCCGACAGGGATAGGTGCTTGAAATTTTTGCTTGGGCTAGCCGTGCTTTAGAGATTTGGGCCCTTGTCCGACTTTAAAAGTAGGCCCAAAACTGAACTTATGGCCCACTTGATCCAATTAATTTGATCCATACTTACTTGACATACAATCGGATTAGAGATGGTCAAAAATCGATTTCGGGATTGTTCATAATTAATCCGGTGCTAAATAAGTTGGATTGTAACCAGGTTAGCCGATCTTGGTTCCGGTCCTGACAACAAATACTATGACTAAAGGGTCGTTTACTCAACACTTACCTGATAAGCGCTTACTGGTGATAGTCAACAATTTCACTTAATTTACCAGGTAAAATTTTGGTCCATTAAAACGATGTTGTGTGCAACATTTTTATCTAGTAAGCGCTTACCGGGTAAATGTCATCACACTCTCTTAACGGGTAACAATCTCAATCATTATCATGTTCTTAAGGTAAAATGAGTGGGTAAGCACTTATCGCGTAGGCGTTTAGTAAACGGCCCCTAAGTTTAGGTCTGACAACCAGTTTGGCATCAAACTGCAAGAATAACCCAAATTGATTTTAACAAAATCCACGAGGGTTTAAGTTATAAATGCTAGATTCATAATCGATCTCAAATTCAAAACGAGAGGTTTCTAAAAAAACAATTTTTTAAATAAAATTTACACAAAAATGTTATACAGTTTTTTAGAATTATGATTTTTAAAATTGAGCATTGGAAACACTTTAAATATTACATTTCCTACGTGCCCTTTCCTACCACAGTGGTAGCACCCAAAATCAACATACTTTCCTTTCGAATTTGCCCGATGATTACCTCTATTACTCGGACCTCTACAGTCTACTCTGACTTCTCCCCCGTCTTTTTGTGACCAAGACATCTGATTGGGAAGAGGAAGCCTGCGACTTTCTTCTCGTCTCTTCATTTAAAATACCGCCTTTAGCCAATTCCATGGAAATAACACCATCGGGTGCGAAGTTAGACAATGATGTCCTAAAAATCTCCCAAGAATCCGATAAAGTACCAATGATCCATAAGCCTTGGATTTCATCTTCAAACTTAATACCCATTCCTGCAAACTGATTAATAATTCCCTGAAATGCATTCAAATGATCAATGATAGGAGTTCCATCATGGTACTTAAGTTGGATCATCTTTTTAATCAAAAATAACTTATTATTTCCAGTCTTTCCAGCATATAACTGCTCGAGCTTGTTCCACAAAGTACGAGCATGAGTATCCCCACTAATATGGTTCAAAACATTATCATCTACCCATTGTCGAATATACCCACACAAACTTGTCTATGCAAAATATTCCATTATGCATCTGCTTTATTCACAGGTTTGTCGGTTGAAAAAACAGCCAAATAAAAATCCTTCACATAAAGAAGGTTTTCCATCTTTCCTTTCCAAACATGATAATTAGAACCATTTAGACTTTATCATTCTACTTGTATTAACTTCCATCGTTCAAACAAGTCAAACCCAATAGTAATAACCAAAAGATCTAATACCACTCTGGTGGGAAAAATGCGTCACAACGGTAACGATAAATGCGGAATAAATCTTCGTTGGACAAAAATTTCCTGACTTATATGAACCTTTGAGGATGCAAACAAATAAGGTATACTAAATGCAATGATAATCAACTACCAAAAGCAGAACCAAGCAACAATCAAGTACACACGAATTTTAGCGTGGAAACCTCTCAAAGCGAGAGTAAAACACGGGACCCTTAGGCCGCTTAAAGTCCACTACCACCAATAAACAATACAAAAGTCTTCTCTAGATAAAACTAGAGGCACACCACAATCATCATACTATTGGAACAAATCATCAAGAGGTATGGAATCAAACCAAAAGAAAAAGAGGAAAAAAATCACCCATAAAACAACAAACTGTCGAACAGCAAAAGGGTGACTTCCGGATCTTTAAAACGGATCTCCACCATTTAGAATGTAGATAAAGATGTCGTGAAACAATTGTCTAAAAATAACGATGATCCGACGGTTCAAACTCTGGAAATAGATGAAACGGTACGGCTACGCTTGCCCGAAAAAGTGCAGTCGAATTTTCTCTCTTTTGTATTTTATGGATTCTATTTTCTTTTGTTGTAAGACCCTATGATACAATGCAATATATATCTTGTATCGACCCACTGTTGTTTGGCTATTTTAACTATTCCTCATGTGTCAGAAATAATTAAAACGTAAAACCCAACATTTAACCCATTTTATTTCATTTTTTATTTTTTTTGATGTAATGAATTTCAATCATTTGATATATAACATAATTTAAATTGACCATTTTTCCGATTAACATCTATGTTCTCCAATAGAAATAATTGGATTTTACTCATCACTAACTTCGGATTATATACCGTTATTCGTGTTATTTTTTCATTTACAGATATATGTTGATTTCTCTTCGTTTCTTGTTGTGGGGCCACTCACATTTAATTCATGGTAGTACATTTTCACCTATTCAGATATATTTTATTGTTTTAGAACATATCCGATTAGTTTTTACAATACCTTTCTACATAAAAAACGTGGTACATGAATTATATATACAACACATTGTTTTTTAACCAAAAATAGGCTCACCGCTCTTAAAGACTATCATATTATCCATTATCGGTTCAATCATTGAAACCTTATTCAATGAATGGGATGAAAATTAATAGTAGCGTGATTGTATCAGTGACACGCCCAAGGTCGTCTCTGGGGAAGGGCGACATGGGCGTACGCCCAGGGCCCAAAAATATTAGGGGCCCAATTTTTTTCGTCAGTATATAGTAGTAGCCTTAAAGATTTAATATATTAAAGAGGCGCAAAAAAATTGTAACGTAATATAAGAGGCAAAAAGAATTTAGTAGATAATAAGGGTTCAAGAACATATTAACTAACTACACTGAAGAACTAAATAAAAAAATTAATTGGTCGTTCGTTATTATCCTATTGCTTTTGTCTCTTTGATTTTTCAAAATCCAACGTTATTGACTATTGCTATATCTATCTGCTTGATTGTTTTCGTGCTTCAAGAATTCAACGGATAACAACTTTAAGCTCATGTGCTTGTTGTTGCTATATGTTTTTCATGGCTATTTTTATCTATTTTTGTTTATAATGACTATTGCTATTTCCTTTTGTACTTTGTGTAATTGTTTTTGTTGGCTATTGCTATATTTTTTTCTTCTCCAAATGATATTGTATTGCTTGACGACCTATTTATTGTTCTTATGAGTTATGACGTGTTACATGGTTTTGTGATTAATAAAATTTTCCCTACTAAATGTATTCAATAATTTCTTTTATATATGTCATGTTCTGTAAACTTTTAATTCTAACATCTTATTTAGTGGAGCAAGAAAAGAAGGAAAAAAAATTCAAATACTTTCATCAATTGATTGACTTTCATCTTTCGTTGGGATTCCACTACCCACCACAATATTATATTTAAGTGCTCAAGCAACAATTCATTGAGCTTGCAAATTATAGGTTTCATTCACTATTTATTCTTATTGGATCTTAATGAATCAACCTTTTACTTTGAAGCTTTTCACTGAGAAGTTGTTTTCAAAATGGGTGATTTGCAAATTAACATAATGAAATCATTTTATAGCCTTCATTGCATTAAATGTTCTCCTACTTTAACAAGTGTCTTTGTCGGATTTGTTGATCCATGCATGTTTGTACTTTTCACTTCAGCCTTTTGGGTTGATGTATACAAGTGTTAACCTTCTCATCCTTTTGTGTGCAAAAGGAATAATAAAGTATGATAAATATTTAAATAATACTTTAGAACATACTTAATATTGACACACTTTTGCATGTTCTCATACTTTAAGATGAGAGTCAAGAAGAGTTGGTGAACCAAAGTTGTTGGTCAAGTTTGCACTTCAAATTCGCTTTGCGAGTAGTAGTATTTGTCAGACTACATATCGAATGTGTCTTGTATTGATCTTCTTTTGGCTAGACGACAAACCAATCCGCTTTGGTGACAATCTAATCACTCTTCAACTGATCTTCAATTTTGCTGAAGACTTTTTACTCTTGGAACAATATAGATAGTAACAAAACTTTTATAAGTAAATATTCTATTTGTCTATTCTGAAATATAAGCTATATAACACTTACCAATTATAGACATTTATAAATAATAGTTTTGTCGGATATTAAATGCATGAATAATTCAAAGGAGTATGAGAATCTGATGAGGTAACAATCCGATGGTTGCTTAAGAGCTTTCATCGGATTGTGACTTCTATTCAAATACATTAAATCTGGTGGTTATAAATCCGATGATTCATAAGTTTGTTTTCTTTTTTAGAGAGCAACAGATTTAAACCTTATTGAGTGACTAATTCGATGGTTGGAGTATACATCGGATTGGACCTATTTTTGTTAACAAGAAAGATAATTTATTTCTAAGTGTTTGGACTTCGGATCTCTATGTGTATTATGTACAAATCCAATGGTTGAGACTTATGAATATGTTTGTGGGATTTCATTTCCAATAATTCCTTCAAAATAAACATGGGACTGAAATGAAGATCAATTCCAAATCTAATCAATCCTATAAACCAAACGAGACCTTAGTTCTTATAAGAGGTTACAATTGGACAAGAACATATGGTAATAAACTCATAACATAATATCTTGTAAGAATCTGCCCAAAAACCATGACAAGAACCTCTATTGTTATTCTTTTTAGTACAAAGTTGTGCATTTAGAATTATCTTGAGGTCCCATTTGGTGCAGGATTGGATTGGGTTTGGAATTGAATTCCATTTCAATCCCATGTTTGGTTTAAAGAATTTTTTGCAATTAGAATCCCGCAATTTCATTAAAACCTCACAAACATAGGATTTTGAAATCATATGCAGTTGGATGGGATTTGTATGTAATAGTGGCTTAAAAATATGTTTAAAACATATTTTTTTTGTAATAATTAATTAATAAAAAAGGTAATTCAATTTTTTTATAAACAATAGAATTCAATTTCATTCAAAATCTTACAAATCAAACACACTAATAAAATTACAAATCCAATCCCTCCAATTCCGTATCATTCCATATAATCCAAATCCCTTAAAGTCATTCAATTAAACCAAACTCCTTCTTATAATTCCAATAACAATTGGGTAGGTCCTTTTACTCATTTTATTTATTTATTTTAATAACAAGAAGATAATAATTCATAAGAAAATTGAAGCATTTTTTTTTATTTTGTTAAATATTATTGTGTTATTAAAAAATACAACAAATTTTAATTTAGCTACTATTTTTTAAAGCACATAACAAAGCTTTTGTATCTATTTTGACCCATAACTATTTATCTTACAACGTTTAATGACATAGATACTCATCTATGAAATATTCATAAAACAACTATTACGAAATAGATGATAAATATAACATCCACATTATTAAATGTCACAAGATTAAAAAAATAAACAGATAAAAAATAGAAAATAATATAATTTTATACATCAAATATAAAAATTTAAAACTTTATTACAGTAATCAAATAAATTTATTTATTCACAGTTAATAGAAGCTAAGATTAAATTTATTTAATTTTACTCCCTTCGTCTCAAAATAAGTGTCCACAATTAACTTGACACATAATTTTAGACATGCATAATTATTACACGTTTTTATCACAAAATGACATTTTTATCCTTCTTAAATTTCTTTTTTCACAACTCTTATGTAGTTATATATTAATTAAGAGTAAATATGAGAATTTAATTATCTACTTAAAAAAAACAGACACATATTTTAAAACAAACATAAATAAAAATGTGGCCTTTTTTTGAGGACTGATGGGGTAATAATTAATCATTACTAATAAAATACAAAGTAAATTGCAATTTTGGTCCATGTGATTTGTTGTTTTTCTCATTTTTGGTCCTTACAAAATTTTCATTGCAAAAAAAACCCTATGGTATGTAAAAGTGCTCAGTTTTTGTCCCTGAAGAGTAACACCGTTAGGTTGCCTTCGTTAAAATCCACCATGTGACTTGCACATGAGGACATGTTGGTCTTTTTACAAACAACAAACCACAAGGACCAAAACTATAATTTATTATTTTATTATTATATCATTTATTTAAAACATAATAATTATATTATATAATTAATAAAAAACTATCACTTGATTTAAAAATAACTTATTTAATAAAATGACAAAGTTTTAATTAATTAATAATTTGTTTACGTTTCATCGACCAAAATGATAATAAAATAATTTATATTTTCGTTTTTACTAACTTTCATTTTTAGTAGAAAATAAATTATCCAATAAAAATAAATTAAATACTTGTAATTTTTTATAAGAATTATGTTAGAAATATTTGAGAAGAGGGATCGACCAACAAAACATAAAAATGAGTTAGAGATCCCTTATATGATATTTTTATTATGTAATTAATATTGTAATCTCAAAAATAGAAAATTTATTGAAATTAAATATTACTCTATTTTAAAGAATTTTGAATTTTCATTATGCACTTTATTTTTATTTTTTTGAATAATCTGTTGGAGTTGTTTCAAAGATTTTTTTGGTCGCTCCTCCTCTCTTAAACATCCCTAACAAAATCCATATACTTTAATATTTCTACACGTTACATCATTTTAACAATCGTATGGTAATTTATTTAAAAAAAATATAAAAAAATGTCGAGTTCAATAAAATGTAAATTTAGTTATAACTATTTTTTAAAGGTTATTTCATATATCATTTAATATGCTCTAGATTTTTTATATATTATATATGTTATTTTTTATATAAATAATTAAAACCGCATATCTTTAATTTACTTTTATTGAATTTTTATTTAAATCAAGTGATAATTATTTATTAATTATATAATTTAATTATTATGTTTTAAATAAATAGTATAATAATAAAAGAGTAAAATTGCAATTTTGGTCATTGTGGTTTATTGTTTGTAAAAAGACTAATATGCCGCATGTGCAAGTCACATTGGGAGGTTTAACGGAGTAAACCTAACAGTGTTACTACTTAGGGACCAAAATCGAGCACTTTTGTATACCATAGGCCTTTTCTTATAATAAAAATTTTGTAGGGACCAAAAGTAAGAAAAACAACAAACCATATGGACCAAAATTGCAATTTACTCTAAAATATATTTTGGGAAAGTAAGATGGTAAGGCCATGTGATCCACAACAACAACAATTGTCAAATATAGTATGAACCCAAAACCGTATCCGGAATTAGATACCATGAATCACCGAACACCGTGGTCCCTACTTTCTTTTATCTTACGTGTAATCCTCCAGACCTGCCACCTCACAACCACCATCCACGTCACCGCATTAATTCCTCAAACAACTTAATTATAATCACCTGTCGTGCCTCCCCATCGTATCCCATACAGATCGCCAAATCAACGGTCGAGATAAAACCTACTTAAACTGAACAAATACATGTCCGTTCCTTGTTATCTTCGTATGTAAACCGGTTGTATTTGAATTTTTGATAAATGCTTTGTTAATTATGTTATTGAACTTATTATATTTTTTAATTAAAAATGAGATGAAACAAAATATGATATTTTTTATGATACATTAATTATACAAAACCTTCTTTTTCAAAACACATGAGACTAATGATAATTTTAAGATCTACGAACTAGTATATAATATTCTATTTTATATGATTATTTTTATTATTTAAGATTGAGATTTAAAAAATATTATTTATTTTACAATATGTTTGTTTTAAAATGTGAATATATTTAGTCTGTTTCTGAAACAAAAATTATACATAAAAAGTTTCATATTATGAATTGAATACATATGAATCAAACACATTTTAAAACAAATATATATATTCATCAATACATTAAAAAATATTATTTATTTTACAATATGTTTGTTTTAAAATGTGAACATATTTAGTCTGTTTCTGAAGCAAAAATTATACATAAAAAGTTTCATATTATGAATTGAATACATATGAATCAAACACATTTTAAAACAAATATATATTCATCAATACATTAAAAAATATTATTTATTTTACAATATGTTTGTTTTAAAATGTGAACATATTTAGTCTGTTTCTGAAACAAAAATTATACATAAAAAGTTTCATATTATGAATTGAATACATATGAATCAAACACATTTTAAAACAAATATATATTCATCAATACATTAAAAGTTGGTCTGAGAAAAAGATTATGTGAAACAATACAAGTTCTCATGGTTATCATAACATATGAAGTTTTCATTTGATTACGTCCCTTAATTACACATTTGTGTCTAAACAATTACATTATTATTTGTTTGAAATATGGAATTTTCCAATACAAATATATTAAAAATATAAGAAAGTATTGACTTTGGTATATTGATTTTCTCGAAATCTGTCATCATTAAATATTCATTTTATTATATTTCTATTAAATTAAACTGATTAAATATTTTAATATCTTTTAATCATCAAAGGGGAGTATTGCCACCAAGAAGTTCAATTGACAACCAGGTGTGGTGGTAAAGGCTTGGGGAGTTCATAGTGTTTAACCCGGGTTCGAGTCCCACTCGCAGCACTTGTGGCTAGACCTGACAAACGTGTCGTGTCGGGTCGGGTTCAAAGTTAAACGGGTTGAAATTGTCTAACCCTAACCCGACCCGTTTAATAAACGGGCCAGAAAATCCCAACCCTAACCCGACCCGCCTAACCCGCCACGACCCGCCTAACCCATTTAACCCGTTTAACATTTATAAAATTAAAATTAAAAATCGAAAATTCACAAAAAAATACAAATACAAAATTCAAATGAAAGCATTAGAAATCCAAAATTTATAGTTCAAAATTATAATCAAATCTAAACACTAAAAATCCAAAGCATCAAAAGGAAAACTTATATATATATATATATATATATATATATATTTGTATATATATACAAATTTTTGACCCTGACCTTACCCGTTTAATTTTCGTGTCGTGTCGTGTCAACCCGTTTACTTAAACGGGTTGAAATGTATTACCCAAACCCGTTTATTTCGTGTCGAGTTCGTGTCGAGTTCGTGTCGAGTTAGCGTGTCGTGTCAGTTTTTGTCAGGTCTACTTGTGGCCACTGAGGATAAATTCAGAGTTGAACGCTTTAGCAGCTGGGTCAAATGCCCTAATTGCCAGGGATTAGTCTGGGCCATAGGCCCAGGATACCCTTTCCAAAAAAAGAAGTTCAATTGACGGGTAAGAACTTCTAATTCGCTTCAACATACATGCATGGTTATGGTTTTTAATGACCGAAACAATGTGCACCTCAGAACAAGCATCTATCAGATTTTGTTGAAAAAATATACTTTTAAACCGTAAAAAACATTACAAGGTAAAAGACTAAAGATGTTGAGATAATATCTTAGTTAGATCATACGAAATTTTGTTGTGTGTATTCAGGCCAACTTACACGTACCTTGATTAATTATATGAGACCCTAAATATAACAATTTAGAAAAATTATATTAAACTTGATATAACACCCTAAAAATAGGGGTCAATTAAAACTTGAATATATACAATAAATCCCAACTATGCATAAATAATCACCCAAGAATGGGGAAATATAGAATATGAGTTTACAACTATGAAATGGATACTTAAACAACAACCTACTTATCTAGACCAAACACAATCTAGATTATAGACAGGTGTCACTAAGATCACCAAAAAAGGTATCTATATCTCCAAAGTCTCCAAATGTCTCCAAAAGTCCATGCCCAACAGTTGTCTCATTCGACAAATAACACCTCACTCACAAGTTTGTCGCCCCGCTACTCATGAAACCTGATATACATGCCACATTTAAGAAAAGTGTTAGGCTAACGCCTAGTGAGATTAAACAATATACTCAAATGATAAATATAATTTCCGGAAAATGTAGACTAGGTATATTTCAAAATATGAACATTTTCTCAATTCAACAATTGTGACACACATACATCTTACGATAACGGGGGAGACCCGATTTCCATGTTGGTGACATAACACATAAGTAGGTCACACATGCATGTTCAAAAGCCCTACTACGAATCAACGGTCATCCCATCAATTCTATATTTCACTCATTCACAGGAAGATACAATTATTGGTCGTTGATCGTTGCTCGACTTTAATGCCCACAACTATTACCCATCTTGACCCCATGCCTATTTCTTGGTTCATTTGAAAATTAAAACCATCCAAACATTTCAACACAAACGACACTCGTACGCATATGGATCCATTACGTATAGTCTAACACACACATGCCCAAACTTATACATAATGCATATATGCATCTACCATAGCAAATAATATAATTCAATCACTTATAACACAAGGTACCACATTTCCATGTTTCTCTTTGTTGCCAATTTCCACATTTTGTAAAATATAGTATAAGGATAAGTATAGTCGTTGACTACCATCATTTAGACCAATAACACCCGAATCCCTCATTTATTTCCAAAACCCTATATTTCTCCATGGATCCAATGAAAACAAAATAGATGATGGTAACCATGATAGTCCTTTAATATTCATATATTAACACTTTGACATCAAAAATCCAAGTATTCTTTCCAAATCAAAAACCTTATAAATGTATCATAGGTTCCCAAAAATGGGGTTTTGACCTATACATCAAACAACTAATCAAAGTAGTTTTAGGAAGTAAAAGCCATCATGTTTTATCATGTATATAGTTTGGTAAAAGAATGGCTCACAAATGCTAGTTTTTTTTTTAATAAACCTAGTAACCTTGAATAGGGATGGAGTCTTTAAGCTAGGAGGCACTTGAATTCCCACTAGTAGAGGTTGATGAAGGTTGGTGAACTACAATCAATGCACTTGATGGTCTTCTAGGTTAGCAATAAATGGTAGGGAAGAGGAGAGCAAAATTGGTCGTCAACAAGTATTTTAATGAAAAGTGCCTCAAAAATTAGATCTACTGAGTAATAAGGGCCAGACGCTACTCGCAATAATGCCCAGGCGACTGTGCCACGACACAATCGTTGGGCACTCTCGCTCAGATTGTACCGTGGTTGGTCCCTTCTCAGTGATCATGACACGGCGAGTGTGCCTTGGGCATAATCGTCGGGCACACTCATGGGGCTCGTACCGAGGGTTCGAAGCGGGGCGCAACATTGCCACCCACAACTATGACATGGTCAAGGTTGCCGATCATAGTCGCCAACTGTAACACCCGTAATTCTCGGTAAGTAAAAGTCACCCTATGCGCTTTCTTAGGTTTCTAAGCTGTGATTTTTAGTTGGGAACTCGTCTATATTGGTCCCCATGAGAATCGAGGGCGATTCGTGCGAGAGAAGTAAGTTTGGGGGATCGGTAAGGTTCAGGCGAGAGTGCCCCGCGATAGTGACAGTGTCACTATCGTCAGGGGATAATCGCGGGGAGGAGTACCCTTGCGGTACATCTTCGGCGAGAGTGACTCGCGATTAGTGTCACT
Source organism: Arctium lappa (assembly GCA_023525745.1). Taxonomy (NCBI): domain Eukaryota; kingdom Viridiplantae; phylum Streptophyta; class Magnoliopsida; order Asterales; family Asteraceae; genus Arctium; species Arctium lappa. Next base: position 172,058,418 of record CM042047.1, read on the forward strand.
ATCGCTTGTCACTATCGCAGTCGGGGGTTGGATGTTTAAATGAGCCGATTTTGCTACCATTTCTCATAACCCTTCACCCTTTCTCTCCCAAATCGTTTCCTCACTCCCTATTACAAACCCTAACCTATTTTGAGGCCATTTCCTTGGGTTTCAAGGTGTTTCTTCATCATCAAGCTTGTGATCTCAACCTCATGTGCTAGTTCATATGTTCTTCCACCATTTCTTGAAGATTTCTAAGTTTTGGGGGTTTTGCTCAAAACCTAATTGTAAGTCCAGCCTCCTCATCTCTAAGCTTCTTTATGGGTATAAACACTCCTTGGATGATTTCCTAGTATTCAATTTCTCTAATATTCGGTTTAGTTGACTTTGGGAAAGTTAGGTCAAAATTAGGGTTTCGGATAAATTGGGGATTCTGATGAAAAATGTTTGGGGATTGATTCTTAATGGTTGAATGAGTAATATTCATGGTTGGAAACTTGTGAATATAGGCTTTGAAATGTTTTGCTTTTGGATCCAAAGTTTCTCCAAGGAAGCTCAAGTTGGGGTAAAATCTAGATTTAGCCTAAATCTAGCAAGGTGAGTTCAAGTTTATTTGTGAAAACATTATACATGCCAAAATGTCCATTTTAAAGTATTTATGTGTTTTACATAAAATTGTCAACGGTTGAGTTATTTGATAACTTTTGATTATTTGAAGTGTTTAGCTTGTTAAACTTTGTAAAACACACACATTTGGGATTTTTGGGCATTTTGATAAATGTGTCATAAACGAATGTGTTTTGATGGTTTATTGCATAAATGGGTATTCGGTCAAAAATGCACTTTTAGTGTTTGTCGGGTTTTATTCATCATTCACGTAATGGGACGTTTTGAAAATACGAAGGTGTGGGTTCTTTAGCTTTGGTCATTTCCGACCTTGGGAACATTTTAGAAGTGGTAAACCTTTAGTTTTGGGCCGAAGACCAATTGTGATTTGAGAGACAAAGATTTTAGGAAAATATGTATTTTGGTTTATGTAACCTTATTGGCTCACGTATTTTAGCCAAACGTTCATTATGCCTTTTTGGGGCTTGATTTACACTCAGACGAGTCTTTGGATCATTTGTTCAGTTTTGATAGCTCACTATAGAGCTTTGGTTACGATTTGTATCATTGTATCTTATTTGAGAATTACATGTTTTGGATGCGCTAGTTCATTCATTTGGAGTCGTGTAATGTTTTAGGCGGTAATGCAATGGATCCATAGGCATAAGAGTCAATTTGAGTGGGATAAATATCCCTGTATTGTAACTTGAAATAGGCATGGGGTCTTCTGACCAATAATTGCAACTTTCTTGTGAACGAGCTTAACTGGGATGTTTTGGGATTCCAAGGTATAGACCCAGAGGGGTTGAACTTGATGAGTGCACGAAGATTTCCAAGGTACAGACCTAAAGGGGTTGAACTTGATGATTATCCACGCAATAGACATGGAGTTGTTGAGCTTGTTGGTTTGTTAGCTATAGATCCGGAAAGGTTGATGTTAACGAGTGTTTTATCCCTAAGTGACGCTCATATAACATTGATAAGTGGCCTAACTTTGTGTGCCCGCCACATTCGATGGAATTCGGGTCTCCCCCGTCACCGAAAGGTGTTGTTTTGGGTATTGGATTTTATTATTCAAGTTTTCGGTGACGTTTTGTATACATGGATCTTATTCATGATTTCTGGGTTGAGTATTATGCTACACCCGTGTTTTTGGGTATTTTGGGATATGAAGTGTTATTTACATTATCATAAATTGGGAGTCGATTTATATTCACGTTTTGAGTGAGTTTTGGGTTGTATCGGTTTATAAAGAATGTTGTATTGGAGCGTTGTCCTTAAAGAGGTATATTATGGGAAAAACGAGTCATTTCCATTTCTAAAGTAAATCATTTTGAAAGATCTTGATTTGAACTGGATTCTTTTCTTTTAAAGATATATTTATTCATGTTAAAAAAACTCTTGAACTCACTAGGCGTTAGCCTAACCTTTTAAATTTGCCGGCATGTGCATCAGGTTCCGTTTTGGGTTAGTGTGTAACACCCGCTATTTTGGGGTTGGGTGAAAAGTTGACTATTACCCAAAGTTTAAGGGGGTAAAATGTAACTTGGGTTATATAAATATAAATCAAATTTTAGATATTTTGGAAATATCACAAATATAAGTTTTTAGAAATCAGAGAGAGAGAAAAGTGAAGCAGGAAGAAAGTGGTCGTTCGGTTTTCTCCAGATCCAGGTACGAATCTAGCTTAATGCTTTGATCTGAATGCTTTTAGCTGCGTAGAATCTCGTTGTGAAGGTTTTAAACCGTCCCATTGTGAGATCTGAGTATTTTCTCATTTTGGATCTGGGTTCTGTGTTCGATCTGTTCTTGATGTTCTTGATGAACAAGGCGATCGTCGTTCGATCGGACCGTTGTTCGACCGGGAAGTTCCTTCGACCGGTTGGTCATTCGACCGATTGGTCGTTCGACCGATGCTATTGTTCGACCGGACATCGGGTTCGACCGAGGTCGGGTTCGACCGGGGTTGGGGTTCGACCGGGGTTGGGTTCGACCGGATGGTCGTTCGACCGGTTAAGTCCTTCGACCGGTACTGAGTTCTGGCAGTGTGTTGTGTTCGTATTCTGGAGTTTAAGTCATTAAGTTGTCTTTATTTTGGCTTACCGATTATCGGTGTTGTCATAGGTAGCAATCGTCAGAAGCAGGCTATAATCAGGAAGAAATCTGAGGTAAGTCCTTTAAGCTAAATCGGTCTGTATTACGAATGCTATGTGATAAATGTATTATTTGAAATGTGGAAAACCTGGTTTCAAAGTGATGTATTATCGTTGGAAATTGCCTTCTAAAGATCTCACATTTTCAAGAATCACGATTTATAGAATTGAACTGTTGTTCATATGAATTACCTGTATATCTGATTTAATATGAGTATGCTCTGAAATGACATGCTTTGGCTTTGAGTCTTAGTGCAATGGATCCATAGGCACGGTGTCCCTATGCCCCCCTGTTTTGGGCATTTGGTTCACGTTTTAGCACGGGATAGGCATTGGGTTGCCATGATAAGTAGGTTGTGGGCCTATACGGTCGGGCAGTGTCTCATGGTGCAGTAAGGTGTAATCCCATTTGGTGCTTGGGTTCCCCCTGTTTTAGGAACTCTCAAGGATAGATCCAGAGGGGTTGACTTGAATGTTTTGAGCAACAGATCTAGAGGGGTTGAGCTCGTTATGTGATTTTTGGGTATTACTTATACCATGTTTAATCACTAATGGTTTATTGGATTTCTTGACTTAGCTCATGGCTATACTACCGCGTGGCACCAATTGGGTTTAGTACTCTCTTTTATTTGGCTTGTTCTCACTAGGCGTTAGCCTAACGCTTGCTCTTGGTTGTCATGTTGGCAGGTTATCTTAGCAGTGGGGCTCGTCGGGACTGAGGGAGCGACCTTGGGGTCGTGAGAGATTCTTTTGAAGATTTATTTTGGAAGTATAGCGACACCCGTCCCTAATCTAGATATTTTGTAGATTAATAGGATGTCGTTTTATACTTCAGTTATCTACCTCAATATTGGCTACTCTATAACCGTTGGGTTGTTTGTGTAATGAAATTGTCACACCTTATTCCGCAAGTTAGTCTATTGCCGAATTGTTTCTTCAAATTTTTATTTCCGCAGTTTCTAGGGTGTTACAAGTTGGTATCAGAGCCTTGGTTTAAGTGAACTAGGTATGACTGTAAGATGCCTAGACTTAAGCTGAGACTATTAAGTTACGACTCGTGAGATGGGGTAGATCCTGTAAGATAGGATGGTCTTAGGGTCAACGGAAAATTGCACAAGTTGAAAGTTATAACGATGGTAATAAGCACTCTTGCGTATTATACGTTCATAATTTCACTTAGCTAACGTTATTATGAAAATGTCTTACGTGAGCATACTTAAATTACTGTTGTCGTAACGATTGATAAGTGTAGAAGTACGTTCTTTGTGTTTTCCGTAATCCTTATCCCGTTCTTTTGCATGATTGCGTTCAGCAGAACCATGGTTAATACCAGAAGTCATCCGGAAGGCCAGGAGGCCGACATACCTACGGCCGACCATCCGCTGGCGACCGTAGTGGGGGAAACTGTACGTGTGAGTAATGTGCTGGGTGGAGGGCCCGAGCATATTCCTCGACGAAATTTGGAGGCTAATGAGCCTATTATAGAAGAAGTGACGGCAGAGACGAGAATGATGGATCGTATGATGTTGGCCATGAATAGGGCCATGGCTCAACAACAGGAAGTATTCTTGAAACTTCTTGAGGACCGAGACGCTAACAACCGTAGGCACGAAACGGTTGGCGAAAATGTGATTGTGGCAGGATCCGGGGGTACTGGACCTATAATTTCTCCGGTGGTGACTGCAACCCTGGGCGTCAGTCGAACGGCGCGGACTTGCACGTTCAAGGCTTTTTTGGGTTGCCGACCACCAGAATTTAAAGGCTCGGACAATCCCTTAGATTGTATGGCCTGGGTCCGAGAGATGGAGCAAGCTTTTCGCTCAAGCGAATGTGGGGAGGAGCAGAGGGTGATTTTTGGTTCCCGGATGTTGCGGGGAATAGCTCTTACATGGTGGGATGTGTACTCTGCTTCGCTGGAGCCGACCGTTCTGGACCAATTGTCTTGGTCTACCTTCAAGGAGAAACTGTTAGAGGAGTACTGTAACGAGAGGTCGTTGGACCGAATCAAGGATGAATTCCAGAACTTGAAGAAGGGAGGTATGTCTGTGAGAGAGTACAACCGTCTCTTCATGGACAAGCTGGGTTTTGTGGGACATCTGGTCCCGACAGAGAAGGATAAAATCAAGGCTTACATCAAGGGTCTCCCATCGGACATGATGTCGATGGTTCATGTGACAAAGACCTCTACCCTTCGGGAGGCAATGGAAGAAGCTCAACTCATGGAGGATGCTTACAGTCTCGGCAGGGATCAAGGTGGTCGCCAAGTCGAGAAGAGGAAGTGGGAGGGAAGTTCAATGCCCTCAAAGAAACCCTTTTATGCCAACAACAGCGCTCAGCGAGGAGCTGATCCTAGACGTGATGCCAAGTGGTGCTCCAGGTGTAGAAACAAACATTTCGGCCCGTGCAACTTTGTTCCCGGAGTGTGCTACAAATGCGGGAAGGCGGGTCACACGTACAGAGATTGCCCTCAAAAGGGGCAATTATGTTTCGAGTGTAAGGAACCGGGGCACGTTAGGGCGGAATGCCCGAAACTGAAGACCGGAGGATCTGGCGGGAAGAAGTTGGAACCTCCGCGGTCAACTGGAAGGGCTTTCCAGATGTCGTCCGAGGAAGCGAAAGCATCGACCGATGTGGTGTCGGGTACGTTCTCTCTAAATTCCGTACCTACACGTGTGTTATTTGACTCTGGTGCTAGCTACTCGTTCATATCCGAATTGTTCTGTCAAAGGCTTGCTATGTCTATGAGTAAGTTAGAGAATGCTGTTGTGGTAGAAATAGCAAATGGAGGTCAGGTTCTAATTCGTAGTATCCTTAAAGACTGCATGTTAGAGCTTAAGGGAAAGAAATTTCCCATTAATTTACTGCCTATGCAAATTGGCGGGTTCGACGTGGTGGTAGGTATGGACTGGTTATCTAAGAACCAGGCCGAAATTGTATGTTCCAAGAAAATGATCCGTTTACCTGTGGCAAACGGAGAAGCGACTATAATCTACGGCGAAGGAAGGAAAAGCGATGTGGCGATTATTTCAATAATCAAAGCTAGGAAGTGTTTGGCGAAAGGATACGTATCTTTCTTGGCGTATGCCATCGATACCAAACTCGACCAATGAAAGTTGGAAGATGTCAGGGTGGTACGCGAGTTTCCCGATGTGTTTCCGGAAGACTTGCCCGGGTTGCCGCCCGATCGAGTTGTGGACTTTCGTATTGACCTCATTCCCGGAGCGGCTCCGATTGCTCGAGCTCCATATCGTTTGGCTCATACCGAAATGCAAGAGATGGTGGTTCAACTTCAAGACCTTCTCGAGAAAGGTTTCATCCGACCGAGCTCGTCACCGTGGGGAGCTCCGGTTCTTTTTGTCAAGAAAAAGGACGGTGCATTGAGAATGTGTATCGACTACAGGGAACTAAACAAAGTGACGGTGAAGAACCGGTATCCACTTCCAAGAATCGACGACCTGTTCGATCAACTTCAAGGAGCAGGTTGTTTTTCAAAGATCGATCTTCGATCGGGGTATCATCAAGTAAAGGTAGCAAAGAGCTACATCCCAAAGACGGCATTTAGAACTCGCTATGGGCACTATGAGTTTCTGGTGATGCCATTCGGCCTAACCAACGCACCGGCGATATTTATGGACTTGATGAACCGAGTGTGTCGACCGTTCCTCGACAAGTCGATAATTGTATTCATCGACGACATCTTAGTTTACTCCAAGAACGAAGAAGAGCACGAGCAACATCTTCGTGAAGTGTTATAGGTGTTAAGGCGAGAAAGACTTTACGCAAAGTTTTCAAAGTGCGACTTTTGGCTTCCAGAAGTTCAATTTTTGGGGCATATAGTTTCAAAGGAAGGAGTAAAAGTGGATCCCGCAAAGATTGAGGCAATGACGAATTGGGAACCTCCCAAGAATCCGTCTGAAATCCGAAGTTTCCTAGGTTTGGCAGGATACTACCGGAGATTCATTCAAGATTTCTCGAAGATAGCCTCGTCGTTGACTATCTTAACCCGGAAGAACGTGAAATTTGTGTGGACCGAGAAGCAGGAAGAGGCGTTCCGCACATTACAGAAGAAGCTTTGTGAAGCTCCTATCCTATCCTTACCAGACGGGACGGAGGATTTTGTGGTGTACAGCGATGCGTCGAAGATGGGTTTGGGTTGCGTCCTGATGCAAAGAGGGAAGGTGATCGCTTACGCGTCAAGGCAACTTAAAGTGCATGAAGTCAACTACCCTACTCATGACTTGGAATTAGCAGTTGTGGTGTTTGCACTGAAATTGTGGCGGCACTACCTTTACGGTACGAAGTGCACTCTTTATACTGATCACAAGAGTCTGAAGCATATCTTTAATCAGAAAGAGCTAAACATGAGGCAGCGAAGATGGTTGGAGTTGTTGAAGGATTATGACTGCGAATTGCTCTACCATCCGGGTAAGGCAAACGTGGTTGCCGACGCCTTGAGTCGGAAAGTCTGCGGAGGAAATTCTCGTGCTACCTTTGCACGGATTGAAGTAACTTCAACGCTTATTGATAGAATCAAAGAATCGCAAGCCAAAGCCTCGCTAGAGGAAAACCTCAAAGGAGAAGTCATGGCGAAACAACATCTTTTGTTGACTGAAGATAGTCGAGGGGTGAAGCTTTTCAATGGGCGAGTCTGGGTGCCCAATATTGGGGGTAATAGAGAACTTCTTCTCGAAGATGCCCACAAGTCAAAATACTCCATTCACCCGGGAAGCACGAAAATGTATAGAGATTTGAAATTGCTTTATTGGTGGCCAGTCATGAAGCTCGATGTGGCGCGCTATGTGGAACAGTGTGTGACTTGTTTGCAAGTGAAGGCTGAGCACCAAAGACCCTACGGAAGTTTGCAATCCTTGGAAATTCCGGAATGGAAATGGGAACACATCACGATGGACTTCGTGACAAAGCTACCAAAGACCTTGAAAGGTCACGACGCCATTTGGGTTATAGTTGATCGCTTGACCAAAAGCGCTCACTTCTTGGCCATGCGGGAGACTTTACCAATAGATAAATTGGCGAAGTTGTACATCGATGAAGTAATTTCCCGGCACGGCGTGCCGCTATCTATAGTCTCTGATCGGGATAGTCGGTTCACGTCGCATTTTTGGGATGGCTTACAAAAGGAATTGGGTACACGTGTGAAGTTGAGCACGACCTACCATCCTCAAACCGACGGACAAAGCGAGAGGACAATCCAGACGCTAGAAGATATGTTAAGATCATGCGTGATCGACTTTGGGGGTAGTTGGGATACGCACCTGCCTTTGGTAGAGTTCGCATACAATAATAGCTACCACTCAAGTATAGGGATGGCACCGTTTGAAGCGTTATACGGTCGTAAGTGTCGAACTCCCGTATGTTGGCTCGAGGCGGGGGAAAAGCAGTTCGCCGGACCAGAGGTTGTACAAGAAACGGCGGACAAGGTCAAGGGCATCCGCGAACGTTTGAAGGCGGCCCAAGATCGACAGAAAAGCTACGCCGATAAGAAAAGACGGCCAATGGAATTCCAAGTGGGAGATCGAGTTATGTTAAAGGTGTCCCCTTGGAAGGGAATTATTAGATTTGGGAAGCGTGGGAAGTTGAGCCCCCGTTTCCTTGGACCGTTCACTGTGACTAAGCGGGTAGGACTCCAAGCTTATCAGCTGGAACTTCCTCTGGAAATGAAGGGAATTCATAACACGTTTCACGTGTGCTATCTACGGAAGTGTCTAGCAAAGGAGGAGAGTGTTATTCCACTCTCCGAGATCAGAGTGGATGAAGGGAATCATTGCGTTGAAGAACCTGAGGCGATTTTGGAAAGGAAGACGAAGAAGCTTCGTCACCGGGAAGTCACAATGGTCAAAGTTCAGTGGAAGCACCATCGAGGTGCTAATGTAACTTGGGAAGCGGAAGAGGATTTGAGGCGGAGATACCCTCACCTCTTCCCATAGCCGAGATTTCGAGGACGAAATCTTCTCCAAGTTGGGGAGGATTGTAACACCCGCTATTTTGGGGTTGGGTGAAAAGTTGACTATTACCCAAAGTTCAAGGGGGTAAAATGTAACTTGGGTTATATAAATATAAATCAGATTTTAGATATTTTGGAAATATCACAAATATCAGTTTTTAGAAATCAGAGAGAGAGAAAAGTGAAGCAGGAAGAAAGTGGTCGTTCGGTTTTCTCCAGATCCAGGTACGAATCTAGCTTAATGCTTTGATCTGAATGCTTTTAGCCGCGTAGAATCTCGTTGTGAAGGTTTTAAACCGTTCCATTGTGAGATCTGAGTATTTTCTCATTTTGGATCTGGGTTCTGTGTTCGATCTGTTCTTGATGTTCTTGATGAACAAGACGATCGTCGTTCGATCGGACCGTTGTTCGACCGGGAAGTTCCTTCGACCGGTTGGTCGTTCGACCGATGCTATTGTTCGACCGGACATCGGGTTCGACCGAGGTCGGGTTCGATCGGGGTTGGGGTTCGACCGGGGTTGGGTTCGACCGGATGGTCGTTCGACCGGTTAAGTCCTTCGACCGGTACTGAGTTCTGGCAGTGTGTTGTGTTCGTATTCTGGAGTTTAAGTCATTAAGTTGTCTTTATTTTGGCTTACCGATTATCGGTGTTGTCATAGGTAGCAATCGTCAGAAGCAAGCTATAATCAGGAAGAAATCTGAGGTGAGTCCTTTAAGCTAAATCGGTCTGTATTACGAATGCTATGTGATAAATGTATTATTTGAAATGTGGAAAACCTGGTTTCAAAGTGACGTATTATCATTGGAAATTGCCTTCTAAAGATCTCACATTTTCAAGAATCACGATTTATAGAATTGAACTGTTGTTCATATGAATTACCTGTATATCTGATTTAATATGAGTATGCTCTGAAATGACATGCTTTGGCTTTGAGTCTTAGTTCAATGGATCCATAGGCACGGTGTCCCTATGCCCCCTGTTTTGGGCATTTGGTTCACGTTTTAGCACGGGATAGGCATTAGGTTGCCATGATAAGTAGGCTGTGGGCCTATACGGTCGGGCAGTGTCTCATGGTGCAGTAAGGTGTAATCCCATTTGGTGCTTGGGTTCCCCCTGTTTTGGGAACTCTCAAGGATAGATCCAGAGGGGTTGACTTGAATGTTTTGAGCAACAGATCTAGAGGGGTTGAGCTCGTTATGTGATTTTTGGGTATTACTTATACCATGTTTAATCACTAATGGTTTATTGGATTTCTTGACTTAGCTCATGGCTATACTACCGCGTGGCACCAATTGGGTTTAGTACTCTCTTTTATTTGGCTTGTTCTCACTAGGCGTTAGCCTAACGCTTGCTCTTGGTTGTCATGTTGGCAGGTTATCTTAGCAGTGGGGCTCGTCGGGACTGAGGGAGCGACCTTGGGGTCGTGAGAGATTCTTTTGAAGATTTATTTTGGAAGTATAGCGACACCCGTCCCTAATCTAGATATTTTGTAGATTAATAGGATGTCGTTTTATACTTCAGTTATCTACCTCAATATTTGCTACTCTATAACCGTTGGGTTGTTTGTGTAATGAAATTGTCACACCTTATTCCGCAAGTTAGTCTATTGCCGAATTGTTTCTTCAAATTTTTATTTCCGCAGTTTCTAGGGTGTTACATAGTGCTAGCGACACTATGAAGAGATGAGTGTTTGTTGTAAGCTCGAGAAGCGATTTGCCTGGAGAAGTCTTCCGCATTGGTTTTGGGAAGAGCAACTTGCATTTGGGTTAAGTAACACCCGACTTCGATTTAGTCCTTGTTGCTTTATAATTGTTGTGGTTAATTATAGAATTTTAAATTTAGGTATATGGAGATTGATGTAAAAGTGGAAGTTTTGTCCTTTAATTGATAATATATCGAGATTTTTAATTAGTTGCTCTTACCAAATTTGAGGGTGTTACACCAACACCGTACCGAGGACCAAACTTTGGGTTTTCGACACATTTAGCCCCATAAATTCCTAAGTATTAAAATGAGGTCTTTAGATTTCGAGGAAGATGATCTTTAACGAAGCTTACCTTGGGTTTACTGATTGAACGAGTTTTGGGGTGTTACACTTGAGGAGCCTCAAACTAGCAATTTATGAAGAAGAGTCCCAATACTTGACATTCATTTGCAAGTTGAGTTGACCATCAAGATTAAAATCATACAATTTAAGAATTATCCAAGGGGTGTTTGGGATTGCTTATTTAAAACAACCTATGCTTTTATATAAAGTGCTTATTAACTTATGTGGTGTCAAACCGGAGTTTTATAAAAAGTGTTTTGATTAGCTTATGGTGATACCAAAATGTAATAAGTTAATAAGTTGTTATTTAGGGGTTGTTTGGAATTGCTTATACATGTAAAATGACCAAAAAACTCATAAGTTGTTTCAAATAAGTTAATAAGTTAGAATGAAATGACTTATTAAAAACTCCTTATCAACGGTGACAAACCGATATAAGCAGCTTTTTTCCTCTCATCCAAACACTGAAAACTGCTTATCAGCGGTGACAAAACGAAATAAGTTAATAAGTCCTTTAAATAAACAATCCCAAACACCCCCTCAAATTGAACTAGTAACCCCACAATTGAAAACAAACATCAAGTAGACCACCTTTAAAGCCTAATCTTAAATTCAACCTAAAAACGTTTCTAATCAGCTGAAACTCTATCTACTTAGTTAAAATTTGATATTGATAATGAAGGAGGTGCATACTAATCAAAACGAATAAAAGTGCATTGAGAAATACCGAATTTAGCCACCACTCTATAAGGCAACGCCATCTTCTGATGCACGATTACGCCATACTCATGCCATTAATGTCAATTTAAAAGCTAGTATCTGGAGCCCCAAAACATGGACTAAAGCTTGAACAATAAAAACCACAGTCTTAATCTTGATCGAAACCTGCTTGACTGAAAGCCATCATATCATGAACCCGACTAACCACAACTATCAATACAGGAGGAAAACTTGATTGATGAATTGAAAAAACCGAAGTTGTCAATTTGAAGAAACACGATTAAGATGAAACTGATTAAGAAACCCACGGTATGGATCGACCAGAAAAGGGTTAAAAAAAATCCTTTTGTGTCTTGATTCTTCTATCGATGTCGGACATCACTGCCTATCTTGCTGGTGGATCCTTATCGACCATCGTCATGTGCTGCATCGTCTTGTTGCACCTCGATTACAAAAAAAATCAAGGGAACATTGTTGATTGTCTGAAGGAAAGGTAAACCTCTTCACAATCATAAATAATTATTTTCAGTTTCTTACAATATCTTATTTTTCTTCAGGTTATGCAATCAATGTCCTTAATACTTAAAAATAGAAACATGTGTTTATGTTTCTTTTGCTAATAGCTATAAATCTTTGAATTTAAATCGTCTCTGAAACATATTATTTTGATTGTGATTTGTTTGGAAACAACATTTGAACTAATATTATCAAGCTTTAATGAGTAAATAGTAGAGTTGGTAAAAATTAATTATGTAATCTCAAATTTGTTAGCATACAATGAATTTAGATCTAATGTGAATCAAGTAAGATCGATATCGACCATGAGAAAGTAAACAAATTTAATTTGCCTATACTCCTTACACACCTATCTGGCAAAGACGATATAAACTTAGTAAGCGTAATCCTGTGTTGATGATCAAAAGTGTTTGAGACAACCATATCACATTAGGCATGAGTTTTAGGGGATGTTTGTTTAAAAAAAACTCTTTAATTACTCTTAAGTCTGAATCGATCAGACCTTTTTACATTCAGACTGTTTTTTTTTCCAGTTTTCAGAACCTCTTAACTCTTAAATACATCTAAAATAAGAAGTGGTGACCTAACTTCTTAAAACCTCGTATCGCCGCCTCATTTCAATGTTCTTCTTTCTCTCAAGAAGTCTCCAAACATTACAAAAACAAACAGTCTTGTTGATTCAGACTTCAGTACCACCTCTTATTAATCAGAAGTGAAATAAGACTTCAGACTTCAAATCTCTTAAAAAACAAACGCCACCTTAGTGAAATTATCCACATAAAACCAAATATGATTCTCCACGAGGCAAATGTTTTATGCTACACTAGTTTTTCACATATATTAACCATTGTGATCAATGCTCATAGAAAATAAAGACCAACCCTCGTCCCCTGTAATCCATCTACCACCATTTTTCCCTCGAAAAGAAGTGTTATAAAAATAAAATCATAGTGACCATACCGATAATAGAGCAAACCCACTGCTAACATTGTTGAGAGACACCACTTTTGGAACATGACTCACTCGTATTGGCCTTATTTATTCACAAGTATATTTCGACAATTAAGATAACATACAACAAAATTTGGGAAGAGTATAACATCTTAAACATGTATAGCCATTAGGATATCAAATGGTAAATAGGATATATTTATCTAAGGCAATTGTGAAACCTAGTTAGAACGTTAGATCACTAACTAAGGAATTCATGTTGGCCCAACTAATGGATAATATGACCCTGATGGCGATACAAATCTATAATGAAACATTGGAGCCTCTTCTAAAAACTCACAATGTATCAAACAACATAGAATTGAGAAAGTCAAATGCCTCGTCAACTTGACAAGCGTACATGCCCAAAAACATTGGTCAAATCCTAAAAACAGTTTGACAAACAACCGAGACCTTGTTAAGGACAAAGTCCAAATAGATGTCACAACTATGGGATATTATGACAACTTCAAATCTCAAGTGATAATCAATAATAATACATACATTGGAAACAATCAAGTATTCGTTTCTTCATTAATCTATCAATTACTAAAACCATTCGCATATGAGATCCTTGATGACAAAGACCTTAGTTAAGTACAAAAAGGTCTAATCGTCTCCTAGTTTTTGATATTACCATATGTGGTGTCTTGAATTAGTTTTTTCATGAATTAGTTCGTTACAGATAAAAAAAACAAGAAATAACACCAATATTACTAAGACCATCGTGAAGATTGAACAAACATTTCTTGTCAAATTTTCAAATGAACGGGTCTAAAGTTGGGGACATGGAATGTCTATCAGTTCAACCGTCGAACATGTTAGCTCATTTGATTTCCTTATTTTCAAATGTTGACATGATTTTGGGTATGATTTGGATGTTACGAAATGTTACAATAGATTGTGATAAATCCACTAAATGCAATAAGATAAAGCATGAATGAAAGGCGAATCCCACCCAATAAGAAAATAGAAGGGCCAAGATCTTAAATAATCATTTTGATTGGCAATTGACCTACTAAACATGAAGTCCACCAAAACGAATGGATGTCTTATATGAAAATTCAATGAAAGGTGTGAAATACATATTGTTGGAACAAGTATTTAGACTACATCATGATAAAACTGTTATAGGTTAGAAGATGAACATATAAAGAGGTTAAGACAAATCTAATAAGGACATATAAAGGCATTTATACTATATAATCATGTTTAATCATACATCATTCTTAGAGAAAATAGAATAATCCCAATTCAATATTGATATATGACATGAACCCAAGCTCCTTTTGCAATAAAGATATCCAAAAGTACTATAGATATTCCAAAGAACATATACATGAAGTGAAGGGTTGTTAATAACATATATGTGATAGAGATTCTAATTTAGTGAGAACACACGAGGAATCTCTTCGACAACATCAAAGAATCACTTTTTAAGGGACAATGTGTAACATCATATTGTCAAAATCATAAGTTGTGAGGTATATATATGAATTTATAAATTATATGACAATATTAGTAATTAAAGTACTTCAACCTAGCTAAGAACCATTACTAAGGCATGTAAATTAAATTAAGAATTTCGAACCAAGATGGGATTATGAAGAAGGAATTCAACATATAACAAAAACTATGACCAATATGGGTGCCTCAACATACCAACCAATTATGAAGGGGAATTGTTGTTGTCTTACAGACAACAAATAACTATAATTTTTGTCGTAACTTGAACCAATTATTGTAAACTCTGAAATGTTCTATAATAGTATTGAACAGGTTTTCCCGATCATAAATACATCGTCAATTACAATAATCAAACTATATATTCTTACATATTTGTATATGTTACCAAAAAGAACCAATTGTCAATCTAACATCGATGAATTAGAATTGCTTATGCGAAGGCATGGATGACGACGTACCAATTATGGCTAATACAGTTTTGTTGAGAACAATTACATCTCGTGAGTCCCATGTTTTGATTTCATGAGTTTCGACTTTAGATATTTAGTTTTATCTTGTAAGTTTTTAATTCCGATGTCAATTTTCAATTTGAGATTTTTAGTTCATCTTGTGAGTTTTTAGTTCAAAATGTCAGCTTCATTTTATGAGTTTTGATATTGTCTTGAAAATTATAAGGTCTATGTTAGTGTTGGATAATGGAGAGAGTATATATTGTGCAAACTCTAACATGGAGTTGATGTTGGAGGATGGAGAGAGGTGAAAAATGCCAATAAAAAGAGAAAATATCGATGTTTGATGTTAATCTATTTGTACATAATTATAACAACGACCATAGACAAACAAACAACTCTATACTTCTATAGTTAAAAGTTCCTTTACATTAACCATGTTTATACATTAAAGGGTGTTTGGTTTGATAGAAGGTTTTGGAGGGATTTGGATTTGAAATCTTTTGTGCTTTAGGTTTGTAGGATTTGAAGTTGAATTGAATTTCATTTTTTTTATAAATAATTTATAAAAACGAATTATAAATAATTATAAAAATAACTATTAAACTATCTTTTTATTAACTAATTATTACAAAACAAATGCTTTTGACATATTTTAGAACACTATTAGATACAAATCCTATGAAATCCCGTGAAATACTAACCATTCATGTGAGATTTCAAAATCTTATGTCTGTGGGATTGATAGCAGAAAATCGTAGAGGTCCACAAAAGTGGCCACTTGTGTTGCCACAGTGGTGGTGCAAGTGCACACCATACACTATGATCGCTATAAGTAATAAAGTGGTAAAAATACCGAGATCGTATCCACAGGGATCAGACTTCAAAGTTTCAAGTAGTAGGTCGAGAATACAATGGTTTCAATTAGAGAAGAAGAAAATATCTTTGAGCAAGATTGGTGCTTTTAACAATTAACAATTAATTTAAAGAAAAGGGTATAGGTGTAGGCTTTATCTAAGACATTTTTAATAACATCGTGGTCAGAAACAAAGTGTCACAAAAACATCTATAAGAATCCCTTTCTCTCGGAAGTGAATTTTCATAGAGAGTGGCCACCTGTCCCCATAAAGTCACCATTTTTGCCAACTTGAGCCTTGTTGATTTAACTAAGTCGACCTCTAAGGATCTTAGCTCTACCAGTATGAAAATAAATGCCCAAATCTCTTTGTGACACCAAAATCGCCCGCCATTTGAACCTTAGTTAAAACCATGCAAAAACCCGTATCTCTACGTGGTTATAAAAGACTATCTTCGGATCCTCCCGTCTTTGGGTCTAAGATCTAATATTAACACTTACAAGTGATCGGCTTGTCCGCGTTGAGTTAGATTTCTGACTCAAGTGACCAAGTCTAAGAGTTAGCAACGATGACAATACCCAAGTGTTGCCTACTAGTCTTAGATTTGGCTTACACCCACACCCAAAGGGGTGTTTAGCTCATAATAAAAAGACAGTACATGATAGAAGAAGAATAATACATAAATATTACTTGCATTAAAGAAATAAACTACAACATGTGGCCACTTATGTCGTGCCAGTGGCGAACAGTGTTGGAAATTAAATACTAGAAAGTAAATTACAACTACAACTATCTAAGAAAATAAAAGAGAAGAGATAAATGGTTGAATTATTCTACATTGTTGGAGCTCTCCTTCAAATGACATCTCATGGCCTCTATTTATAGTGTATGATGAAAAAGGTGGTGGAGGGTTTTACCTACAAAAACTTTCAATGAGTTCAAGCATTCTTTGACCTAAAGGCCCCTTGCCTTCTCCTTATACTATTTCATCAAAGCTCATATATTGCTTTATCTTCTTTAAGCTTTTAGATAAGCATTTTTGGGCATGGATATCTGTCGGTCCACAATATATATCAAGTTCTTATCGACTCATACACATAAACGATTACAAGGATTGATCGATTGAAGCTTTTCTGTGTTTTTCTCTCTAGTTTACACCTTTTGTGTGTGTTTTTTTGATCTGAGTTCTTTTTATTTGATAACTTCCTCAACACACTAACACTACTAATATCTAACTTAGATATTATAACAAATATCTAATTTAGATATTAACTAACTAATATCTAATAACTAAATATTGAAACTAATTTAAACTAAATACTAAATTACAATAAACATTAATTAACTTCGACATTTATTACAAAGTAACATTAGACTTAATATCGAGAGTCGACTTTTCGGCTTTAGCTTCAGATTGGATCTTCAGATTGGATGATCTTGAATCCAATGAGACTGTGCTCTAACAATCTCCCCCTTTGGATCAAGATCATTACTAAAAAGATTTTAGCAATTCCGTCTTCTTTTTCAGCTCAGAAGATGCAATCTCTTTCTCTAGCTCAGAATGCTTTAGCAAAGTATCTTCAAAGAAAATTTATCTGAAATCAGCATGTCTTCAGAATACTTTGATCTCGCATTTTTTGGTTAGCTCTTCTCTTTTCCAATGTCATGTAATGTAATGGAATGAACATTTCTTCAAGCTTTAGGTTGATGAACAGAGCAACGCTTTCATCAAAACTTGCAGAAATAAATGTAAACCACTTGGAGCCTCTGATCCGTCAATTCAAAATATATTCATCCAGATCTTTGCAAATCCAGACAAAATAATCGTGTAACACATGAATCAACAAATAAATTAGTTAAAATGTCTGTCAGTAACACTAAGTCACTGTGTGTAACGAATACACATTGGAAAGGAGCTTTGTGATGTTCACTCCCTCAGGGCTTCCATTCAATCATCGAAACACCACAAAGGTAATTTCTATAAACGTTATGACAAAGAAACAAATTCCTTGTGTGTTTGTGCTTGTGATAGAAAGAATTAAGCACATGATGATTACTTATAAGGCTCAATATTGTGTAAACCACTGAGACAATAGTAAGTTAAACACAGACTCAATGTGCATGAGTGAAGTGCGAAGGTGGGGCAGACTTCCTTCTTTTCAATATCCAGATTTTCCAAATGAAAACCAGATAGTAAATGTGCTACTTCCCCTTTGAAAATGTGAAACACTTTCTTGTTAAGAAGAAAATGAGTAGTTGGTGAGGTTTGATCAAGAGTTGGCATGGGCTAGTTGCCTGTTTCAATAATGTTCACCAAAGAAATGTGAAACATGATATGCATTGAGAAATCAATGCATTTTCACTCTTTTTCTCTCTTTTAGGATAGTTGTTTTATTTTCAAATCCCTAATTTGAGTCTTTTTTTATATGTTATTTTCCATATTTCTTTATGAGGCTTAATGTGGTAGTGAAACTCATCTTTTGGTTAAATAGTAGCTTATTTTATGTTTATTGTTTAAATCTTGCAGCTGTTAGTCACAACATTCCCACAGCATTGGATGGCAACAGACTTTTGGATGGGCTTCATGGATCCAGCTGTCATGGTTATTGGGCCAGGCTTTTGTTGAAGATGTGGGTTGCTGATTTTTGAAGAAACCATCAGATTTTTTTTTTACTTTTAGGAAAATGTCAAAAACACTGTATTAATTCTAGCTTTGTCTTTTGTGATATCTTAGGCCCCAAGTTGGTCTTTGCCCAATGGTTATTACCCAACTTCTTTTGTATAAATAGGTGGGTTTAGGTGTTTGTTTAAAAAGCAAGTAAGTAATCTCAAGTAGTGATTATGCTCTCAAACTTCAAGTTATCAAGTACTTTAAAGTTCCAAGTAGCTAAAAGCTTTTGGCTCTCAAGACCCAATCGGTTTCATAAACCGATTGTTACATTTTCGTAATCATTTTAATATAAGTCTCATATTTACTTTATTTCTTGCTTTCTTGTATTTATTTATTTATTTACACTTATCGCATTTACATTCCGTAATTTATTATTGTCATTTACTTTACGCAATTTACTTTATGTCTTTAATTTCCGTTCTTTATATTTCTTGCAATTTAATTTCCGTCATGAGTAGCTAATTTCATTAGCTTGGGTGAGAGGCAAATGGTGAGTTTTTAAATCAAAAGAAAGTGGACGTCGTTTCTCAATAACGATGTTCCACCATTTCATTCTAAGTTTTATAAATCCAAACGCACTTCTTGACGAATTGATCGCTTTGAAAGTGGTAAAGTGTAGTGGACTCAGAGATGGGCCACATTAATACACGTCAATTCGAATGACATAGGAAGTATACTTGGAAAAGTTGCTTACCAAGAAATTTGGCAACTATGTTTTTCTAATCGATATGTTCTCGACGAGTTGATCACGAGCCAAAGTGTTAAAGTGTAGTGGACTCAGAGATGAGCCACTTGGAACACGTCAACTTGGATGATATGGGAATTAACTCGAGAGAGTGATTTTTAATAAACTTGTTTATTTATCCATATACTTTAAAGAGCACCGTTCAACACTATCACTGGTTCTGATACTGCATAGAGATGTGCCTGGTTGAAGCTAAATCCAAGTGTTACGGCTGAATCCGAGATGATCGTTCTTAAAGTAGGTGGTGGAAATAGTTGCTGAGAGACACAATGCTGTAGCATCCCTATAGCATTGGTCCACAGAAACTTGTATTTGATACTCACCACAAGTCTTACACCCTTGCTATCTTTATTCTCTGTTATCTTAATTTAACTGTTAACCAAGCCAAACAAAGTCTTCAAATTCACCATCTGAAATCATCTCTTTTCTTACACTTTTATTGCACTTTTACAACAATCTTTGTGGGACGATATTCGGTATTTTACCACTTTATTACTTGAAAGACGATATTGGGTCTCATTGTATACTTGCTTTGAGATTCAATTAGCACACGTCTATAGGTGTGTTCCACGCACTATCAAGTTTTTGGCGCCGTTGCCGGGGATTGGCTCGCTAAAAGTCTATAAAGGTTTTCTAAAAGATTTGATTTTTCTAACACCGTTTGAATCACCTTCTCTTGGTGTATGCCAAGAATACCGCGTGGGGAGTTATTTGAGTTCAACCCGGACATAGAACGAACATTCCGTAATAGAAGAAGGACTCAAAGAATTGCATTGATCATAGAACCTCCAATCATGGAACCACCCCACCAGGTTTTGAGAATAGGATACCTAGACTAGAAAATCCACCAAGACAACAAACGATTTTTCATGATGCACCACCCATTTTCGGAAATCCACCTGAAATCCCTTTTCAACAAATGCCAAATCAAGGGAACAATAATCATAACCATAACCGAAATCAACATCCTAATGATGACGATACAGAATCCAATGGTCACAATGACAATAGGGATGATGCTCCGAACATAATTAATCTTGCGAATTCCAAAGAGGGAAAGATTATGGATTATGCTATTCCCGATTTTGAGCAATTGAACTCAGGAATAGTTAGACCCCATATGACTGCCCTCCATTTTGAGCTTAAACCTATCATGTTCCACATGTTACAAACCAATGGACAATTTTCCGGAATGCCATCGGAGGATCCTCACTCTCACTTAAAATCTTTTATGGAGATCATCGATGCATTCTTGATCCCTGGGGTATCCAACGATGCCTTAAGACTCACTCTTTTTCCATTCTCTCTAAGGGATCGGGCAAAGTCATGGTTCAATTCATTGGCACCTGGTTCTGTACCATCTTGGAGCAACATGGCTGAAAAGTTTTTGCGAAAGTATTTTCCACCTACCCGTAATGCTAAGTCCAGAAACGAAATTTGCATGTTTAAACAAATGGACGATGAAGCAATTCCCGATGCATGGGAAAGGTTTAAGGAGTTGTTAAGGAAATGCCCTCACCATGGCATTCCCTACTGTATTCACCTCGAGACGTTTTACAATGGGTTGACCCCCATGGCGAAACAAATGCTCGACGCGACATCAGGAGGGGCCTTTACAGCCAATACCTATAATGACGGGTATGAAATTCTTGAAAAGATTTTAACAAACAATGGACATTGGGCTGATCCACGTGCTCAACCTCAAAAGAAAACTGTTGGGATTCATGATGTCGATGCATATACTGCATTAACAGCACAACTTGCTTCCATGGCCACAATGCTTAAAAACTTATCTTCAAACCAAGGAATGCAACCAATTGTTGCTACATCTACTCAGTCAGTCCTTTCTGTACAATGTGTTTGTTGTGGTGGGGAACACTCTTATGAACATTGCCCTCAAAATTCTGAATCAGTGAATTATGTTCAAAATAGATCTGCTCCCTACGGCAACACTTACAATGCAAATTGGAGACAACACCCAAACTTTTCTTGGAACAGTCCATGTTTAAATCCGCCTGCACAAAAACCACAGGGAACTTCTAATTTTCAAACACAACATCACGTTAGTAGTTCTCAGCATCATCAAAACCAAGGTTCACAACATCATCAGAACCAAAGTTCACAACATAATCAAAATCACAATTTTCAAAATAACCAACCACCTTTTCAAAACAAACAACACGCACAAAATGAATCATCATCTTCCCTGGAAGCTATGATGAGGGGTTTCATGACCCAAACTCAGACTGCACTCCAGAACCTAGAGACTCAAGTCAGTCAAATTGCTCAGAACCAGAACAATAGGGCTGCAGATACTTTACCCAGTAACACAGAGGTCCCAAAATCCCCAGGAAAAGAACATGTGAAGGCTGTGACCCTTAGAAGTGGTAAAGAACTGACAAAAACAGTGCTGGAAGAATTTGGACCAATGACCAAATCAGATTTTGAAAAAACCATAAGGTCAGAATTCAAAGCCACATCATTACCCCCTGTTGATGAAATACCAACCAAGCCTCTAGGAGACCAAGAGTCTAAGGAAACCAACCCTATCCCTCAAAGGTTTGACTACCTATTCCCAGAAGAAACTCTTAATAAAAAAACAGTGGAAAGTGATGTTCCAACCACAACACAAGAGAGTGCACCGAAAGGCATAAAGGACCCATCTTGCTCAACACATTCAAACAAAGCTGTCATAAAACCAGTTCCTCCTTATGTACCTTTTCCCCAAAGGTTAAAGAATCAAAAGGAAGAATTGCAATTTAAAAGATTCTTGGATGTGTTTAAAGAGTTGCATATCAACATACCTCTTGTTGAAGCAATTGAGCAGATGCCCAGTTATGCCAAATTTCTCAAAGACATCCTAAGTAAGAAAAAGAAGTTAACTGAATATGAGACTGTTGCCCTTACTGAAGGATGTAGTGCCCTCTTGACCAACAGAATACCCCCTAAGCTAAAAGACCCAGGGAGTTTCACCATTCCCTGTTCAATAGGTGGGAAGGAAGTTGGAAAAGCCTTGTGTGATTTAGGAGCCAGTATCAATCTCATGCCATTGTCTGTCTTTAACAATTTAGGAATAGGAGAAGCCAGACCCACCACAGTCACTCTCCAATTGGCTGATAAAACTATTGCCTACCCAAAGGGCAAAATTGAGGACGTCTTAGTTCAAGTTGACAAGTTCATCTTTCCGACAGATTTTATTATCTTGGATTTTGAGGCTGATAAAGATATTCCCATTCTTTTGGGAAGACCCTTTCTAGCCACCGGAAGAACTCTGATAGACGTCCAAAAAGGAGAGTTGACCATGAGACTCCAAGACCAAAAAGTCACATTTAATGTTTTCAACTCCTTGAAATGCCCTGATGATGTAGAGGATTGTTCAGCGTTAAGTGTGATTGAATCAATGTGTCATAATGAGGGAGTAAGAAAAGCCTGTGAGTTAGAGGTAGAAAATGATGAGGACTTGACCATAGGTGAAGAACTTGATGTTGAGGAGTTTGACTTAAAAAAAGAAGTTGTCCATGTGAAAGCTGTAACATTTGAACCTTTGGAAATTAATGAACAAAAGCCTTTCACACCATCCACTGTTTCACCACCTGACCTGGAGTTAAATCAACTCCCATCTCATCTTAAGTATGCTTTTCTGGGAGAAGAAGGCAAATTGCCTGTCATAATCTCCTCTACCCTAGAATCGCATCAAGAAAAGAAACTTGTGGAAATGTTGAAGTTGCACACTAAAGCCATAGGATGGACCATTGCTGACCTTAAAGGGATTAGTCCCTCTATTTGTCAGCATAAAATCATTCTAGAAGATAAGGACTTCACATCCATAGAACCACAAAGGAGCTTGAACCCTGTCATGAAAGATGTAGTAAAAAAAAGAAATTTTGAAATGGTTAGATGCGGGAATCATTTTCCCGATTGCCAGTAGTTCTTGGGTTAGTCCAGTCCAGTGTGTCCCAAAAAAGGGAGGGTTTACTGTAGTTGCAAATGATAAAAATGAACTCATCCCTACTAGAGTAGTCTCCGGATGGAGAATTTGCATGGACTATCGTAGACTAAACAAGGCTACTCAAAAGGACCACTTTCCATTACCTTTTGTTGATCAAATGTTGGACAGGTTAGCCGGTAAGGAGTACTATTGCTTCTTGGATGACTACTCAGGGTATAATCAAATAGCCATCTCTCTCGAGGACCAAGAAAAGACAACATTCACATGTCCCTATGGCACTTTTGCTTTTAAGAGAATGCCATTTGGACTGTGTAATGCTCCTGCCACCTTTCAGAGATGCATGATGGCCATATTCTCTGATATGCTTGAAAAATCCATAGAAATCTTTATGGATGATTTTTCAGTATATGGTTCATCTTTTGACAATTGTTTGCAAAATCTAAAAATGAGTCTTGAAAGGTGTGAGGAAACTGATTTGGTCCTTAACTGGGAGAAATGTAATTTCATGGTTAAAGAAGGAATTGTTCTTGGGCACTTAATTTCAAAAAGATGAGTTGAGGTAGACAAAGCTAAACTTGAAATAATTGAAAAACTACCCGAACCAAATACTGTTAAAGGAATTAGAAGCTTTCTTGGTCATGCTGGATTTTATAGGAGATTCATTAAAGATTTTTCAAAAATCTCAAAACCTTTGTGTATACTATTACAGCATGACCAAAATTTTGATTTCAATGAAAAATGTAGAAATGCATTTCTCACCTTGAAGAAAGCTTTGGTGACTGCGCCAGTGATTGTAGCTCCAGACTGGAACAAACCTTTTGAAATCATGTGTGACGCCAGTGATTGGGATGTAGGAGCAGTCTTGGGTCAAAGAAAAGAAAAGATATTTCATTCAACTTATTACACAAGTAAGACATTGAATGAAGCACAAATCAACTACACAACAACAGAGAAAGAATTGTTAGCCGTGGTTTTTGCCTTTGAGAGATTTAGATCATATTTGATGGGAACAAAAGTCATTGTACATACGGACCATGCCGCCATTAAATACTTGATCTCAAAAAAGGATGCTAAACCTAGATTGATTAGATGGGTCCGGTTGTTGCAAGAGTTTGACCTAGAGATTGTGGATAGAAAAGGAGTAGACAACCAAGTAGCGGATCATTTGTCTAGACTTGAGAGGTCTAGTGAGGATAAAAATAGAGGAGACATCAATGAGACCTTTCCTGACGAAAGAATTCTTATGGTACAATCTGACCAGCCATGGTTTGCTGACATAGCAAATTATCTGGCATGTGGTATAAAACCCCCCGATTACTCTGGCCAAATGTTCAAGAAATTTCTCCATGACACTAAATCTTATTTTTGGGATGATCCTTTTCTGTTTAAACTTGGTGCAGATCAAATCATAAGGAGATGCATTCCTGAAACTGAGGTGGCAACAGTCCTGCAACACTGCCATCAAGCAGCATATGGAGGACATTTTGGAGGCCAAAGAACAGCAGCAAAAGCTTTACAATCTGGTTTTTATTGGCCCACTCTCTTCAAAGATTCCCATAACTTTGCACAAAGATGCAATGAATGCCAAAGAAGTGGTTCCATTTCCCAAAGGAATGAAATGCCACTAAATGGGATCCTTGAAGTAGAGTTGTTTGATGTGTGGGGAATTGACTTTATGGGTCCCTTTCCACCATCAAACCAATGCCAATACATTCTTGTTGCTGTTGACTATGTGTCAAAATGGGTTGAGGCAGTGGCTTGTGTGTCTAATGATGCTAAAACTGTGATTAAGTTTCTCCGAAAACAAACTCTTACAAGGTTTGGTACCCCCCGTGCACTAATCAGTGATGAGGGTACCCACTTTGTGAATAATATGTTGCATGGAGTTCTTGAAAAATATAACGTTAAGCACATAATTGCCACCGCATATCACCCACAAACCAATGGACTGGCCGAGCTCTCTAATAGAGAAATTAAAGGAATTTTGGAAAAGGTTGTAAAACCTAACAGAAAAGATTGGGCTTTCAAACTAGACGATGATTTATGGGCATACAGAACTGCTTTTAAAACACCAATTGGTATGTCCCCATATAAGATAGTCTTTGGAAAAAATTGCCACCTCCCTTTGGAATTGGAACATAGAGCATATTGGGTCATTAAAAAGTTGAACATGTCTTTGGACCTTGCTGGAAATAAAAGAAAATTGCAACTCTGTGAGATGGAAGAGCACAGAAACATGTCTTATGAAAATGCTAAGCTCTATAAAGAGAAAACAAAGAAATGGCATGACAAAAGAATCCATCACACAGAGATTAGAGAAGGCCAACATGTTCTACTATTTAATTCTAGGTTAAGACTGTTCCCAGGAAAGTTAAAGTCCCGTTGGTCCGGACCTTTCCGAGTTCATAAAGTTCATCCATATGGAGCAGTCGATTTAATTAACCTAGAAGATGGCAGTAGTTTCAAAGTTAATGGTCAACGTGTGAAAGTGTACCATGAGCCTGTAGCATTGCCAGAGCAATGCTTGGCAGAATCTGCCACCCCTTGAGAAAGTTTCCATGTTTGAGTTTTTGTAAATATTAATATTTTATTTTATTTTTATTCACCTTATTTTAAATTTTGTTTTAGGAGGTCTAATATTTATTTTATTTTCAGCTTTTTGGAGGAAGCTTCTTGAGAAAAACAAAAGTTTTGTTTCATCCATGAAAATGGCGGCAATTTTAAAAAGAAAAAGGACAAGGGAGATGATGTCATTTGATGACCTCATGCTAATAAGTACATCAGGTGCACAAGGCTCAAATTTTTATCATCATTTCATGCCCAAGACATCTTGTCTCCCCACTTTCCAACGGGTATTACCCACCAGACCAAGATAACCTCCATTTTTTTAATCCCTTTAACTTCCTGATTTTTTCCACAAACCTTTCATTATCTCTCAAGAAACCTTTCAATAATCTGCTCTCAAGAAAACCTTTCTCTCAGAAATCAAGCCCTAATCTATGGCTCGTATGAAACAAATCGCTAGGAGACCTCCGATGAGAAGAAGTGGCCGACGGCAGGCCACTGCGGTCGACTCCGCTGCCACCGCTGAACCCTCCGCCGCAGAGCCCTCATCTGTCGTCGAGGCCCCTTCGGTCATCGACACCACCATCGCCATCACCTCGATCGAAAACCCATCACCACCACCCAACAAAACCTCGACCACCACTACCACCGAGAAAACCTACCCTTCTACCTCCAACGTACCCCCTCCGCTAACCCCCGAAACCCAAAAAACCCCTGTCGAAAAACCCTTTTCTGAACCCCATGGAGTCACCCAAACCACAACAACCACCACCGAAGCCGTCGCTGTGGTAACCCCAATTCACCCCCTATAGACACCACTGCAGCAACCTCTCTTGGGCTGAACTTGAATGAGCCGGCGGTTGATACTGACGAGGAGCAGACCACCACCCCCGTTGTAACTCAGGTAACTCCTCCTAGCCCTAGAACCACTCTCGAGGGCCATATCACCTCCAAATCAGAAGAGGAGGTGGTTGATGTGGCTGAAAGAAATACTGAAGTACCTGAGGTTGTGACTGTCGAAACCCAAAAGGGCGCCAGGTCTGAAAAAAATAAAAGGGTTGTGGGTGATGAGTCTTCTTCCAAAAACCCCGATGTTGAGGTTATTGGTAATTTGATGGACGACCTAGGCATACCAAGGACTGTAGAGCTTGGGGAGGGTGGTGATGTCGGTCCTAAGAAACCCTCTAAGGGTGGAAAATCCAAGTCCACCCTTCGTTCAACCCCTAGAAAAAAATCAAGTTTGGGGAAGAGGGCTGCATCTACGGACTCCCCCACTGAAGGGTCGTCCAAAAAGAGGGATACAAAAGCCTCCAAGGGTAAAGGGAAGGCCAAGGCTGTTCCTACTAGGGTTTCCAAACGAACCAATTTGCAGGAGCCTTCTGCTGTTGCCACAACATCGCCACAACATCCTAGGGCAGAAACTTCAAAGCCCTCCAGCGTACCGAGACCAAAGCTCCCGAACGATGGTTTTAGCTCTCTTAAAGCTAAACAGGAATTTGCCAGGCAGAAGGACAAGACGGCCTTACCTGAAAGGGGACTTGATGAGCAAAGCATAGAGGATTACGGTTTCATTAAAACCGTTGTGGAAGCAAATCGATGGGAAAACTTCTGTAAGGTACAACAATCCTATAACCTTACCCTTGTTAAAGAATTTTATGCAGAAGTGAGTGTATGCACAGGCACCTCACTCACTGTACGAGGTGTCGAGTTCAATTTTCACTCGACCAAAACAAACGAGTTGCTTGGATTTTCACCCCCCCCGATACACTGATTTTGATAAACTTTTTCACCGATCCACTGAAGAAAAATTGAATGAGATTGTGCACCTTCTTGGCAAACCCAACACATCTTGGGAGCCTCATGGAAATTTTAGGCTCCGGACTTTCAAAGCCTCAAATCTCACAACAAATGCCAATGTGTGGATGCATTTTATTAAGCACTCTTTGTCTCCTACCACACACGATGGCACGATAGGAGTAGAAAGAATGTTGGTCCTGTATTATGTAATGGAGGGTTTGACCATTGATGTGGGATAAATGATCTTGAAGTGGATCAAGTATTGCTCCACAAGGAAGCAAGGGAAGTTGTTTTTCCCTATTTTGATAACTAATCTGTGTCGTTCGGTTGAGGTCCCCACTTATGATAAGGATGTGATAGTGAAGGAGGAAGACGAGAATTGGGTCATTGATACTAAATTGGTGCATAGGCTGAAAGAAACCGCACCAAAGCCCAGGAATTCTTCTGAAATGATGACCATGATTCATGAACTGATAACCCAAAACAGTTCACTAATGGATGCCTTATTCCAACAAAGGCACGAATATTTTAATAGAATTGACAGGTTGCAAACAGAGCTGGCGGAAAGAATCAAAGAAAGCAGTAGCATGTCTACGGTGGCAGCCAACAAGTACAAGGAATTTCAAGAAGCCAACACCCGCAGCAAGGTACGGGTTCTGGGAGGGAAGCTGAAGAAGCTCAAGGAGGAAAACTCGAGGTTGGCTGCGGAGAACGCGCGATTGAGGGAAAAATACCGCAAGATCAAGGCTGGTGCTGCAGTTGCGAAGGCTGCAACATCTGATGGCAGTTCTGAGGAGGCAGAGCATACTCTTTCGGAGTAGGGCAGGTTTCTTCTACCGCTTTGAGCCTTATTTTTTTGTTATTTTATTGAGTCAAGGGATAGTTTTTATAACTTTTAAGTTTGTTTTTATTCAAGATTGCATGTGTTAGAATGTTTTCAATTTTTGTGTCCATAGCCCAAATAATTCTTTGGTTTAATCACCGACTCACCTGGTAGTTGTTTTTGCTAGAACTAGCTGCATGTTTTTGGGACACATATGATCACACTTCACCACAGATTCTAAGGAATGAGATAGGCCATCACTTCCTTTCTCATTTGTTGCCGCTTCACACCTTCATACACTACATCCTTAGAAACACATCCAATGAGGACATTGGACATTCCAAGTTTAGGGATGTGAGGGTTACCCCTCCTTTACAAAAAGCAGAAACAAAAAGATCAAAACAAAAGAGCAAAGCTCTAATATGATACTTTGTTGAGAATGTGTCAAGATGCACCCAAAATGTCCCATAGGGGCAAGGTGCACACTTTCAATTAAAAGAGCACAAAAGTGCCAAAATTTTGAACAAAGTTCAAAATGACAGCTATGTTGAGAGGAAAAGGCAAAGTGAGTAAAAGATGTGCCAAAAAGAGTGAACCCAAATGTTAAAGTCCTATTGGCCTTAGAAGTGGTACGTATTTGAGCAAACAAAGATAATGTGTAGCTAGCTTATGGTTCATACACTTCTAGGAAATGAGTTTGTCACTAAAGATTTATGAAAGGCTATGGATTACATTTGTTGGTTGATTCTTCATGTGTGTGCACTTAATGCCATAATCTTGAAAATTTTCAAAATTGAGTCGTTTTAGTTATTTCTTTTAATTGCTTGGGGACAAGCAACATTTTAAGTTTGGGGATGTGATATGCATTGAGAAATCAATGCATTTTCACTCTTTTTCTTTTTTTTAGGATAGTTGTTTTATTTTCAAATCCCTAATTTGAGTCTTTTTATATGTTATTTTCCCTATTTCTTTAGGAGGCTTAATGTGGTAGTGAAACTTATCTTTATGTTAAATAGTAGCTTATTTTGTGTTTAATGTTTAAATAATAAAGCAGTTAGTCACAGCATTCCCGCAGCATTGGATGGCAGCAGGCTTTTGGATGGGCTTCATGGATCCAGCTGTCATGATTATTGGGCCAAGCTTTTGTTGAAGATGTGGGCTGCTGATTTTTAAAGAAATCATCAGATTTCCTTTTAATTTTTGGGAAAATGTCAAAAACACTTTATTGTACTTTTATTTGTCTTTTGTGTTATCTTGGGCCCCAAGTTGGTCTTTGCCCAATGGTTATTACCCAACTTCTTTTGTATAAATAGGTGGGTTTAGGTGTTTGTTTAAAAAGCAAGTAAGTAATCTCAAGTAGTGATTATGCTCTCAAACTTCAAGTTATCAAGTACTCTAAACTTCAAACTTCAAACTCCGATTGTTACATTTTCGTTATCATTTTAATATAAGTCTCGTATTTACTTTATTTCTTGTATTTATTTATTTATTTATTTACACTTATCGCATTTACATTCCGTAATTTATTATTGTCATTTACTTTACGCAATTTACTTTATCTCTTTAATTTTCGTTCTTTATATTTCTTGCAATTTAATTTCCGTCATGAGTAGCTAATTTCATTAGCTTGGGTGAGAGGCAAATGGTGAGTTTTTAAATCAAAAGAAAGTGGACGTCGTTTCTCAATAACGATGTTCCACCATTTCATTCTAAGTTTTATAAATCCAAACGCACTTCTTGACGAATTGATCGCTTTGAAAGTGGTAAAGTGTAGTGGACTCAGAGATGGGCCACATTAATACACGTCAATTCGAATGACATAGGAAGTATACTTGGAAAAGTTGCTTACCAAGAAATTTGGCAACTATGTTTTTCTAATCGATATGTTCTCGACGAGTTGATCACGAGCCAAAGTGTTAAAGTGTAGTGGACTCAGAGATGAGCCACTTGGAACACGTCAACTTGGATGATATGGGAATTAACTCGAGAGAGTGATTTTTAATAAACTTGTTTATTTATCCATATACTTTAAAGAGCACCGTTCAACACTATCACTGGTTCTGATACTGCATAGAGATGTGCCTGGTTGAAGCTAAATCCAAGTGTTACGGCTGAATCCGAGATGATCGTTCTTAAAGTAGGTGGTGGAAATAGTTGCCGAGAGACACAATGCTGTAGCATCCCTACAGCATTGGTCCACAGAAACTTGTATTTGATACTCACCACAAGTCTTACACCCTTGCTATCTTTATTCTCTGTTATCTTAATTTAACTGTTAACCAAGCCAAACAAAGTCTTCAAATTCACCATCTGAAATCATCTCTTTTCTTACACTTTTATTGCACTTTTACAACAATCTCTGTGGGACGATATTCGGTATTTTACCACTTTATTACTTGAAAGACGATATTGGGTCTCATTGTATACTTGCTTTGAGATTCAATTAGCACACGTCTATAGGTGTGTTCCACGCACTATCAAAACACTAGAAATGTGGTTGCTCGGCTCAGAAAAAGTTGGTGCAGAGTTCTGATATTCTTTTAACTCTGGTCTCTCACGCTCTTTCTTTTAAACATTTAGCTCACTCTAACCAAACTTTCTTTCTCTGTTTAACACACTCATTTCTTTTGACTTCTCACACTCAATCACTATGGATTAACTTCTTGGGTAGAAATCACTGGTTAACGTGATTCCATAGAAGTTGTGTTAAGTCCTAGCATAAAGAAATCATGTTTTCCTATGATCCATACGATGCTCAATATGGTTTAACTATTTCAGTTAAAGCACAAAGTTGATCTTGAAAACATTTAAAGTCACACTTCTAATTCATGAATTCGTGTTGAGAATCGGGAAGTGGTTTGAACATTTAATAACAATGTTTTCAAATGATTGAAAGTTATCCTTCTTTCAACCATTTATGAGATTAAGATAAAGGATTGTACCTTTACGTGCGATCTTACATCTCATGAAGCTAAGCTTAAAATCATAAACATATGAACTTGTAAGTTTCTCTCAAAAATTCTGCAAAAGTCTTATGTTAAGTCAAAGCAAATTTATTCACTTAAATTGAAAAGACAAAAAACAGTAAAACTATTGAAGTACGAGTTCTGATCAGGAATAATCAGAAGTCATATCCGTACTCCTTTGATTTGAAGGGCTCCCCCTAAAATCATGCATTACAAAAAAATTGACATAAAAGGTAAATGCAGAAATCTTATGAGCTCCCCCTCAAAATAAGATTGACCATCTGTCAATTTCTTCTTGTACTCCCCCTTGGATCATGAACAGAATATAGAAGTGCAGATATCAATCAGAAATAAGAATGAAGAAATGATGAAAAAGAATACAATTAGAAAACTTTGATAGGTAATTACTGATTAAATCTTAAGATTTAGCATACCAAGCTTAGAGACAAGAAAGGTGAACCTCTTTTCGTCTAAAGGTTTGGTAAACAAATCGGCAAGCTGATAATCAGTTTTTACAAAGAAAAGTTCAATTGTTCCTTTTTCGACATTATCTTTAATAAAATGATACCTGACATCTATGTGTTTGGTCTTGGTGTGTTGAACAGGATCCCCTGTTATTGCGATGGCGCTCTTGGAGTCACAGTAGATCGGGATTTTGTTGAAGTGGAAACCGTAGTCGCACAATTGTGTTCTCATCCATAAGACATGAGAACAGCAGCTAGCAACAACTACATATTCTGCTTCGGCTGTTGAAGTTGAAACACAAAGTTGCTTCTTCGATGCCCAACTTACGAGTTTATCACTGAGGAACTGTACATGTCCTGACGGGCTCTTCCTGTCTAACATACAACCAGCATGATCTGCATCTGTATACGTTGTTAGTTCAAAACTAGTATCTTTAGGATACCACAGACCAAGATCTGCAGTGCCCTTCAGATACCTAAATATGCGCTTAACTGCAGACATATGGATTTCTTTGGGATTGGCCTGATATCTTGCACATAAGCATGTAGAGAACATTATATACAATAAAGAACCTATCATCCCTCTATAAGTCCTAACATCAACAACCTTTCCAGAAGGATCGGTGCCAATCTTAGTACCTGGTGCCATTGGGGTACCAATCGGTTTTGAATTTTCCATTTTGAACTTCCGAAGAATATCAAAAATGTATTTTGATTGATTGATAAAAATCCCTAATGAAAATTGTTTGACTTGTAATTCGAGAAAGAAATTCATATCTCCCATCATATTCATCTGAAATCTTGACACCATAAGGTTTGAAAAAATCTTACAGTATTTAGGATTTGTAGAGCCAAAAATAATATCATCTACATAGATTTGAATTAGAATGATATCGACTTTTTCCTTTTTGATAAACAAAGTGGTATCTACCGTACCTTTTGAAAAACCAAACTTGACTAGAAATTGTGATAGGACATCATACCAAGCGTGAGGAGCTTGTTTTAGTCCCTAGAGTGCTTTGTCGAGAATGTAGACGTGATTCGACTTCTCTTGTTTGACAAAACCTTCTGGCTGAGAGACGTAGACTTCTTCCTTTAGAATGTCATTCAGAAAGGCAGTCTTCACGTCCATTTGAAAGACCGTGAAGTTCTTGTGGGCTGCGTAAGCTAGAAACATTCAAATTGCCTCTAAACGCCACAGGAGCATAAGTCTCGTCGTAGTCTATTCCTTCCTCTTGTCTGTATCCTTTGGCTACAAGTCTTGCCTTGTTCCTGATAACGGTACCATCTTCGTCTTTCTTGATCTTGAAAACCCATTTCGTACCTATAATGGTTTTACCTTGAGGTTTTGGTACGAGTCTCCAGACTTGAAGTGCGTCGAACTGATTCAACTTTTCTTGCATTGAAGTCACCCATTCTGGATCAGCAAGTGCCTCTGATACGCGAGTTGGCTCGAACTTGCTCAGAAAGGAGTCATGCATACACATATTCATTGACGCTAACCTAGTTTGCACTGGTTTTGTTGGATCGCCAATGATCTGGCTTATCGGATTCTCTTTGGTCCATTTGTGTTCATGAGGTAGTGGATTATATGAATGTATATCAATATTATCATCTATAAATCCACTTGTACCTTCTTCAGTTTGTTCAGGAGGAATGATGATTGTAGTTGAAGTGATAGGTGCAGAAGGCTCAGCAGGTACAACTTGGTCCGACTGTAGATTGATCTGTACAGAACATCCTACTGTTTCAGCTACTTCTGTCTCTTCATCATTTGTCACAGCTTCAACTGTTGGAGTCGGCATTTGAACTGGAATTTCTTGCTGAATCGGGGCGTTGGATTCAGTAGAGATATCTGAACTGGTTGGATGAGTAGTCGCTGAGTCTTCCATCCTGTCAACCACAACAGATTTCTTTACATTAGATCCAAGAAATTCATCATAAAACAGTTCAAATAATAAATCTAAATCAGATATATGATTAGTTGACGTTGATGCTTCATCTGATTTGTTCTGTTGAGACGCAGATTCTGGACTGATTTGCCCAGAAGCTAGTACTCCTGTTATCACGGGTTCTGAACTGTGTTGTTCGGAAGCCATATCTTCATCAAACGAAACGTTGACGCTTTCAATAACCGTCTTTGACTTCTTCAGATATACACGGTATGCAGTTGATGTAGAGAAATAACCAATGAAGATGCCTTCGTCCGCCTTGGCACTGAACTTGTTCAGACTCTCTCTATCGTTTAGAACGAAACACTTACACCCAAATATATGAAAATATTTGATTGTCGGTGTTCGGTTGTTGATTAACGCATAAGGAGTCTTCTTGAATCTGCGGTGTATCATGGATCGATTCTGAGTGTAGCACGCAGTCGATACAGCTTCATCCCACAGAAATAGAGGCAAGTCAGATTGACTTAGCATAGCACGAGCAGCCTCGACTAGCGTACGATTTCTTCTTTCGACCACTTCATTCTGTTGAGGCGTACGAGCAGCAGAGCATTGATGTGAAATCCCGACAGATTCGAGATATTCTTCAACCTTTTTGTTCTTGAACTCTGTGCCGTTGTCTGTTCTTAGAAGCTTGACCGGTTTCTGCAGATTCACCTGGGTCGTCTTCAGGAATGTAATGAGAACATCTGGTGTCTCATCCTTTGAACGTAGAAACTTGACCCAAGTGTATCGCGAGTAATCGTCCACGATAACTAGTATGTAATTCTTTCCGCCTAGACTTTGCGTTCGCATCGGACCACAGAGATCCATATGCAACAACTCTAACGGAGCGCTTGTACTCGGTTCAAGCTTTGGTTTATGTGGATACCTCTTCATCTTTCCCTTTTCACATGCTGCACAAAGATGTTCTTTTTCATACTTCAGCTCTGGAAGTCCTTTGACTAGTTTTCCACTGACCAACTTGTTGATGTATCGAAAGTTGAGGTGAGAGAGTCGTCGATGCCAAGCCAACTTTGTTGCATCGAGGCTTTCGTCAGTAGACAAACCTGCTTTTTAGTCTGGACACTTGACAAATTAATTGTGTAGAGGTCAGACTTTCTCGTGCCGACCAAGAGTTCCTCGCCTTCTTCAGTGCGAACTGAACACCTCTTGGCTTTGAAATTGACCTCTAAGCCTTTGTCACAGAACTGACCGATACTGAACAAGTTGTGTCTTAAGCCTTCAACATAGCTCACCTTCTTGATCGTGACCTTGTCATGTACCATATCACCATATCCCATTATTGGTGAAAACTGGTCGTTGCCGAATCTAACTGTTCCGCAATACTTCTCTGTAAAGTTGGACATCATCTCTTTTTGTCCAGTCATATGCTTGGAACATCCGCTATCCAAGTACCACATATGACGGATCTGCACAAGAGAAATAACGAAACAAGAGATTTAGATATTCATTAAACAAAATTGGAGTTAAGACTTTTGAGCATTCAAGTGCGGGTCTTGAACTGTTGTATTCAAGAGCCATTGTTCTTTGAGGTACGAGTCCTAGACTGTTTTGTCTAGAAGTCATTTCCATAAGCTCCCTCTTAAACTTTGGGTGCCTGCAACACAGATTTAGCTTTTGGTACCCATTTGAAATTGGGTCCAACTGTGTTAGCACAAGATTTTGGTACCCATTTGAAATTGGGTCCGCTTTTCATTTGAAATTCATTTGAAGCATTAGAATGATATGAGTGCACATGATAATTTCCAAACCAAACCTCAGAATCTTGACAAGAAGTAGAAACATGTTTATCATAAAAAGAAGACTTCCTAGCAGATAAAGATAACTGGAATAATTGCTTAAAAGAATATTGCTTGCGAGAAACAACAAGATTTGGTTTCAAAATAGTAGCAACATTCGCTTTCAAAACATCTTTACTAGGTGAAGTCTTATTACAATTAACACTACAAAATGATTTATCAGTCTTGTCAAGCTTCTGTTTCGGTTTCCATTGAGATTTAACTTCTGGCTTTTGCTTGCTCAGATCTGAAACATTTGAAACTCGTGAGTTAGACTTTTGAGCAACAAACGAATGCTTCTTCTTCGGCTTACCAGTAGTGTTTGGTTTATGTGAATGCTGAGATTTAATCTTACCTTTAGCATTCTTAGCTTTCACAGAGACTGATTTATCAACTTTCGTTGATTTTGCACTGTTAACAGACGTACTGGTTTTTCCCAATGATTTCACAATAAAAGATGAATAGTTAGGAAGTTTCGCATTAAAATCAAATTGTTCAAAACAATCATCCAAACCACCGTCAAAGTTAAGAAAATCAAACCCTCCATTTGTTAAACCAAACATGTCATCAAATTTTGAAGCCTTTAAAATAACAATATTTTTCAGCACAGTTGAAAAAACTTTTTGTTCAATCTCAATCAAAAGTCTTTCATCTGTTAAAGAGTTCTCGAGTTCAGAAATTTTACTTTCTAAAACAAGAGGAGGGACATAAAGTTTACCTTTAATAGGCTTCGCCTCCATTTCTTTGACAGATTAACTTTGAAAAAAGTCATTTTAAAGAGATTTCTTGTGATAAATTGGATCATCATTATAACTATTATTCAACTTCGCATAATAAAATGGAAGGTGAACTTTAGATGATTTCCTCCGTTTTTCCGTTTCCTTGGCTTCATCCTCTTTTGATAGTCCAGTATTGAAAACTTGAAGTTTAGGGTATCGGTGAGAAAGATTCATAAAGGTAAAATCATAAAGTGCAGGCACTTCAGATATACCCTTTTTAAGGCAATGAGGATTCTCATAACCAATTCCCCAATTGTCTTTATTCTCTTTCGGTTTGTTTAGATGAATGGTTTGCTCAGTTTGACCTAATGAGTATAACTTCTTTTCCAAAGTATCTAATTTTGCAATTAAAGTTTTGTTTTCTTCAGTACATGAAGAATACATTTTCGTAAGCTCTCTGAAATCAAACTCACTCTTTCTCAGTTTAGACTTGATTTCAGATTTCTTTTTAAGAATTATTGTCTTTTCTTTGGCGCTGGTGTCATTGTTTATATGTAAAACCTCAATCAATACTTTCTTCTCAGCAATTTCATTGCTAAGTTTCTGTATCGATTGGTTTTTGTCAGTAATAACACCCTTTTCTCACTTAAGCTTCGATTCTAATTCTTGGAGTTTTATATTCATGGCACGCATTTGATTTGAGAAATCGGAATAAGATAAATCACATACCTCATCTTCCTCATCCTCTGAGTCAGCTTCAGCTTCTGATTCATGCTTTCCCATCAAGCACATGTTGGTTGCCTCATTCTTCTCTTCATCCTCATCTTCCTGGTCTGAATGGTCAAGCCAATACTCATCTTCAGCCATCAATGCCTTACCCGCCTCCTGTTGCTTTGCAAGAAGCATTTTGTTCTTGTAGTAGTCGGAGTTTTTGACTTTGGGTCTTCGGCAGTCTTTGGCAAAGTGACCTATTTTGCCACAGTTGTAGCACGTTGGTGGTTCTGACTGACTGGATCCTTCAGCTTTAAACCTTCTTTCTTCAGGCTTCCTCTCCTCTATTCTCTTTTCTTCAAACCTTTTCCCTTCAACCCTCTCCTTATGAACATAGTTGTTAGGACCAGAAGAATATCTCTGACTGTTTGAACTTGGCTTCTTGTAGAACTTCTTCTGAAAAGCTTTAGTCAGCATAAGCATTGCTTGCTTCAGTTGTTCACAGTCATCCGAGTCAGAGTTGGCTTCAGCTTCAATTTCTTCTGATTCATACACAATTGTCTTGTTCTTCTTCTTTTTGACAATAAGAGCAACTGTGTCATCAACTGTCTTCACTGTCTGCCTCTTCTCATCTAGAATTTCATCCACCTCTTCTTCATTTTGTTTGAGGGTTTCATAAACCTCATGAAGTGGAATCTCGTTTAGATCCTTGATCTGCTTCATTTGCCTGGCAAACCTCTTCCATTCAGGCTGTAAAATACTTAGGAATTTGACGTTTAGCTCGATTTGTGATTTGTTGACCTTGTTCTTTCTTAGTTCGTTCAGCAAGGTCACAAATTTGTCATAAGTTTCTTCTAGAGACTCTCCAACTCTGCCTTTAAATTCTTCATAATTATTTAGGCAGTTGGAAATTTTGAGTTGGTTCCCAACTTTTGAACCCAACATCATCTTCTCTAGCTGATCCCACATCTGTTTGCCAGAGGCTTTATAGCTGTCTATCTTCACATATATTTCGTTTGGAATGCCTTGAAGAATATAAGACTTAGCTAATCTATCTCCTTTTGCTCTTTTCTGGTTATCACCGTCTAGTTCCTCATACTTCAGTTTAATTCTTTGCTCATTAGTTCCCTCTGGAGGTTCCCTCCAAACTGGTGCCATTAGTCCTTTTTCTAAAGATTTCTTAATGTAATTACCCAAATCTTGTCTTTCAATAAAGTTCAGGAACCGATCTTTCCACTGCTCGTACTCTCCCCTGAAGAGTACTGGTGGTTTGGTGTCAGTTCTGATTGCTAGGGCTTCTCTGGATGTTATTCTGATTGAAAAAAGATTAAGTCTTGATCTGGATCAAAAGACAATCTTTGCGCTTTGAGAAGGTGGCGCAAATGAGGTTTGCGCTAATGATGGTTGGCGCAAAGGATGGTTTGCGCGATGAGAGGCTGGTGCACAACAGATTTGCGCTACGCAAGGCTGGCGCGAAAGTGACTTCGATGAGGTTTGCGCTACAAGATGGTCGCGCAAACTGAAGTTTGCGTTAGGAGTTGATGGCGCAAAGGCGAACTTTGCGCTAAAAGTTGTTGGCGCAAAGTGGAGATGTTATTCTTCGCGCAAAGTACTTGTTCGGTGTGTATGGCGCAAAGGTGGTTCTTCAAGATTTTCGCTAAGTGTTGGTGGCGCAAAGTGGGGTTTGCGCTATTAGTTGGTCGCGCAAAACAGACTTTACGTGATACGTTGATGGCGCAAAGAGTCAAGTTTGCGCTAGATGTTGATGGCGCAAATCTGACTATGAATTGGCGCGAGTTTGAACTTTGCGCAAGTTCGTCATGTTCTTCGAAAAATCGACTGTTTTGCTCAAAGTAACCTGTTTTTCCACGATTAGCAGTCCCAAATTCTAACAAATTGACCACTAACAGTTCTAGAACAGATTATTAACACTTGATCTTAATAAAAATCACTTTTTCGAAGATATGATCGATGGAACAGTGACGTTTTTGAACGTTAACTCAGACACAAAAATCACAAATTGGAACTCGATTTAAGTTCTATACTGAAATCAAACTATAACAACTTGATTTAGCACACTTATCGATCACAACTTGATCGATTTCCACACCTAAAACACACTTAATTTCGAAAATGATTTTGCAATGAAGAACACAGAGTCGAGTTTCTTAAAACTTGATTTGAATCTCTTTTCAGGCTCTGATACCACTTGTCGGTCCACAATATATATCAAGTTCTTATCGACTCATACACATAAACGATTACAAGGATTGATCGATTGAAGCTTTTCTGTATTTTTCTCTCTAGTTTACACCTTTTGTGTGTGTGTGTTTGATCTGAATTCTTTCTATTTGATAACTTCCTCAACACACTAACACTACTAATATCTAACTTAGATATTATAACAAATATCTAATTTAGATATTAACTAACTAATATCTAATAACTAGATATTGAAACTAATTTAAACTAAATACTAAATTACAATAAACAATAATTAACTTCGACATTTATTACAAAGTAACATTAGACTTAATATCGAGAGTCGACTTTTCGGCTTTAGCTTCAGATTGGATCTTCAGATTAGATGATCTTGAATCCAATGAGACTGTGCTCTAACAATATCTTTCCACCAAGATTTTTCTTTTGCCTTTTGTCTTCTCTTCATCTCCTTGGTTTCTAAAGTTTAACCTTTAAGAATGCCATTATAATACATGCAAAAAATGATATTTTTCAGATGTCCTCAAATTTACGTCGTTCACCACAGTGGCGAACAAAGTGGCCATTTTCTGTAGTCCAACATTTAACCCAAAAATGATGTCTTCAACCATCATAACACAAACTTTTATCCTCAACACCTCCAAATGAAAATAAATAAATAAAAAGAAGAAAAATGAACACATAAAAGGAAAACACACACTAAAATCGAAGAAAAACACACACAAACAATGTGTAAATAACACTCAAAATGAGAGTTATTAGGGATTTCAAATCCAAGTTATCCTTGAAACCAAACATGAGATTGGAATAAAATTCAATTCAAATCCCTTCAAATCCAATCCAATCCCACAAACCAAACGGACATAAAAGTAATCCCTTGATGTACCACCTACTATTCCAAGACGTTAAATCCTTTAGGCACTCGGATGACCACCTAGTCTAAGTGGCTTAATATGTTATTGCTATTAATTCTGACCATTTATTTGCAAAAATAATCAGATGTGGTTTATTGTTGTGTCGAAATACTCATTTCTATGATTTAGTCATATTTTTGTTGTTTGTTTTTTACTGACAACATTAAAAAACTAAGTCAAAAAAATTGATTCAATTAACCAAAGTTATATTTCTTTTATTTACAAAAAGTATGATATATCTTTAATTGAGTTACAAGAAGTTGCTAGAAGTATTTGTAACACCCGTAATTTTCGGTAAGTAAAGGTCACCCGGACGCTTTTGCATTTTGGAAATGGTGGGATTCTTATTGGGAAAACATTACTTAAAGTTCTTAAGAGTATCGAGTGCCTTGGCGTCGAAAGAGTCGGATTTTGGGGCTCGGTACAAGCCCATCGACTATGCCAAGCGACTGTGACAGTGTCACTGTCGCCTGGCAATGTCGCAGATGGGGGAGTACCTTCTGTACACACCATGCGACTATGCCCTGCGACTTTGACACTATCATTGTCGCATGGGCAATGTCGCCCACGGGGCTGAGAGGCTAGTTAAAGCCCAAATTTCACCCATTCCCTTCCTCTCCCAAAACTTTTCCTCCCTCTTCCACATGAACCCTAACCGATTTTTGAGGCTTTCCCATGAAGATTAAGCATTCCCTCTCCATATTATGTAAATGACTTTGTCTCTTGATGCAAGATTATGTTCCCGCCTCCAACACTAGAGATTTTGGGGTTTTCTAGGTTTTCACCAAAACATAAGTGGTAAGTTCATCCTCTCCTTTTCTAAACCTTAATATAAGATATAAATGCTCTCTTGATGATTTCCTAGTGTCCGGTTTCCCAAATTTCGGGTTTGATGGTTTTGGAGAAATTAAGTCAAAATTAGGGGTTTGGTCAAGTTGGGGATTTTGATGTAAAATGTTTCGATTCTTAATGGTTGAATGAGTATATTCATGATTGAAAACTTGTGAATATAGGTTTTGGGAGGTTTTGGCTTTGAGGATTCAAAACTCTTCAAGGAAGCTAAAAGTGGGGTAAAATCTAGATTTAGCCTAAATCTATCAAGGTGAGTTCAAGTTGAAAAGGACGAATATTGTGGTGTTCGACTACCGCGTTGTCTCCGACATGCAGTGGCCGATCCAGGAATTTTGGTGACTGGGGTCGGCTTTTACACAAGTAAATTCTTTATCGACTGCTATCATATACTCCAAATTACATTAATGTAACACCATAACCTATCACTCTAAAGATATAAACAACATTAATTATTTAACATATTAACATCAAGGGTTAGGTTCCATTAATAATGAAAGTTATGCGAGAAGGGTAAGAAGGATCTCCATGCACCATTTGATCAATCCTAATTGACGAGAACCGCTAAGGTGAAGACTAATGAGATACACTAGATCAATTCCCTTATAAAGCGAAATTCATGAGTTGTTTTTGGATTAAAAGTAATCAATGGTGCAAATCCCTTCTTACACTTCTCACCTTAACTCTTATTTTCACACGGTTCTTTGTCTTAACATCAAACCCTAGATTTATAAACATATAAAATAACATTAAAAACAAATACCTTATAAAACCCTAATGTTTACAATTAGCATCAAATAGTAACTTTATAAACATATAAATACCATTACCATAAATATTTATGAAACCTTATAATAATTAATATCAAATTCTAAAGATGGTAGCAAAGGACAAAAAGCAAATAGAGAGATTGGAATCGTGGGGTCAAGAGGGTCAATCAGTGAGCCATGAATTTTTTCGATGGGATCAAAAGAGTTAAATTGAATTGGGTAAAGAAAAACTATAAAGAAAATTTATTAATTTATAAATGTTGACTGGGGTCAAGAGACCCCACTGCCTAAGCTGTGGCTCCGCCACTACTGACATGAACCCGGTAAAATTGAATTCTTAAAGCTTGTGAAACTCATCATTACCTCGTAAGGGCGTTGAGACCATAGCATGTTACACGTTGACCCTTACCTGTCCGCCTTGAACTATTGTGCCTGCGCATACCTTTTCTTGCTCCATCCAGAAGGTAGCTTGAA
The DNA here is from genome assembly GCA_023525745.1 of Arctium lappa. NCBI lineage: Eukaryota > Viridiplantae > Streptophyta > Magnoliopsida > Asterales > Asteraceae > Arctium > Arctium lappa. The sequence continues at coordinate 172,100,535 of CM042047.1, forward strand.
TGCTGTAAAGCTAAGACAAAACTCAACTAGGACCGAAGAGAGGATTGCCAACCGCTGATTTTTATGGAGTATTTACCATCTCTTCTACTTTTATTTTTATTTTTGAAGAATCCATTGAAACAAAAGAATTAGCCCAAAATTCTTAACATCTCATTTTCTCTGTGTAAAGAATATGTTGAAGATGTTCTTAAAAAACCGTCATTCAAATTTACCTATTTGTTTATTACTCCCTCGTCCCAATTAAATGTCCAAAATGAATATATATATATAGTGTTTGGTTCATTTGAGAAATGGTAAATATATGAGAAATAGAGAAGTAATCCTAGCCATTCATATGGTCAAGATCAGATTTGACTAGTCAAATATTGCGGCTTTGATCGGTCAAAAGTTGCGGCTATCCCAAAAAATAGAAGGACAATTTCGTAAATTTTACAAAACACACGGGTTGTGTTCATATATGAACATGTATAATTCACATATGAACTATATGTTCATATATGAACCAGTGCAATTCACAACTGAACTCTTTTAACTGATTCATATATGAACCTTTGTGATTCATATATGAATCAGTTGAACTAACTAACAAATTCATATATGAACCTTTGTGAATCACAAATATTCATATATGAACCTTTATGAATCACAAAGATTCATATATGAATTAGTTGAACTAATTAACAGATTCATATATGAATCTTTGTGATTCATACAAATTCATATATGAACTCATCCTGTGTATTTTACGAAATTACCCCTCTACCTTCTATAGACCACACAAGGAATTATCCGGTGTTTCGCGGTCAAAGCCGCAAATGTTGACCAGATGAATGGCTAAGATTACTTCTCTATTTCTCATATATTTACCATTTCTCAAATGAACTTCTATATATATATATATATATATATATATAGAGAGAGAGAGAGAGAGGGGGGGGGATCATGCGAGAAGTTAAACATTTTGCGAGAAGGCGAGAAGTGTTTAATCATATATGATTACACGGCTTGTAAGTGTGTTTAATCATGTATGATTAAACGTTTATGTATTGCCAATATAACATGTGTTTAATCATATATGATTAAGCTTGTGTATCATATATGATTAAACATTTATCGCCTTCTCGCAAAATGTTTAGCTTCTCGTTTGAACCTACCCTATATATATATATATATATATATATATATATATATATATATATATATATATATATAGTTTTAGGAATGAGTAATCATTACATTTTTCAATTAATTAAAAGAAAATTTTACCTTTAATAATGGAGAGGAATTTTCTACATCACATAATTAAGGGTGAAATGGAAAATTAGTCATTTACTTTTAAAAATACACTTATAGTAAGACAAACTAGAATAGAAATCAAAACACTTATAGGTGCTTTTTGTTTTTTCAAAAAAAAAAAAAAAACTTATTTGTCACTTATGTCTGATTTGGTTAGACATAAGACAATTCATACCATTTGTTTTCCCCCCTTTCTGGAGCCTCTTAACCCTTAACATCCTCTAATAAATAATAAGTGATAACATAGCCACTTAATTACCTATTATTTCCGTCAAACATCATTATTTCGATTTCAACGTTGGTTTTAACTCAGATGCACCCCGAATTTGCAAAAACGCAAAACACTAAGATTGTAGATATGTGTGTTGGTTTTCCAGAACATCTTGAATCGCTTAAATCGGGACTTCAGTGTGTGAGATATGATTAGAACTCCACAACCTCACAAATCTGCTAATATTCTTCTTTTGTTGCTCTTTTTCATTCCGTCTTTCGATCATCGATGCTCAGTTCAATTAACGTATTTAAGTCGAATTTTTGAGAAATAAAATAGACAATTATACATATTCAGACGTTTATTAGTTTACAAAAACAAACAGTCTTGTTTATTCAGATTTCAGACTTTAATACCACCTCTTAAAAATTAGAAACGAAATTAAACTTCAGACTTCAACACCTCTTAAGAAACAAACACCATCTTATATTAAAATGAAGGATGTGTAAAACTTTAGTACAATTGGCGTCCATTAATTTTGTTCATTTTATTTTATTTTGGGGATGGTCATTTCATATACAACAAACATTGGGGTAAAATAGTAAATGCATATTGGACGAAGATGATCTACAGGAAACACCAGCACACAGACAAACATTACTCCATTTTTAATGATTGATAATTCAAAAAGAGATAATGTACTTTAATTATCGAAATCTTGTTTAATTTTCTAACAATGGAGGAGAGAGATGAAACGAAAGGATAAGGCGTTTCTCTTTCATCTCTCTCACATGACCTCATCAACTTTCTCTCTCTAAAACCTCCACCTCTTTTCTATCTGTATCCGGTTTTTCTTCCATCTTTGTCTGTAGATAATCTGTATCTATATAAATTGATGCCATTTTTGATACTCAAATAGTTCATCCGATGTCTGTTGCTTTCGAGAATAGTAATAGTGGTGGTAGTAATCGGATCCAACCGCCAGGGTTTTCTCACGGGATGTGGATCTATAACATGACGGAATCCGGTAGATTCACCGGAGGTAATCATTGGAGCAGCAGTCTGCCAGTTGTTAAAGAGGAGGATTCGAGGAGTTCGTCGTCTATTGGAAAGAACAGTGATGCATTAAGCGGCGGAGGTGATTCCGATGAAGACGACGGCGAAGTTCAGAGCAAGGATAATGGATCGCTGAATGGCTTAAATGCTTTGGAGGAAGTTTTGCCGATCAAGTATGGTTATTAACTTATTATTATAGTTAATTTGTTCATATTAATCATCAAATTGCTAACAAATGTCAGAAAATTGCAGTTTGTTGGTAGTGATTCACTGATTCTATGTCATTTTAAACATGCATGTGCGATTTCAACGCATCACTTACTTGGTTCTTTTGTAGAAATTGATATCGATTTTGTAAACTACTTTTCTGTGTAGTTTACGATACTTTTTTTCACTATTGTTTCGTATAGCATGTAAAAACATGATCTAGTAACAGGTTGATTTGTCTTGTTTCGTAGACAATGTTTTATCAATTATTGATTTGCTTCTAAAAAATAAATAAATGGTGTTTGATCCATGAAGTAGAACCATGGTTTATTTAGGGGTTTCTGTCGAACCAATGTTTACTTTCGAGAACATGAATTGGGAAGGTTATATGGTTAAATTTCTTAATCTAACAAGTCTTTTTGCATTTGTGAATTTTTCAGGAGGGGCATATCGTCGTTCTATGCTGGTAAATCGAAGTCATATGGAAGCTTAGCTGATGCTTCCTCTGTTCCATCGATTCAAGACATTGTTAAGCCAGAGGATGCTTACAGCCGAAAACGCAAGAACATGCTTGCTCATAATGTTATATTGGACAACCATCGTAAATCCGCGACCGAGAATGCCGGGATATCAAAGAGGCTTGCCAACTCTAGCAGGAGTGGTTTGGCTTTTGGGTTAGACATGAACAACCATGATAACGAGGAAAGTGGGGAAACCTCGGACTCAAACTCATTGCGGTCGGGTTTTTGTGTTCCACCATTGCCCAGAAACAATAGAAGACTACCGACTGATGAATCATCGGATTCATCTCCTAGACTGTACTGTTCCCCATGGAGATCTTTGTCTCTCTCAGATTTGCAACATGTTTCCGCTGCAACTTCGAGTATCACTGGCTTGGTGAGTAACAAAAGAGACAACGAGGAGGAGCACTAGGTGTAGTTCGTGTTTCTTTGTTGGTTATATGAAAGATAGAATTGAAAGATAGTTGTTAATGGTGTTAGGGGTCTCTGTAAACTTTTTATGTTGTTACAGTTTTCTGGTCATGCCCGTTGTACTTACTTCTTAGACATGGCATCTGGGCATTTTCGGAAATCATAGGATGTCAAGCGGTTGTAGTTCTGCTTTGTACCCGGTTGTCGTTAAGTATGATGAAGGAAGTGCTCTCTTTTTCTTTTTTAATCCCAAAGGTTCACTATTGTTGCCCATTAACCGATCTTTTTTCAGATATCTGTTACTGTGCAACAAAGTCAAAGCGACAAGATTGGAACATATTAAACTAGAAGATATTGAGAGCATAAATTCTTATTGTAGAGCTTAAAGTGAGAAGTCAGGGTTAGTGATATGATCTCTATATCCAGTTCTCCTCATGGTTACTGCACAGAGCAAGGATGTTGGATTCAGCTAGTTCCCTTGAAAGCTGAATGGCATGCCAAGGGAAATAGCGATGACCATATTTGTTGTGCATATCAGTTCTGATGTGCAGAAAGGTACTGCATTTAAAATTACTTGAGTTGCTATTATGGGCAAGTCTTATTGCTAATGTAACACTTATGTGTCATGTAACTTGATGTTGTACAAATACTTGCATTACAGTTTGATTCATTATCTTTGCAGCATTATGTGATTATACATGTTAGATGTTGAACATACCAATGTGGGTGACGTCATTTAGGTGTGTTCTATTTCAGGACGTTGTAATGTAGCAACTGATGGTTTTCTTGACTCTTTCTTATACTAGAGTGTGAAGTAAGTTATATCCACTTTCAGACAAGACTGATTGTTGTTCACTAGGTATCTTGTGCAGGTTTACGCAGCTAGGTATTGCAGTGATAAGCAGCAACTGATTGTTTACCTAAGAACGATATTAAGAAATTGAGACAGTCCGTATCCTGAAGAGCGTCTATAACTAGTATCGTCTGTATCATAATGAGTACTTGTTTGTATAAAAAACGATGTTAAACGGGATCCTGCAGAAAGAGTGATGGACACGTGTTTATTTAGTAAAGCACGATAAAATTGGGTTGTGTTGAACAAGTGCTGGGAATGAGAACAATCATCTTATGTATCATAATGGGTTTTTTTTTTTAATCTTTCCAGTAGGTTTGGCAATTAGTCTTTGACAAATAAACAACCAAATTGACATCAAGATCCAATAATTATCATTTGTTATACCGTATCTGATTGCTGCGTTATATTTTTGCTGAGCATCAGTAAAAGGTCTGAGGCTCCTGCGCCGCTTAGCCACTAGGTTCAGAATATGTTATCCTCATTTGTGTAGCTTTGCAGTCTTTATGGTTCTTCAATATTTGTCACTTTGCACATGATATTGGTACATTGCTTTCTCTTTTATGTCTTGCTAATGTACATCGCTAGCCAGCTAAGTTGAGTGATAGGATTTGATCGTTTTGTCATAACATCAGCGATTTTGTAGTGAATCCTTATCAACATTTGTGTCAAATTTATATTTACTATTTGTTATCGAAGTTTAAGAGAGATTTTTAGATACTCTGTTATTTTACAATAATTTCATGCAAGCTGCTCTGAAAACTTGACATGTGGTTCATCAATGATATAACTGTTGGTGCTTAGAAAATGAAGTGTTTTTAGGTGACGGTCAGATTTTACCAGACTGCTGCTTCTCGTGTATCAGGTTGGTTATTAGAAGTTTGAGGTGGTGCCACGAAACAGCGGAAAAGTTGTCTATTTTACTCATGGGTTCCAGAGGTATTTCATGCTTTATACCTAAGGTAATTCATTATAGTTCACTTTCTACTAGTTGCAAAATCTTTAAATCTAGGTTTGTATCTAGAGCCAAGGTGGCATTGATAGTGAATTACAGAAACCCATTTCGTGCTTTATACCTGCAGTAATTCTTTATAATTCACTTTTTACTAGTTGCAAAATCTTTAAATCTAGGTTCCTTCCAAGGTGGTATTGATGGTGAATTTGTTTGGGTATCTAGACTTCCCTAAATCTAACTGCAAGATGTTCTTGACCTTAAACAACACAACCACCACCGTTACTGATGGCCTCCCAACCATTGCCACTAGTTATAAAAACGGCGAACAAATTGAGATAAAATCCAAAATAATGACCAGAAATGTAAAATAACATGAATCGGTAATTCGATCCTATGTTTTCCAACATACACATTTAACTTCAACAGAGACTGTGTCTACTATGGGGACTGACCTGAATATTTGATTGAACTTCCTTATGTGTTAAATGGAAAGAAAAATTGGTCAAGGTCAGTAGTTAAGATCACATGATTTTTAGGCCATTTGGCATTCATCTGTCTTGAGAAATGATGACGTGCTTGTGGGTCCTATTTCTTGAGTCGGATTAATGTAAAACGGAAAGGCGATAAAAGATGTATTCCGTATCTTAAAACATATTTCATTCAAGCTGGGTAACACAGCAATCTCAGAAAAAGTTGATCTACTATTTGAGGTCTCTTTACATCCCACCCATCTAGACCCTACTTTCGAGTGAGATATTGGCGCAATGTTTTCTTGTTCTTGAATTTTTCTTGTTGCAATGAAATAAGATCAGAGTCAGAGAAAGAGAAATGGCGGTCCGAGTTCCTCATTCAACGCTAGCCAGCGGACTCTACATGAAAAGCAACTGCAAAAGTTTCAAAATTCAACTCTTTTCATGGATGAAAAATGGATGCCTTTCAAGAAGATGCTGGTTGGTTTGGACTTGCGCGTTGAAGGGACGTTTTTTGGTGTTGTATTCTTCATTGGAATATGGCGAAGGCAGTTCTAGCCTAAGATGATTTGAGGACACAACCAACAATCTTAGACAGGTATCGGGTATAGTAGCTTGATATGTACATGGTACGGAGTGTTTTATGGAAATATCATATCCGCCATTTTGTTGAAATTTGGCATCATACACCGTCTTATGAAATTTGTAACGTATCGTTCAATTTACAGAATTGGTGATACTAAAACTGATTATCGAGTTTGCATTTTCAAATTATAAAAACATAGGGATCCAACACAAAAAAAGCCTATTTGGGAGGACAAAAATGAACAAAGGGTGGCTAAACAAAGCTGCTTACTGAGTACAACTAGTGGCATTTGCAACAAGCGATTAACGGAAAAGAATCACTACAACTTCAGGATGGACTCGACAAGCTCATATAGAGGTGCAAGCTCCTCCTGATCGATCAACCGGAATTCCTGTCCATCAACCAACACTCCATTAGTTAGCCAAGGTCCAAACCTATGCTGTTAAAATCGCGATATATCGGCGATATATCGCCGATATATCGTGTATCGCCCCCTATGTAAAATATCGGTGAAAAATATCGGACATTATATCGGCTGCCGATATATCGGCGATATTTACCGATATATCGGCGATATTTTAATCAAAATATCGGCCGATATAACCGATATATTGATAATACAAGAGTTTGGGCCTTTTTTTTTTGTAATACATTATACTGGGTTGGGCTTTGTCATTCCATATGGGCCTTTTTTTTAATTTGTTAGAAAAATAAATTAGGTTTTAGAATTTAGATTATACGGCTTCTTCTTCAAATGTTTAATCGACTTCTGCAAGTTCCCTTCAACACAACAGTCTCTTCATCAGATCATCGACTTCTTCTTCTGATATATATATATATATATATATATATATAATTCTGAGAAATGTTATATGAACCGATATTTCCGATATATCGTGTATCAGTCCTTGACCGATACACCACGGATATCCGATAATAACAACATAGGTCCAAACCACGTGCAACACCATGCACGCAACCAAAAACACAAAAAGCCCAAGCATGAAACCTAAACCTGGCCCGACCTTAAAGGTCTTAAAGCCCGATCAAGCCAACTCTTTTTCAAGGTCTGAAAAGCCGGGCTAAAACAGAACAAACGTGGAAAGTCTAGCATAGAAAATCCCAATTGGGCCCTTTCCAAAGTTTGGGAGGGCCCAAAAAAGGGCAAGATATTTTTTTGGTTACTAAAATTGGGCTACCACACAAGACACAAATGTATAAGCTAAAACTAGTGTTTATAACTTAATTTGTTTGATTTCAAAATATGAATTTTATGACTCTTGTAGCTCTTATAATCAAATGCCTGGTGCATTACAAATGCAAGGCTCGTAAATCAAACCAAACCAACTCAGTATACGCAAACCTGACCTCTACCCAAGTTGGTTGACCTCTACCCAAGTTGGTTGTTTATGTGAATCGAAATGGTAATTGTTAAATTACCATGTTGATTATTTATTAGTCATAAGAAAAGAAATAGGTAGGAAATAAAGTAACGGTAGAAGTATGAAAATTTGTTGCATATATAGAGTAAAGAAACAAGTTGAAGGCTGAGAAGAAAAAAGGATGCAAGTAGTGAAGGCTCACCCATGTGAAGAGGACAAAATGCTTGAAGCAAGTATTCAGATGAGCTTCTTCTTTCAAGCTCATAATCATCTGAAAATGTGAATGATAGATGTGGGCATATACCCTAAACAACCGCTTGAATACTGTCTTCACCACATCCTGGAAATTGGGAGGAAACGGCGCACCTGCAACACACGCTAATATGAGATGAAATAACCAAACTATTTACCCAAGAATTGATTTTGTTTGGCATGAAGCATCATCACACACCCAGTTTCTGAGGGAATATCGATTCATTATCAAGTTGAGTTTCGATCCACTCCATCAAATACTCCACATATTTAGGAGCGGATACTTCTATCGGTTTCTTGATAGAAACACCATCAGCCCACCTGTACTCGTATCTACAGAAAACAAGAAAACATAGGGAAATGTCACAAAGCTTTTCGACATCAAACTTTAGTTGAATGCAGGTAGTCATAAAGTGCAGTCACTATGATTATTAGCATGCAAGATGCAGAGGTCAAAACATATATATGAGCAGTCACATGTTAGATTATATCAATGGGGCAATGACCTATGAAGCATACTATAAACTGTTCATAGAAAAAATTATGCTATCAAGCCATAAAGACAACTTATTGTTAACATATAATCTTGATTGATGAAGAGGGTTTAAGCAAATTACTTTGCTCCAGCTGTCATTGTCGGACAGGTCGATGGCGTGCAGAACTCGGTAAGAGTGCCATAAAGGATGTTCACTTGATTAAAGAAATCAACAGCTGCAGAAAAAAATATGTATAAGAACAATTACAGAAAAATTAGTGGATGGGATATTCAAAATTGAGAACATAGAATCATATTCTAACTTGCATAGAATCAAGGAAAACCTAAAAATGGTCTTTGGGATATAGCTAAGACTGTTTGTTAACAGCTTAACGAGTTTAATGGGATTCACAACTTATTTTGTCATATACATACATGACTGTTTGGTAGCAACTTAATAATGTAGAAAGTGGCTTATTTAGTAAGCTTCTAGAGGGGAGCTTTATGCAAAAAGCCAAAATTTTCCAAACGTTCCCTTCCCAATTAAAAAACAAGCTCCTTTCATCTATAAAAAACTCTCCCAAACAAAAGACTTCTCAATCTATACAGACAGATTAATCTATACAGTCAGCTTTACCCATACATGACTTAATGGAAAACCAACCAAACAACCCTTACACTCCACATAAGAAACTTCACTAGTTAGCAGTAGCAGCATCTTGCTGCGAATTCCATCATGATTGTGATAAATGTTCAAAAGATTATGGCTTTGCAAAGCCAGAAAGTTGTGATTGCGAATTCCATCATAGATTGTAAGTTTAATTTTGTAGGTTTCAACGCATTTATAGCTCCCATAAAGTTATCTTTGTAATGATACATGAGACCTCAACGTTGTTTGCAAGCGAACATGAGCGATGAGAGGACTAGGCCCAGATACAGTGGAAGAGAGTTGCCAACGTTAGCGATCATGACAGAAATTCTTACCATTTATTGCCAGCCACTCGTTAAGATCTTCTCCAGGGGGTAGGCGCACAGCTTCCCTCAAATTTCCACTACCCAAGGTTGCATCAATGTGTTTTTTGAGTTGTGCACCCTGCATCCATATAAATTAAACACACCAAATGAGTTTGACCCGAGGGAATAGGCACGAAAACAGTGCGAAAATCCATCAACGTATGTGATATGTCTAAGTTGTAGCTAACCAACCTTACTTCCTGATGGAGCACTCTTTTTTGGTCGAAAAGTCTTCTGGTTTCTGCAAATACGGATGTACAGAGAGGATCAGTAGTTATTAAGAAACGAAAAATAACAATGAATCTTTGTAGTCAATAACAAGTTAACAACAGATAATAATAATAATAATATGTGTCATAAGATCATAAGAAGCTTGAGACTGCAACAAACACCGCAACAAGTAGAATTTGAAAGTGCTTGTGTATGAAAAATATTAGAATCATCGAGAGTTTCATTCTTATTAGTCTTTCGAAGGTAACTAGTAGAAATTTCGAATGGAGTTCTTGAACCTGCATATATTTCGACTTATCATCTCCATATCCATTACTCACAAATAAATTAAAACCACAAAAGCATTATTGAACTTTCACTACACTAAGGCCCTAGGCCCTGTTTGTTAGCAACTTAATGAGACTAACAACTTATTCGGTATACATGACTGTTTGTTTGTTAATAATATAGTAAGCTTATAGGAGAAGCTTTAGGCAGAAAGTCAAGTTTTTTTCTAAACATACCCCTCCCAATAAAAAACATGCTCCTTCCATCTATGAAAAAAAAACCTCCCAAATAAAAACCTTCATAATCCATCCAGACAAATTAATTCACACAAACAGCTTTACCCATACAAAAGTTAATGGAAAACCAACCAAACAGCCCCTAAGTCTGAACAAATCATCAATCTCCTGGTGTCATAAGGATCACCACTAGTTATACTCGATCAAATTCTAAACTTATTAACTTTTTACAGCCAAAACATTGATGTGTGATTGAATTGATTCAGTCATGTAAGGCGTAAACGTATCAATATAGGTCTACAAATAGTTATACAACTCCAATACACGGAAAAACCTTTCTCGACCTTCTTCTGAGTTATCAAAAAGGATCAAACATAACACAATAACACATAACAAATTTATCCCACTACAACATCAACATCCAGTTTCAGGTTCCCTTGCTATATTGTAGCTTCAAAATTAATAAGAATTTGTTGGATATAGAAGAAAATTTGTAATGATCACATTAAACAATCAAATAACTACTATAACTTATACTACAAATTTTAGTTACAGAAAAAATGGCAGCAAGCACCGGATTTACACCATGTTAGCTTGAAATTTCTAGGCTAAAATTTACTCCCCTAAAAGATACTCTGTGAATTTCCAAAATAAATGAAGCAATCAATAAAGTAAAATAGAATTGTACTTTTTCACCTTTTTTACTCGAACAAATGCATAATACACCTTCATGCAATTTCAATGAAATTACTTGGTATAAATCGTTCATAACTGTTAAGAATTATGTTTATTAACTTCGATTAAAATTATTTTTGAAAAATCTGATTAAAAGTATGTGCGTTCGAACGTATAATTGAAGAAAAGATGTCAATCAACTCTATGAACAATAAATTAATCATAAGATAAAATTCAAATCACATCAACTCATAGTCAAGCAACCGACAGTTGGATTAATCAAACATATAGTCAGCGAATTCAACGAATCAATCGTTGTAACGAAAAATACAAAAAGTTGAAAGCGAAATCGATGTACCTGCTGCCGAGGCCAAAGAGACTCATGATGATCTAGGGTTTTCAGTATTAACTATGTGTTTTATGTGTGTGTATATATATATATAGAGAGAGATATATAAATATAGATATATATACATGAAGCCAGAAGAAGAGGGATGTACAGGTCGATTTTTTGCCATTGCCATCTTGAGCTTACCTGTCATGGCCGATTCTGCCGCCAACGCCAACCTTTCCATTTTCCAATTTACACTTTTACCCCTTTAATTATTCGAATTCTTCACTTTTATTCCATATACAAAAAGAGTTGCCACAAGGCCCACAACCACAATATTATTATCTTCTTCTTCTTCTTCTTTTTGATTAAAAAATTATATTAAATTATTACACAAAATTGTATTGATTTTGTTTTTTTTTTATGGAAGGGTAGTATAGTTATTTGATTATTAGAAGTTAAAAGTTAATACATGGTATTTTTTTTAAATTTTTTATAAAGATATTTGTAGTTTCTTGATTAAAATAATATAGTATGTGACCTGATATATGGTTAATGAAAGTTTTTACTAATAACCAAGTATTTAAAGTAAGGTTCTAAATGGTTTGAGGCGTGGCGTGGCGACGATGCCAAGCCTCAAGCCTTATGAGTTACGGCGAAACCATGACGTTTTTAAGGCGTGACTTATGGCGTCAAATTTTTAATTCATATATAATGTTATATATAAAAACATATATGTTTTGTATTGTTACTCAACTAGTCAATAATAATAAGCAAATTAAATTATGTTATACATTAAAAACTAACAAACAAGACATTAAAGACATTAAAAAAAATCAAATATTGCATGGCATGTCACGGGCTTAACATGACGTGAGACACAAGCCTTGTATCACGGCACGCCATGACGGCTGTGCAGCGAGTTTTTTGGAACATTGATTTAAAGTACTCATTAGTAAGAGACTTTCAGTATATTGGAATGGCTATTAATTAGATGAATTGATAAATTTTTATAAACAACTTGTATTTTTGTTAAAAATGATTTAAAATTAAAAAATGTATTTTATATGAAGCAATCATTAAGGGTGCGTTTGGTACGCAGAACATGATGAAACAACACAGAACAGGACAATGGTTGTAGTAGAAGTATGAGGGGCCAAAGTGTAGCACATCAAACTACATGGAGCAAGATGTAAATAAACACATATGTCCTTGTCATTTGAACAGCCAACAGATTTTCATTATTTTTATCTTTAAATTTCAAATTGTTGGTTCAATTGAATGGTCAAAATTCGAGAAATGATCTCATCTTTAAAAGAATTTTTTATAATTTTTTTAAAATAGAGAACTAAAAAGAATTTGAAATCTATAAATACTTAAGAGAAAGTTTGGTTTGTAAAATGTTTATGGATGAAATAAAATTTGTCAAAAGAATTTTGATTTTGAAGAAATTGTAATAAAATGTTATCAGTTTTAAAGAAATCTGTATGTTTGGTTCACATAATGTAGCTTTGGAATTGACGGTGGTTCACATAGATGGTGGTTGACAACGGTTCAGATTGATGATGGTTTAGATCGGTGGTGGTTGACGGTTGTGATCTGGATAAATAAAGTAGGAAAGATGAGGATAATTTTGTCTTTTGGAGAAAATGAGATTAATAGAATTGAATTCCTTCTCAATTATGATGGAATGAACAAATTCATGAATAGTGGAATATACAAAATTCAATTTCTTTAGGTAAACCAAAAACCTTAATGGAATTTGGTCAATAAAATTGATCATTCAAATTTTTGCAAATTCCGTCGGAATAATGCGAACCAAATGCTAGTTTCTTATAAAATTGTTTAAAAAAAATATTGAGATAATAATTTTATAAAATATTTTACTAATATAATTAATGTCGAAGTTGTTAAAATTAAATTGTGTTAGAGTTGGATATATATACATATATTTTTTTAAATCAATTTAGATGTTTTGTTTAAAAAGAAAAAGAAAACTGATGTTTTATTGCATCACATCAAATAATACAAAATTTGGCTCCCAATACCCAATTTACATGGGTATAGTTGATAGGGTAAAAATGGTTATTTTCAAATTAATTTTATAAAACTTTATTTTTTAAAATTAAAATGTATTATCCTTTCCTTTTTAAATCTTAATTATTTAAAAGTTGGTAACAATTGGAATTAAATAAATTATAATAAGAAAATAATATTTTATTATCTTTAATTTGATACTTATAATATTTTATTTAAAAAAAATCGATTTACAATGTACTTTATAGATTTTCACTATTTAATTTATATGTTGCTTTTACTATGAAAAACTTTGATTTATTATCACTAATATGTAAATTGATTGTTGTTAGTAAATAAATTAAAAAGAACTTGAATCTTAATATTCATATGTGAATGTATAAATATAATTTAACATGTAATCCCAATTCGCACATGAAAACAAAATATATTAGTCACGTACGAATTCATAATGTTATTTAATGTAACAAATCATGTAACATTTTTAGATTTGGTAAGAACAACTAATTAAAAATCTCAATTTAATAACAAATAAAGGACAAAACTTTCACTTTACATAACAAAGCTCAATATGCCTCGAATATAAAATTCTATAATTAACCTCAACAATAACAAACTTCAGTATTAAACAAGGACCTAACTGAAATCGAGTGCTACTTAACCCCAGTACAAGTTGCTCTTCACAATACTAATGCGGAAGACTTCACTAAGTTAATCACTTCTTCGGGCACACCACTAGCACTCATCTCTTCATAGTGTCACTAGGACTATTCCCAACCGGAACCTGTTGCACATGCCGACAAATAAAAAGGTTAGACTAACGTGTAACAACCCAAAGTCCAACATAACAGCTTAAATATAAGTAAACTCCCAAATCGGGTCCCAATACAGTAATTCAGAGTAAAGAACTAACATAGACCAAACATCATCTCTATTACAACCGAGAAGTTTGCAATAAAACCTTTCTCTATACCGCTACAAAGGTCGCTCTCCAACAATCTAGCTCCTAACAATTCCTCTTCCTTTTAAAAGATTCAGCAGCAACCCTCACCTGAAAATGGGTTTTATGAAAAGTGGAAGCGAGGATTAGACCGGAAGGTCTAGTAAATTCCTAACCCCATCCAAACTTACAGTAAACAAAAAACATATACAAATTTAACAAGGTTATTCTCACAAACTTTGAGTCACCAGAAAGGTCTGGATCCGCACCAAAACCCATCCTCACGAAACAGGACTACTCGTCCTCGGGGCCCCCCAGTAGAACCCCATACGGCCCCCTAGTCGATGTCGTTACCGTGTGTAGGGAAATAGATTCCGAACACACGGTTCAACCATCCCCGATGGTTATGGATAGCCATGGCCAATCATCCATTCACGCGGTCACGTCAACATACATATCGAACATACAAGGAAATTAATAAACAAAGCTTTATATAATAACCTTTCAAAGCGATAACCGAACATATGGTTTTATCAGGGATTAACATTAAGCATAACGTGTAATGTAGAATAAATCCATTTCCAGTTTAAAGATGCATACAATTTTGAAGATAAGGGAACTCACCTGTTGTAGGGAATATCGATACACACACTCGAACACTACTTGAAAAATACGAGTCCTACAATCCAAGGTAATACAATAGGTATTAATTATTTTGAGGAGGCTCAAGATTTACTATGATACTGGAATCACAGAACCCCGGTCGCTAGACCCCAGGATGGACCTGGTCAAGACTGTACAGAACGACCCCAGTCACCATACCCCAACCCCGATCCCAGATGGTGAGATCCCGGTCGACCGGACCGGTCAAGAGCCACACCGGTCGAGAACCAACACCGGTCGAGAGCCACACCGGTCGAGATCCACACCGATCGAGAGCCACACCGGTCGATAGCCACACCGGTCGATAGCCACACCAACAACCTGTGGCGACGATTAACAGGTACGACCCCTCAATCTCTCTTCCCGTTTTAAGGCCCGACTTCTAATTATATTAATCGTCTTTAATAATCTCATAATACTCCAACATCTAATCGGTACTAAACCCGATTCGCTAACCCCCCGATTGACCTGGTCTCGATTCCAAGCATTAACCATGAAAATCTTCCCAACCCAGATTCAGTAACAAATTAAAACAAAGAATGGAGTTTACAGTTTCTAGATAGATTACTTACTTGCTGAAGATTCTCACAAAAATGCTACTGATTTTCCCCCCTTTCTTCTTCACACTTCAAGAATTCTCGAGAGCTTCGAAATCCCTCTTCTCCCTGCTCTAGCGCCGCACACACACGAAGAAAGACCCCAAACTAATGTTTAGCTTAGGGTTTTGAGCCCATAATGCCCTTATTTCCGACTAAGTCCCTCAAAATTCAATAATTCCTACTTTCACCCCAATTACTATATTTTACTTAACCCAAGAATTCACGGTCGTTACATAACGCCTAGTGAGTTCAAGAGTTTTCAACATGGATAAAGATATCATTGAAAAGAAGTAATGCAATTTAAATCATAATCTTTCAATTTGATATGTTTCAAGTATGAAAACGACTCGTTTTCCAATAATATGCATTTTAGCAAAGAAACACCAATATAAACGTTTTCCAATCCAAACTACTTCAAGGACAAAGATCCCAATATGAAACGCTCATTCGTAAAATAAATTTAACCCAAAACTCACTCAAAACGTGAATAGAAATTGAACCATCCATGTAGCAGACTGGATTACAAACGGGCATCGAGTTCAACCACCCACGATCTATACCTCGAGCCCCTCAATAAAGGTTACGCGGTTATCGAGTTCAACCACTCACGATCTATACCTCGAGCTCCCGCTAGCCATAAACAATATCCAGTCCCAAAACGGGGATAAAGTCCCCACTAAACCAACTGACTAACTCATATGCCTATGGAACCAATGCATTACAGTCTAAAACATTACATGACTCAAACGAATGAACTAACGCATTCAAAACATGCAACTCTCAATTAATATGCAACTAAGTACATCGTACGTCCAAGGTTCCTTAACGAGCTACCAAAACTGAACAAATGTTCCAAAGACTCAACCGAGTACAAATCAAGCACCAAAAGGCTTAATAGACGTTTGGCTAAAACACGAGAGCCTATATGGTTACATAAACCAAATTACATCTATCCCCAAAACTTTGTTTCTCAAATCACAATTGGCCTTCGGCCCAAACCAAAAGGTTTTCCATTTCTAGAATGTTTCCCCAAAGTCAGGAATGACTCAAAACCAAAGGACTCACATATTCGTACTTTTCAAAACATCACATTTCATGAATGATGCAAAAACCCGACAAACACTTAAAAGTGCATTTTTGACCAAATATCTATTTATGCAATAAATCATCAAAACTCATTCATTTATGACACATTTATCAAGATGTCCAAAAATCCCAAACATGGGTGTTTGGTTCTTGGATTATGTAACCCGAAAATTACAAATGGAATAACACGCAAGTATACATGTTAAACCACTATCGTTTGAAACAAGTAATAAAGTGGTACAAAGTACCGGATATCGATCCACAGGGACAGGAAAGTAAGGATTTCTAACAAGTCAAAGTTAAAATAAGATTTCAGATGGTGAATTCGAAGGAATGATCTTTGAGTGTTGTTGACAGTAAATTAAAGTGCTTAAAACAGATTAAAAGAAAGCAAGGGTGCAAGATCCGGCTGGAGTTGTAAGCAACTAAATAATAAGATTGATGCTACAGCAGATGTTGCAGCACTAGGTTCTCAACTTCACTATCGGTTCACAAAACCCTTTTGCAAGGTTCATATTAGAATAGGTTTACCGGAAGCGACTAATTAGGCGACCCAACCGGTTCCGCACAGATATTATTATGATCCCCGTATAGTTTACAATCAATAAAGATTGAGAGGGTTTGTTACAACCCCTATAACACTTCAGTGTTCTGAAGAATATGCTAGCTTGCAAACAAGTCGCTCACCCAAGTGAAACAATGTACGTCACCTCATCAAGAAGCACTTGGTCGAAACTCAGAAACAAGGAGTGAATAGTGAAATTGATAGCTAGTTGCAAAACATTAATCCATAGCTACATAGGCTTTTATCTCCCAACCATCACTTACACCCAAGCTAGGGACTTACCCCATCATCGCTTGACACAAGGTGTGCGACATTATTGGAAAGATAAAGAGCAAATGCATGAAAGTAAATGACTGGAATTGGACAGCATAAATGTAAAGAACAGAAATGTAAAGTAGAAATGTAAAGTCGAATTGTAAATGACAAGAAATGTAAAGGTGCTGTGAACGGTGTTGTGACACTGAACAGTAGCGTACTGGAATTAAATACTTAATATTAAAAAGGCTAAGATAGCTATGTGAGCTATCTTGTCGGTGGTACCCAATACAATTAGAGACACTAACTACTGAAGATGAGCCCTCTATTTAGACTAGAGGAGCTCCTAAAGCTTAACAACTAAGAGCTTAGTTACACTAACCAAAAAGATTATGAAGTTTAGTCCATGACTGCAGTCCCATGATGCGGACTACTGCTGCAGCATTATTCATCAGTAAGTTAACATAAAAGCACATAAGTAAGGTCAATTTCTCAAACTTAGCTCCCAACTCAATAAATAGTGAAAAATATAATAAAAGACTCAAATATGGTGATTGGGAAAATAAAATTACTAGAAAATCCTAACAAAAAGTGATGAAAATGTGATAAATTATCCACTCATCAGTGTTCTACAATGTTTATAAAGTTAAACACTTCAAGTAGTCAAAAGTTACCAAATAACCCAACAGTTGACAATTTCATGTAAAACACATAAATACTTTAAAATGGACATTTTGGCATGTACAAAGTTTTCACAAATCAACTTGAACCCACCTTGCTAGATTTAGGTTAAATCTAGATTTTCACCCCAACTTGAGCTCCTTTGAAGAACACTTGGATCCTCAAGCCAAAAACTTTTGAAAACCTAGATCCATATATTTCCAACCATAAATACCCATATTCAACCATATAGAGTCATTCTCTAAACATTATACATGAAGATCCCAATTTATACCAAAACCCTAATTTTCATAGTTGAAGAAAAGAGAAGATTACCTTTACCAAAGATTGAACCCATCAACAATACTCTTATAGATCTCCAAAATAAACCTCAAACTTCTAATCTTCAAGATGGTGAAAAGAGTTGGATGAAACCCTCGAAGCATTGGTGAAGAAGATGAAGATGGAAGGTTTATTGCTCTAGCTTCCAAAACTTGCTAGGTGAGGAAGAATCATTGATTTTAGAAGGAAGACTCCCAAAAATGAGTTAGGGTTCGATTTTGGGGTTTGGGGGTCGGTTTGGGAAAGAAAGGGGAAGAGATTTGGGTTTGGGGTGAAAAATGGGGTTCTAGGCCGATTTTCCCCCTTTTTGTGCGTCCAATGGCTCAGCGCGGGTGGCGGCGCGGGTCCATCTGCGCGGAGACCCGCGCGGAACACTGTCGCCCAATTTTCTTCATTTTCTGCCTGCTCGCTGATTTGGTCATAACTTCTTTGTTTTAACTCCGATTTTGCTCCGGAAGAAACCGTTGGACTCGTAATTGAATTCTTCATCTATCAAGACTATAAAATATAGGATTCAAGTCCAAAATCCTATATTTTAATTTTCCCTAAAATACCGATTTCTGTATTAACTTGAAATGATACCTTTCGAAAATCGGGGTGTTACAAATTCATTCACTCACTTATGAATCTCAAATGTTACTATATAAAAAAAAAACTTGATTCTTTATCATTCATATGTGAATGTATGAATCTACTCAAATTAATAAATTTGCATCTATTCGATTACGATCAAGGACCTGCTTGTTAGCATCCTATGGAACTCATAACTTATTCGGTCAATTATACATGTCTGTCTAATAGTGACTTAATGATATAGGAAGTAACTTATTATATAAGCTTCTAGCCTAGAAGCATACTGAATAAGTCGGAGTTTTATGTAAAAAGTCAAGTTTTTTTTTCTCCCAAACTCATCCCTCTCAATTAAAATACTCTCCTTCCATCTATGAAAAATATCCTCCAAACAAAAATTTATTCTCAATCTATACAAATAGATTAATCAACACAAAAAACCCGATCAGATTTCGGATATGGAAATCAAGACCCGGATTTTAGGTTTCGGATTTCGGATTGCTTCGGGTTCTGGTTGGTCGGGTTTCGGGTTGATGTCGGTCGGGTTCAGGTATTATTATAATGCAAAAAATACATATAAATTCAATCAATTTTGAGGATGAATTCAGTCGATTGAAAGATTGATGAAATCGATTGTAAGTTTATAAATTAAAAAACATTTCGACCGACTAGAATTTATGATTTTCAAAAGATAATTAGACAAATAAATATATTTATATAATATATAAAATATATAGGTATATTATTATGGGTTTCGGACGGGTCGGGTGGCCAAAGATCAAACACAATCCAAACCCAAATATCCCCACAAAAATCGGGTTTTGGGTTTTGCAAAAACACATTATTTTCAGCTCGGGTTCGGATTTCGAATTATTCGGGTTTTACACACCCCTACAAACAACCCTAACTCCTTTTACAAGTCCCTTATTTTCAATACAAATGATGGACACATATGTGTTTTGGGAGTAACAAATCCTATCAAATGAATATTACTCTTTAAAAAACCAATCCACAACATAACTTTGCATTAATATATATACATGCATATATATATATATATATATATATATATATATATATCTACTAAAAGTAAAACCTACGGGTGCTGACGTGTCTTCCTCACGGATCAGTATTTCAAAATACTGGCTTCTCAGAATTTTGACAAATTTTCAATTTTTTTTACCATTCCAAGCCTTTCACCTTCCCTAGAAACCCCCACATTTTTGGCCCCTTTCATCTTCCCTGGCGATTGAGAGGGAGAGACAGATGCATTCGATTTGCAGAGGCGGCGATGGTTTCTTACCGTGGAAGAGGTTACATCACGTTTTTTTACATCGATCCTTTTCATCATCTAAGTTTGAATCTTCATCTCATGATTTTATCTTCGATTTATCTAAATCTGAATCTTCATCTCATGATTTTGTCTTCGATTTTCCTAAATCTGAATAATGGAAGGTCAATTGATCATCTAAGTTTGAATCTTCATCTGATGATTTTATGTTCGATTTACCTAAATCTGAATCTTCATCTCATGATTTTATCTTCGATTTACCTAAATCTGAATATTCCTTTTAGATGATATATAAATCTGAATATTCATCTCATGTTTTTATCTTCGATTTACAGAGGCGATCCAGGTTCTATAGTTCTTTTGTTGTATAGAGTTCGGGAAGAATGGAAGGTCAAGGATTCGGGATTTTACCAAATCTGTTCGACTCTTTTTATATATGGTCGCTATACATGCATTAGAGCTTATGCATGTTTGTTGTGTGTTAATAAAAGTAGATAGATGATTTTATTAATTTGTGGAGAAAGATTACCTGGGAATTGTTTTCAAGAATTTTGAAGTCAGAAAGAACACGAAATCTGCAAGTTTAAAATTTTCAAGAAATTAAAACAACAATATTAACTACAAAGCAGCATCATATGTTCAAGATGGTGAATTTTATATCTGCTTTTAAATTGAAAATAAGAAAAAATATCAAGAAGGGAGTAATTTTTTTGAATCCCCTTTTTTACATCGATCCTTTTGATGATCTAAATTTAAATCTTCATCTCATGATTTTATCTTCGATTTACATACTCGATTCAGGTTCTACATTCTTTTGTTGTCGGGATTTTACCGAATCTACTCGATTGTTTTTTCTTACGATGGTTTCTTAACATTAAAGAGGTAAACTCCCGTTTTATTGCATAATGTTCCACCGGCCCTTCTCCTTCGGTCCTTGAGGGAGCATCACGATTTACAGAGGCGATTCAGGTTCTATTTTTTTTTTTGTCGGGATTTTCCGGATCTGTTAGATTGTTTTTTCTTACGATGGTTTCGGGATTTTCCGGTTCTTCAGGGAGCATCACGCTTTACAGAGGCGATTCAGGTTCTACCGGCCCTTCTGCTTTGGTTCTTGAGGGAGCATCACGATTTACAGAGGCGATTCAGGTTCTATTTTCTTTTGTTGTCGGGATTTTTCGGATCTGTTAGATTGTTTTTTCTTACGATGGTTTCGGGATTTTCCGGTTCTTCAGGGAGCATCACGCTTTACAGAGGCGATTCAGGTTATACCGGCCCTTCTCCTTCTGTTCTTGAGGGAGCATCGATTCCTACTTCACTAAATATTGTATTGTTCCTATTGTTGATGTTTATTTATTAGATGATGTTGTTAATGCTTTTGATTTTGTTATCTTTGTTGACGATTGTAGGATAATCACCGAGCATGACAAGATGATAACACCACTCAAAAGTTGATGGTAATTGATAATAGTTGAGCACCCAATGGGAAAGTTTTAATAAAGTACACGAGAACTTTGGTAAATTTGAATAAACTATAATAAGTTTGATAGTTTTTGGTAAATCTTTATAAACATAATATAATTCGATGTTGAAGTTGAACATTATGCTACTCCTTTTTGAATTCAACTTTAATCAACAGCAATAGAGCATGATCTCTAGAATACATAGTCTGCACATTTTGGATGACCAAGAGCAACAATCTGTTCGAATTGGAATCAAACACAACAACACATACTTAAATACGGTCTGTTGCACTATTTGAAACTGTCCATAACTCTGATTATACAGAGTTTATCAACTGTCCATAACTCTGATTATACAGAGTTTATCAACTGTCCCAAAACTCTGAAATGTCTTAACTTTGAAAACATCAAATCTGGATATTATTTGAATCAACTCAACTGTTACTGCACTGCACGTGTGAAAATCTGGACAACAGCAAGAGCAATCTGTTTTTGGAATGATTTAACAATTTTGACATGCACAGATCTCAAGACTTGCTGTCACAACATAAACATGGACTTTAAGATCATATTGACAGAACCAAATTAGCACTCTTTGAACTACAACAACTGTAATTTACGAACATATATCCAGCATGAACAACAATCACATTCTACTGCACTTTTAGAATATAATCGTCACTCTCAATCAAGATTAAACCGACAACATTATAAAACACGTTCATGCTCTGTACAAGTTCGAGATAACCAACAACATCTTTTTGGAATGACAATAATGAGCATAATCCGAATAAATTTCTGTTTGCAGACTTCAAACAAAAACAACCGTAAAATTTCCTCACATAGGACAATTGCTGTAATTCGAAATATGGACTTCACATGAACTGTGATCAAATTCTCATGAATCTTTCAGTTATGTAGAACAATCATAGCAACTGCCATCAACATCTGCATCTGATCTCTGTATTAGAGTACTTGTGATACTTAAGAATTGTCATCCTTATTTATCCTATTTGTTGTCTTTCTACAGATTTCACTCAATGTTACAGAAGATTGACCAACTAACTCGATCAGTTGATGTCTATCAAGACTAGGACCATTGTATTCCGGCCAAGTGTTGTGGTTGAACCACGTCTCACCAGGTAATGGATTGTTGAATTGATAGCATTACGTGGAGGTTATCTTTTTATAAAATTAGTTTTTCGCTTATTTTTGGGATTTCGTCAAATTGAAGTAAAACATGTTTATAAGATTAGCTCATACATCCTAATAAAATGTTACATCATTTTCATCATCAAGAGGTTATTATCTCTTTTGTGTACATAAGTTGAAATTGATTATCAACCTTAAAAAGTTACTTTTCGTTTAAAAAATTGTATATAAAACCCAATAAACTTGCCTAATAATTATAAATGACTTTAAAAGCTGTTTTTTTTTTGTCATTGCGGCTTGCAATTTTTTTCGCTTTTAGTCCCTGAAGATTAGGGACAAATATAGTTATAAACTACAAACCACATGGACGAAAATAGTAGTTTACTCTTAATTTTATATTAAGACAAACTTTATTTCTATCTTTAAACCTACATAATGACCATTACATGCAAATTGTCATTATAACCGTTTCTATCTTGCATGCTATTTATTTCACTATAACCGTTTCTCTTTGATCTTTAAACAACATAATTACACTTGCATGCTATTTATTTCACTATAAATGTTTATTTATTTTCAAGTAATGTCTATTGGTGTTCTTTGTATGATTTGGAGAAAGATGTACAAATTTGAACACAAACATATTTGTACATGAATTAATCATGCTCTTTTTTGTAAGTTCAAATCCATTTGTTGTAAATTCTATGTGTTGTAAGTTACCGGTTTCAATTAGTAGAAGTAAAAAATCAAAACCTAAGTAGTTGATCGGTGGTTGTATAATTTAACAACCTACCCTTTTCCATTTCTAAACTTATGTTTACTTAAAAATCAATATATAAATGATTAATTGAATCTACTCGATTGTTTTTTCTTACGATGGTTTCTTAACATTAAAGAGGTAAACTCCCGTTTTTTTGCATAATGTTCCACCGGCCCTTCTCCTTCGGTCCTTGAGGGAGCATCACGATTTACATAGGCGATTCAGGTTCTATTTTTTTTTGTTGTCGGGATTTTCCGGATCTATTAGATTGTTTTTTCTTACGATGGTTTCGGGATTTTCCGGTTCTTCAGGGAGCATCACGCTTTACAGAGGCGATTCAGGTTCTACCGGCCCTTCTCCTTTGGTTCTTGAGGGAGCATCACGATTTACAGAGGCGATTCAGGTTCTATTTTCTTTTGTTGTCGGGATTTTCCGGATCTGTTAGATTGTTTTTTCTTACGATGGTTTCGGGATTTTCCGGTTCTTCAGGGAGCATCACGCTTTACAGAGGCGATTCAGGTTATACCGGCCCTTCTCCTTCGGTTCTTGAGGGAGCATCGATTCCTACTTCACTAAATATTGTATTGTTCCTATTGTTGATGTTTATTTATTAGATGATGTTGTTAATGCTTTTGATTTTGTTATCTTTGTTGACGATTGTACGATAATCACCGAGCATGACAAGATGATAACACCACTCAAAAGTTGATGGTAATTGATAATAGTTGAGCACCCAATGGGACAGTTTTAATAAAGTACACGAGAACTTTGGTAAATTTGAATAAACTATAATAAGTTTGATAGTTTTTGGTAAATCTTTATAAACATAATATAATTCGATGTTGAAGTTGAACATTATGCTACTCCTTTTTGAATTCAACTTTAATCAACAGCAATAGAGCATGATCTCTAGAATACATAGTCTGCACATTTTAGACGACCAAGAGCAACAATCTGTTCTACAGTTCTTTTGTTGTATAGAGTTCGGGAAGAATGGAAGGTCAAGGATTCGGGATTTTACCAAATCTGTTCGACTCTTTTTATATATGGTCGCTATACATGCATTAGAGCTTATGCATGTTTGTTGTGTGTTAATAAAAGTAGATAGATGATTTATTACAATTTTTATTACAATAAAAAGTGCAAAACTTATCTATTAAAATTTTTAATACACTCATAGTTGTCATATTATTTTTTTGTTTATCAAATTATATTTGGTAAAACAACACTTCTTACATATTAATTTTTTGTATGCAGGATAAAGTTGAATAATTACTATTATGCACCGGCTAATCTGGTTAAAGTTGTACTTGCAGTGGGTACTTGCAGTGGGTACTTGCAGTGGAAAACATCACCTGTTTTGTTTTGTTGGACTCTGCTTAATATATTGATCTTTACCAAACACTCAATCATTTCACATGTTTCTTTAAACGAATCACATATGCTACTTTTTGTTATGGAAATGTACATTTTATATTTCATACAATGTTCTACACCCTCAATGTCGACTATAAGATTTCGTCACCGCGCATCGCGCGGTTCACACCTAGTATCTATATAAAAGGAGAACCCTCCAAGATGATGTGGCACAATGTGAGAAGAGAATTTGTCCAAAGGAATTTTCTCATTGTTTTGAGTTTTTTAAATATTAAATAAGTTAATGACTATTCTACCCCTAAAATCTTCTATATCTATATAAAAGGAGAACCCACCAAGATGATGTGCCACAATGTGAGAAGAGAATTTGTTCAAAGGAATTTTCTCATTGTTTTGAGTTTTTTAAATATTAAATAAGTTAATGACTATTCTACCCCTAAATGAAAAATATATATTTCATTACAAGAAGGCTTCTTTAGTAATTTCACTTCCAATATAATTAGTTTTAACTTTCAAACTACATAACTCCCTAGCCATATTCATTATAGTCTTTTCATCTTTCCATCTACTAATTAAGGGAAAACCTACAACAAATGATTTGGCACATTGTTACCAAATGATTCATTATAGAGATAATTAAGTTAAATACTTTATAAAATGTTAAATAAGTTAAAAAATTGTCTATTCGTGAATGAAAAGTGGCATCTTCTAGAGGCTAAAATCTTATTTATCTTTTTTTCATATTTTTGAATTAATTTTTAATAAAAATTATTAATAAATGAACAAACCTTTCATTTTCTCTTTAATTTTTTTTAATATTTCTAAATATTAAATAATAATACTCTTATTCATTAGTAAAGTAATTTATTTATGCTTTTTGAATATTTTTAAATATTAATCTATCTATCTATATCTATCTATCTATCTATATCTATATAAAAGGAGAACCCACCAAGATGATGTGGCACAATGTGAGAAGAGAATTTGTCCAAAGAAATTTTCTCATTGTTTTGAGTTTTTTAAATATTAAATAAGTTAATGACTATTCTACCCCTAAATGAAAAATATATATTTCATTACAAGAAGGTTTCTTTAGTAATTTCACTTCCAATATAATTAGTTTTAACTTTCAAACTGCATAACTCCCTAGCCATATTCATTATAGTCTTTTTCATCTTTCCATCTATTAATTAAGGGAAAACCTACAACAAATGATTTGGCACATTGTTACAAAATGATTCATTATAGAGATAATTAAGTTAAAGACTTTATAAAATGTTAAATAAGTTAAAAATTGTTTATTCGTGAATGAAAAGTGACATCTTCTAGAGGCTAGAATCTTATTTATCTTTTTTTCATATTTTTGAATTAATTTTTAATAAAAATTATTAATAAATGAACAAACCTTTTATTTTCTCTTTGATTTTTTTTAATATTTCTAAATATTAAATAATAATACTCTTATTCATTAGTAAAGTAATTTATTTATGCTTTTTGAATATTTTTAAATATTAAATAATAAAATTCTTATTTGTTAATATAATATTTTATTCATATTGGAAAAAACAAATTTCATATATATATAACTATATATATATATATGTGTGTGTGTATATATATAAAGATAAAAAGAGAATTGAATTTAGAATCCATATCCCCATATGTAAGTTATATTTTCATTAAATTTATTGGGATTTTTGTACTTATACATACACATTGAAATTTATGTTATTTAACTATTCGATTTCCTTTCTTTAGGTTAGATAACTATTCATTTTCCCTTATTTATGTTAATTAATTTTTCATTTCTCTTATTTATTTAACCTTGTGGTCTTCATTTTTTAGTTGTCTATCTAATGGTTTGGTTTTTTGTCAAATAACTTTTCTCTCACTATATTTGATCATCTAAGGTATGAACTTATGTATGTTGTTAAGTTATATGGTGTTATATATATTTTATATGTTTTTTTTTTGTAGAAAGTGCACAAACAAATGACAAAACAAATGAGATATTGTCTAAATAAGTTGTGAAGGTTGTTGAACATATTGAAGAGCATGAAGGCTTCATGGACAACATACGCATATATTATGAAATGTAAGTCATTCAGTCTACAATTACTACAATCTCAATTTAAAATTGGTTTTATCTATTTTGTAATTTCATGATTTATATTATCTAACTCTCATTTCTATTTTGTATTCCAAAAGAGTCATCACATTGCTAATAGATGAGTGCTCTCCTATTCCGACTGTTCTAGAGCCTCCGGTGAACATGTTGATTTTGTTTATTATGATATGACGTTGTTACTAGCAAACTACATTTTTAGTTTTGATTTTTAAGTATGGCGTCAATTCTATGTCATTTTTGTATTAATTTATTTTAATTAAATTTTGTATTATATAATAGATGTTTAAACTATGGTTGTTATTAATAATTTCATTACACATCTAATATACTTTATAATACTATTAATTAGATAGGCTTATAATCAATCTTTACATGCTAAATTGAGAACAATATTGTTCATCGACACTCAATTTCATCATTAAAGATATTGTATAATGTTTTACAACATGGTCTAAATTTATAAAAACAATAAATAAAAATAACTTATACATTTCAACATTATTTTTGACAATCTCGCAACGCTCGATGTCGAATATTAATATTAATATATATAAAGAAAGATCAATCAAATCAATAAGAAACCTCCGTTTCTGTATATTTATTTCGTTATAATTTTGATTTATTTTTAATTAAATAAATCACATTTTTATTTTACTACGTTTTCAATTTCTTTTTTACATAACAATTATTACATACATTTTTCTACAAATAACAACATTATTTATCTTACATTTTTTAATAACAATTAATTAATATATTAGTTTTATTTTTATTTACTAATTTATTATTATTAAAACATATATTTTAATTTTTTTTTCATTTTTTACATAAACAAAAAATTATTGGTGAGGTAAAATAGATTTAAAATATAAATTTATATTATTTAATTTATATTTTTAGATAACAATTAACAAATATATTCGTTTTATTTTTTATTTACTTTATTATTATTATTATATTCAAACATACATTTAAATTTAAATTTTTTTTCCTTTTCTTAACATAATCAAAAAATTATTGGTAAGTTAAGAATGATTATAAATTAAGAGTAGAGTTATATGAATCTATTTTTTTTTTTTGTAAAAACTAATGAAATATAACTTTTACTTTTATTAACTTTGATATTATTAATTGAACATGTATTTTTATTTATTTTTATATCGATAACTTAATCATTGATTACAAATAATATTATTTGTTAAAATAAAGTAACAATAATTATAAATCAATATTTTTATTTATGCACAACACTATTATTTCTTTTATTTGTCTTTTCGTTAACTCCAAAACGTTTCATCTTCTTTTTAATTATATATCATCAATATATAAATGAATATTTATTACGATCAATCAATATATTTGATATACAAAAATAGAATAAAAGATTAGTTGTGTAATTGTTTAACCCCCAAACTCATCATTTGCTCCTTTTATTATATGTTTTTAATTCTCAATACAACATTTAATTTTCTTACCAAAGAAATAAATATTTAAATACCAAACATAGAAGAGAAATAGGTTGATCAAAGAATACGGAATCAAGTACTCCTTAAAAAAATACTATTACTGTGCATCGCGCGGGTCACACACTAGTATATATAGGGTTGGGTTCACGTGAGACAAACATGTTTTCGTGAGACCGGTGAGACCACGATTTTATACTTGAAACTTCACAGTAAAACATTGTGAAGGTAAAAAAATCCGAACATTCACAGTGTTTTGTTGTGAAGGTTTTTACCTTCACAATGTTTTGTTGTGAAGGTTCAAGTGCAAAATCGTGGTCTCACGGGTCTTACAAAAACATGTTGGTCTCTCGTGAACTCAAGTCTATATATATATATATATGTATATTTCAACAACTATGGATATATAATGTATTGTTAGGTACTTGGGGGTGGGGGGCTGCACTTGAGCTGCAATTAGCTGTGTATGATTAGGAATGGCCCCCGGTATGATGCCACCGGACTATCGCCTACCCCCATACATTGAATATAAATCTCACCCCCTCTTAATTTTTGGTTATTTTTTAATGCCTACAAAAAGTATTTTTCATTTATATAAATAAATTATATATATATATATATATGTTAAAATATTAGATTTTTTATGTGGAATTTCAAAGTAGAAGGTATCGTTATCAGGGAGGACCCAAGATTTTTGCTTGATGAGCGTGTTTGTATTTAAGATGGATTAAAGGCTCACAGAATCGTCTGATGTGTTTTTAGTCGAATTCTATCGTCTTGAAAATTTTTTAAGTTTTTTTGGTTAATTTCGAGATAATTTTCCGGGGAAACCTCTATCAGTAGGGTTCTGAAGTTAACAATTTAGCAACAATGAGGAACTCCAACGGTTAAATGTGGGTTGCATGGGTTGTAAGATTTACATGGGTTGCAAATTAACCTTGGCATATATATATATATATATATATATATATATATATGTGTGTGTGTGTGTGTGTGTGTGTTAATTACATATAGGTCCTAAAGTTTGATTGTATTTATAAATCTAAGAAAAAGTAAAATAGAATTACCAAAAGGGGGACAAAAGATAATTGGACAGAATTGTCTCTGGCTCTAACGGCCAATTTTAACGGTGTTAGTGATCAGGTCCCTCCTTCATAGCAAAATCTAAATCATGAGAACCAAAACTTGAATTATGAAACCACAGGTCCCTCCTTCAAAGAAACCAACAAACCCAGGGACCAAAATTGAAGTTTACTAAAAAAAACATAAAGTGTTAGCGGGTCCAAAATTTTAACCGGTTTGACCCGAGATCATTTAGGCCTTGTTTGTTTTTTCAATTTCAGCACTTAATAGCCACTTATCACTTATTCGGTCAGACATTTTTAGTTTCAGACCGTTTGTTTTTTTCATTTTTTAGAGCCACTTATCACTTATTTTCATCTTACCAAAAAAGTGACAAGGTTTCCACTTATTTTCATCTAATGCCTCCTCCCCCACTGTTACCCAAAATCCACCGAGACTCCATCAATCTCCTCTCAAAAATCACTCCAGACTCCATCAATCTCCTCTCAAAAAGTCATTCCAGACTACATCGATCTCTCTCAAAATCGACACCTCTCCGGCATCGTCCCTGTTTCTCGTCCTTTCCATCGATGCTTGTTGCTGCTGTTAAACATAGAGAAGACGATAACAACTTCCCTGTCGATTTCATCCCTGTCGATTTCATCTGGTTTTGTAGATTTTTTGCTGGATTTGTAGATTTTTGAAATGGGTTTTGTGGAATTTGAAGGTTTGGAAATGGGTTTGTTGTAGTTTTTGTTCTTGGTGGAAGCTTTAGAAGCCATTGATGGAAATGGAAGCTTTAGAAGTCATTGTTGTAGTTTTTGTTCTTGATGGAATTCAAAGGAGCGGGAGATGGAAATAGGAGCTTTAAAAACCATTGATGGAAATAGGAGATGGAATTAGGAGCTTTAAAAACCATTGATGGAAATAGAATCTTTGGAAACGTGGCCTTTTTTTCTTGTTTTGAAAAACCTCACATAAATAAAGCTACTGGTTGATGACAAACAATTGATATTGATAAATCCAAGACATGAATTATACAAAAAGTTGCAAATCTTTATTATTCAGAATCAGATTTCAGACTTCAGTACCACCACTTAAAAAACAAACAGTCTTTTGTATTCAGATTTCAGACTTCAGCACCACCACTTAAAAATCAGAAGTGAAATCAGACTTCAGACTTCAACACCACTTAAAAAACAAACGCCACCTTAGAATAACTACCTGCATATCCGACTTTTTTCCAGTTTCTAAGCGGCCCAAGAGAATGGCCCAATAGGATAAAGTTAAAATAATGCATTGCCAAATACGTTTTACTTCGGTACTCAATTTTTTTTTAATTTCTTGTAAAGTGAACTACATTGAACTTGATCCCTAAAACGCACTATCTATATTAAAAGTTCATAATTTTTTAATTTTATAATACAGGTCATTGAAGTTAATATCATCAGTTAGCAATCATTAATTCATTATAAAAGACAAATTAGTCTTTGGACAAACTAAAGGGATAAAAAATATAATTCACTCTAAAATGAATTATGATTCACAATTTAAAAAAAAATATTAAAATTATTTTATACTAGAAACGTACTCGCGCAATGCAGCGCGATACATCGCAATTTTAATGTTTCATTTTATTTTTTTGTCGATTTACATTACGATTTTGGATTGTTTTGAGAAAGTGATAATGTTTTTTTAATATAAATTTGTTTAATTTAGGCTTAATAATATAATGTTTTTTTAAATTAAAAAATTAAGTATTTTATTAGAATTCAATTATTATCTTATATATTTTAATGACATCTAGAAAAAATAATCAATTACATATTTAATAATATAATTAAAACAAAATTATAGTAATATAATATAGAGTGAATTGTGGATTTGGTCCCTGTGGTTTAATGATTTTTTTGACCATGGTTCTCATTCTATGTTTATTGTGGATTTGGTCCTTGTGGTATTCAATTTATTTTGGTCATGGTCCTTCTGACTAACACTTCCATTAACTTTGTTAAATCAAGGACCATTTTAGCCATTTTGCCTATTTTTTGTCCTTTTTTAATAAGAAAAATATAAACAATATATTTATACACACATGCACACACACATGTATATCTATACTATATTATAAAGCAGACACAAAAAACTCTTAAAAACAAGTCTTAAAGCTTGATGTACCGCTATTTAATGCTACTTACTTAAAAAACAACCATTAAAGCTGTATGTACTACATTTAATGTTATTTATTAATTTTCAATCATTATCTCTAACCATTTAACTCCCCTAAAATCATTTTCCACTTTAACCCCCCTAAAATAACTCTCAGCATAATTAAATATAGAATAAAAATCAAATTTTAAATATAAAATATAATTAAAAAATCTAACATAATATTTTATAAAAAAAAATTATATTATTAAGTCTAAATTAAACAAATTTATATAAAAAAATCATTATCACTCTCTCACAACCATCCAAAATTATATTGTAAATCGACAAAATCGTAATGTAAATCATAATGTAAATAAAATTAAAAATTAAAATCGTAATGTATCTAACGATGATTAGGGTTTGAGTTTGACATTGGGCGATTTGTGCGTAGAGTATATTCTCAAAAAGTTCTATTTTTTTAATTATATATTTTTTTTCTTTTCCATGTGTTTAAATACACACGAGGTGTCT
The DNA here is from genome assembly GCA_023525745.1 of Arctium lappa. NCBI lineage: Eukaryota > Viridiplantae > Streptophyta > Magnoliopsida > Asterales > Asteraceae > Arctium > Arctium lappa. Next base: position 172,133,056 of record CM042047.1, read on the forward strand.
TGAGATTCGTTTAAAACTCATTAGATCATATTGAAATTATTAAAATAGATTAGCAGCGTAATCGCGTAATGCAGCGAGATATATCACGATTTTAATGTTTCATTTTATTTTTTTGTCGATTTACAATACGATTTTTTATGGTTTTGAGAAAGTGATAATGTTTTTTTTTATAAATTTGTTTAATTTAGGCTTAATAATATAATGTTTTTTATATAAAAAAATTAAACATTTTGTTACAATTAAATGATTATCTTATATATTTTAATGACACCTAGAAAAAATAACCAATTACATATTTAATAATATAAATAAAACAAAATTATAGTAATATAATATATTAATTAATAGTGATACATAGAAATGTCTGCATAAAAGGAAGGTCCTGCACATACCAAATTGGTGGGTTTTAGAAGCCTGCATATCCTATATCATACGCGACCCTCAGTCATATCGAATACACATTTAACACCTAATTAGAATATGATTTAGTCATTCCTTTCTAAACAAGGTTGTAACTACACCTCTCGGGATTCCATAACAATTGGACTCACGATGATTGAAGCTACGGTCTATTTGCTACAAATTAATAAGAACAACAACAGATTTTTCGAGTAACTGCAGACCAGCAGCTAAAAACTGTGTTTTTGAGCAATTTAGACTTAGATTCAGGTCTCAGTGTAAACTACAAAGTTGTAGAGGACATAAAAACATTTCTATATGTTGTTGTACAAAAGAATATCGTATTTCGACATAATAAAGGAATTTCGGATTCGAATTACATGCACTTACTTTTGTAATGTCATGATTTAATCATGGAATGAATAATCTTATCAAGGGATTATCCTTGTATAGAATGAAGTAGGGAAATCCGTACCTGATATCCAAAAAGTGCTTAAAATGCTTCCACCAAAACTTAGCTCATATCCTAGATCATACGCGACCCTCAGTCATATCAAATACACATTTAACACCTAATTAGAATATGATTTAGTCATTCCTTTCTAAACAAGGTTGTAACTACACCTCTCGGTATTCCATAACAATTGGACTCACGATGATTGAAGTTACGGTCTATTTGCTACAAGTTAATAAGAACAACAACAAAATTTTCGAGTAACTGCAGACCAGCAGCTAAAAACTGTGTTTTTGAGCAATTTAGACTTAGATTCAGGTCAGCGGATGTGTTCCCCCTGAGTATATAAAGGAAGGTGTGTACTCTAGAAAATATGATGTTTACAGCTTTGGGGTTCTCCTTCTGCAAGTTCTAAGTGGGAAGAAGAATTACTACGTCTACGGACCACATCAAAACCTAAGTCTCCTAGAATACGTAAGTTACTTCACCGACATATATCTTGTAGAGATGATGATGATGATTATTAGGATCAATTCATGTAGCTTTATATTATTATCAGTTGAACAAAACAAGCACTACCCCAAACTTTTAGAAGTTCATAGGCGGGAGTGATCTCATAAAGAGCCTTATAAGGGGACTTATTGTGAAGGATGAGAGTAGGGTGACGATTGATAGTATAAACGGCGGTAAAAGCAGCTTCACCCCAAAAACGTTCTGGACATTTAGCAGAGATGAGAAGAGTGCGAACTGTATCAAGAATATGACGGTGTTTGCGTTCGGCACGACCATTTTGAGGAGAAGTGCCAGGACAGGAGTACTGAGAGAGAGTCCCCTGATATTGAAGAAAGGAGAGAAGGGATGACTCTGTGTATTCCATAGCATTATCAGCTCGAAGAATCTTTATAGATTTGGAGAACTGGGTGTGAATCATCCGAGCAAACATAATATAGATTTGAGGTAATTCCGAACGATGTTTCATAAGATATATCCATGTGAAACGGGTATGGTCATCAATAAAAATAACAAAATATCGAGCACCACCCATGGATGGATGTGGTGTTGGTCCCCATACATCAGAATGAATAAGATCAAAAGAAGAAGTATAATTAAATTCATTCATTTTAAAAGGTAAAGCATAATGTTTGCCAAGTTTGCAAGATAAACACAAAATATTGTCAGTTGAAACACAATTTCCTAACACACCTAAGTGAGCTAATGACTTTATTCTAGCTAGAGATAAGTGACCCAGTCGGGCATGCCACAGCTCAAGAGAAGAAGTGCTAGAAACCGATGCAACAAAACTTGAAGAGGATAAAGGAAGACGCAGGTAGACCACTTCAATCATCCGTCCAACTTTACGGCCAAGTCTAAGGATCTGCTTGGTCTTTGGATCCTGTACAACACAACCAGAAGAATGAAATAAAATGATCAAATTAGATTCAAGGAGTTGTTCAATTGAAACTAAGCTCAGAGATAGCTTTGGAACATTTAGAACATCCGGTAATTGTATAAGAGGAGTGGAAACATTTCCACTAAAAGATACCGGTAGACCAGTGTTGTCAGCAGTTCTTACTGACGTAAATTGCTGAGGTGGTTTCTTAGAAGAAAAACCATCAGGGCAAGGTGTCATATGATTGCAACACCCAGAATCAAAAAGCCATACATTACCTGACGCAGCTGAGTGTGGAGAGTTCATACCCATAGCACCAGACATGATATGTTCCATAAGTTCCTGATTGCGACACATCAGATCCATTAGGTCGGGTGAGGAGACTGTAGAAGCCTCAGTATCAGCGATGGTAGGCCCAGCAACAGCATGAGTCCGGTTCTGAGAACTAGTGTGCTTTGAGTTCTTCGGACAGTCAGTCTCATAGTGGCGCGGATGCGTGATGCCACACTTACGGCACTTACGGATAGGACAATCAAGAAGAAGATGAGCAGGAGAATGACAGAAGGCACACTCAGATGTGTTCGTCTTGCCCACAGATCGGGAATGATTGTTATTGGTTCATTTGCCTTTTGGCTTGGAATGAGACGTGTAGAGAACACTATCAGTAGCAGGCACAGGTGAACGCATGTCAAGACGAGTTTCTTCACTTAGCAATTCTGATATTGCTTCTTCAAGAGTAGGTAAAGGATGCCTATGAAGAAGTGAAGCACGAACATTCTCAAATTTATCAGTCAAGCCCATCAAAATGGTGATCAGATGCAGCTGGTTGAAGTAGGCGGTGAACTGTTGAGCGGTTTCATCAAAGATCTGAGGTGCTCCAAGACTTATATGATCTCTGAGATACTGCATTTCAGAGATATAAGAGTTGATGGATTGATCAGGAAGTTGACGTTTGCTCTGAAAAGTGGTCCACAGTTGATACTGATGAGATAGACCAGATGATGTATACCGCTTGGCTAGAAAGTCCCAGAGACTTTTGGCTGTAATATAACCAAGGAACTTTTGGTTGATCTCAGGAGTAGTGGAGGCATTAATGAAGCCCAAGATACGAGCATTATTAATATCCCACTCGTTCATTCGTTTTGCAAAGTCAACAGCATTTTCAGCTGCTTCGTGAACTGGAGCTTTGGATGCGCCAGTAACATAGGTGTAAAGACCATAAGACTTTAACAGAATTGTCATATGGTGATGCCAAAGAACGTAGTTGCTGCCGTTAAAAACAACGGAGATGGGATTTGAGTGACTGAAATTGGTAGCCATGAAAAAGAAAGGAAAAGATACTGAGAAACAGTATTAAAAACCGGAGGAATGATCGACCGGAGAATGATTCAACCGGAGGGGGGGTACGACCGGAGGGGGTTTTCGACCGGAAGGGGGTTTCGACCGGAGGGGGTTTCGACCGGAGGAGGTTTCGACCGAAAGGGGGTTTCGACCGGAGGGGGTTTCGACAGAAGGAATGCTCGATCGAAGGAGCGTTTGACCGAAAGGGTGTACGACCGAAGGAGAGCTTCGACCGGTAAAGGAATTCGACCGAATAAAAGTGTTCGACCGAGTAAAAAAAAAGTTCAGCGGCGGAGACAATGAAACAATCGATTATTGAAATCGATTATCAAGAACAAACAATCGATAATATTAACGGCGGCGAGAGGTGATGGCAGAGAGATGCAACGGCGGCAAGAACAGTGTGATGAATAGTGACTCGAAGAATAAACCTACAGCTCTGATACCATGTTAGAAGATGAATAAGGTTGAAGAACACGATGAATATGTTGAAAGTTTGAAACCTCGATGTATTGATTGAGAGAAAACGTACAATATGAAAGTGAAAATTATGAGAGTAATCTAACCTAGACTACAGAATACAACAAATATATACGTAGACTAAATGGGCTTGAGCCCTAACATGGGCCTGGGCTTGAGCCCTAACATGGGCTTGGGCCTCTATATACATTAACACATTGTATTTCATAAGAAGTCATTTAACAAATTATGTTTCATCTTAACAACAAATTTTTGTCACTGCGCAACGCGTAGTGGCACGCACTAATAATATATCGGAAACAATATCTTTAGTTCCCACACCTTAATTTACATATAATTTACTAGGTTTGTATGATTTAGCAGGTTCGTTCTTTAGCATGTTAAATGAGAAACTTTGAACAGGGCCCCCAAAATTTTGCAACCCAAGTTTATATGTGTTTGGTGTTTTCATCTACCTATGTAAAACCTTGTTTAGATTCAAATTGTTAACTACTCAGATTGTTAGGTTCAAATTGTTAACTTTTTAAATTTATATATATATATATATATATATATATATATATATATATATATGACGATATTAAAATAAATAAAATAAGACATTATTGTATGATTTAATTGTTTAATTTTTTTAAAATTAATTATATTAAATACGATTTAATTTTATTATTTTATTGTAATTGTGGAAAAATATATATAGTTTATTGTTTTAATGTAATTAAAATTTCAATTTAAACAAATCAGATCATAAAACTATATCTTATTTTATTTAGAGCGAATAAAATATGGTTTTATGATTTGATTTATTGAATTAAAATTTTAGTTAAGTTAAAGACGATTTAATTATATTGTTCTTTTATTATCATTGCAACAAACAAACTTATTGTTGATATTTTAACACAAAAAAAATCATTAAACCCCGTTGAGAAATGAACTTTAATTTTATTATACTAAAAACAATATGAAAATTGATTTTGAGTTTTTGACTGAAAAACAATATGAATATTGGAACTTCTAATTTTAAGATGATAAAATTATAGTTCATTTCTCAACGGTTTTCAATGATTTTTGGTGTTAAAATATCAACAATAAGTTTGTTTGTTGCAATGATAGTAAAAAAACAATATAATTAAATTGTCTCTAACTTAATTAAAATTTTAATTCAATAAATCAAATCATAAAAGCATATTTTATTTTATTCGATCTAAATAAATAAGATATAGTTTTATGATCTGATTTGTTTAAATTGAAATTTTAATTACCTTAAAACAATAAAACTATATCTTTTTCACAATTACAATAAAATAATAAAATAAAATTGTATTTAATATAATTAATTTTAAAAAAATTAAACAATTAAATCATACAATAATGTCTTATTTTATTTATTTTAATATCATTTTATATATATATATATATATACACACACATGTGTGTATGCATGTGTGTTTGTGTGTATAAAAATATTGTTTATATTTTCTTATCAAAAAAGGACAAAAATAGGCAAAATGACTAAAATGGTCATTGATTTAATAAAGTTAATGGAAGTGTTAGTCAGAATGACCATGACCAAAATAAATTGAATACCACTAGGACCAAATCCACAATAAACATAGAATGAGAACTATGATCAAAGAAATCACTAAACCACAGGGACCAAATCCACAATTCACTCTATAATATATTAATTAATAGTGATACATGAAAAGGTCTGCATAAAAGGAAGACTCTGCACATACCAAATTGGTGGGTGTTAGAAGCCTGCAGTAGTAATATGTATCTTGTGCTTTGATATTTGTAAATTAAGAGATTTTTAAAATCTTGCATAAAATGATGGTACCTTGTGCCAAATAATTTGTATTTAAGAGTTTTTTATCCGTACTTTATAATATAGTATGGAATATCTAATCACAAACCAAGTTTCTTAAATTAAAGTACATATTAAAAAATATATATTTGTTTTAAAAAATATTAAATTGACAAAATGACTTTTGCGTTATAAAATCTCAAGTTTTAGAAAACAAAGGAAATCACGATAAGTTCACATATCTTTTGGGTTGAGCATATGGATGGTAACGGGGCGGGTTTCACAATCCCCGGCCCCGGTCCCCGGCGGGTACGGGGATCCCAATCCCGGCCCCGGTCTATAACACAGTCAATCCCCGGTCCTCTCCCCGTCCCCGGTATAGACCCGTCCCCGACCCGGTCAAAAATTCTAAAATAAACAATCAAGTAATAAAATATAACAACATATAAGTTCAACCAATAAAAATTAAATTGACATGGTGCTACAAAGAAATTAGAAATCATCATATGCATATATATAAATAAACTATTAAATTTTCTTTCAAAAAAAAAACTATTAAATTAATATTAATATACTAGAAGCGTGCTCGCGCAATGCAACGAGATACATCACGATTTTAATGTTTCATTTTATTTTTTTGTCAATTTGCAGTACGATTTTGGATGGTTTTGATAAAGTGATAATGTTTTTTTATAAATTTGTTTAATTTAGGCTTAATAATATAATGTTTTTTATATAAAAAAATTAAGTATTTTGTTAGAATTCAATGATTATCTTATATATTTTAATGACATCTAAAAAAAAAATAACCAATTACATATTTAATAATATAATTAAAACAAAATTATAGTAATACTAGAAGTGTACTCACGCAATGCCGCTAGATACATCACGATTTTAACGTTTCATTTTATTTTCTATTTTTTGTCGATTTACATTACGATTTTGGTTGGTTGTGAGAGATTGATAATGATTTTTTAATATAAATTTGTTTAATTTAGACTTAATAATATAATGTAATTTATTTTGGTTTAATAATATAATTTTTTTTATAAAATATTCTGTTAGATTTTTTTAATTATATTTTATATTTTTATATTTAAAATTTGATTTTTATTCTATATTTAAATATGCTGAGAGTTATTTTAGGGGAGTTAAAGTGGAAAATGATTTTAGGAGAGTTAAAATGGTTAGAGATAATGATTGAAAATTAATAAATAGCATTAAGTGTAGTACATACAACTTTAATGGTTGTTTTTTTAAATAATTAGCATTAAATAGCTGTATATTAAGCTTTAAGACTTGTTTTTAAGAGTTTTTTATGTCATCTTTATAATATAGTATAGAATTTTTTTTTATAAAATATTCTGTTAGATTTTTTTAATTATATTTTATATTTTTATATTTAAAATTTGATTTTTATTCTATATTTAAATATGCTGAGAGTTATTTTAGGGGAGTTAAAGTGGGAAATGATTTTAGGAGAGTTAAAATGGTTAGAGATAATGATTGAAAATTAATAAATAGCATTAAGTGTAGTACATACAGCTTTAATGGTTGTTTTTTAAGTAATTACATTAAATAGCTGTACATTAAGCTTTAAGACTTGTTTTTAAGAGTTTTTTATGTCATCTTTATAATATAGTATAGATAAATAACTATATACAATTATATAAATAAACCATTTGAAAAAAATTAAATAATTATACGCACATATATAAATAAATTGTTGAATTAATATTAATATATAAATAATTATATGTAAAAATTAGAAATCATCACATATATGTAAATAAACCATTTGGGAAAAAAATTAAATAATATATAAATAAACTATTTTAATTAATATTAATATACACCGGGTACGGGGCGGGGCGGGGGTTGTGTTACCCGGCCCCGGCCCCGGTTTTTGTCATCCCCGGCCCCGGCCCCGGTACCCGGTTTAGCGGGGAATCCCCGGCCCCGGTCGGGTGAACCGGGTTCCCCACCGGGTCGGGGTAAATTACCATCCCTAGTTGAGCATTGAAATATGCAAACAAATTATTGGAAGTTATGGTTAGCGTGTGATGGTTATATATTAAAACTTGTTAGTTAGAATAAATAATTTTTTGTTATGAGAAAAATAATCATGTCTTAAAAGTTAAAATATTGTGAGACATATTAAATTAAATTGTCAAATGATTATGAATAAGCTACAACAATTAAATAGATATAATAATCAAAATAAAAAGGATTTCATCTAGTTCTTCGAATAAAAGAGAAAAAAGTCAATATATTACAACTTTTTGCATTTTTGGACTACAGATATTTCTTTATAGTTGTTCATATAATCACTCATTATTCTTGTAGGATTTGACATTGTTTGAATATTTGGTGTTTTTTGTAATCTTTGTAATAGTTATGTACGTCCAAAACGTTATGCTCTTTTTTCTTTTCTTTTCTTTTTTTCCGGATTTTTAGTTTGTTATTATTTGAACTTTTATAATTTGACTATATTAATAATCTCATGTTAACCATACTTAATTTCTAATACTTTGTTTTTCTAATAGAAAAGTCATTTTGTCAAATTTTAACACAAAGGTCGTTTTGTCAATTTTTAAAATAAATATAAATTTTCTTATTTAATATGTATTTAATTTAAATTTTTTGATTTGTTGTTACATATATAGTAAAGAATTTAAAAAAAATATATGTGAATCACAATTAATCTTAGAGTAAATTACACTTTTTGGTCTTTATAGTTTGTCCAAAGACTAATTTGTCCCTCATAATGATTGTTTATTGAGTGACGATGTTAACTCCAATGATCCTAAATGTTATGAAATTGAAAATTTAGGGACTATCAGTGTAGATATTTAGTTTTAGGGACCAAGTCCAAATTTTGAGCAAACCACCAATGTAATTCACTCTTTCTCGTATAAATGAACTTTCATCGGTTAACCCGAATAAACTGAATAACACATTTTACTAATATGTTTTATATTTCATGTTTATAAAAATAAACCAAATACTTGTTATACTATTATTATTTTTCATATTTTACTGCTATATAATGTTTTAATTTGATGTAGAACGTCGCATAGATAAATAATGTATTTTGGTATATATTGGTTTTTGGTAGATGACTTTTGTACTTAAGAGTAAATTACGTTTTTAGTCCCTGTAGTTTGTTAAAAATTGTTGATTTCATCCTTATGGTTTTGAAATTTTGGTTTCCATCCTTATAGTTTGCAACTCATTTCTATTTTTGTCCTTGAGACTAATAACTACTTTTAAGTATGAGGGACTAACATATAAATTAATTGTAAATCATAGGGAAGAAGAAAACAATCAAATTTAAACCAAAAGGACGAAAATAATAATGAAATATAAACCATAGGGTTAATAATCATAATTTCAAAATTACAGGGATGAAAGTAGATACTTTCAAGGACGAAAAACGTAATTTACTCTTTACTTAATATTATGTCAATTTTGAGTATAAATGTATGATGCACTTATATATTTAGATGCAACATACATTAAACTTGGGAAAAGGAAAATTACTGGAGTAAGTGTCAAATGAAAAGAAACATAAATTCTTATTCGGTTTAAACAGTTATTGAACCGAATAACCAACCAAACCTTGTTTGGTTTAGTTATCCATTAGTTTTAAATTTTTTGAAAACCCATTAACTCGAACCAAATAAACTGAAATGACTTAACCAACCGAATAACACCCTTAGCTTAGGCCCTTGTTTGGTCTTAAGGTTTTGACTTGTTTCGGATTCAAATAAAATATCTCTTGCTTATTTCTAATTTGACCATGAAAAGTGCAACAACCGGATCTTTCAGAAGTAAAATTTACCCCGTACATTTTTATAGCTTCTAAGTTATGGATTTTAGTGTTAGGAATTATTGATTTTAGCCCTAAGAGAATCGAGAGCGTCGAGTAAGAAAAGATGGATTTTGGGGTTTGGTACGGGTCCGAATACAATGTCACAAGGCTATGACAGATGTCAATGTAGCCTGAGAAAGTAGCAGAGAAGGGGGCATGATAGTGCGTGGAATACACCTATAGACGTGTGCTAATTGAATCTCAAATCAAGTATACAATGAGACCTAATATCGTCTTTCAAGTAATAAAGTGGTAAAATACCGAATATCGTCCCACAGAGATTGTTGTAAAAGTGCAATAAAAGTGTAATGAAAGAGATGATTTCAGATGGCGAATTGAAGACTTTGTTTGGCTTGGTTAACAGTTAAATTAAGATAACAGAGAATAAAGATAGCAAGGGTGTAAGACTTGTGGTGAGTATCAAATGCAAGTTTCTGTGGACCAATGCTGTAGGGATGCTACATCATTGTGTCTCTCAGCAACTAGTTCCACCACCTACTTTAAGAACGATCCTCTCGGATTCAGCCGTAACGCTTGGATTTAGCTTCAACCAGGCACATCTCTGTGCAGTATCAGAACCAGTGATAGTGTCGAACGGTGCTCTCAAAGTATATGGATAAATAAACAAGTTTATTAAAAATCACTCTCTCGAGTTAATTCACATATCATTCAAGTTGACGTGTTCCAAGTGGCTCATCTCTGAATCCACTACACTTTAACACTTTGACTCGTGATCAACTCGTCGAGAATATATTGATTAGAAAAACATAGTTGCCAAATTTCTTGGTAAGCAACTTTTCCAAGTATACTTCCTATGTCATTCGAATTGACGTGTAATAATGTGGCCCATCTCTGAGTCCACTGCACTTTACCACTTTCAAAGCGATCAATTCGTCAAGAAGTGCATTTGGATTGATAAAACTTAGAATGAAATGGTGGAACATCGTTATTGAGAAACGACGTCCACTTTCTTTTAAAAACTCACCATTTGCCTCACACCCCAAGCTAATGAAATTAGCTACTCATGACGGAAATTAAATTGCAAGAAATATAAAGAGCGGAAATTAAAGACATAAAGTAAATTGCGTAAAGTAAATGACAATAATAAATTACGGAATGTAAATGCGATAAGCGTAAATAAATAAATACGAGAAAGCAAGAAATAAAATAAATACGAGACTTATATTAAAATAGCTAGCGTAAAAGTAACAATCGTTTATGAAACCGATTGGATCTTGAAATCAAAAGGTCCAACAACTCCTTGGAAATGAAAAATACTTGCTAACTTAAAGCTTGAGAGAGTAAACACTACTTATGATTACTTACTTGCCTCCTAAACAATCACCTAAACCCACCTATTTATACAAAAGAAGTTGGGTAATAACCATTGGGCAAAGACCAACTTGGGGCCCAAGATAACACAAAAGACAAATAAAAGTACAATAAAGTGTTTTTGACATTTTCCCAAAAATTAAAAGGAAATCTGATGATTTCTTCAAAAATCAGCAGCCCACATCTTCAACAAAAGCTTGGCCCAATAACCATGACAGCTGGATCCATGAAGCCCATCCAAAAGCCTGCTGCCATCCAATGCTGCGGGAATGTTGTGACTAACTGCTGCATTATTTAAACATTAAACACAAAATAAGCTACTATTTAACATAAAGATAAGTTTCACTACCACATTAAGCCTCCTAAAGAAATAGGGAAAATAACATATAAAAAGACTCAAATTAGGGATTTGAAAATAAAACAACTATCCTAAAAAAAAGAAAAAGAGTGAAAATGCATTGATTTCTCAATGCATATCACATCCCCAAACTTAAAAAGTTGCTTGTCCCCAAGCAACTAAAAGAAATAACTAAAACGACTCAATTTTGAAAATTTTCAAGATTGTGGCATTAAGTGCACCCACATGAAGAATTAACCAACAAATGTAATCCATAGCCTTTCATAAATCTTTTGTGACAAACTCATTTCCTAGAAGTGTATGAACCATAAGCTAGCTACACATTATCTTTGTTTGCTCAAACACATACCACTTCTAAGGTCAATAGGACTTTAACATTTGGGTTCACTCTTTTTGGCACATTTTTTCCTCACTTTGCCTTTTCCTCTCAACATAGCTGTTATTTTGAACTTTGTTCAAAAATTTTGGCACTTTTGTGATTTTTTAATTGAAAGTGTGCACCTTGCCCCTATGGGACATTTTGGGTGCATCTTGACACATCCTCAACAAAATATCATATTAGAGCTTTGCTCTTTTTTTTTGATCTTTTTATTTCTGCTTTTTTTGAAAAGGAGGGGTAACCCTCACATCCCCAAACTTGGAATGTCCAATGTCCTCATTGGATGTGTTTCTAAGGATGTAGTGTATAAAGGTGTCAAGTGGCAACAAATGAGAATGGAAGTGATGGCCTATTTCATTCCTTAGAATCTGTGGGGAAGTGTGATCATATGTGTCCCAAAAACATGCAGCTAGTTCTAGCAAGAACAACTACCAAGTGAGTCGGTGATTAAACCAAAGAATTATTTTGGCTATGGACACAAAAATTGAAAATATTCGAACACATGCAATCTTGAATAAAAACAAACCTAAAAGTTATAAAAACTATCCCTTGACTCAATAAAATAAAAAAATTAAAAATAAAAATAAAAAAAATTATAAGGCTCAAAGCGTTAGAAGAAACCTGCCCTACTCCGAAGGAGTAGGCTCCAAATCCTCAGAACTGCCATCGGATGTTGCAGCCTTCGCAACTGCAGCACCAACCTTGATCTTGCGGTATTTTTCCCTCAATCAGTGGTTCAGAAGACGGTTTTTCAACAGGGGGCTTTTGGGTTTCGGTGGTTTGCGGAGGGGGAACGTCGGTGGTAGATGGGGGGTTTTTCTCGGTGGTGGTGGTCGAGGTTTTGTTGGGTGATGATGATGGGTTTTCGGCATTGGTGGATGCGATGGTGGTGTCGACGCCAGAAGGGGTTTCAGCGACGGTAGTGGGTTCAGCGGCGACATGGGGTTCGGCGACGACATGGGGTTCGACCGCAGTGGCTGGCCGTCGGCCACTTCTTCTCACCGGAAGTCTCCTTGCGATTTGCTTCATATCGGGCCATGGATGACGGCTTAATTTCAGAGAAAAAGGGTTTTTGGGAAGGTGGTTTTTGAGAAGGTGGTTTTTGAGAGCAGGTTAGAGAGAAAGGGAGAGGTTTGATTTCAGAGATGATGTCTTCTTGGGATAGTGGTTTTTGAGAAAGTGAAAGGTTTGTGAGAGAAAAATCAGGATGCTTGAGAGATTATTTAAAAATTAAAGGTTATCTTGGAAAAAGATTTCTCTTGATTTGATGCAATGGGTAATATCCGTTGGAAATTAGAGAGACAAGATGTCTTGGGTTTGTAATAATGACAAAACTTGAGTCATGTGCACTGATGTACTTTTTAGCATGATGTCATCTGATTACATCATCCCCTCTCATCCTTTGGTTGTCCTTTTTCTTTTTAAACTTGCCACCACTTGCATTGATTAGACAAAACTTTTGTCTTCTTCAAGAAGCTTCCTCCAAAAAGCTGAAAATAAATTAAATACTAGACATATCCTAAAAAAATTTGAAAATCAGGTCAATAAAAATAAAATATACTATTAATATTTACAAAAACTTAAACATGGAAACTTTCTCAAGGGGTGGCAGATTCTGCCAAGCAATGCTCTGGCAATGCTACAGGCTCATGATACACTTTCACACGTTGACCATTAACTTTGAAAATACTGCCATCTTCCGGGTTATTTAAATCGACTGCTCCATAAGGATGAACTTTATGGACTTGGAAAGGTCCGGACCAACGGGACTTTAGCTTTCCTGGGAACAGTCTTAACCTAGAATTAAACAGTAGAACATGTTTGTGTTGGTCCCGAAGGTGCTAAACAAGTTTGTAGAAGGGGGGGGGGGTTGAATAAAAACACAGAATTTAAAGTTTAATAAATTGTTTATTGATAAATCAAAATACAATTTACAAGTTTGTTGCGGAATAAGATTAAGACAGACTTAATCTAAACAAACTTAAGAAACACTAAGATAATTGCACAAGAAATTCAGAGAGAGAGGATTAAGAGATATAGAAAACAAGGGTTTCTATATTGAGTTCAAGGATGAAGCACACCTTCAGATGAAGGGGTGAACTTCCTATTTATACCCTATGCATTAAATGCATGGCAGGATACTTTACACGTGGCGTTCACTGATTGGATTTGGGAGTCTGCCTTTTTGGGAGACATGCTTTCGGCCGGGTCATGAACAGTGTAGTTGACAGAGTTGTTGTACGAATGGTTGCAGAGACTTGTCCGTTCTGACACATCGTACTAGGTTGTGCAAGGATAGACAAAAGGAAACTTGAGGCATAAGCTTTGTGATCGATTGATCGCTGAGTATCTCTAAGTTCAGAGATAAAGAGGTTCAGCTATCGCTGAAGCTTTTTCTCATGTTCCTTCGCGTATAAGTAGAGTTGTCTTTGCTTCACTGATATCCGCATCAGGTCACTAGTAGACTTCTCTTTGTTCAGCAGCTTCGTCTTTGACTCAGCTATGAACATCTGTTGACGCGAGACTTGTCTTCAGGGATTACGTTGGCTGTTTACTTTAGGAACTATCAGTGATAACTGAACAGACTCAGTCTGATCATTGATAGTGAAACACATACATATAAATGTTTATAAGAAAGACTATCAGCGATAACTGAACAGACTCAGTCTGATCGCTGATGGTGAAACACTAATACATATTAAAACGTAATTTTCACTAAGTATGGAAGAGGGTCGTTATCAAATCACTGAGAGAGTTTGGATCAACAATCTCCCCCTATTTGATAATGACAAAGTAACTGAAGAAAATTACTTTATGATTCAAAATGATGGAATAATCAGGACTCGTAACATACATGTCCCAATTACTATTTTGAGGGATCTTTTACAGTACTGATGAAGTTAAGTACTTTACTGAAATTTCATTAATTCAAGAAGAGAATTACAAGGAATGAAAATTTACAAGTAAATAACTAACTACTGTAAGTACAACTAATAGATTACAGAAGAGAAAACTAATCTATCAGCTATAAGAAGATTTAGGAGGATTTATCATATACTCAGGTATTTCTTCTCCTTTCTGTCTTCGTTCCAAGGATTCTTGGCTGATAATTTCTTTGATTTTCTCAGCAGCAGGGAAGAAGTCACACCATAAGCATAAGAGATCCTTGAGATGATTCAGAGGACAGATAGGAATCTCAGAGACTCTTTGAAATCTGAGTTCCTCATCATCATCTCTGAAGAATATTCCATAAGGATAGTCAATTACTTGACCAGCTTGGAAAGGACCACCAGGAGGCAGAGATAAATCTAGAACTGAAAGATCAGGAGGAGGACCAAACAGTGCATCTCTTGAAAATTTGATAGAAGTTTCATTCCTGATGATGGCGACGTCTTCAGAGGAGGAGGACCCAATTCTTCTCTTGAGTTTCTTGGGATTGGGAGGGATAGGAGATGGCAGATTCAGTACAGAAGTGACTCTGTTGATGAGAGCTTTAAGAAGTCCTTCAACGTAGCCTCTGTATGTAGATTTCGATTTCTTCAGCGCATCCCAGAATTCTATCCACTCTGTAAACCCGAAACCTTCAAGTTTGGAAACGTACATAGCTTTCTGAGTTCCATCCTCTCTGGTAATCTCCATGGTCACTGAGAGTTGATCCTTCTTCTTGCGACCAGAGATAGTCACGGCTGTTATTGGAAGAAGATCAGAGCGATAATCCATCTTCTGTTTGCACCATTCGATGGACTTATCGTTGATCTCTTGTTCTTTGGAGCGTTCCTCTTCAATTTCTTTCAGCAGTGCAGCTTGAACTTCCACAGGCTTTCTTTTCAGCTTCTTGTCCTTGACTTGAGAAGATTGAATCTTTAAAGCAAGTTGAGCATCTCGTCTGCATTCAGCGAATAGTTTCTCAGCTTTGGCGGATTCTTCTCGTTCAGCATCAGTGAGGAAGTCGAGCTCTGAGAAGGATGTTTGAAGAGGAATTTTCAGCCGTTGACTTTCTAGTTGAGCGATCATTTCATCTCTTTTCTTTATCACTTCCTCTGACCAACGAGATGGTCGAGAGGGCCTTCCTGGATGGAGCAGGGAATCTTCTTCTTCTTCTTCATCAATCTCAGCGATAGAGATTGGGATTATTTCTTCAGCGATAGTAGCTGGAATTATTTTTAGTTCAGAACCCTTAAGCAGGGGAGAGAACTGTCTGGTCAGAAAATGAAAAAGAAGTTAGATTATTTTTAAGGAAAGAAGAGAGATAAAGGCTAGAAAGAAACAGGGGTAGGATTTTTATAGAAAGATAAGGGAACAAGAGTAAGGCATACCTGAGAAGGATTCTCCTCAGGTAGTGAGATCATCATCAGGGTTTCCTTAGCAGATACACCTTTGCTTTGGGAAGGGGTTCCTGAAGATGATCCTTGTCTCCCCCCTGCTTGGATAACTTCTTTCGAAGCTATCGCTGATGATGTGACGGCTGAAGAACACCAGAGAGATGGATCTTCCTCATCGTCATCATCATCATCTTGATGAGAGTCATCCACTTGATCTTCAAGATCAAGGTCTTCATCATCATCTTCATCCTCCTCTTCATCATCGACTATTTCAGCGATGGTGGGAGGGGCTTTATCAGCAACTATCTCCCCCTCAACCTGAGAGGGAGTTTCCTTCGGTGGTTCAGCAATAACTTCAGCATCCGTGTTTTCTTCAGCTGTCTTCTCCCCCTCTTTGTCATTATCAACAAGGGAGAGATCTTGTGGAGATGAAGTTGTTGCAGTAGCCAGCTTCTGGACTTCAGCCTCCAGACCTGTGAGTCGTCCTTCAAGTGCAGGGATGTCGGACGTAGCTAGGTGAATAAATTCCACAGCTATGGTCAGGGCTGAACGATCATCCTCTGTAAATGATGGAGCATGAACTGGAGCTGGTTCATTCAGCTTGTCGAGGACTTGCTGAAGAGTCGTAGTGCAGGCATCGATCTTGGCAGACAGATCATCATACTGCTGCTTGGATTCTTCCCTGACTTTGACAATCGCTGCCTGAAGAGTAGCGATGTGAGAAAGATCAGCTTTGGAGGCGCAGGTGGCAGTCAGCGTCTTCAATGCATCACCAGCTGTTTGAACAGCGCTGGTGGTGTTGTTGAGAGAAGCAGAGAGAGAATCCACCTTTGAACTCAAATTGTTGACATTGGTGTCAACAGTCGCCAGACTAGGACCTGAATTATCAAACATTTTGTAGAATTGTAAAGATTCCTCAAAAGAATGATGTTCAGGTCCTATTGGTCCAAGCTGAGGAGTGGTAGAGACCAAAGAAATAGGGGGACTAGAGATGGGGATAGAAGATGTAGGGATAGGGGTAGTTACCGCAGGTTTTGTCACTGTTGTTGTGACAGCGACCGAGATCGCTGGCATGGTTGTAGTGGTTTGAGCTGAGGATGTGGAGGAGAGACCCACGAAATCATCTAAGGAAGTTTGTAGAGAAACATCCTTAGGTATTGAGCTAGAAGTAGCTTTCTCCTTGGTTACCTTGGCCTTCTTTGAAGGACCAAGGGAGCCAGTTGATGGTCGTTTGGAAGGGGTAGCGGCAGGGATAGCAGAAGAAGGAACCTCCTGCGTGGCCGCTGAAGACGAAGAAGTGAGAAGAGAGAGACGAGAGCGAAGTTGAGAAATACTTACCTCGTTGGGGAGCGTCTTGACTTCCAGTGATCTCTGACCCACTTTCGGAAAAGATGCATCCGAGTTGGTGGGGTAAGTGGTAGGGTAGAGAAACTTCAGGTACGCGCAGATGAAGCATACGTAGGGAATCTTGGGATCCCTCTCGGTCTTCTCTATCTTTGACTTCAGGTCGTCAAAGATAGCTGTTGCATAGTCGAAGTTACGTCCAGCGATCACTGAGTAAGCCATCTGGACCTGAACCTTGATAGCTTGGTCCAGTGACCCACTCTTCCCACTCATACACTGAATGATGTGTGAGAAGACGTAGTTGAGCTGGGAAGGCATCAGTGCCTTCTTCACAAGAGTCAACTTCTTGTTGGGAATGGTAGTTCTTGGTTTGGGTTCCCAAGCATATTCCATGGCATCCAGGAATTGGATGAGTTCAGCGTCTGTTGGCAGGGCGTCGAATCCATTCCTGGATTTGTCGGGGAAACGCAGGGCTTTCCTCAGGCCTAGGGCAGTCATCATCCCTGAGCCTAGTTGAGTGCTGAAGGATATAGCAGGAACCTGTTCACCCTTCTTGTTGGTGAGAGAGGTTTCTTCAGCGGTAAACCAGAATTGCTGGAGTAGAGATTTCGAAGGTGTTGGATCCACAGTGATAGCATAGGCAATGCAGGATTGCCTTAGGAATTGTGCAGCTTCCACCAGATGTGGGTACTTGATACCATCAAACTCGAGGCGAGCAAGATGATTGTTCTTTGGGAGCTCTGAGTCAGAAATGGCGAACTTGACATTCTTTGAGGCGATAAGTGCAGATTGAGTCATTCTGTTGATCTTGAAGAGGATGATGCAGAAAGCTTGAGAATGTTAGAATGCTTGAGAGAGTATTCTTGTTTAGAAAGTATTTCCAGAAAACGTAAATTGATAGAATGGAAAAAACATTCCTTTTATATGTGAGAAGGAGGAGAGAGAGTGTGAGAGAAGCGGGAAAACAAATGCACATCATGACATGGACACGTCCCACGAAGGTGATTGGATAGAAGAACAACGGACGAACGTGTCAGAAAAAGGCATGTCGTGGATTGTCGGTTCAAATGACGTCATAGTTAAGAAAGAGACTGTTCATTTGTCTGTTTTGAATTTATCACTGAAGAAAAAATATCAGCAATAGAATTTTCTTTTTGAAAGTATCCCTTATGAAAAGATAGGGATAGATTTTCTTTTTAAAAGGATCACTGAATATAAATATCAGTGACAAATTTAAATTCAAAAAGCTTTTAATCATTTGAAGAAAGATTCAATGATTAAGATTTATATTTTTAAAAAATATCTTAACTGGATGAAGATTCAGTTGTAGGGATTGAGAAACCATACCTAAGAGTCAGAATATTTATCAGAGAGAATGATGAAAGGGAAATTTTGATTACTGACACAATGCATGAACGCTGAAGAATTATTCTTCAAAGTTCAGCATTCCAAGCTCACTGATGAGAAAGTTGAACCTTGTCTCATCAAGAGGTTTGGTGAATATATCAGCAAGCTGAAAGTCAGTAGGAATAAAGTGAAGTTCAATATCACCATTCATCACATGATCTCTGATAAAGTGATATCTGATATCTATGTGTTTTGTCTTTGAATGTAGCACAGGATTATTTGCTATAGCGATAGCACTAGTGCTGTCGCAATAGATAGGAATCTTTGATAACTGAAGGTCATAATCTAACAGTTGATTTCTCATCCATAAGATTTGAGAACAACAGCTTCCAGCGGCTACGTATTCAGCTTCAGCTGTGGAAGTGGACACAGAATTTTGCTTCTTGCTTGTCCAACTTACCAGCTTTCCTCCCAAGAGTTGACATCCACCAGTGGTACTCTTTCTGTCAAGTTTACATCCTGCAAAATCACTATCAGAATAACCAGTTAGATCGAACCCTGAGTCTTTGGGATACCAAAGACCGAGGTTAGGAGTTCCTTTCAGATATCTAAAAATTCTCTTTACAGCGATCAGATGGGATTCCTTGGGTTCAGATTGATAGCGTGCACATAAACAAGTAGAGTACATGATGTCAGGTCGGCTTGCTGTGAGATACAACAGAGAGCCTATCATTCCTCTATAGGCAGTGACATTAACAGGTTTTCCAGAAGGATCTTTGTTAAGTGTCAGGGGTGGTGCCATAGGAGTTTTCATCGCTGAAGTTTGAGTAAGATCAAACTTCTTCAGCATATCTTTAACATATTTACCTTGGCTGATAAAAGTACCTTTGTCAGATTGTTTAATCTGAAGACCAAGAAAATATGTCAGCTCACCCATCATCTCATTTTATATTCTTTCTTCATTCTTTCAGCGAAGCGAGTACACAGAGATGGGTTAGTAGAACCAAATATTATGTCATCGACATATATTTGTACAAGAATTATATGACCTTTTATCTTTCTAAAAAATAACGTATTATCAATCTTGCCACGTTCAAAATTTTCAGAGATAAGAAAAGATGAGAGAGTGTCATACCAAGCACGAGGGGCTTGTTTTAGACCATAGAGAGCCTTATCCAATTTATAAACATAATTTGGATGCTTAGGGTCATAGAACCCTGGTGGTTGTTCTACATAGACTTCTTCATTCAGCTTTCCATTTAGAAACGCTGATTTTACATCCATTTGATACACGATGAAGTCTTTATAGACTGCATAAGCTAAGAATAGTCGAATTGCTTCGAGCCTGGCCACAGGGGCAAAGGTTTCATCATAGTCTATGCCTTCCTCTTGTCTGTATCCCTGAGCAACAAGTCGAGCCTTGTTGCGGGTTACAGTTCCATGTTCATCTAACTTGTTTCTAAACACCCATTTGGTGCCTATTACAGTTTTATCAGATGGTCTAGGAATGAGATTCCAAACTTTGTTTCGAGAAAATTCAGTCAGCTCTTCTTGCATAGCGCTGACCCAGTTTGGATCTCTGAGGGCATCATCAGTCTTCTTTGGTTCTATTAAGGAGAGAAAGTTTACAAAGAGACAGATATTACCTGAGCTTCGTCGTGTCTGAATACCTGCATCTGGATCACCAAGAATTTGATCTATTGGGTGATCTTTTGTCCATCGCTGAGCAGAAGCATTATTGCTTAACTCAGAGATTGGATCAACAATTTGAATGTTTACTGATGAGGACGATTGAGGTTCATCAGCGATTAACTGTTTAGTAGATTCACTGGAGAGGTTTTCAGACGAAGGCAGATTTGATGGTAGGAGTGTGTTTAGAGGTTCAGCTGAAACCCATGAGTTGGATTCAGTGGTAGGATGTATAATGTTTGGATTATCATCAGCGACTGGAGGATCTGAATGCTGATGGTTAGAGAAGAAAGGTTCAATTTCTCTGTAGTGAGAAAGCATCCAAGCATTTAACTCTTCATTGTCAGCGATTGGTTTGGAGTTCGCTGAGCGAGTTTCATCAAAAGTGACGTGAATTGTTTCTTCTACGGTTTGTCTTCTCTTGTTGAAGACTCTGTAGGCTTTGGAGATGGAGGAATATCCTAGAAATGTTCCATCATCAGCTTTTGGGTCGAACTTTCCAAGTTGATCTCTGTTGTTTAATATAAAGCACTGACAACCAAAGATATGAAGAAAGCTGATAGAAGGCTTCCTTCCAACAAAAAGTTCATAAGCTGTCTTCCCAAATCGCTTTATTATCAGCGATCTGTTTTGAGTGAAACATGCAGTGTTTACAGCTTCAGCCCAAAATTGAGTAGGGAGATGAGAATCGCTGAGCATTGATCTAGCAGCTTCTATGATCGTTCTGTTTCTTCTTTCAGCGACTCCGTTTTGCTGAGGTGTTCTTACTGAGGAGAAGTTGTGAGAGATTCCCTTGTTCTCAAAGAAATTGTTCAGGGAACTATTTTTGAATTCAGTTCCATGATCACTTCTTATTGAACGAACAGTAAGATTGTTCAGCACTTCCATCTTTTTCACAAAAGATATTAGTTCTTCTGGAGTATCACTCTTACAGCGAAGAAAGATAACCCAGGTGTAACGAGAATATTCATCTACAATGACAAGTGTATATTTCTTTCCAGCTATTGATTGGATGTTGACAGGGCCAAACAGATCCATATGCAAGAGCTGAAGAGGACTTGTTACTGAGGAAACTTGTTTCGACTTGAAACTTGCTTTTGTTTGTTTTCCTTTTTCACATGCTGAGCAGAGAGATTCTTTAGCATATGAGTGCTGAGGAAGACCAGAAACTAGTTCCTTAGATGAGAGAGAATTCAGGGTTTTGAAATTTAGATGAGAGAGCCTTTTATGCCATAGCCAGTTGACATCAGAAGAGGCTTTAGATAGAAAACATAAGTTTTCAGTGATAGTAGAGTCCATATCTATTACATAGACATTTTCTCTGCGATGACCACTGAGAGCAAGTTTTCCTTTCTCATTTAACACTGAACATGCTTTCTTAGTAAAGCGTACTTCATAGTCTTTATCACATAGCTGACTGATGCTTAGAAGATTGTGCTTCAGTCCATCTACATAAGCGACTCTTTGAAAGGTAGTTGTCCCATTGCTGAGGACACCAAACCCTCGGGTAAATCCTTTACCATTTCCACCAAAGGTCACAGAGGGACCTTTCTCTTCCTTGTATTCAGTGAGCAGGTCTCTTTGTCCAGTCATATGACGAGAACATCCACTATCAAGATACCAGATGCCCTTTGATCCCTGCACACATAAGGAAGATTTAAACGTTGTTTGGTACCCACTTTTCAATGGGTCCTTCAGAGTTAGTGGATAAGGTAAGTTCAGTAGTATTCTCAGCTGATGAAGATTCAGCTTCAGTGGTAATCTTCACTTTGGTTAATTTCTTAACCTTAGTGGTATTTTTCACCTTGGTTGATTTTTCAGCCTTGGTGACCTTAGCTTTAGAAACATTTTTCTTCACTTTAGCTATTTTATTAGCTTTAGTGGCAGTTGGACATTTACTTGCAATATGATCAGTAAAACCACAGTGATAACATTTTCTATATCTGAAAATGGTTTTAGGATCAGAAGTAGAAGGTTTTGCAAGTTTAAGATGAGCAGGGCCAGGTCCAAGAAGACTTTTCTCTTGAGATCTGGGAGGAATTTTCATTTCTTCAGATCTCGAGGTTTTAAGATCAATCTTCAGCTTTGGAGGACAGAGATCAAAGATTTCTATCACAGAGCTAGAGGATTGCTTAGCTGAAGGTTTAGAAGGAACTTTCAGCTTTGCTTTCCTGGTTGCCTTCTGAGGAAGGAGAATGGACTTTCCTTTATCCGTAGACTTAGTGTCTTTGGATTTTTCCTCAGGGATGTGATTTGAAGAAGAACAGGGATAGAGTTGATTATAAGAAGTGTCAAAGAAAGAGGTGACAAAAGTTCCAAACTTAAGCGAGGAACTTTCTTCCTTAGGATCGTCCTGAGGTGTCCAAAAACCAAGACCAGTTTTATCACTATCAGGAGTTTGAGCATTTATTATCTCAGAGATCTTTGTTGATGATTTGCACCATTTTTCAACATGAGCCTTTTCTGTTTTTAGAGCAGCGATGGCTTGTTCGCGTTCAATACTGATGATTTCATTTATAATGACTTGATCTTTCAACTTTTCTTCTAAAAGATTTAGTTCTTTGATCTTTTCATGACATTTCTCCAACTCTTGAGTTAAATGAACATTTTTATTCTCAGCTTGAGTTTTGTCGTTTAGGGCATTATAAAGGTCAATCGTCAGCACATCAACGACGCGACTTCTCTCAGCTTCAGGTAGAGAGGGATTTGTAGAGATAGATACCTGAGATGATATGTAGCTCATAGAAGGTTCAGATGGTTATTCCACTTCTTCTTTAATCTCAGCCATGAGGCAAAGATTAGCGACTTCTTCTTCATCAGAAGATGATTCTTCTGATTCAGCCCAGTCGTGTTCTTCAGCGATGAGACCTTTACCTTTTCGCTGATAGCTTTTCAGCTTTTGATATTTGTTCTTCAGCTTATGGTATTTGTCATCACTGGATCTTCTTGAGGTAGAAGGTTTGAAGACCTTTTTCGACCTGCACTCACTAGCAAAATGTCCAATCTTTTCACAATTATAGCAAGTGGCAGTAGCCTTATCAACCGGAGTTGATTTTGGCTTTTCAGTAAGAGAGAGAGGTTTACTTCTTCGGAAGTTACTCTTTCTTGCAAATCTCTTAAAAGAGTTTGTCAAGAGTGCTAAGGACTCATCAAACTCTGAAAGATCAGGGTCTGATAGATCCTCAGATTCAGAATCTAACTCAGTGATGGTGAGAGTAGATCGCTGAGATGGAATTATCTCTGAAGAGACTAAAGCAACAGGAGTACTTTTAGAATCTTTAGAATCTTTTACAAGATTTTTCTTCAGAAGATTTGATTGCTCATAGTTGAGCAATATTCCATACAGAGTGCTTAAAGAGAGAGTATGTAAGTCTTTTGTCAGCTTAAGACATATTGAATAACTGTCCCAGCTTTCAGGAAGACATTCCAAGAATTTTGTTAGGACCTCAGAATTAGAATAGGTCCTACCAACAGTTCTTAGGTTAATGATTAGGCAGTTAAACCGCTGATGGACGTCAGAAAGAGATTCATTCTTACCAGCGATGAAACTTTCATAATGTCTTACCAAGTTAATCTTTCGAGTCTCTTGGATTTCAGTGGTGCCCTCATATTGAACACATATGGTTTCCCACATTTCTTTAGAAGTTTTCAGATGCATGATGGAATGGAAAACTTCATCAGGCAGAGCCATTGAAATAATGGTCTTTGCTCTTGCATCTATGCCTACCTTCTTTTTATCTTCATCACTCCACTGTCTTATTTCCTTAACGACATATCGTTCAGGGACAGCTTCAGTGGTGGCAGTGGCGGGAACCGCAGCTATAATTCTAACAGGTTCATAGGGTCCGTTTTCTATATATTCAGGTATAGTAGGATCCGCACCTTCAAGAAATAGCATCATTCGATTTTTCCATAGAGAAAAGTTATCTCTGCTAAATCGAGGAGGTTTAGAAAGTGAACCATTATCATAGTAGTTTGTGTTTGTGTTTAATGCCATTTTAGAATAGCAAGGAAGATTATACAACAAGATCTTGTTTATTAGATTTAAACAAACTGCTCTGATACCACTTGTTGGTCCCGAAGGTGCTAAACAAGTTTGTAGAAGGGGGGGTTGAATACAAACACAGAATTTAAAGTTTAATAAATTGTTTATTGATAAATCAAAATACAATTTACAAGTTTGTTGCGGAATAAGATTAAGACAGACTTAATCTAAACAAACTTAAGAAACACTAAGATAATTGCACAAGAAATTCAGAGAGAGAGGATTAAGAGATATAGAAAACAAGGGTTTCTATATTGAGTTCAAGGATGAAGCACACCTTCAGATGAAGGGGTGAACTTCCTATTTATACCCTATGCATTAAATGCATGGCAGGATACTTTACACGTGGCGTTCACTGATTGGCTTTGGGAGTCTGACTTTTTGGGAGACATGCTTTCGGCCGGGTCATGAACAGTGTAGTTGACAGAGTTGTTGTACGAATGGTTGCAGAGACTTGTCCGTTCTGACACATCGTACTAGGTTGTGCAAGGATAGACAAAAGGAAACTTGAGGCATAAGCTTTGTGATCGATTGATCGCTGAGTATCTCTAAGTTCAGAGATAAAGAGGTTCAGCTATCGCTGAAGCTTTTTCTCATGTTCCTTCGCGTATAAGTAGAGTTGTCTTTGCTTCACTGATATCCGCATCAGGTCACTAGTAGACTTCTCTTTGTTCAGCAGCTTCGTCTTTGACTCAGCTATGAACATCTGTTGACGCGAGACTTGTCTTCAGGGATTACGTTGGCTGTTTACTTTAGGAACTATCAGTGATAACTGAACAGACTCAGTCTGATCATTGATAGTGAAACACATACATATAAATGTTTATAAGAAAGACTATCAGCGATAACTGAACAGACTCAGTCTGATCGCTGATGGTGAAACACTAATACATATTAAAACGTAATTTTCACTAAGTATGGAAGAGGGTCGTTATCAAATCACTGAGAGAGTTTGGATCAACAGTTTGCCTTCTCTAATCTCTCTGTGATGGATTCTTTTGTCATGCCATTTCTTTGTTTTCTCCTTATAGAGTTTAGCATTTTCATAAGACATGTTTCTGTGCTCTTCCATCTCACAGAGTTGCAATTTTCTTTTATTTCCAGCAAGGTCCAAAGACATGTTCAACTTTTTAATGGCCCAATATGCTCTATGCTCCAATTCCAAAGGGAGGTGGCAATTTTTTCCAAAGACTAGCTTATATGGGGACATACCAATTGGTGTTTTAAAAGCAGTTCTGTATGCCCATAAAGCATCATCTAGTTTGAAAGCCCAATCTTTTCTGTTAGGTTTTACAACCTTTTACAAAATACCTTTAATTTCTCTATTAGAGAGTTCGGCCAGTCCATTGGTTTGTGGGTGATAAGCGGTGGCAATTCTGTGCTTGACATTATATTTTTCAAGGACTCCATGCAACATATTATTCACAAAGTGGGTACCCTCATCACTGATTAGTGCACGGGGGGTACCAAACCTTGTAAAAATTTGTTTTTGGAGAAACTTAATCACCGTTTTAGCATCATTAGACACACAAGCCACTGCCTCAACCCATTTTGACACATAGTCAACAACAACAAGAATGTATTGGCATTGGTTTGATGGTGGAAAGGGACCCATGAAGTCAATTCCCCACACATCAAACAACTCTACCTCAAGGATCCCATTTAGTGGCATTTCATTCCTTTGGGAAATGGAACCACTTCTTTGGCATTCATTGCATCTTTGTGCAAAGTTATGGGAATCTTTGAAGAGAGTAGGCCAATATAAACCAGATTGTAAAGCTTTGGTTGCTGTTCTTTGGCCTCCAAAATGTCCTCCATATGCTGCTTGGTGGCAATGCTGCAGGACTGCTGCCACCTCAGTTTCAGGAATGCATCTCCTTATGATTTGATCTGCACCAAGTTTAAACAGAAAAGGATCATCCCAAAAATAAGATTTAGTGTCATGGAGGAATTTCTTGAACATTTGGCCAGAGTAATCGGGGGGTTTTATACCACATGCCAGATAATTTGCTATGTCAGCAAACCATGGCTGGTCAGATTGTACCATAAGAATTCTTTCGTCAGGAAAGGTCTCATTGATGTCTCCTCTATTTTTATCCTCACTAGACCTCTCAAGTCTAGACAAATGATCCGCTACTTGGTTGTCTACTCCTTTTCTATCCACAATCTCTAGGTCAAACTCTTGCAACAACAGGACCCATCTAATCAATCTAGGTTTAGCATCCTTTTTTGAGATCAAGTATTTAATGGCGGCATGGTCCGTATGTACAATGACTTTTGTTCCCATCAAATATGATCTAAATCTCTCAAAGGCAAAAACCACGGCTAACAATTCTTTCTCTGTTGTGTAGTTGATTTGTGCTTCATTCAATGTCTTACTTGTGTAATAAATTGAATGAAATATCTTTTCTTTTCTTTGACCCAAGACTGCTCCTACATCCCAATCACTGGCGTCACACATGATTTCAAAAGGTTTGTTCCAGTCTGGAGCTACAATCACTGGCGCAGTCACCAAAGCTTTCTTCAAGGTGAGAAATGCATTTCTACATTCTTCATTGAAATCAAATTTTTAGTCATGCTGTAATAGTATACACAAAGGTTTTGAGATTTTTGAAAAGTCTTTAATAAATCTCCTATAAAATCCAGCATGACCAAGAAAGCTTCTGATTCCTTTAACAGTGGTTGGTTCGGGTAGCTTTTCAATTATTTCAAGTTTAGCTTTGTCTACCTCAACTCCTCTTTTTGAAATTAAGTGTCCAAGAACAATTCCTTCTTTAACCATGAAATGACATTTCTCCCAGTTAAGCACCAAATCAGTTTCTTCACACCTTTCAAGACTCATTTTTAGATTTTGCAAACAATTATCAAAAGATGAACCATATACTGAAAAATCATCCATAAAGATTTCTATGGATTTTTCAAGCATATCAGAGAATATGGCCATCATGCATCTCTGAAAGGTGGCAGGAGCATTACACAGTCCAAATGGCATTCTCTTAAAAGCAAAAGTGCCATAGGGACATGTGAATGTTGTCTTTTCTTGGTCCTCGGGAGAAATGGCTACTTGATTATATCCTGAGTAGCCATCTAAGAAGCAATAGTACTCCTTACCAGCTAACCTGTCCAACATTTGATCAACAAAAGGTAATGGAAAGTGGTCCTTTTGAGTAGCCTTGCTTAGTCTACGATAGTCCATGCAAATTCTCCATCCGGAGACTACTCTAGTAGGGATGAGTTCATTTTTATCATTTGCAACTACAGTAAACCCTCCCTTTTTTGGGACACATTGGACTGGACTAACCCAAGAACTACTGGCAATTGGGAAAATGATTCCTGCATCTAACCATTTTAAAATTTCCTTTTTGACTACATCTTTCATGACAGGGTTCAACCTCCTTTGTGGTTCTATGGATGTGAAGTCCTTGTCTTCTAGAATGATTTTATGCTGACAAATAGAGGGACTAATCCCTTTAAGGTCAGCAATGGTCCATCCTATGGCTTTAGTATGCAACTTCAACATATCCACAAGTTTCTTTTCTTGATGCAATTCTAGGGTAGAGGAGATTATGACAGGCAGTTTGCCTTCTTCTCCCAGAAAAGCATACTTAAGATGAGATGGGAGTTGCTTTAACTCCAGGTCAGGTGGTGAAATAGTGGATGGTGTGAAAGGTTTTTGCTCATTAATTTCCAATGGTTCAAATGTTACAGCTTTCACGGGGACAACTTCCTCTTTTTTTAAGTCAAACTCCTCAACATCAAGTTCTTCATCTATGGTCAAGTCCTCATCATTTTCTACCTTTAACTCACAGGCTTTTCTTACTCCCTCATTATGACACATTGATTCAATCACACTTAATGCCGAACAACCCTCTACATCATCAGGGTATTTCAAGGAATTGAAAACATTAAATGTGACTTTTTGGTCTTGGAGTCTCATGGTCAACTCTCCCTTTTGGACGTCTATCAAAGTTCTTCCGGTGGCTAGAAAGGGTCTTCCTAAAAGAATGAGAATATCTTTATCAGCCTCAAAATCCAAGATAATAAAATCTGCCGGAAAAATGAACTTGTCAACTTGAACTAAGACGTCCTCAATTTTGCCCTTTGGGTAGGCAATGGTTTTATCAGCCAATTGGAGAGTGACTGTGGTGGGTCTGGCCTCTCCTATTCCTAAATTGTTAAAGACAGACAATGGCATGAGATTGATACTGTATCCTAAATCACACAAGGCTTTTCCAACTTCCTTCCCACCTATTGAACAGGGAATGGTGAAACTCCCTGGGTCTTTTAGCTTAGGGGGTATTCTGTTGGTCAAGAGGGCACTACATCCTTCAGTAAGAGCAACAGTCTCATATTCAGTTAACTTCTTTTTCTTACTTAGGATGTCTTTGAGAAATTTGGCATAACTGGCATCTGCTCAATTTCTTCAACAAGAGGTATGTTGATATGCAACTCTTTAAACACATCCAAGAATTTTTTTTAAATTGCAATTCTTCCTTTTGATTCCTTAACCTTTGGGGAAAAGTTACATAAGGAGGAACTGGTTTTATGACAGCTTTGTTTGAATGTGTTGAGCAAGATGGGTCCTTTATGCCTTTAGGTGCATTCTCTTGTGTTGTGGTTGGAACATCACTTTTCACTGTCTTTTTATTAAGAGTTTCTTCTGGGAATAGGTAGTCAAACCTTTGAGGGATAAGGTTGGGTTCCTTAGACTCTTGGTCTCCTAGAAGCTTGGTTGGTATTTCATCAACAAGGGGTAATGACGTGGATTTGGATTCTGACCTTATGGTTTTTTCAAAATCTGATTTGGTCATTGGTCCAAACTCTTCCAGCACTGTTTTTGTCATTTCTTTACCACTTCTCAGGGTCACAGCCTTCACATGTTCTTTTCCTGGGGCTTTTGGGACCTCTGTGTTACTGGGTAAAGTGCCTGCAACCCTATTGTTCTGATTTTGAGCAATTTGACTGCCTTGAGTCTCTAGGTTCCGGAGTACTGTCTGAGTTTGGGTCATGAAACCCCTCATCATAGCTTCCAAGGAAGATGATGATTCAGTTTGTGCATGTTGTTTGTTTTGAAAAGGCGGTTGGTTATTTTGAAAATTGTGATTCTGATGATGATGTGAACTTTGGTTCTGATGATGTTGTGAACCTTGGTTTTGATGATGCTGAGAACTACTAGCGTGATGTTGTGTTTGAAAATTAGAAGTTCCCTGTGGTTTTTATGCAGGCGGATTTAAACATGGACTGTTCCAAGAAAAATTTGGGTGTTGTCTCCAACTGGCATTGTATGTGTTGCCGTAGGGAGCAGCTCTATTTTGAACATAATTTACTGATTCAGGATTTTGAGGGAAATGTTCATAAGAGTGTTCCCCACCACAACAAACACATTGTACAGAAATGACTGACTGAGTAGATGCAGCAGCAATTGGTTGCATTCCTTGGTTTGAAGATAAGTTTTTAAGCATTGTGGCCATGGAAGCAAGTTGTGCTGTTAATGAAGTATATGCATCGACATCATGAATCCCAATAGTTTTCTTTTGAGGTTGAGCACGTGGATCAGCCCAATGTCCATTGTTTGTTAAAATCTTTTCAAGAATTTCATACCCGTCATTATAGGTATTGGTTGTAAAGGCCCCTCCTGATGTCGCGTCGAGCATTTGTTTCGCCATGGGGGTTAACCCATTGTAAAACGTCTCAAGTTGAATACAGTAGGGAATGCCATGGTGAGGGCATTTCCTCAACAACTCCTTAAACCTTTCCCATGCATCGGGAATTGCTTCATCGTCCATTTGTTTAAACATGCAAATTTCGTTTCTGGACTTAGCATTACGGGTAGGTGGAAAATACTTTCGCAAAAACTTTTCAGCCATATTGCTCCAAGATGGTACAGAACCAGGTGCCAACGAATTAAACCATGACTTTGCCCGATCCCTTAGAGAGAATGGAAAAAGAGTGAGTCTCAAGGCATCGTTAGATACCCTAGGGATCAAGAATGCATCGGTGATCTCCATAAAAGATTTTAAATGAGAGTGAGGATCCTCCGATGGCATTCCGGAAAATTGTCCATTGGTTTGTAACATGTGGAACATGATGGGTTTTAGCTCAAAATGGAGGGCTTGAATATGGGGCCTAATTATCCCTGAATTTAATTGCTCAAAATCGGGAATAGCATAGTCCATAATCTTTCCCTCTTTGGAATTCGCAAGATTAATTATGTTCGGAGCATCATCCCTATTGTCATTGTGACCATTGGATTCTGTATCGTCATCATTAGGATGTTGATTTCGGTTATGGTTATGATTATTGTTCCCTTGATTTGGCATTTGTTGAAAAGGGATTTCGGGTGGATTTCCGAAAATGGGTGGTGCATCATGAAAAATCGGTTGTTGTCTTGGTGGATTTTCTAGTCTAGGCATCCTATTCTCAAAACCTAGCGGGGTGGTTCCATGATTGGAGGTTCTATGATCAATGCAATTCTTTGAGTCCTTATTCTATTACAGAATGTTCGTTCTATGTCCGGGTCGAACTCAAATAACTCCCCACGCGGTATTCTATGTCCGGGTCGAACTCAAACCAATAAAGTGTTAGGCCAAAATGATTACAAACCTTCAATCTATGAAAGGGAGAACAAAGGGTGGAGGAAAACCAAGAAAACTTTGGGGAAGAAGATGAATAGTGAGAGATGAGAAGCTTACCACCACCAAATACTCTAGTATACTCCAATATACTTCCAATATCTTTCCATATCCTTGAAAAACTCTCAAAAACGAAACCGTAGCAACTTGAATCGCCCAAATCGGAGTTGAAATGAGAGAGTTATGAAGAAATGAAGTTTGGGGCTGAAAATCGCGATTTTAACACCCTGAAACACTCAGGCGATTGTGTCGGGCTATAGTGACAATGTCATAATCGCCGGGCACAATCGCTGAGATTGTACCGAGCATTTCTAGGCTTCGGTGACCTTGACAGGCGATTGTGACACTGTCACGATCGTCGGGCATTGTAGCCTAGCGCGTACCGAAACTGTTTTGGCCATAACTTATTCGTTATAGCTCCGTTTTCGCTCCGGAAAGAACCGTTGGATTCGTAATTGAATCCTTCATCCATCTAGACTATAAAATCTAGGATTCAAGTCCAAAATCAAAAATCTTATTTTTCCTTGATATATCGGTTTCTGTATAAACTTGAAATTATACCTTTCGAAATCGGGGTGTTACAATTCTCCCAACCTTAAAAGAGATTTTGTCCTCGAAATCTGGCACAAACCAAGAACCCAATATAGAACTTGGCAAGATCGATTGATTTCCCATAAAAATGCCTCCACCAAACCTTACCTCATATACGAACCCAATTACAACCCGGTTGAGGTTGTCGTCGAGATTCTCATAACGAACCATTACAAAACTCAATCTCAAGGTTCGACATAACTCATCGATGACGGAATGAACATCAAGTCCTCGCTTGATCATTTTCTTAATCATTAAATCTCGGTTGCCTCCCAACCTTATGTTTCTCATATTACCTCAATAGTAACTTGCGACTCTGATCTGTCATTTCCACCAAAAATACTCCAAAACAAACAATTCCCTTAGATACCTCTAAATACAACGCATCAAGGTCTCTTCAATAATTGGTTTTTACTTAAAGCCTACCTCGACATTCTCACCAAATGTCTCCAATAAACGTTACCACCAAAGAGTTATTGTCCTTTGACAAATTTTCTTAACGACTAGTTTGGTCTGCACCAACACCATCGTAGATCCGAACCTCGAGTTTCCATAAGCACAATACCCACAGATAGCGGATTACTTCAACCCCACGGTTACACAGTTATCATAATGCATTCAAACATCGATTGATAGATAGACGAAGCCTCGTAGATTGCAGGATTACCACTGATCGATCTCTAAGTATCAATATCTACTTCTCTTAATGTTACCACTTCACCTGCGAACACTCCAAATTCAACGAACGTGCACTGAGTACACTAACGGTTATTGTCCTCAAGAAAAGAGTCGATGCCTAATACCAGAATGGTGACATCAAAACGTGGACATCCCACCTAATACTTCATTCCAGAAGTATTGTCGCATTAAGGTTGATACTTAATAGAGGGCTAATGTTCCCAAATCTTACGTCCCTAACAGACGGACCACAAAATTCCTTGATCACGGAAGTCCATTAAGACGGTACACCGTCAACATATAACTTGATGTCAACCAGACAAGCAACACATCAATACGAACCCAACAGACGTAGGTAGTCACACAAAACCTCATCCCGAAGGTTTACTAATGCATAGAGATCATCTCTTAATTAACTGGGGAACATAATCTATTACCCCCATGATTCACGCATGACCTGATTCAAAATCTGAAATTCAAATTCAAGGTTGACTACAAGTCGGATCATCCGACGCTTCAAATCCTAAGGACTTCTCTAGTCCCTTAATCGCAACTCCCTTCACGATAGGGGTTTTAAGTCAATAGCCCTAATGAGTTCAAGGTTTTTTCAATAAGTATGCCAAGTTGAAATCTATAAAACTTTATAATACATGAGTTTTATAACAATTAATCGTGCGGTAAAATACACTACCGTTCGTTCGATAGGTTTCAAAATTGATCACCAACACTACGCACATAAAACCATTTCCAACACTCATTTGATCAGTGCTTACGTTAATATGGATATTAATAAAAGATGCGCAACAAAATTTTAAATGGACTACCATGGTCCTAACATGCATCAAATTATACCATAAATGGGGAAAATAATTTCGTGTACCAAAACAGTTTATAGCGAATGATTGAACAAAACTCCCAAGAGACAAGTTACGTAATCAAGTTCTCAAAATTTCTCATTCGACTATATAAAAGTATGGAATAAAATTCCCAACAAGACTCGCATGCCGAGTTCGCTTTTTGAAACTTAGCAACACAAAAACATGCATGCGATTGATCAACATACAATAAATAAAAACCAATTTTCAAATTTTAGGTCGTACAATGAAATGACGTTGTCCGAAAATAGTGGCTACAATGACATGTATACCACTAACTCACTTAATGCATTGCGGGATTTATAACATTAAAATCGACAACTGAAATGCATTCAAAGCGAAAGTCCAATACGAAACGACATAACTTTTCATATGCTTACTCACACCAACAATTTAAAACAATTCAAAAACCATGTAGCATACAACGAGTGACACCTGTATAAAACCCAAAAGAGAAATCACTTAATATTGAAACTTCCCAAAATAATATATGGGATAATATCTATTAACAAAACTCTCAAAACGTCTCTTACGGTTGCGAAAATACCAATGCAAAACTCGCACGAGACAAAATATTAAACGAAAATTTATAAGTTAACGCCCACAATAATGCAAGCATACACCTCTCAAATTCAAGAGCACGACGCAAAAAAATCGTAAAATAAAATTCCGTAAGACCCAATAAAACCTTCTGTTAGACCACAGTCTCATTGGATTCAAGATCATCCAAACTGAAGATCGCAATCTGAAGCTAAAGCCGGAACGTCGACTCTCGATAATAAAGTCTATGTCGTGTGTAATAAATGTCAATGTAATTTAATGTAATTGTTTGTTTATTATATTAGTTGTTATTGTATTGTAATAGATTAGTTAACTTAGTTAGTTTCTAGTTACATATATTAGTTTCTAGTTTAGTTAGAAATAATATCTAGATATTATTCTAGATATTATGTTAGGTAGACTAGATTAGATATTTTGTGTATCTCTAGTATCTCAAACACTCTCAAGATCAGATCATAGATCACACACACAAAGACACACATCAAGGTGTATTTGAGAGAAAACATAGAGAACACATTCAAGCTTAATCATTCAACCTTGTAATCGTTTCTATATTCAATACAGGTTGGTAATCGTTATTGTGTCGTTGTTTCTATAAACTTGTTATAAAGTATTGTTGGACCGAAAATTGGTATCAGAGCCTGATTAAGATCAAAACAAGTTTTATAAAGAAAAATGTCTCTGTGTTCTTCAAGAAAATCGAGTTTGTGATTTTGAATGTTTTAGGTGTTAGAATCGATCAGGTTGTGATCGTACTACATGCTAGATCGAGTTGTTGCTATTTGATTTCATTATTAAGCTTAAATCGAGTTCCAATTTGGTGATTTTAAGTGAAAACAGTCGAAGTGGGTAAGTTACTGTGCCATCGATCTTATTTCGAAAAAGAGTGTTTTAGTGAGATCGAGTGCTTACATTCAGTTCTAGAAGTGATTCTAGACACATTGGTAGTGTTTGGTTGTGCTAATCATTGCAGGAACAAAGATTTAGACGAATTTTGCAAGTTCAGGACGAACACCCGCATTCCAGAGGTTGAATAACCCGCATTTCTCAACTTTGCGGGTCCAACTACATACGCATTTCTCTACTTTGCGTGTCTCAAGTGACCCGCATACCTAAACTTTGCGTGTCTCAAGCACCCGCATTTCTTACTTTGCGGTTCCAACATAACCCGCATTCCTCAAAACTCGGGTCCTCAAGCACCCGCAATCCTCAAAACTCGGGTCCTCAAGCACCCGCATTCCTTACAACTCGGGTCCCAAAGCACCCGCATTCCTCAACTTCTTGGTTCAAAGCTCAGACCCGCATACCTCAGACCCGCATTTCTCCTTATTCCATACTTAGAATATTTTTCTGAGAACTTTTCAAAACTGTAATAGGGTCTTTATTAGTCGTAAATTTTATTTGGATTAACAATCATATCTTTCAAGCTTTCTCTTAAATCAAACAGGATGACATCCAAAGAAGCTCTCGCAATAGGAACCGACACCAAGCCACCAGTTCTCTTTCGAGGGGAATACGAACAGTGGAAGGATAGGTTTCTAAACTTCATTGAAAGACAGGATTTGGGTAATTTCATTATACAATCCCTAGAAGAAGGCCTAATGGAAACACATTATAGGGAGCCAGCAGCAGGAACTCAAGAAGAAAGAGTTGCACTTTCTTATACAGATCTAACAGGTGATGCTAAGCTAAGAGCAAAAGGCGACAGGTTAGCCAAGTCATACATTCTACAAGGGATTACAAATGAAATCTATGTAAAGATTGACAGCTACAAAGCCTCAACCAAACAAATGTGGGATCAATTAGAGAAAATGATGTTGGGTTCAAAGATTGGGAACCAACTGAAAATCTCTAACTGCCTGCACAGTTTTGAAGAATTCAAAGGTAGAACTGGAGAAACTCTAGAAGGAACATATGATAGGTTTGTGACATTGCTAAACGAATTGAGCAAGAACAAGGTCAACAAATCTCAAATCGAGCTGAATATCAAATTCCTGAGTATTCTACAACCAGAATGGAAAAGTTTTGCCAGGCAGATGAGGCAGATAAAAGACCTGAATGAGATTCCACTTCACGAGGTGTATGAAACCCTCCGACAAAATGAAGATGAGGTGGATGAAATTCTAGCAGAAAAGAGAAAAGGAAAGACAGTTGAAGACACAGTCGCTCTTGTTGTGAAGAAGAAGAAGAACAAGACGATTGTGTATGAATCAGAAGAAGCTGAAGCTGATGTTGTCTCTGACTCGGATGAAAATGAACAAATGCAGCAAGCAATGCAGTTTCTAACAAATGCATTTCAGAAAAAGTTCTACAGAAATCCAACGTCAAACAGTCAGAGGTACTATTCTGGACCCAACAACTATGCTCACAAGGAAAGAATTGAAGGAAGCAGATATGAAGGAAAAAGATTTGAAGGGAAGAGATTTGAGGGGAGAAGATCAGAGGAGAGTAAACCTGAAGAAAGAAGGTTTCAGTCGGAAGGAAAGAGGATAGAGGAGAGGAGACCGGAAGAAAGGAAATTCAAAGCTGAAGGATCAAGTCAGCCAGAACCGCCTACATGCTACAACTGTGGTAAACCAGGTCACTATGCCAAAGACTGTCGCAGATCAAAAGTCAGAAATTCAGACTACTACAAGAACAAGATGCTTCTTGCAAAACAACAAGAGGCAGGCAAGGCATTGATGGCTGAGGACGAATACTGGCTCGATCACTCGGATGATGAAGAAGAAGATGATGAAGATAGAGAAGAAGCCGTCAATATGTGCTTGATGGGCAAAATCGAATCAGATGCTGAAGCTGATTCAGAAAATGAAGAAGAGGAGGTATGTGATTTACCATATAAAGCTTTAATGAATAAAATGCATGATATGGTTTTAAAACAAGAAGAGTTAGAATCTAATCTTAAGCGAGAAAATGGTGTTATTATTAATAAAAACCAATTGATACAGAAACTTAGCGATGAAATTGCTGAGAAGAAAGTATTAGTTGAGGTTTTACATACAAACGCTGACACCAACGCAAAAGAACAGACTATAATTCTAAAAGAGAATAGTGAGCTCAAGTCTAAATTGACAAAAAGTGAGATTGATTTTTATAAGCTTACTGATATGCATTCTTTATGTATTAAAGAAAACAAGACTTTAATTGCTAAATTAGATGATTTGGAAAAGAAGCTATACTCATTAGGTCAAAGTGAGCAAACCATTCATCTTAACAAACCGAAAAAGAACAAAGAAAATTGGGGAATCGGTTATGTGAAACCTCAACGTCTTCAAAAGGGTATAAGAGAAGTGCCTGCACTTTATGACTATACCTCTATGCTTGTTTCTCACCGAATCGTCTCATTTAAAGTTTTTAATACTAAACTATCAGAAGAGGATGAAGCCAATGAATTTGAAAAATGGATGAAGTCAACTAAAGTTCACGCTCCATTTTATTATGCGAAGTTGAATAATAGTTATGACTTTCCAAATGATGAGAAGAAATCTCTTTCAACTGACTACTTTCAAAGTTATTCTGAAAAAGAGATGGAGGCGAAGCCTGTTATAGGTAAAATTTATGTCCCTTCTCTCGTATTAGAAAGTAAAATTTCTGAACTCGAGACCTCTTTATCAGATGAAAGACTTATGATTGAGATTTAACAAAAGGTTTTTTCAACTGTTATGAAAAATGTTGTTTTTACAAAGGCTTTTACTTCTAATGACATGTTTGGTTCATCAAACGAAGAGTTTAATTTTCTTAATTCTGACGGTGGTTTAGATGGTTGTTTTGAACAAATTGATTTTAATGCGAAACTTCCTAACCATGCATCTTTTATTAAGAAAACTTCAAGAAAAACCAGTTTGTCTGTGTTCAGTGCAAAATCAACGAAAGCTTTCGTTGATAAATCAGTCTCTGTGAATGCTAAGAGTGCTAAAGGTAAGAAAATATCTCAGCATTCACAGAAACCAAACACTACTGGTAATTCTAAGAAGAAGCATTCAGTTGTTGCTCAAAGGTCTAACTCACCAGTTTTACATGTTTCAGATATGAGCAAGTCAAGACCTGAAGCCCATTCTCAATGGCTACCAAAACGGAAGCTTGACAAGGCCGTTTTATCGTCTACTAGTGTTAATTGTAATAAGACTTCGCTTACTAAAGATGTTGTGATTGCTAAAATTGCTGTTTTGAATCCAAAACTTGTTGTTTCTCGTAAACAATATACAATGAAGCAATTATTTCAGTTATCTTTATCTGCTGGAAAGTCCTCTATCTATAATAAACATGTTTCTATTACTTGTCAAGATTCTGGAGATTGGTTTGGAAATTACCATGTGCATTCATCTCATACCAACTCTCATGCTTTTAAAAAGAACAAAGGATCCAATTTGAAGTGGATACCAAAATCTTGTGCTAACACAGCAGGACCCAAATTCCAATGGGTACCTAAGGCGAAATCTGTGTTGCAGGCACACAAAGCTTAAAGAGAAAGCGACTTCTGATTATGTACAGATCAGGACTCGTTCTTCAAAGTCAAAATAGGTTTTTGGATAATGTAGTTCAAAACCCGAACATCAAAGATCAAAAATAGGCTTTTGAACAAATTAGTTCAAGACCCGCACTTCGATGACCAAAGTGTATATTCCAATGTTGTCATATACAAATCTAAATTTCTAATTTCTTTTATGCAGACTAGTCATACGTGGTTCTTGGACAGCGAATGTTCCAAACACATGACAGGTCAAAAAGAGATAATGTCCCATTACAAAGACAAATATTGTGGAACAGTAAGATTTGGCAACGACCAGTTTTCTCCAATAATGGGATATGGTGATGTACAACACGGCAATGTAACTGTCAAGAGGGTGAGCTATGTAGAAGGCTTAGGACACAACTTATTCAGTATAGGCCAGTTCTGTGACAAAGATTTAGAGGTCAACTTCAAAGCCAAGAGTTGTTCTGTTCGCAATGAAGAAGGCGAAGAACTCTTGGTCGGTACACGAGAATCAGACCTCTACACAATCAACTTATCAGATGTCCAGACTGACAAACAAGTTTGCCTACTATCGAAAGCTTCGATGCAACAAAGTTGGTTATGGCATCGACGTCTTTCTCACCTCAACTTTCGGTACATCAACAATCTGGTCAGTGGAAAGCTCGTCAAAGGACTTCCAGAGCTGAGATATGAAAGAAAACATCTTTGTGCAGCTTGTGAGAAGGGCAAGATGAAGAGGGCACCTCATAAACCGAAGCCAGAACCAAGTACCAATGCTCCTTTAGAGTTATTGCATATGGATCTATGCGGTCCAATGCGCACTCAAAGTTTAGGTGGCAAGAAGTACATACTCGTGATCGTGGACGACTATTCGCGATACACATGGGTCAAGTTTCTTCGTTCAAAGGATGAGACACCTGATGTTCTCATTACATTCCTGAAAGCGACCCAGGTGAATCTGCAGAAACCGGTCAAGATTCTAAGAACAGACAACGGCACAGAGTTCAAGAACAACAGAGTTGAAGAATATCTCGAATCTGTCGGGATTTCACATCAATACTCTGCTGCTCGAACGCCTCAACAAAATGGAGTAGTTGAAAGAAGAAATCGAACGCTAGTCGAGGCTGCTCGTACTATGCTAAGTCATTCTAACTTACCTCTATTTTTGTGGGCAGAAGCTGTTTCGACCGCATGCTACACACAGAATCGTTCCA
Source organism: Arctium lappa (assembly GCA_023525745.1). Classification (NCBI taxonomy): domain Eukaryota; kingdom Viridiplantae; phylum Streptophyta; class Magnoliopsida; order Asterales; family Asteraceae; genus Arctium; species Arctium lappa. Next base: position 172,172,645 of record CM042047.1, read on the forward strand.
TGATACATCGGAGATTCAAGAAGACTCCTTACGGTTTGATCAACAACAGAACACCGACAATCAAATACTTCCATATATTTGGATGTAAGTGTTTCGTATTAAACGATAGGGAGAATCTCAACAAGTTCAGCGCTAAGGCAGATGAAGGAATCTTCATTGGATATTCCTCAACAGCGACTGCATATCGTGTCTATCTAAAGAAGACAAAGACGGTGATTGAAAGCGTCAACGTCACCTTTGATGAAGAAATGGCTTCCGAACAACAACGTTCAGAACCCGTTATAACCGGAGTACTAGCTTCTGGGCAACTCAGTCCAGAACCTGCGTCTCAACAGAACAAATCAGATGAAGCTTCAACATCAACTAACCATTTATCTGATTTAGATTTATTATTTGAATTGTTTTATGACGAATTTCTTGGAACTAACATAAAGAAATCTGTTTTGGTTGACAGGATAGAAGAGCCAACGCCTACTCATCCAACCAGTTCAGACATTCCAAATGAATCAAGCACCCCGATTCATCAAGACGTCACAATTCAAATACCAACTCCTACAGTTCAAGAAGTGCCAAATCATGCAGAGTCAGAAGAAGCTGAACCAGCAGGATGTACCGTACAGATCTAACTACAGTCGGACCAAGTTGTACCTGCTGAGTCTTCTGAACCAACAACTTCAACTGAAGCAACTATCATAACTCCTCCCAATCAAACTGAAGAAGGTGCAAGTGGATTTATAGATGACACAACTGTCATTCATTCCTATAATCCACTGCCTCATGAACGTAAATGGACCAAAGCGCACCCTGCAAGTCAGATCATTGGTGATCCATCCAAGCCGGTGCAAACTAGGTCAGCGTCAATCAACTGGTGCATGCACGACTCCTTTTTAAGCAAGATTGAGCCAACTCGAGTATCAGAGGCTCTTGCGGATCCAGATTGGGTAGTCTCTATGCAAGAAGAATTGAACCAGTTCGATGCACTTCAAGTCTGGAGACTCGTACCAAAGCCTAAAGGTAAAACAATCATCGGTACGAAGTGGATCTTCAAGATTAAAAAGGACGAAGCTGGTACCGTCATCAGAAACAAGGCGAGACTAGTAGCCAAAGGATACAGACAAGAGGAAGGATTAGACTATGATGAGACATACGTTCCTGTGGCGCGTTTAGAGGCAATCAGAATGTTCTTAGCCTACGCTGCCCACAAGAACTTCACGGTCTTTCAAATAGACGTGAAGACAGCATTCCTGAACGGAATTCTGAAAGAGGAAGTATACGTCTCTCAGCCAGAGGGATTTGTCAATCAAGAGAAGTCTGACCACATCTACATTCTCGACAAAGCTCTCTACGGTCTGAAACAAGCCCCTCGAGCCTGGTATGATGTCCTTTTTCACTTTTCTAGTCAAGTCTGGGTTTTCAAAAGGTACGGTGGATACCACCTTGTTCATAAAGAAAGAAAAAGCCGATATCGTTTTAATACAAATCTATGTCGACGATATTATTTTTGGTTCAACTAATACTAAGTACTGTAAGAATTTTGCAAACCTTATGGTGTCTAGATTTCAAATGAACTTGATGGGAGAGATGAACTTCTTTTTCGGGCTTCAAGTAAAACAATTTTCTACGGGTATCTTTATCAATCAATCTAAGTACATTAGGGAAATTCTCCGGAAATTCCAAATGGGAAATACAAAACCGATTGGTACCCCAATGGCACCAGGAACTAAGATTGGCACCGATCCTTCGGGAAAGGCTGTTGATATTAGGACCTACAGAGGCATGATAGGTTCTTTAATGTATCTTACTAGTAGTAGACCAGACATAATGTTTTCAACATGTCTTTGTGCCCGATATCAGGCTAATCCAAAAGAAATCCATTTGACTGCTGTCAAGCGTATATTCAGGTATCTGAAGGGCACCGCAGATCTCGGTCTGTGGTATCCCAAAGATACTACTTTTGAACTAACAGCCTACACAGATGCAGATCATGCAGGTTGTATGTTAGACAGGAAGAGCACGTCAGGACACGTACAGTTCCTCGGTGACAAACTAGTAAGTTGGGGATCGAAGAAGCAACTTTGCGTTTCAACTTCCACGGCCGAAGCAGAATATGTAGATGCTGCTAGCTGCTGTTCTCAGGTTTTGTGGATGCAAACACAACTTCGCAACTACGGTTTCCACTTCAACAAAATCCCGATCTACTGCGACTCCAAGAGCGCCATCGCAATAACAGCGAATCCTATTCAACACACAAAAACCAAACATATCGACGTCAGGTATCACTTTATCAAAGATCATGTAGAAAAAGGAAACATAGAACTTTTCTTTGTAAAAACAGATTATCAACTTGCAGATTTGTTTACCAAGGCGTTAGATGAAAAGAGATTCAACTTTCTTATCTCTAAGCTTGGTATGCTAAATCTTAAGACATAATCGGTAGTTACCTATAAAAGTTCACTATTGTTTACTTTTTCCTCATATATTTATGCTTAATTGTGAATGATATCTGTATTTCATATGTTAGTGTTCATGATTCTAGGGGGAGTATGAGAAGAAACTCATACTTGGTCAATATTAATTTGAGGGGGAGCTCATAAGATTTCTGCACTTATGTTTTATGACAAATTTTTGTAATGCAAGATTTTAGGGGGAGCTCTTCACGTCAAAGGAGTTCGGACATGACTTCTGATTACTTCTGATCAGAACTCGTACTTTAAAAGTTTTACTGCTTTTTGTCTTTTCAATATAAGTGAATAATTATTACTTTGACTTGACATTAGACTTTTGCAGAATTTTTGAGAGAAGCTTACAAGTTCATATTTCTATGACTTAAAGTTTAGCTTCATGAGATGGGAGATCATACGTAAAGGTATAATTCTATATTTTCATCTCACATATGGTTGAAAGAAGGACAACTTTCAATCATCGAAAACATTGTTTTTAATGTTCAAACCACTTCCCGATTTTTCATCAGATTTTATATTTTGGGAGTGTATTTTTAAATGTTTTCATGATCAATATTGTGCTTTAACTGAAATAGTTAAACCAATCTGAGCATCACATGCATCATAGGAAAACAAAGAATCGTCGTGCTAGGAATTAACACAACTTCAATGGAATCACCTTAACCAGTGATTTCTACCCAAGAAGTTAATCCTTAGTGATTGAGTGTGCAAATCGAAAAGAAATGAGTGTGATTAGAGAAAGCAAAAGGTTTAAAAGAAAGAGCGTGTGAGAACAGAGTTAAAAGAATATCACAACTCTGCACCAACTTTTTCTGAGCCGGGTAGCCACAATTCTAGTGATTCACAATTCTTTGGTGATCATTATTGAAACAGGCAACTAACCCATGCCAACTCTTGATCAAACCTCACCATCTACTCATTTTTCTTCTAAAAAAGAAAATGTTTCATTTTCAAAAGGGATGCAACACATATGCTATCTGATTTTCATTCGGAAAATCTAGATATTGAAAAGAAGGAAGTCTGCCCTACCTTCGCACTTCAATCATGCACATTGAGTCTGTGTTTAACTTACTGTTGTCTCAGTGGTTTACACAATTTTGAGCCAATAAGCAATCATCTGTGCTTAATTATTTCAACACAAGCACGAACACACAAGGAATTAGTTTCTTTGTCATAACGTTTATAGAAATTACCTTTGTGGTGTTTCGATGATTAAATGGAAGCCCTGGGGGAGTCAACATCAAACAGCTCCTTTCCAAAGTGTATTTGTTACACACAGTGACTTAGTGTTACTGACAGGCATTCTAACTGATTCATTAGTTGATTCAGGTGTTACACATCTAATTTGTCTGGATTTGCAAAGATCTGGATGAATCTCTTATGAATTGACGAATCAGGGGCTCTAACCGTCAGATTAACATTTCTTACCACAAATTTTGATGAAGTCGTTGCACTTAACATCAAAAAGGGGGAGAATGACTACAGAAGAAATGGCAAATATCACGTCTACTCTTCAAAAGGGGAGATTATTAAATTGAAGACATGCTGATTTCAGAGCTAGAGAAAAGAGATTGCATCTTCTGAGCTGAACAAGAAGACTGAATTGGATAAATATTTTTTATTATATGATCTTGATCCAAATAGGGAGATTGTTAGACCACAGTCTCATTGGATTCAAGATCATCCAAACTGAAGATCGCAATCTGAAGCTAAAGCCGGAACGTCGACTCTCGATAATAAAGTCTATGTCGTGTGTAATAAATGTCAATGTAATTTAATATAATTGTTTGTTTATTATATTAGTTGTTATTGTATTGTAATAGATTAGTTAACTTAGTTAGTTTCTAGTTACATATATTAGTTTCTAGTTTAGTTAGAAATAATATCTAGATATTATTCTAGATATTATGTTAGGTAGACTAGATTAGATATTTTGTGTATCTCTAGTATCTCAAACACTCTCAAGATCAGATCATAGATCACACACACAAAGACACACATCAAGGTGTATTTGAGAGAAAACATAGAGAACACATTCAAGCTTAATCATTCAACCTTGTAATCGTTTCTATATTCAATACAGGTTGGTAATCGTTATTGTGTCGTTGTTTCTATAAACTTGTTATAAAGTATTGTTGGACCGACACCTTCCATAAAACACAATGAAACACAACGATGATCAACATCATATGGTGCTAAAACCATCATTCCCAAAATCAAATGGCATGAAACAAAGTCATGACTAAAATGTCAAAATTCCAAAATTTTATCTTTTATCGCACCTGATAAATATAAACGACACTTTTACCAAAACCCGCATGAGACTCAACGCTTCACTAAAACTCATAAACTTACACGCAAATAAAATTAAACTCACGCAATTCAAAATACACTCGTGAGTAGCAAAGCGTCATAAAATAACGTTTCATGAATTCAACGTGACTTGTACCGACTAAAATTCCAAAGATCATTTCGACTCAAGAACATAGGGACAACTCGTCCTTTAAAACCTTAACATACGTGGAGGAGATCCAATGTCAAAGTCAAAAATTCCATAGTTATTTCCCAAACAACCCAAATAACATTAAAACACGAATATTACAATATTTGGAAAAATAGTGTCAGACACGAAACAAGGATAAAGAGATTTTCAATAAAAATTGCAACCACGTGCAACAAAACAATTTTATGCATGCTTAACCTCACGGTTTAAAATCTGATGAGTGTTAAAGGCTTTACCAAGGCTTCATAGTACAACTCACTTTACGCTTCGAAAACATGAGAGACAATTGAAGCAAACTTCTTTTAGAAATAAATTTATGTGCATGATTTTGGTCGGCACTCAACATTCCGAAATCTTATTCCTAAATTTTCCATCATACCATTGTCATCCGGACACATCAAACATCTTAGAGTCACGAACCCACTAATTGGGTCAACTTACAATTTATCCTTGAAATAAAATTGGTCTAACAAACTTATAGTTCTAATCCAACCAATAATTCTTACTCAACATGATCAACTTAATGCATTCAACGTATTTAACTATCACTTCAACGTCATATTGTTGTAACCTTCAATCCCTCTTTAAATTACTTGCTTAGAAACTTTCTCACTACCCCAACGGTCATCATACTAAGGTAGTTCAAGCATACACATGTGATATGTAGGTTCACCATAACACTGGCCAGGTGTCATTATGAACGTACCATACATGATCATCCTTGCGACCCTTGACAATTTCTCGTTTCTAGCGACTCGATTAATCCTCAAAATATCTTATCTTAAGGTACCTAATACACAATTCCACTTAAAATTTCTTATACGAACGTTGGTTTGAGTCTAGGCATCCAAAATCAATACCTAATTCTCTCAAACTTATGCTCTGATACCAACTTGTAACACCCTCGAAAAGTGAACAAAGCAACTAATTTAAAACTACCAAATTAAACAACAAAAATGATATAATCTATTTTACAATCATCACTTGAGACACCTCAAAAGAATATTGGATTTAACTTTAACAACTAAAATGTCAAGTCTCGCAGAAAGACAAATCAAAGTCGGGTGTTACTAAAACCCCAAAGAAACAGTTGCTCTTATCAACGACTAACACGAAAGACTTTATCAAGCTACTCACCCTTGCACAAACTCTAAGCACCCAACGCTTCACCAAAAAGCTAGAACCTCTTCCCCCCATCCGGAACCTGATGCACATGCCGACAAATAAAAAGGTTAGGCTAACGCCTAGTGAGTTCAAGCGTTTACAACATGAAATAAATATATTTGAAAAAGGGAAATAAAGTAGTTTAAATCATAGACTCTCTGACAGATTTACTTTAAATAACATACGACACCATTTTTTAAAAGTACATCTTTAGAGCAAAGAACCCAACATGAACCTTCTCTCGTAAAGACCACTTTAATCCCAAACTCAACCAAAACGTGAATAATAAGCAAAGCTCTTAATTTATAAAAATATGAAATAAAACTTTACTTCTCGAAATCCTTCAAACGTGGATGTCATAAAACGCAACCCATAAATCTTGAGTAAACAATTCCCCATAAGTAAAACGTCACCGAAAACATGGATAATAAGATGACACAATTAAATACCCAAAAAGCACCTTCCGGTGACGGGGGATACCCGATTCCATTGTACGTGGCGGAACACAAAGTTAAACCACATAATTATGTTGTCGAACTACACCTCAGATCGTGACCGTATTGCCTGCTTTGCCGAGCTACACCTCCAGTCATGACTATATTTCAAGTCTCCACCACACCGTATCCCTTATTGCCTGCTCTGCCGAGCTACACCTAAGGATACGCGATCTTAGTGCCTGTTCGGTCTCTAGGGAGTTTCATCCTCAAGGTGCCCACTTGACCCTTAGTGCCTACTCCCTATCAGTCAAGATAGGAGCCTCAGCTCCTTACTTGATAACACTCGATGTCTAACCCTCGTGCACAAGAATTAGACATCTAAACACCAGACCCAAGGGTCTCGAAGTACAACCCATAACGGTTCCTCTTCGCAAAACAACCGGGATAACACCAATGCCAACGTGACATATATCCCAAGGTGAGAATCTCAAGAGTCCTCACCGATACATACCACTGACTCACGTGCCTATGGATCCAATACAACACTGTCTAGAATACATGACTCCAACTGAATGACTCACGCACCCAAAACATGTATTCTCCAAAATAAAATGCAATAAATGCAACTCACGCCACAAAGTTCCACTTAGGTTATAAAACCGGACCAAAGTCCCAAAATCCTGACAAAGTCGAAACCCAACATAAAGACCCAACAATTTACGTAAATTTCCAATGGGTGCCAATATGAACATCAAAATACGTTTGGCCAACATTTATGAAAATACTCCGACTCAAGAGTAAATAACCCAAAACTTCTCATTGGTTGAAACAAACATTTTCTAAAAGAACTTATTCTTTTCGCGATACCCAAAATGACTCATAGTACCATTATGAATTTTCCCATAGTTTATAAAATCGTATGCACCAAAAGGACAATTATATAAAATGACCTCCATTTATATATTGTAACATCAAGGAAACATATCAACATAATTTATTTATCAACATTTCCAAAAATCCCAAAGATATGGGTTATATAAGTTTATAAAGCTAAACATTTCCAAATAGCCAAACTTATCAGCAGTTAACAATTTAGTGTAAAACACAAACACTTTAAAATAAACATTTTGGCATGTACACCGTTTTAACAAATCAACTTGAACTCACTTTGCTAGATTTAGGCTAAATCTAGATTTTACCCACTTAGAGCTCCTTTGAAGAAACTTGAATCCTCCAAGCCAAAAGTCTCCAAAAACCTATATCCATACATTTCCAACCGCAAATAAACATAATCAACCACGAAGAATCATTTCCCAAACCATATACATGAATACCAAAACTAATACTGAAACCCTAACTTCCAATACCGAAGAGAATAGAAGATTACCTTAACCCAAACTTGAATCCACCAATAAAAATACCTCTAGTTCACCAAAATGATTACAAACCTTTAATCTATGAAAGAGAGAACAAAGGGTGGATGAAAACCAAGAAAACTTTGGGAAAGAAGATGAATAGTGAGAGATGAGAAGCTTACCACCACCAAATACTCTAGTATACTCCAATATACTCCCAATCTATTTCCATATCCTTGAAAATCTCTCAAAAACAAAACCGTAGCAACTTGAATCGCCCAAATCGGAGTTGAAATGAGAGAGTTGTGAAGAAATGAAGTTTGGGGCTGAAAATCGCGATTTTAACACCCTGAAACACCCAGGCGATTGTGTCGGGCTATAGTGACAATGTCATAATTGCCGGGCACAATCACTGAGATTGTATCGAGCGTTTCTGGGCTCCGACGACCTTGACAGGCGATTGTGACACTGTCACAATCGCCGGGCATTATAGCCTAGCGCGTACCGAAACTGTTTTGGCCATAACTTCTTCGTTATAGCTCTGTTTTCGCTCCGGAAAGAACCGTTGGACTCGTAATTGAACCCTTCATCCATCTAGACTATAAAATCTAGGATTCAAGTCCAAAATCAAATATCTTATTTTTCCTTGATATATCGGTTTCTGTATAAACTTGAAATGATACCTTTCGGAAATCGGGGTGTTACACCTTGATAGCATATCCTTGCTCCATTACTTCCTTACTAATTCTTCCGTGTGATCGTCGATCAACCACACATCAAAAGTTTAAAAGGTTTTGGACTGAAGTCCATTTTGGATTCAGATAGCAAAATCGGACTATGGTCCGACCATTTCCTTTCCATAGCCTTTACTCCCAAGTTCCTCCAAAGCCAAACAAAAATTGTTTGAAACTAAGAACCGATCCAACTTGCTTAGTTTCCTCTCGTAAAATTGGACTATGGTCCGACCAAAAATTATTCTTAAATTTTTTACCCCTCATCGGAATATCGATCAATTGACAATCTTGAATAAACTCATTAAAGGCTTCAACTCCTTTGACATTTGTGGTGGAGTTTAGCCTTTCATGGTTACCTTTAACATCACTAAAATCTTCGAACACACACCATTTGATTTCCTCCTTAATACATAGTCGCTTACTGTTTTTCCACACCTCTACCCTTTCACTTTGCTCTCTCGGTCCATAAACATTGATGAAACCATACAAACCTTCCTTGCCTTTCCATGAACCAATCTCTCCCACAAAACTTCTTTCAATAATGGTGTATTGACAAGAGAATAGCTTCTTGTCTTGATTGAAAATCAACCCACCCGAATTCCCCATCGAATCTGCATGAATATAATCAAAATCGTCTTTACCCTACAATCTAGCTACTTGAGTTTCTTCATAACTTCTCAGTTTAGTTCTTCCAATCATGTCCATGTTTTATTTTGCACACATCTCTTTGACCCATCTTCTTTTTACATACGCACCCAAATCCCTCCTGTTTACGGAGATTAACTTCATCTACACAAAGACACGAGCGGAATTACAAGGAACACTTACCTGATCGATTAACCCACAAACTGGGACTGTGGACCTTTGGTCGAATATGCTTCTCCCCAAGTTAGGTCGATTTTGCCACCAAATTCTTCCAATTTCTCCGTCCCGTCCACACTGTTGAATTCATTCGATGTTGACCGAAGATTCCCAAAAAAGCTTCCTTGTTTCAATTTTTTTCCTGTGCTTCTCTATCCTATCTGTTTCCTTCTTCTTATGAGTACTCTATTGATTACCTTTCTTCGAATTTGATCTAGCCAACAGTTTGATAAAATGGAAACTAACCTTCCCCCTATCAAGCCCCATCCCTTCTCATTTCTTACTCTTCTGCCTATCGACTCATTTACCTTTCCTTTAGGTCTCACCTTATATTCTGGATTTTCGTTAAGATGTGGAAGATTTTGCGGGCTGGAGGACGACGTTGCTGTCCCCGTGTCTCCCGATTGTTCCTCAAGATCGATTCTCATCGTCTCTGTCTTCATTGAACCTGCTTTTTTTTTCCTCTAATTCTCCTTCTTCTGATTGCATATTCTTATTATCCATCCCTGAATCAACCACATTAAACGTACCTACCCGGTCACTAGATTGCAACATATTTGGGCTCTCTACATCTTCTAGGATCCTCACGTTTACTGTTTGGCCCACTAAAATTGTTTCAAAGGTCTGATCTAGCCCGTCACATATGAAATCACCACTTACCAGAATTGGGCCTTCTTTATTATTTGGCCCATAGTTCACTCCAAACCCATTTGACTTTTTCTCAACATTTTTTGAATTCTCATCAGTATTTGCTCTATTTTCCCCACTTCACCATACATTCTCATCATTATTAGATGGTCCATTTTAGCACTCTGATACATCTTTTTGTTTTCCTTTATTTGCAAACTTAAAGAAAATTGTTATTAAAGTTGTATATTTAAAGGATTTTAGAAGTTTTAAATTATTTGCTATTTTATGAAATTTTGGTACGTCACAAAAAGTTTACATTTTTATGTTTTAATAATCAAATAAATTTCAATCATATATATTTTATCATTTTATGACAAAATGATATTTATGTGGAAAAAGACATCACTTGAAAAGTTGAAGGACATCTTTTAACGATTCTATAGTTTTGTAGCTTATTTAGAAACTTTTTACATATTCCCATGACTATTTTTATATATAATCCAAATTCTATACTATAAATATAATAGTCAAAAGAGAGTTTTCTTGAAAATGCTTTATTATAATTTTTTATTTTGCTTAAAAAATAAAAAAAATATATGGGGATGTGATCATAACAAAAGCATAGGATGCGTGTACCCCGATCATGGCTATGTAATCATGTGCAACACCTACTACCAAAGAGGGTTAAATTAGTAAAATTGGTACAAATAGGTATTTTACATTTTTAAACCGGTCTCTTAGGTGGCGTTTGTTTTTTAAGTGGTGCTGAAGTCTGAAGTCTGATTTCACTTCTGATTTTTAAGTGGTGGTGCTGAAGTCTCAAATCTGAATAAAAAAGACTGTTTGTTTTTATTATTGTCTGAAATCTGAAAACATTTGAATATGTATTATTGTCTATTTTATCCCTGAAACTATGATACTCTTGAATTTAACTAAATTATACTACTAAAATCAATATTTTGAACCACAAAAACAGAAGCAAACTCTCAAACAGTTTAGCAAACTCCTTGATTGTATTTTTTTTTTGAACGACAACAAAACCACATATATTACCACAACAACCGAAGAAAGTTTACTAGAAGGTTACAACGTACCAAACAAACGACACAGGATGAAAGGAACTGAAGGAGAACAAACAATAGAGTCAATAAAAGTCAGATAAGTTTGCGAGAAGCAAACAAACACAGACACTAAAAGATCGAAAAGTCCGATAAAACAACCAACAAAACCAACACGCAAACAATCAGGACTGACCCGAGGTAGCCTAATGACGCCAAACTCCAACGAATCACCGAAACGCAGTTGCCAAATTGCCTGGACAGAGGACTTTAGAGTCCGCCAACATCCCTCGCTACCACTTTGCACTCGATACCACTTCCAAACCCGCCCTGCACAGCGACCCAAAGATTTATATGTCGTCCGCAACCAAGATTTACACCCAAAATGTTCACAAAAGCAAAAGATATTTACCAATTTTCCTTTTAAGTGAACAGCAAAAGATTTACATATTGGCCAAAACCATACCCATGCACACCCCACCATATTGAGGAACTGCACAAGCACCCTGATACACATATTTGGCTAAGGGTAGAAACACACTACTTCCTAGTGGACATCCCTCCATTACTGAACAATATATACATTTCTTTTATCACTGTCCCATGACTATAATTCCAATTCTACTTTGCATAGAACTCCAAGTTCTTTAAATTCACTTTACTTCACAGTCTGTCATAACTCACATGAAGATATGTGAGAATCAAGTAGAAACAGCATACATGTTTGACATGCTTCCAAAGATCCTTATATAGAGAAGTGAGTGCAAATGGCGTCTCGTACTATGTGCGAAAAAAGAACTATAAATCCCATGAACAAATAATTAAATCTAGCATCCACAAAAGAGATGATCACAATGGTGTTGGAGAAGATCAAGATAAGAGACCAAGAAATATAAAAATTCAAAACCTTACCATGACTACTAAATCGTTCTATTGAAATAAACAAAGACGAATAAGAAATCGATGATGAAGTCGAATTTGATGAGAATGTCATGGAAGTTCTTGGGTTGAATAAAGTTCTACTAGCATAGGATGCTACAAATTGGAGGGATTTAGAAAAAGGCAGCAAAATTAGGTCTCTAATTGCATAGATTCTGCAATTATTCAATGGAATCCAAAAAAATGCTATTGTATTCATTATTCAATGTTAAAAAATCGAAGCTTTTTCTCAGGGGAATCAAAAAATCGAATCCAGGAGAAACATAAGATGAAAACAAAAATTGAATCCAATAGTAAGATGAAAACCAACAGAAGCATAAAATCCAACAGAAGCACAAATATTACCATAAAATTGAACCCTAAAATCGAACAGAAGCATAAAATCTAAGGGGAACAGAGATGAAATCGACAGAAGCAAAAACATGATATAGGAACAGAGATGAATTCGATAAATGGAACCATAAAATCTCATGATGTAGAAACACAAATCGAACCTTAAAATGCAACCTGCAAGTCCCGATTTGGAGAGGAATGTCGTTCGATTTGGAGAGGATCGTCGAAGCAATCAATATGGAGAAGATTGTCGTTCGATTTGGAGAGGATTGTCGAAGCAATCGATTTGGAGAAGTTTGTCGTTCGATTTGGAGATATGGAGAAACGCCGATTTGGAATTAAGTGAAAAAAAGTGATATGCTTGTCACTTTTTCGGTCAGTGCAAATAAAGTGATAAGTGGATCTGAATTAATAGAAAAAACAAACACACTTATTTTTAAAAGGTCTGACCGAAAAAGTGATAATACACAATTAAGTGCTGAAAAGAGAAAAACAAACAACCCCTTAGTTGTTTCTCTTCCGTTTTTACCAAAATGTCACTACATCCACAATTTTAGGTCATTTGCGGACTTAAGTCCACAATTTTCATGCCCATGTCCAAGGACGTTCCAATCTTTTTGGAGGTCCTGTTACACCTAAACCTTTCGATTACAAATGCAAAATGAAATAACAAATATACATATATACAAATTACCGCGACGATGATACGACATATTATTTTTGTTTTCTGATATAAATTAGTGAGACACTAAGGTGAGTTGTAGTTTTACATTCGTTGATTAAAGACTCTAAATAATGGTAAATTGGGCCCCAAAATTTTTGGGATCCTGTTCAAAATCTCACATTTAACATGCCAAAGAACGACCATGCCCATGTCCACAAAAAAATAAAAATAAAATTGGCCAAGTTCATTTTTTGGTGTCCTTTTAGCTAGGTCCGCAATTACGGAACTAATTTTTGCGGATGTAGTGACATTTGGTAAAAATGAGAGAGAAATAACTATAAGATGAATATATTAGTGTAAAATGGCTATATGAGTCAATCACTCGGTTAAATTATGTCTTAAAAATATAAGTGTTGATGTTGACAGGGTTCTTAACCAAATTAACCATATCAAAAAAATGTATTACAAAAATAACCTTTTTTTATACTTACAAAAATAACCATGGATTTCTTTAAAAACATAGGTTTGTGCAAAATGACCCACCAAATCTAACAAAATATTAAAAAATAAATTTTTTTTTTTGACAAGACATAATGTGAAAGTATACTGAAAAAACAAATATTGGGAAGATGGTTTTGCATAAATTTGTGATATCCTCCCAAATTTATGCAAAATGACCCACATGTCCGACTTTTGACTTCAATTTTGTCTTTTTCCTCATATTTTTATATCTACAATATCATATTTCACCTATAAATTCCAACCACATTTCACTATAAATTTCTATTACCATTTCAACTCAAGAAACAAACTACAAATTTTTAGGAATACTTGTTTCGGTCATTGGCTTGATATCCAGTCAACAGGGTTAGAGACAGAGACCTAGCTTGAAATGAAATGCAAACTACAAGGACTCTCAGTTTACTTATTTCAAAATAGGAACCAAATCCAAATTATGAGTAAACTAGACCTGGAAAAAACTGACACGACACGATAACCCGACACGAAATAAACGGGTTTGGGTAATACATTTCAACCCGTTTAAGTAAACGGGTTGACACGACACGACACGAAAACTAAACGGGTAAGGTCAAGGTCAAAACTTTCAACTCGAAAATGACCCGAATAACCCGTTTATATATATAAATAATATAAGTTTTCTTTTTAATGCTTTGAATTTTTTGTGTTTTAGATTTGGTTATAATTTATAAGTTTGAACTATAAATTTTGGATTTTTTATGCTTTCATTTGAATTTTGTATTTGTATTTTTTGTGAATTTTTTGTTTTAAAATTTTAATTTTATAAATGTTAAACGGGTTAGGCGGGTCGTGGCGGGTCGGGTTAGGGTTGAGATTTTCTGGCCCGTTTATTAAACGGGTCGGGTTAGGGTTAGACACTTTCAACCCGTTTAACTTTGAACCCGATACGAAACCGACACGACACGACACGTTTGCCAGGTCTAGAGTAAACCATAGGGAACAGTGTAATTTACTCTTTAATTAAATTATTAATTAGTTTTTTCAATTAAAATACTTATCAAATACACCTTTTTTTTTAAATACACCTTATTTTATTATATTTTATAATAAAATGGAATTTGATTAACTCGATGGTACCATTGAAATTTGAAAAGCATGCGCCCCCCCCCCCCCCGCCCCCCCCCCCCCCCCCCCAACAATAGATCACATGTTGCAATGATTGTGGATACTTTCCGCAAGTAACAAAATGGGTGCATGATGAACTGTGTAACGCGAACTTGGACCCTGTTTATCAAATACTATGAATAAGAGAAATCATCTTTCCTTATCTTATCTTGTAATATTTGTCTTAAATTCAATAGGTGTTTATCAGGTAAGGGTCTTTTTTCTTACTTACTGGGTATAATTTCGGTACTTATTATACCTTTTACTAGATAAGATTTTTGATCCATGTAATGATCATTTGGTAAGGTAAGTGATACTAGTAAACACTTATACGATAATCATTTAGTAAATAACCCCTTAGAGCATCTCTAATAACTATGATATTTTATAAATTTTGGAGATTTGAGAAAATTTTGCTCCAAGAGTATTTTCAAAAACTATGCTATAATTTTTTTTATATAGTATGAAAATTTAAAACATCTAATTTTTTTTACGTCCAACTATTTTATTTTAGCAATTCTAACATTAATTGAAATATTTTATTTCATACATTTAAAACATAAATTGTTTCTTTTAAGTCACCTGACTTGCAAAAAAAGAAGAAGTGAAGTGGAGAGATATGCAAAATGTTGAACGGATTGTATAACTAGTCTATCTATATATATATATATATATATATATATATATATATATATTAAGGTAGCGTTTGGTACGCAGACAAGATTGGACGGGACTGGACATGACAGAACAAGAGGCTAGGACAGGACTGGACAGGACAAGACAAATGTCTGCCTTGTGTTTGGTATGGCTAGGACTGGATAGGACAGGACTGGACAAATTTCCCTAAAAGTTTTTTTGATGATTTTATATATCATATAATAGTTATAAATAACACAAATAAAGTATATCTTTAAATAATTTATTAAAAAACATTTTTATTTTTTAAACGATTTTCATACATATAAATACATAGAAAAAACAAGGGTAGGAAATTTGAATGAAGAATCTGAAATAATTGATGGTAGTTCGAAAAAATATGATTCATATAAAGAAAATATAATATTTGATTCAATTTGGAAGATCTTAATGAATTGGCGGATGCATAGTTGCAGCGACAGGTAAAGATAAATGCAATAGGTGGCCCGTGAAAGATGGTAGTTGTGAAGAACGTGAAAGATAGTGGATGGTGGTGGTGCAGGTGGTTGTTATGGTTGATGTGGTGGATGTATAGGTGGCCGACGATGGTAGTGGTGGTGGCGGTGAACAGGGGTAATAGAGGTTATTGTAGTGGAGGAAGTAGCGGAGGTCACCGACGGTAGTTGCGGTAAGCGTCGGTGGCGGCGGCGGCAATGGGTGGTGGTGATCGGTGGAGGTGGCGATAGGCGGTGGTTGTGGATGTGGTGGAGGAAGAGGTGGAAGTGGTCGACGATGGTTGGTGGTGGCTACCGGTGGCCGTTGATGGTGGTGGCGGCCAAAGGTGGCGGTGATCGGTGTTAGTGGAGGTGGTCGATGATGGTAGTGGTGGTGGCGATGGCAGATGGTTGTGGAGGTGGTGGATGAGGTTGTTATGGTCTAGAAATAGGTAGAGGTGGCCAATGGTGGTTGGCGGTGGCTACTGGTGGCCGTCGATGGTGGTAATGGCGGCGATAGGTAGTGGTGACCCTTAAGACTAATATCATATTGGGATTATATATCAAATAGCGGTAAATCAATTATTTTTAATTTTTGTAACACTTTTGTCCCATGTTGTTCCACCTATTTTGGTGGAACAAGAAAATACCATTTTTTGTCTCATCTTGTCCCACCTTGTCCAGTCTTTGTCCTTGTCCCATGTCGCACCAAATGTGAGACGGTGAATTTTTGTCCTGTCCCATGTCACGCCAAACGTGGGACAGTGAGTTTTTGTTCTGTCCCGTCCCATCCAGTCTGCAAACCAAACGCACCCTAAAGGAGAAACCATCATGTATGAGGTGACATCTCCTCAAGCCTATAAACCCCTTTATTTTTTTTCTCCTTCATCCTTCTTTTATTCATTTTCCCCCCCTATTTTCTCACTTTAATTTCCCACATTAATTATTCATTATGTTTGAATTTAACACAATTCCCTTCATTTTCTTAACTCCTCTCCATCTCCCAATATATTGAACAAGAAACCCAATACAGTTTATCTTCATATTTTACTTTATATGTCTATCATCTATTATCTATCTAATATATCTACAAAAGAAGCAACCAAAGCCAATAGTATGTCATCTCCTAAACATCACAAGCCTTTTTTTTTCCCTTTTTCTAAGTTATTTTATTTTTAAAAATATTTTATATGTTAAAGACTCTTTCATCACCATACTAAAAACATAAAATTCCTTGAGATATGGTTGTTTTGGTAATTTTAAAAAAATAGGGCTGTTTTAATAATTTTCAAAAGTTT
Source organism: Arctium lappa (assembly GCA_023525745.1). Classification (NCBI taxonomy): domain Eukaryota; kingdom Viridiplantae; phylum Streptophyta; class Magnoliopsida; order Asterales; family Asteraceae; genus Arctium; species Arctium lappa. The sequence goes on from CM042047.1 coordinate 172,189,857, forward strand.
AACTTTTAAACATATTCATCTTCATTCTTGAAGGTGAAACCTCCAAACTTTTCATGTGCTCATTTTGTTTTCTCATGCTTTTTTGATCACTAATTTTTTTGTCATATCTCTTTATATCAATTGATGTCATCTTCATTTCACAAAAGAAACCGTTATTCTTCCACAAAATTGTCTTTCAGGTAAACTATTTCTATCGATCTCCTTATGTGTTCTTCATTTAACAAACGGCTATTATTCAACAAATTTTATTTCTAGGTGAACTCTTTCTTACCCTCTTCATCACTTGATGTAATATTCATTTCACAAACTGTCGTTTTTAAGCAAACTCTTTTCTATCTCTCCATCACTTGATCTGTTTTTTTCACACAAACCATTATTCTTTTAACAATTTTTTTTTTCAAATTTACTTCAAGAATATTGATCCAAGTATTATTCTTTTTGTATTTTTGTTGGGATTTTAGATTTATTTATTTTTACTTCTACCTTCTTTATTTCTCTTAAAGTTTTTCCAAGGGAACCGAGGGTTTATTCGTGGTCGTGATTTTAGATGGCAACAACGGTTTGATAACTGAATTTTGAAAACATTACAATCATTGATACAAAATTAACAAATCAATTTTCAACTATTATTTATATTTTTTTCAGTTTACTTTAAGAAGACTAATTATGACATACATTTCTTTTTTACTTATGTTAGGATTTTAGAGTTTTATTTATTTATTTATGTCTTTTATATTTTTTCTTTGATTTTAATTTTATTACCTATTTAAAATCTCATTAAAATAAATAATTTTAATTTATACTACACTTAAATATAATAACATGTATGTTTTTATACATAACAACTAAAAATAATACTCTAATTAATATAAATAAACAAAATGAAGATGAAAAGTTTTAGTTACACAAAAAAGACCTCATTGCAAAAAAAAAAAAAAAAACATAAATCAAATAATTATGATAGTTGAATATAATATAACTTACATATTTACATAGTACTCTTATTTATTTTTATATATTAATGAATAATCATTAATTATTATTAATACAACATTCATTACATATTTTAATGTTATTAAATGACCATTATCATTTATTATTATTCACATTACATTTTATATATGTTATTTAGAATAATTTTTGGTCGGGTGACATGATATATATATATATATATATATATATATATATATTGATTTGTATGATTTTATTTAGTCAACTTTATATATTTATTTGTACTATTTTCAAGTTAAAGTAATATATATGATTAGAATTAAAATAAAAATTGTAATCAATATACAAATTAAAAAAACATTCTAAATCCTAAATAATAAATTTATAGATATAAATGAAATGAGAATCACTACATTACAATATAGAATTAAATACTTATTATTAATTCCCTTATTAATAAATGAAATATTTATTACATTTAATACCACTTAGAAAAAGTAATTAAATTAAAACAGTATAATTAGAATCATATCATTGAAATAAAAATTACTACAATCAAAAAAATTAAAATTAGAATCAATATAATAGTATGTATAGAAAAAAAAAACTATAAAAATAATATATAAAAATCAAATTAAAATAAATCAGTATTATATGACTGATTTACATATTATTGAACACAAAGTACTCACGCTACCGCGCAACGCACGGTTTCCACACTAGTTATAATAGGTTCAAATTAAAACACAATTTTCTTTGGATTAAGCTAGATTGTTAGATTAAGTTAAACTATCGATATATATTTTTTTGTGTATTATGCAAAGGCTAATACTTGGGGAAAATTTCGAGACCACAGCGTTAGAGCATCTCCAAGAACTATGCTAAAATAGAAAAAAAGTGAGTTTTTAGCAATTTTTTCTCCAACAGCTATGCTATACCATATGCTAAAATAGAGAAAAGAAGAGAGAGAAGATAAAAATCTCCAAATTTAGAAATCTCTAAAACCCCATATTTAAGAGAGAGAAACAATATTAAATTATTTTTCACCAATAGAAGACATTGAAGTTGTGTGTTTAGGAGATATAACTAATATTTTATTAGATGACAGAATATTTTAATAATATAATTGATGATAGAATTACTAAAATAGAGTAGCTGTTGAAGTTGGATGTAATTTTTTTTAAAGATTTCAACTTTTTATACTCTATTTTAGAAAAATTATAACATAGTTGTTGGAGATGCTCTTAGTAATTATTCTATATTTTATTTTGAAAGAAAAATAATTATCTGATATTTAAACATATTTATTAGTAATTAATTTTATATAATTCAAATAGCTTTAAAATATTTTTTTATACAATAATTGGGGATTAGTTGGTGTGCGTAAGCTGATCCGGAAACCCACGGTTACAAAAAAAAAACTTAAAATTTAAGAAATTATCTATCTATATCTATACTATATTATAAAACACGGATAAAAAACTCTTAAATACAAATTATTAGGCACAATGTACCATCATTTTATGCAAGATTTTAAAAATCTCTTAATTCACAAATATCAAAGCACAAGATACATTCTAACACCCACCAATTTGGTATGTGCATGACCTTTATTTTATGTAGACATTTCCATGTATCACTATTAATTAATATATTATATTACTATAAATTTGTTTTAATCATATTATTAAATATGTAATTGATTATTTTTTCTAGATGTCATTAAAATATATAAGATAATCATTGAATTATAACAAAATACTTAATTTTTTATATGAAAACATTATATTATTAGGACTAAATTAAACAAATTTATAAAAAAAAATTATCACTTTCTCAAAATCATCCAAAATCGTACTGTAAATCGACAAAATAAAATAAAATAAAATGAAACATTAAAATCGTGATGTATCTCGCTGCATTGCGCGAGTACGTTTCTAGTCACTAAATAATAGCTAACATTTAATAAACAGTTTTCAATTTTTTTTTACATGAGTTCTTTAATTTTTAATAAATGCTAAAATGTTTTATCTATATCTATACTATATTATAAAGACGGAATAAAAAACTCTTAATTACTACTTATAAAACATAAGGTACTACCATTTTATGCATATATTTCAAAAATCTCTTAATTCACAACTTAGTATGCATAAGGTACAACTCATTTGAAAAAAAATCAAACTTTACTTTTTCACTACCTTCCATATTCAAGTTTTTTCCCAACCATTTAGAGTTTCTCTAAAAGAAGAAAAGTTATTTACTTGCTCAAATTAACATATTTATTTAATTATGATAGTACATGTATTTTCTTTATGTATACAAGTTTTTAAAGCCTTTTGAATTCTATAAAACTATCTATATCTATATCTATACTATATTATAAAGACGGAATAAAAAACTCTTAATTACTACTTATAAAACATAAGGTACTACCATTTTATGCATACATTTCAAAAATCTCTTAATTCACAACTTAGTATGCATAAGGTACAACTCATTTGAAAAAAATTCAAACTTACTTTTTCACTACCTTCCATATTCAAGTTTTTTCCCAACCATTTAGGGTTTCTCTAAAAGAATAAAAGTTATTTACTTGCTCAAATTAACATATTTCTTTAATTATGATAGTACATGTATTTTCTTTATGTATACAAGTTTTTAAAGCCTTTTGAATTCTATAAAACTAACTAATAATGAACCTATATATACGTTTAGATACAAAATAATATTATCCAACATTATATTTGTTATTTTTACCTATTCTATATTTCAGTATTTTGAAAAAAATATTATAATTCGTTAGATATCGTTGATTAATACATGTTTTTAAAAGTCAAATATACATTTAACGATTACTTTAATATAATTTTATAATGTTTCATGATTGAAAAAACTCAAGTTATGCGTTTATCACTACTAATGCTACATAAATTATAAATATATGATTTACTCCATATATATTTTTTTTCTTTTTTTTCTGATAAGCTATTACATTAATTTTTTATTTCCATTTTCATTTGTTCACCCCGATGCATTGCACGGGTACACTGCTAGTATATAATAAATCAAATAGAAACCTGTTAAAAGTTAGAAACCATAAAAACCAATTTTATATCTTGTTTCGAACTTGAAACACCACATGTGAAAACCAAACATATGAATCACTTAAAACCATCAAATGAATCTGATTTTAATTTATGATTAATATTATTTCACATGTTTTTTTTTACCGTGCTAAGTATAAGTGTGTTTCATGTATAAACGTACTTTTGAATTTTTATATTAACACTGATATAACACATAGAGACTGATTTTTACGATTTTTAACTTTTAAATGATTTTTATTAAGGTTCTAAATGGTGTGATTCGTGGCGTGACGACGAGACCAAGCCTTAGGAGTCACGACGAAGCCATAACGTTTTCAAGGCGTGAATTATGACGTCAAATTTCTAATTCATATATAATATAATTTATAAAAACATATGTTTTGTACTATTAGAGAAAAATCAAATATTGTATTACAAAAACTGTGCATTAAACAATAACATGCCAAACTTAACATGACATGACGCACAAACCTTGTATCATGGCACGCTACGACGAAGACAAGTTTTTTAGTCCAGAGATTTTTATTTAGGGGGTGTTTGGGATTGCTTATTTAAGGTGTTTTTTAGCTTATTGCGGTTTGGCACCGCAGATAAGCACTTTATAGTGTTTGGATGGAGAGAAAATAAAAGTGCTTATAACGGTGTCAAACAACAGATAAACATTTTTTTCATAAGTCATTTTGTTTTAACTTATTAGCTTATTTGAAAAGTGCTTATCACTTTTTAGGTTATTTTATATGTATAAGCAATCCCAAACACTTTTAAACAACAACTTATTAGCTTATTACGTTTTGGTAGCACAATAAGCTAATCCAAACACTTTTTTAAAAACTCTGATTTCACACCGCATAAGTTGATAAACACTTATCTAAGTATGGGGCTGTTTGTTTACCTCTTAATGGTTCCATTAAGAGGCAACCTCTGAATCGCTAAGAGGTAAATCTTGTTTGGCAAAAAAAGGGCTGTCTCTTAATGATTCCAAAATCCTCTTAATGATTTTGTATCCTGACCCTCCCTTAACCATTAAGAGCCCTGATTTCATTATGAACAAATATCAAACAACCATATTTCATTTTACACTATATTATAAAAACCTCTTAATCATTCAGACCACTTAATCATTCTGCACTAAACCATTCAGCAACTGACAAACAACACCTGTAAGTTGTTTTAAATAAGCAATCCCAAACACCCCCTTAATTTACTGAAATACTATTAACAAGTGTTTAAGATATTTGATCCCCAATTTATTATTTTTAAATCCGTTTTAGATTTCATTGCGTAATTTGTTTTCTTGCCGATCGTCGTTTTTCCGATTGTTGACAAGAGCTCCATACTGCCGTTGTTATGGCCGCCTGAAGAAACCGTCCTTCCTTTCTCTCACAATCTTCCTCTTTTTGTCTTTGTAAAATACAGAGGAAGTCGTATCTTCAAACTCTTACGCATGTATCTTCCATAGTTACGCGAATTTACAGGTGAGTTTCTTCGTTTACTTCGCAATCGCTTCTTTTGATCGCGTAAAACTGCAGTTCTGTTTGTTAGTTCGAACTTATTTCGTGTTTACTGACATGTTTCTTGAATTTTATTTTTGTTTTTGCTGTCATCGTTTTTGTTTGATCATTTTTTGTTCCTTATAGGCTTCTGGTTAGTGTTAATTAACGTGAAGGAATATTTTGTTTCTTTCTAAATATCATGTGTTTTCTATATAGATAAAATCAAACTTGGATATAATTTTCTTTTTTACTGAAAGTCTCTTGTAAAATTTTGGGGTTTTTACGTTTTAATGTACAACTTCGCCATTTGTACTAAATTAGAGACTGGATTATCGATTCAGCAGCAGCAACAAGTATTTAAGTTCTCCACTCTACCTTTAGTTCTCTCCTCCAGGTTTTGGGTACTATACGTGGTATGATAGTGTTGATAATTTAGAGAAAAGAAGAATAATTCTTCTGTGATTATAGTAGAAGAGGAGTAATGGTAATAATTCGACAGAAATTTTGTGAATTTAGAAATCTGCTGTGAAGAGAACATGGTTTAAGTGAAAATTGATTAAAAAATGAATTTACCGGACATGAAGCGAGTTGCTGAAATTGGCGAGTTGTATACCTCAAATTGATAAGGAATATTAGGAACCCCGAACCCATATAGGTAAATAGAAGTTGGGTGGTTGGTCAACTCTGCCTCACAATAAGTGTGAGTGTGTGACTGTGTTTGGTCTGCTTCTCAGTGTTCACAATACTATTTTTACTAAATAAAGAACAAGGATGAGGGAGGGAGGGTTACCTGAGGAAGAAATCGTAGGAATGATATTGAGGCATGGGCATATATTTATTTCCAAACCTGTAGTTGAAAGGGCAGAGCTCCAATGGAAACTAGTGTAATGTAGTTAAGCAAGAGATGCTATAAGTCTTTTGGTAAAAGAGCAGACATGTGTAACTGGCATATGGAAAAGAGATACAATGAGTGTCTCAACAGGTGTGGGTTGGCGAGTTGTGAAGGTGTGCTTTTTTTAAAACATGCTGGTGAAGGAGGAAGAGCTTTGAACTTAAAACACTTTCTTTTGTATTCCACTTCTTTTTATAGTGCTCTGAAAAGCAGTAAACGGATCTTGGTGGTCTGAGTGGCCTTCTAAGTTGTAACGTTTGATTCCCTAAGTGGGGAGGATTAAATAGACTCTTTAAGCAAAAGAAAAAGCGGATTTGCTTAAATATGTTGAATATATTGATTTTAGTTTATGTAGACATATGAAATTAACATTTTAATACAAACAATTACTCTTCTAAGCGACTAATTTTATTGTTTCATTGAGGAAAGACCGGAAAGGTACTCCCAAGTTGAGGAGTCAATTAGTCGTTACTTAACTTTCTCAAATGCTTAATTCAACGATTATTTGCTAATTAAAGCTGTTGGAGATGCTTAAATAACCAATTGAAGTGGTGGGGGAACGCTTAATGCCTACACAACTGTTTAGGTGGTCCTAAGTGGGGATTCTAAGAACGTTGCTTTCTTCCATACACACATCAATTCCCCTATAGTTTGTATAGCAATGGCTAGCATCATGAAGTGACGTTACTCATTATGCGACATGTCTCTCTGCTCCTCCTGCAATTGTGTTTTTAATGTTCTTTAATGTGCGTGTCCAATCAGAAAAAGGTATTTTTTTGACGGTTCCTTATACTTAACTCCTGATTCCAGCACTGTTTGTTCGTGTCCGTTTGACAAAGGAGATTGCACTCATGGAAAAGAATGAAGAATCAGATAGCCCAGGCTGGGGTGCTTCATTTTTCATGCAGACTGAAGATGTTGCCAGAGCTGTTCTGGCTGCGGCAGCAGCAGCTAGCTCTGCTCCTTCACGACCATCGGTTGTATACTCATCAAAAGAGGACAGTGGAAGCCATCTTCAAAAGCTTCAAAATCAAGTTTTCAGAGTACTGAAAGGCTTATCCTATCCTACTGAAGAGAAAAGAACCTACAACCCAGAAGTATTAACCAGCCAAAAGCGTCAATGGGCAAGTTTCCAATTGCAGGCCCTGGTATATTCTTTCTCTCGTGTGGGCCCTTTGATGTTAGTTAGCTCATTGTTCATATTTTTAAGTCGCGGTTGTCTGTTTCTTTGCTTACAGAACTTTTATTTCTTTCTATGTTTATGTGCATTTAATTTTATCCAAAATTATATGATAAAGAGCTGCTATTGTTGGCAGGAGCTTGCTTTAGTATGCAAACTCTTAATATAACCTCAACAGCTTGTTATGGTGTTATTTTTGTTTTTTCCTCATGTTACCTTCTTTACCGCTGTTGTTTGTTTTTGTATTTGGGTTGAGAGTTTCTCACTTGCCAAATCTTCATCATTGCGGTTGTATTCTGCTGTGCTGCAGATGGAACTGTTGTCCTTCTATCATGATTGTTTATAATTTCAAAAAATTTCAGCATCGCAGGATACTGAAAGAACCATCAAGGCTCTTTGAGAGTATGGTAGTGGTTGGACTTCATCCCAACTGTGATATCCCGTCACTTGAGGAGCAGTACTTCGGCAGAAGATCCAAAGGTTCAGGAAGGCTGCAAAGTGCAATCAATGGTCAGTGTCAGTCAGCACCTACAGTAGAAAATCTTGAGCCTCAGGTACTGCCCTCCACCCACACATAAAGCGTTGATATTAATAATAGACGGGAACATGTTAAATTGGTCTCATTCTTCTGGAATATGCGATTTGATTATTTCCTTTCCTTTCAGGTTCTGTTTGTATACCCTCCGGATAAACAGCTACCTTTGAAGTACCGGGATCTCCTTTCATTCTGCTTTCCTGGTGGACTGGAGGTTGGGCAACATAGTTTATTATTTATCTGAAATGGTTGTGCTATCTGCAGTCTATTCCAGAGATTTTGTAGCATCAGTTGTAAATTGAAGTATTCAACAATATGCTATATCTACAAATAGCATCTTGAATGAAGATGGGCTGAGCATGCATTTTGGTAGAACTGTTAACATGCCTTTATTTGAATGTTGATGGTGGCACACAAATTGGTTTTGTCTCGTTATTCATATTACCCATGCTCGTTATGTTCTTCAAAATGGTATAAATTGTTCTTATTCGTTATGCATGTCACATGTAGGCTTTATGATTTTGTTGGAGCTTTTCGTCTGATTACTCTAATCATTTGATTTAATATCTATGTACATATAATTGTCATATTACAACTTCAAACTCAAGAAACCTGAACGTTTGTATTGCTTCCGTTGACTACTTTGACATACGCGTTCATTTTCTCCTGTGTTTTTGTTCATACCGGTCTTATGAAACATTTATGTCTTAAATGGCGCTACTTATAATTGCAGGTGAATGCTGTTGAAAGAACTCCATCTATGAGCGAACTGAATGAAATACTTCTTGGACAGGTACATGTAAAACGAAGTCCCATTACCATATTAACTGGTTGTTTTCCATCCAGAATCAAATGAAAGCGTGATTATGAGTTCTGTGTTCCACCAATAGAGATGAACTCTCTTTATAAATCATAGACTCATGCTCATTCTTCTTTACATGCAAACCTCTTCTATATAACAGACATACGTTGATCTGTGATCCTAAATACTTTGAGCCTTTGCACTCTGTTTTGTTGAATGTCATCCGTTAACATGCTGGTAGTTTTGCAGGATCACCTTAAACAAAGTGACCTCTCCTTTGTCTTTAGGCTACAGGTAATTGATGAGAATTATCAGCTTTCAACCATTTCATAGTTTCTTGGTATTTTATCTTTTATTGAGTACAACAACTATAACTTCTTTTTTATGTCACTACATTTTCTTGAGTTCTGATTTTTAACACCACATAGGGTGCAGATGATTCGATTCTATATGGTTGCTGTTTAGTAGCTGACGAATTGGTGCAAAAACCGTCCAGATTAATTTCCATGATGTCAGATGGACAACTTGCTCGCCCAGCTTTGAGTCGCCACATTTTAACAACTCGCCGCTGTTACTGCATTCTTTCAAGGCTTCCATTATTTGATCTGCATTTTGGCGTGTTGAATAGGTTTGTCATATCTAAGCTGATCAAGATCATTTTTTGTCTATTTTCTTTGCATGTGATACATTTGATGAGATAAAAGTATCATGTACACTATTTCTATGATTCTAACATAGGTCCTTCATTTGATTCTATGAGGAAACACTACTATATATCATCATTCCTCGATCCAAGGAGTGTATGTGTTTGAAGGCAGCAAGCCCATCACAAAATCTTATGTTGAGACTCTTTCAGTTCATTTCTGGGCTGAGTACATGAATTTCTTTCATCACCACTCAGGTTATAGTAGTTGGATCTTAGCACTTGCAATGTATCTAGTGGGCTAGTAGCTTTTTGTAGAGACAGGTCCGTGAGACGGGGATAAGTAGGATTTCTTTTACTTGTCAAAAGTTGTGGGGATAAGAAAGCATCTAAATACTGCATTTCAATGTAGTTGTAGCACAAAAAGGTTTCAAGTTTCGAATAGGAGTCAAAGATGAATGCCAGAGCATATGTATTTCTTATAGACAATTAGTTTTTCGTCTTTCTTGAAAGACCTTGTGGTTTATGTGTGCATATTAGCTTTACCTGTTTGAAAAGTGCATGAGTGTGGTAGTTCTTTGATTCTTTCAATGGCAGATTGGCAGACCCTTCTTTTAAATGGTAGACCTTGTCACCTTGCTTATTTGGAGGTGGAATACTTGCTACCTGGTTTAAACAAGCAGCGATAAGCATGCTGATGCTGTATATATCTGCTCTACTTTGCTTTTTATATGATGGGCGTTGCTTTAAAAATGACGGAACAGAGATTTGAACTGTATTGGGTCCAAAATTCGTTTAATGCCGGGCAAAACTTGTTAAACGGAATTTCTCATGTTAATAAAATAATATTCAGTTATATTTTTCTAGCAAAAAAAAAGCCAGCCATATCAAATTCTTAATTTATTCCTCCATTTGCTTTAGATGAAGTGCATAATAAGCATTTCTGATGACCAAGTGACTTCGCTAATTCTTTTTCATTTACTCTACATGAATGATGTTCTAGTATTTTCTGATTCAATTTGTGTCTTCTTAATGATGTAGGAAATTCAATATAAAATAGGATCTTGTTAGTTCTTATTTAAAAGACTTTTTGTTTCTACATATCATTAATATTACACTATTTGTAAATTTTGTAGCATCTTCACTGAAGAAAGGTTGGAACGGTTAACACAAAGTATCGGTAACTTAAATCTTGAGCATAAAATTATGCATGACAACAAAGTATATTTAGAAGACAAAACTAGTGATATTTCAGCTGAACTTGAAGCTCAAGGAATGCAGCACGGAACCACAGAGACTGTCCAATTAAGTGGGCACAATTCTACCACTGAAACAGCCACAGATCATCACAGGGCTGATGAGGAGTATCGATCCCTTATGGTAGACTCTCTATCGTCAGACAAAGTTGCAAGTGATGTACCTGTAGATCCTGCAACAATAACGGATTCTTCTAAGCAAGAATCCATAGCTGCTGAACCGATCTCTAATTATTGTGATAGTCCTGTTTATGACATGGTTGACAACAATCAACCAACTCAAAGGCATATACCAAATGCAATTTTGCCTCTTCTACGATATCAACAGTATGATAGCTCAGAATCTTCCTCAAGGTATTCTATTATCTATTGATATTTATGAGATCTCGAGTTAGAAGTTCATTCTTGAAGGCAATCTAGCAGGATATCAGTGTAACATGCATTTGCTCTTCATCATGGCTTGATGTCATGGTTTCTTGTTTGCCCGCTGTTTCAATGCACGCCATCTTATGATCATATCAGGCCGTTCTACACAACTCTCATAGTCATGCCTTTTCATCTTTGCTTTTGGTATTGACATGGATCAATGGTAGTCTCTCTGCAGGCCAAAGTTAGTCTCCCTAATGTTTGACAGATAGCAGGTTCCACTCTGCCTAGATCTAGAATGCAAATTTGTCATTGGTCGCGTCAACCACTTCAAAGCCCTCAAACAGGACATATTATTTGGCTCCTGCCATTTGAGGATTTAAGGAAGCTTGTCATATGTGGAGGTCATATTGTAGCAATAATGTGTCTATCAATTGAGCTTGGGTACACAATAAATTCATGTTCTATCTTAAATAAAGCGTCTTGTGGGAAATGGTATTGCATGCCTTTGTTTCAAATGGATGTTTGATTTCTCATACGGAGATGCATAGTTTTCTAGATCGGACCATTATTGATCCAATGAAATAAATTCACACCATGTGAAATCATGATGCATTCTATTTTGTCAGTGTGAAGTGTGTCAGGATTACATGATGTGAAATTGCATGATGGTAAAGGTGCTGAAGGTTGTTTTCTGATTTTTTTTGCATTGTTGGTATTACTATAGAATGCAAAGAAATTTTGATGTAATGTAATATACAAAGACTGGTTTCAACAATATGTTAACTTGGTGGTGGAATTGCTTGATGCAGTTTTCAGGGCTCACCTTGTGATGATAGAAACTTCCGGAGTGAGCTTGATTTGGCAGAAATGGAGGAGACGTCTTTTTCCAGCCAAGAAGATAACGAACATGATGAGATTCTTGATTGGGCCAAGGTACTTCTTTCTTTTGATCTTGTTCTTTAACTTTCTTATTGACCTCTCAAAGTCTCTTTTTCTCTGTTCCCAAATTATAAAATCTATGCAGGCGAACAGTCATGGTTCCTTGCAGATAATATGTGAGTATTACCGATTGCGTCTCCCTGCAAGAGGCTCAACAATCAGGTTCCATCCTCTGGAGCACCTTCATCCTTTGGAGTTTCATAGACCCGATGAAACACTTTTACATATTGCTGGGTCAACAATTGATTTGATGTCATGCAGCACAAGTTTTGAATTAGCAGAGGTAGGGTTTATGTTGTTCTACGAGATTGACCATGTCTGTATTTTTTACATGTTTAATCATTAATTTTGATTTGCTGCTGGTTTATACATAGCAAGATTTTGTTGCTGTAGGCTCACAATGCACTTGCAGTGGAGGAGGAGGCAACTGCTTTGTCGGTATGGGCAATTGCATGCTTGTGCGGCTCCTTGCGTCTCGAGAATGTATAAATATTGCATTCAAAATACATTTTTGTTACTGTTTTCTATCTGCTTCATGCTGTGGTGCTATACTTAGTGGACAAATTACTTTTCACCAATTCTTTTTTGTTTTAATTTGTGTGCCCTTGGATGGCCTACTTTAGTTCATTTACGTCTTTGGAGAGAGTGCAATGATGCTGTTAATATATATCCTGCAATTCAAATTTAAATTGATAGTTGGGTTAAAAATTAAACCATCATATTTTAATGGGTTATAACTTAATGGTGATACATATATGCTAACCTGAATTTCTTTTCAACCCCTTGTTTGTTCACCACTCCCTTCTATGAATTTTGAGGAGTGACAAGTAAAGTTCACTTGATACTACTTATGTATCAAAAGTCTTGGAGAGAATATGTGGCTTTAACGATATACATCAGGATTTTGTGCTACCATATGGGTGGTTGATACTTGATAGTACTCTTGATATACAACTGCTCATTTTCATATGCTCTCCAGTCTCAATGCAGCAGGAGCATGCTACCTTCTCTTTCACTCATATATCTTTTGAGTTCATAAAGGTCAGTGGACATCCTGTTGATCTACTTTCTTACCATGGGCAACCATATAGAATGGCCACAGATGAGTTCTTGAAATTTCTTTGACCAACCATAGGGTCGCAAAACAACAATGACACAATATCTCAATATCACTTAGTTCATAGCCAGGGAATTTATAAAAATAGGAAATGTGTATTTTCTTTTGATGTAGCAGGATCATTATGACTTTTCTTATGTGTTGACTGCTTTGCCAGGGTAAATTTAAGTCAGACACCGTTCGTCTGCTGGAAAATTCCTACATAAAATTATATTTCCCAATTTTCTGCAACAAACCAGATTCTTGAATGCACACTTTTGGGAGTCAACTATGATGCTACTTTTAACTAGCCAAGCCATACTTCATTACTGTTTTGCCTTGTTTTATCCAATAGAGTTAGTAGATGGGGAACCTTTTAGATCATAGGCAGGGACCTATATACGTGATGCAAAGCCCATCATATATGATGTCTGATGGATGCATATCTGAAGTGAGGCCAAATTTCCTTTGATATTGTAGCTAAATAAAGTATTAATGTTGGAAGAAATAGTTACCCACTACATGCCTCATAAATGCTTTTGCTTGTTGTCATTGATAGTGCTATGTGTGCATGCCACACTGTTTTTTGTATATTTGCGCCATGGATTTCGTTTATTGTTTAATATTTGTTACTTAGATCTGCAAGATGCTGTAAAATTAAAATTTGATTTTTTCTGTCCTGGTCAATTGATTGATTTCTGTCTGTCTCTTACCTCATTATTTGTTCACATATTAATAGAATAATTACAATGCATGACAAGTTTGAACGGTAACAGTTTGGTTTTGGTCTATGGTGTGTAGTTTGCAGTTGTAAGAACCATAGTTGTGACATCAATGTAGTGCTGTATGCATCAAATGATCATTTGGGGGGGGGATTCTGCAGTTTTTTTTTTGTACTCAAACTGAAGGCATGCTGTTGCTGCTTATTTTGTTTGTGTTGTTAGATGCTAGCATTCTAGTTATATGTCATTAATACCGTGGTTACACAATCTCTACAGTACCTTGAGTAAAGTCTTGTCGATTTTAGTAGTTGGGTTCTGCTTTAGTTATCCATAATGTTGGGATGGATGCCAAATCGCTCTGATAAGTAGTATTTGAATTTTGAAGCATCAACTGGACAAGACTTTGTCGCATTGTAGAGATCAAAGAATTAGGATTTAGTACCTCTCTGTTCATCCAAAGGCCTTTGAAGTGTGTCTAAGATGATTAGCATTAAGGCTATAGATTTCTCATGTTCAAATGTATATAATTCTGAAAGGGCATGATGCCTCGAATGGGTTTATGTGGAGAACTCTTTTGTTGTGAAGTGGATTTGGTGCACGTCTATTATTCTCTGTAGGTTTTTAAGGATTTAATAGACATAAATCCCATTGTCTTTTATTTTACAGGTCTTGACGATATTTGCGGGGGCTCTGCTAGAGAAGCAAATTGTGTTTGTATGCTCTAATCTGGTATGTAGAACACCACCGAGCGCAAGTTATTTTCTTTTTGATGTTGATTATTGGTCTGTGCCTCATCACTTGTTCTAATATCTAGGAGCTATTGCTCTTTCTCAAGCTTACCAATTCTGGTCCAGTTTTAGAGATGCACAACCATACCTATCTTTAATAGATATGGACAATATGTTGGAATATCTAGGGTACTGTTGTGTTCCGGTGGACTTTTTGTTATTTAAAGTTCTCCTATGTATCATGTTGAGATTCTATCATTGGGGATATTGTGATGTATATTAGAGTATGCACTAGAGTTCGGAATATCTAGGGTACTGTTGTGTTCTGGTGGACTTTTTGTTATTTAAAGTTCTCCTATGTATCATGCTGACTGCTGAGATTCTATCATTGGGGATATTGTGATGTATATTAGAGTATGCACTAGAGTTCTGCTTTTCTTACCCTTGAATCTGTTGCATCTATAGGGAATATTGTCTGCTTCAGTGTTGTCAATCATCCCCCTGATTCGTCCCTATCACTGGCAGAGCTTCTTAATGCCGGTACTGGCTTCATGATCTGTTTTTCAGTTTATAATGCGCATCCGCTATGGTTTATTGAAGTATCAACTGTGCTGAAGTTTAATTCTTTAAAAGTGCATGCATGTTACTTCCAGGTCTTGCCAAATGATATGCTGGACTTCTTGGATGCACCTGTTCCTTTTATCGTAAGTTCTCAAATAAGTATTTTCCTAATCGAAGGAGAATTCTCAATCTTCTTTTAACTGTTGTTGTAAAAAAAAAAATAGGAATAGAAGTGTTTTATGCTGTGGCCTAGGATGCGTCAGGGGCTTAAATGGTTGTTTACTTGCTGTTTATCAAGCTCCTTCTATCGGTTTTTGTGGCCTTGGGGGATAAGATATTATTATCTCAAATAAGGTTTGGAGGGATCATTTCAGTAAGCCATGATGATAGTTGAAGTGCAATGCTACGTAATTTTAGAAGGAATACATATTTTGTAGCTCATGCTTAAGTTGTACACAGCACTTGCAAGCTTGACGGACGAGATTAAATGAGGTGAATGCATAAAGCTAGAGTTAAAGAGAAACATTGGAGTCTTGAGGATTTTAGATTAAGCTGCACTAGAAACGTAACATGAAGTGCAACTTTAATGGTGTTGAAAATGTGGTATATGTTCAGTGACAGAGTACTTAAGGACATCGTCAGTGTTGATATAACAAAAGGAATGGGTGACTGGTGAGGTTACAAGTTATAGGACGAACAAGGTGGAATGCATGGACATGACATCCCTTTAAACTGAGAGTGGGTAAGCTTTATGGTTGCGGTGAGAATTTCATGCTTGATTGGTGAATATTGTGCTTCTAGGAGGCAACAAGTACATAAGATTAGTGCTGTGCATTCATACGTGCAAATTTGACCTCTGTCAATAAAACCTACCTGATAAATTAGTTATTAATTTAACTTGTATGAGCTTCATGGATGATTCCACATATACTAATTGATCGATATTCTATCCAAAGACTGCTATTGTTTCAACAGTTAGAACTTTGTGCATCATGTTCACCCATTAAGTTGTATGATCAGTATGCTGGTAATGACAATATCAACGTACAAATGCACATACGTTAATATGCAAAAATAGCTTGTGGCTTGAAGATACTTCTATTCCAGAAGTACATTTTTCATAGTGAAAATTCAGCCTAGTACTTCTCAAATTCAAAACTACTTCCAACATTTTAAGTTTTGAAATGTGTTGATTTGGTAGTTTATGCAGTTATCAGTTCTTTTCTTTGGTATGACAATATATTGATAATCTGTCGATAGGAATTCAAAATGAAAACACCAAAGACATTAGATCTTGGTTCTAATGGTTAATTGTTAGATTCCAAAGGGTAGAGATTGAATACTTTTTGGGTGTAAAGTTTCTTCTTTTGCTCCATATATGTAATTGTGACATGCTAAGATTTTTAGGTTCAACTGGTTATTTCAGCTTGCTTTGCTAGGCCTTCTAAGGCTTGGGGAGGGCAGTACTTGTACTAAGCATTTCCCTTGCATTAGACTTTTTTCATGACTCCACCATTAACCGTCTGGTCACTAACGAAGGATAACCTTACCAGTTGCTCCAAGTCTCCCTCCTGCACTTGTCTTTGTGATTAAGGATTTTTTTTGCCATATATGTTTACTTATTATCACATTATTGGCTTCTTTGACCTATCAATATGTTGAACAGGTTGGTGTGAAGCACAAAACTGCTGAAGTGCAATCCAAGTCAGCAAATGTTATTTTCGTTGATGCCAACAAGAAGCAGGTAAGAATCTGAATATTGCAGATGGACTTGTCTTTTTGATTATATAGGTACCCCCATACCCATGGTTACTTGCTTTTACTGCACTCTCTGTGTTCCTGTCAACTATTCTAATTTTTATGTAAAACGTAGTACGATCCACTAATCTGTGCCTGAAGAAGGAAATCCTCTTCCTTTGGACATCGATAAATTTGAGTTACTCCAGGATTGGAGATTATGCCATGAAGTAAATATCTAGGGTGTCTTGTTATTCCTACAAGAAGGTACAAACGAGGAGAAAGGATCATTCTCTGATCTCTTGCAATACACTCAGTTGCATATCCATCGAGTTTCACAAGAATAACAAGATAGATATATCTCTATGAACAGGAAGGCTGGAAGCTTTGCTTGACATGTGCTTTGGGATTTATAAGCGTCTGCAGCTTCAAAAATCCCATGCGTCATAGTTATAAGCAATCTGAGTTTCTTTTAGCATCTCTCTTAGTTAATCTTGTGATATTGATGCAGGGCGGTATTCTTTCTTTTTGGTTGACCATAATGTTCAGAAATAAGGTTTATGAAGTCATTTTGCAAATTTCATGTTGTTCAGTGTTCTTCATGGCAATGATCAAGAAGTCTACTATGGATGCATCATATCTCTCTAATTTTCCTTTTACCTTCGTCAGGTAAAATCATCGTCAATGCCACATTTACCCCAGCACAAAGCGTTATTTGCTTCTTTAAGCCCATACCATGCTCAACTTGTGGGAGAAAGTTATTTAGGGAGAAGGAGACCGGTTTATGATTGCACTGATGTGCAGGTATATCTTTGCGTTTGATACCAACATAAAATCCCCATGTTTATTAGTTCTCTTACGCCTTAGATTGCTTCTATAACGTGTTGCTGAAAATTTTCTACTGTTACTATTATTTTCTTTTTGCAATCGATTTGGTGGGGGTAGTTATGAGCCTTGAGTTAATCAAAGTTAGATTGTATAGGTTTATCACTGATTTAACACTTGACAGTCACTCTAAGCTAAGTTGTCTGACTTAACTGTGTGTTTACTTAGGGGGCGTTTGGTTTGCAGAATGTTTTTGGATGGAATGGAATCTGTCAAAGGAATTTGACTTTGAAGGAATTGGAATGGAATGTTATCAGGTTTGACCACTTGTTTGGTTGACAAACATTGGAATGAAATTTGTTAAAGGAATTGGAATCTGTCTGTTTGGTTCACATAATGTAGCTTTGGAATTGGAATGAAATATTAGTAAATGACCAAAATACCCTTTTTGAAACTTTTGAAATCGAAATCCAACTATTGTGGTTCAAACCGGTGGTGGTTGGTGGTGGTGGTTGGTGACGGTTCAGATCGGTGGCGGTTCAGAACGGTGGTGGTCGACGGCGGTTTAGATTAGTGGTGGTCAGCGGCGGTTCAGAACGGTGGTGGTCGGGCGGATCAGATCGGTGAAGGTCGGCGGCGGTTCAGGACGGTGTGGGTCGGCGGCAGTTCAGAACAGTGGTGGTGGTCGGCAGTTCAGATAGGTGGTGGTCGGTGGTGGTTCAAATCAGTGATGGTTGGTGGTGGTTCAAAACGGCGGTTCAGATGGTGGTGGTCGGCGGTTCAGATCGGTGACCGTTCAGAACGGTAGTGGTCGGCGGCGATTCAGATCGGTGGTGGTCGGCGGCGGTTCAGAACGGTGAGGGTCGAAGGCGGTTCAGAACGGTGGTGTCGATGACGGTTCATATCGGTGGTGGTTGGCGGCGGTTTAGAACGGTGGTGGTCGATGGCGGTTCAGATCGGTGTGGCCAACGACGGTTCACAACGGTGGTGATCGATGGCGGTTTAGACCGGTGGTGGTCGACGGTGGTCGGTGGTCGTTCATATCGGTGGTGATCGGCGGTGGTTTAGATCGACGGTAGTCGGCATAGGTTCATATAGGTTTGTGTAAATCAAGTAGGGAAGATGAGGGTAGTTTTGTCTTTTTGAGAAAATGGGATGGAATGGAATTGAATTCCTTCTCAATTGTGATGGAATGACCAAATCCATGAATGGTGGAATGTGTGGAATTCAATTCCATTCCATAGGTAACCAAACGTGTTAATGGAATTTGGTCAATGAAATTGATCATTCCAATTCCTTCAGATTCCATCGGAATCCTGCGAACCAAACGCCCGTCTTTACTCTTTACTTAACAAAGCTATGTACAAATTCCATGATAATTCTTGAGTTTATATATAAAAAACACATGTTCACTAAAAAGGATCGGCATGGAAAATAGTGCTCTCTTTTATTATTTCATAAATGGTTAATATAATGGTGGAGAAAATAGAAAATTAATGCATGCGTTGTTACCCAAAGATCAGCAACCTCTGATTTTTAGCTGTTCAGTTATTCCCCAGTACAATGCACCACATAGAAGTAATTTTCTGTTGGTGCCGTTATTATGGTTTGGCCACTTCATTTTACCTTCTACATGTTGGCGGGTGCTCTCGGAAACAGAAAAGATAAGAGTGTTGTCTGCTGTCTTGAGTGTTACAATATTTTTGGTGTCAGAAACAGTTATCACTGTCTTTTTGTAGCCCTCCAGGCCTATATAAATGCGATTCTTCAGGTTACTTCTTTTTGTTTAGGAAATAAGTTTGGAAGAAATGATGTGATCATGATTTTGGTTCGAAATGAATGATGTGATTCTGTTTATGGCTCCAAGTAAATAAAATTCCGCATGATTATTATTGGAAACAGGTGGAAGCTGCAAAGGGATTCCTCAGAGTATTACGATCTTACTTGGATTCTCTTTGCTCCAACCTACGTTCTCACACGATTACAAATGTTCAGTCCAATGACGATAAGGTCTTTCTCAACCCAGATATAAATATAAGTCCATTTTAATTATGTCGAAATGCAATGGTGCCTTTATTACATCTAGCTGTTTCAGTGGCTTTTTGAAGTTTGATCGACTTGAGGAAAAATACATGTAGAAATGTCAATAAAATCTATTTTTTGTCAGTAAACACTGTCTCAATGTTGCAGTGCTCCCATTGCCTTCTCAGTATGTTTAAATTTAATACATTGTATTATGCTTTTACAATTGGTTGAAGAAAACCCCTGACCTCTGCATTGTTTTTCTATATGATGAAATTGAACCTATGGTTTTAACAGTTCAGCACATTTTTAGTTTTCCATACAGTACTATGTATTAGAGCATGTTAACTACAAGAATTGCATATTCATGATTTCAAAGACCTAATTTACCTTTTCCAGCCTCTCTCTATATCCGAACCTTACTTGTGGAATCAGTAAGAAAATTTACAGCAATTTGATCAAGTACTTCGGGTACTCCCTTTTTTCTAACTTTTTGTTTCATTTTCCTCAGTTTCACTGCATAGTACTTGTAAAAGCTGTTCACACTGGTATGAGTGAAAATAGTACTCCATCCGAAAATTATAGTCACCTTTTGCAAAAGAAAGGTCTTAAAGATTCTTATTTCTTGTAAAATGACCATCTGGTTATGAGAGAAGGGAGTAATGCAATAAAAGATTGTCTTCATGCATGTATAGTGTTATCATTCACCATGCAGTTTTTTCGCACATCTCTGTTTAAGGAATACAAGGCACAAAGGCACGTGATGTTCAGGAGCTCTCATGCATGTTAATATGCAATTCACGAGGTTTAAGCACTTTGTTTTTCCATTTATCTAACACCTTCAATTGGACACCAGGTATCTTTGCTTTTAAAGGAAAGTTTCATTGAGTCTTTTCCTAGTCGTGATCGACCTTTTATGAAGGTGTGTTGGTTCTCTTTTCATATATGGTTCGCTATGTATTTTACTTTCCAATATGGTTTAGCAAGTACCTATACAATGAACAAATTTAGATGCAGAAATTTCTGTTTTGGTTGTATGTGAACATAATAAAGGGAAAAGGGAAACATCTTGTTATTTTTATGGGCAATGTATAATGGTGAACAACTCCGTATTGTTTTTGGTTCTGAAGGTCCAACCTATCTGCATCTTTCATACTCACCTCAATCCTCCTTAGATAACCACACCATCTTGGTTACCTCAATTACCACTTGGGAGGTCCAATCTCGCCAAGCAGAAGGGTTGGCCTTAAACCATCAGAGTCATGGGCTCAAGGATACCCCAGCTAAATGACACGGGAAAGTTCCGTCCAAATGAGAACTTGACCTCATAGGCAAGTAGGGGAAAGTACCGTCCAAATGAGAACTTGACTTTATAGGCAACAGTGTGCTCACCGAATCTTCAATGTTCCAGATCATTCTGTAGGGTTACATGTCCAAGCACCTGGTTAGTGGTAAATAGTGGTATCACTCTGCCTCTATGCTGATCCAAACAGGCAATTGTCCGGGGAGCTATAGGTGCATTGTGAACCCTTGCGTTCACGTATTGGAGCATTGATGGGAACTGAAAGTTTTATTGATTCAATAAGCAATTACAATGAATAAACAACTGAATTAACGAGCACCAACTTTCGTTAAGACTGGATTTTTCCAGGGATTCTTCTTACAAATGGTTTTAAGCAAAAGCCACCATCCTCTACAGTGTTCTTTACTCTCCTGTATTTATACTAAAGCTAACCCCTTATCCGACTTCCCAACCTACCATCTAACCACCTTGACTTTATTGACTCTCCACAGCATTCCAAAAACACCCTTCTATCATGTTATTATGAAAGTTCCCGTCCGTACTTGACTCTTGTTTTTCTATGTGAATATGTCCATTTGACATCTGGTCTAACAATACCTGCCTGCCTGCTAGACCTTCACCTTGTCCTAGAGGTGAAAAGATGGAAATTGATTCTTGAATAGCTCGTAATCTTCCCATGATGCTTTGAATAAAGGTAACCCTTTCCACTTCTTGTCGGGTTCGACTATGATTTCCATCTCTTCATTCAATTGAGGTGATAGTTTGGCAAATGATGCGCACCTCAATTGAGACACATGAATCACCAAGTGAATCTTCATCGGTGGAGGAAGCAGTAGTTTCTATCATTTCCTTTTTCCTCTTCAACCTTGTAGGGCCCATAAATTCTGGCTGTCAATTTTTATTGTTCCGTGCTAATAGATATTGCAACCTATTAGGACGCGACTTTAGAAATTGTGTGCAATTGAGAAAAATATCTAGTACCTAGAATAATTCTTTCTGCTTTGTAATTTGTTGTGTTAATGTTAAACTAGATGCTTTAGGTGGCCACACCTCTGTTATTTATTTTCTTTTATTAAACTAAGATTTGTCAACTTACTAACATGTTTTATTCTATTCTTTTCTCTTGCAGCTTTTCGTCGAGACACAACTCTTCTCTGTACATACAGATCTGGTCTTATCCTTTTTCCAGAAGGATTAGGACGACCATGCAAACTTAGCATTGCAATGTATAATTGGGCATCTACATATAAGCTCTGAAGCTTATTGTTGTCACCAAGTTCAAACATTTATATACGTTTTGTTTCCTGCTCTTGCAATCTACACATGTATTTTTTTCCTTCTTGTCTCTTCTCAAGCTAAAAGACTATTAAATTAGAGGTAAGTCTAAGGAAGAAAAAACCAATGAAGCGGACTTCTTCCTTAATGATAAATATCTCTAGTTTGATCTTGTAGACGTGCTGACATGGTTCTAGATGTCATGAAGATATAATAAACCATTTTTATACACCAAATATGAGAAGTCAGACATCTTTACTATTATTCTCTATATTCTATGTTTTAATTTGTACTATTTGAAGTTCATCATGTGGTGTTCCTTGATGTTTATAAATATTTCTAAGAACCTCATACCTTGTGCCTTTCATATCTTCATTTAAGTGCTTCATATTGCATTTACTTTTGGACCTGGGGATGGGGTGAAAGCAAAGCAATGCTGGATGGAAAGGCATTTTCAGCATGATGAGGATTTAATTTCTGTTACAATTGAAGATCTGGAATTTGGTTAGTCCCCTAACAATGATATTATCTTTGCAGCCTATAAGTCATTTGCTTAAGCTAATATCAGAAGCTGGAGGATTGATTCTCTCCTTTGTGGTTTCAGGTACATGTACTATTGTGACAGTTTTTATGCTAGATGTCTTGTTATTGACGACAATGCCTTCTGGCTCTCTCCCAGAAATTTCTCCAAAAGGACAAGATGCCATTCATGCTACCTGAGAGAGTAAGGAACTTTGTTAGTGCTCAGTAGGCCAGATGAACAGGGCCATCTCAAAATCTGTCATAGTACAAGCTAATCTTGATATTTCATTTGTTTCATATTTAATAGCCACATTATGGATGAGGAATGCTGGATGTCATTAATGTGAATTTCCCATATTATCCCAGATATAGTAGAATGGTTACACTCGTCTAACTGCCTATTGAATCCATGTTGCAGGGATAAGTTTGTTGTATCAGTACCAAATTCCACGAATCATAAGTGTATTGGTAGTTATATGGCGTAAGCATACCATGATCATATGATTGTATTTTTGGAGCATCGAGTTATGATGTCGTTAATAAAGACATTGGCGGTTGTACTATAAAAACATGCCATTGCATTCATAAAGATTTTCTTGCTTCAAATAACTTGTGATGGCATACCAAGTTTCCTGTTTATGATATGTGTAGCATTCTTTTTTAAAAATCATCTCTCAGAATTCTATCTTTGCTAAATATGAGGCCCTCTTTACAGTGAAGGTATTTGGATCTTGTTTAAAATATTCATATCTTGTGGGGCCCAAAGCACCAATGCTAATTTAATTCAATTTCAGAGTGCAGTGACACTGATTCAACCATTCCTGAAAGCCTTCTGGCTATATCAGTGAGTTCTCCTGTCCCCAATGCTCTCTTACATGGTAAATTGTTTTAATGTTTACATGGGTTATGCCTTCACAATCCCTTAGAAAGTTATCCACAAAGATAAATCCATAATGTTTTTTAATCTTTTATTTAAAAGGGTCATTTTGGTGAATCAAGGATAGGATCTTCAGAGTTGCATATTGCAAAGGGGCAGTTTTCATGATTCTATCAGGTAATCATCTCTTCACAAAAGACTAATCTTTGCCTCTTATACTTGTGTAATTATTTTACCTGATAACTGAGATGGAGGGTAGTACCTGGTTAGCTTTAAAGTGGAGTATGCTTGGTTGGGTATGTCAGTTATGCAGAAATGGAAACTGGAAAGTGGGGCCTGAGAGTGTGGTTAAAAAATGTACCCAGAGATTTGGAGGTAAGAAAATTTGTAACTTTAATGAGAGACCCTCCAATGTTGTCAGTAGAGTCATGAATGTGAATTTACTTTTGGATATGTGCTGAAAGAAATAATTGAGGCTTTTTGTGCCCTGCTACGTAATGCTTTAGGAAGCTTTAGAAAGAGGCAATTTATTCAATGAATACACCTCAGAACAAACCCAGTATATATCTCACCCTTAGGTAAGGTCCGGATGAGATGTACACAGACCTGACCTGCTGTTTCCGTGAAGACTAGATACACATACACCGAAGACTATTATTCAGACATATGGGTTTATCCAACACCACTATGTATATCTAGTGTTTTTCTTTTTGATGTATATAATTTTTATTTACGACAAATACTCACACACATGCCTTGCCTTTGGTGAGTTTGAACCCTGGGCTCTACCAGTAACCCGGGTACTGCTAAGCTGGTGACCATTTTGTAAATTTTTGTGTCTTTTGGGGTACGGATTATTGATACTTGGGTGTTTATCGTTCATCCCTTTCGTTCACATTCAAAAAGATCATCCTTAATAGAGTAGCCAGATCTATATTTGATGGTCAAATGAAATTTATATGCATTTTGTGGTCCTATCAACCATGTACAATGCTGATAGAGCTTCTGCTTGTTTTAGGTATGGTCATAACTGCACAATGTACAAGTCATTATAGCACTATTGGTCAAATGAAATTAAGATGTACAAGTCATTAAAGCAGTGAAGAGAAAGATGGTGGGTTAGTTTTGGTAGTTGGTGCAAAGAAATAAAGGTGAGAGAGGGAGGGGGGGGGGGGGGTAGTGAGTGGTTGTGACAGGAGTGAAAGAAACAGCACTAATGATGGGGGGGAAGAGTTTCTTGATCTCTCTCTCTCTCTCTCTTTTTTTTCCTTGGGGTTGCAGAATAAAGTACAGCCTCTTGCTTCTGCACTTCTTACACTATGGATTGTGCTTGTGATTTTGTTGTCTTTAAATGGACACCTTTACACTATTTCACATGTTTGCAGGTATCGAAATAAAACGTTTTATATGAATCCTATCCTGTAAACGTTTAGCATAAGCTACTAGATACCGTGAAAACCGAAAGCGTGGTCATGGTATTTTAATATGATTTTACGTTCAAGAAGGATCAGATTAGGAGCATCCGAGCTTTGTTTTAAACGGACCAAGCCAAAAGCCCCGAGCCAAATTAGGTTTTTTTATGAACCCCTCTGGTTTGTCGATCATTGTGTGCCTGATACCATAGGTATGAATCGGGGCGGATCTATCCGTGAACCAGCTCAACTTATATTTGTTGCTAAAATATATTTGTGATATGAAAAGTGTATCTCCTAAACTTTGAGGGTTTCTTAGGGATATTAAAAAAATACAAAAGATATCAACCAAAAAAACAAAAAAAAAATTCTCGAAATCAACCAAATAACTTGAAAAATCCCTTGAAACAGTGGAACTCGGCTAAAAATGCGTCGGACGATCCACCTTAAAAGTGCATCCTCTCGACAAAAAATTCTGGGTCCATTGCATATATATATGTGGAATGTCACCTTGGGGGTTGTTCAAATGGAAAGGGTTTGGAATGTTAGAAACGTGAAAACACGAAAAAAAGAAAAAAACGAATGAAAATGTTTATGTCAAATTAAAAGAGAGAAAATGTCCTTTTTTTTGTATGTTTGTTTCTCCAATTTTATTTATATTCCCCCTTTTTTGGCTAAAAAATAGTGGGAATTATTTTTCATTTTAAAAATAAGATTAACTTATCTAACGGTTGAGAGATGTTTTTACGTTGTTTCTATTTAAATCATCCCATGTCACTTTAGTCCTTAGATTCGCATCGAGAGGTACGTTCGGGAAAAGAATTAAAATGTGAACTTTATCGATCAAATCGATCAATTGTTTTAATTGTGTACAACATATTTGACAAGATTGCAATAAAACACTTGGTGTCTCCATAATTTGCAACAAATAAAAGCTTGTTATGTGAAGTTGAAACACAGCCTTTTCATAAAGACCCCTTTAGAAGGAAGCATGTAGTGTAATGTACAAGTCATCAAAGCATAAAGCAAATTGGACCATTTTTGGGGTATGGTTGGAGAGTGATCCAGAACAGGAAAGGTCAAATTGTGAGTGGGGGTGATGGATTTATTTACTGTCAAAGTTAAAAAAAAAAGATGAAAAAAAGTAAAAGTTAATAATAGATAAATAATTAAAAAGAAAAGATAAAAAACCGTACGAATGGGTTGGAAGTTGGAACTCTCACTTTTTTACTGTCACCTTCTTCCTTCCAGTTCCATATACAGAATGTCTGCTATCCACGCTTGTACGTTACGAAGCATGATTTGTACTTTCTTAATTTTTTTTTTTTTAACTTAACATATTGCATGTTTAAAATACAACAAGTATTTTTGTGCAAAATGCATAGAATGTATGAGGAATTAAGAATTATATATCCAATTTAGAGATATATAGTTTGAATTTTCGTCTTTAATTTTGATGTAAAATATGAATTGTATTTAGAATTAATTATTTTAAATAAACTCACTTTAGAAATTAGAAACATGAATCAAACGAAAGTGTTTAAATATTTCTTAGCAAGTTTATGATTGAAATCTTTTGATTAATTTAATATCATGCAACAAATTAAGATCATTGCATCACATAATTTAATATCATGTAACAATTATATCTCTAAATCGTCTTAATAAATTTGTAAAATACATCTATTCATACTAATCAGTTTGCATCTCACACACACACACACACACACACACACACACACACACACACATATATATATATATATATATATATATATAGGGTTCGGTTCAGGAGAAAACCTCAAAAAAACAAAAAACTGAGGAACACTCTGGTAGCCCTTCATCTGGACAGTATGCACTTGTGCATATAGGTAATTTGTAACATGCATTTGTGCATAATGCACTTGTGCATAAAAACAAAAAAAAAACAACATAATTTATCTGTATACACATGTGCATACCATCTAGATGAAAGGCTACCGGAGTGTTCTTCAGTTTTCCCCTGAACCTATATATATATATATATATATAGGGTCAGGTTCAAGGAAAAACCCTAAATAAATAGAAAACCGAAAAACCACGAAAAAATGGATGAAAAGGTATATCAATATGGATGACAAATTTTGTTTATTTTTTCTCCTTTTTCGAATAAAAAAATAGGGGGCTAAAGTTTTTTAATTCAAAAAATATTGTTGTAACCGTCCATTTAATCACATCCATCAGATCATCTAATCTAAGGGTTGCAAAATATCCTTCCACTATATATATATATATATATATATATATATTATATCAAGAATATAATTATATTGGCTTTAAAAATCAAAATCGAAATTCAATTTAGCAAGCAATAATTCGCTTACACTACATCCAAACACATTTAAGAAGGTATTTAAACATGTTGCCAACCTAAAATTGCAAGTGGTTATAATAATTTTGAAGTATTTAACAAATTCGATTCAGATTCAAATTTTCGATTTTTAAAGTTAAACTAATCAAATTAAAAAAAAAAAAAAAAAGTAAGAAATTACTACATCAAAAATAACTTTTTATTGTAAATATAAATTTATCTAACCATAAATATGCTTAGTTATTATTGATTAAGAATAACTCAACCAGTAAAACCAAGAGTTTGTTCGCTAATAATCAATAATCCAAGTTCCAAGCTCACAGTAATTTTTCCAACTTCTTATTTTAGAAAGCTAATAAATGTAATCACGATACGCACAAACTAATTCAAATATTAAACCACAAGAGTTGTGGCGTAGTGGTTGAGGCTCATGAGATATGGTGGAATATCGTATTTGATATCTGCTCTAGGGTTGATTCCAAACGTTCCACAACAATTATGACCACTTAGTTTATTAGAGTTAAATATCATACAATCATAATTTATCAGGATTAGTTTTTACTTTTTTTTTGAAGGGTATCCTAAACTATGCCTAGACTAATCCCCGCAAATAATGACTGCAAGAAATCAACCCTGATAAATTCGGTAACCACAATTGTTGTGTACGCTTGAATTCGAACCTTGAGCAAGTGGGATATTCCACCAGATCATCTAGACCTTAACCACTACGCCACAATCCTTTATGGTTTCTTTAAGGGCAGTGCTAATGACACCCTTAGAGCATCTCCAATAGAGGTTCTCATAAGAACCTCATTTTTACACTTTTTGTTATCACCTCATTTCCAACTTATCAAAATAAGAACTCATATAAATGTCTACAATGGTAGTTCTTATAAGAACCTCTTTTTGTGAGTCACATACTTATTTTCAACTTCAATAACTATTATAAAGTCTAAAAAAATAAAAAAAAATAAGGGAAATGTCAGATCTCACAAATTTTATGGTAAGAACCAAGGTTCTTATTTAAGAACCTAAAGGATTTTGAGTTCTTATAAGAACTCTTCACAATGCTAGTTCCTACAAGATATTGTACTTTTTGTTTATAAGAACCTTGTATTGGAGATGCTCTTATTAATGTCAAAATCAGGTAATTCATGCATTGGGAATGTAAAAAACATGTTTTAATGTTGATGTGTGAGAAGAAAATCATTTATAAGGATATCATTAGCAAATTATAGGTTGTCATTAGCGTGCCCATTCTTTAATTACTTTGTAACGTTGATTATCTTATATACTTTGTAACAATTATTTTATGGGTTTCCGTATGATTCTGTCAGAGACAAGAGCTGCTATAAAGCCATTGCAGCTCTCATAGCATAGCATTAGCATGAGCATAGTATAGTAGCAACACAGGTTTTTGCAGTCATTATACAGAAACAAACCCACTGCTGTGTGCTTGCTTCCACACATAAACTCCATCTTTTTCTCTGTTTTCTCAAAGAATTCCATCCATCCAGCGTTTAGTTTCTCCTTTTTCAATCGAAAAACAACAGCTTGTTCTTCACCTTTTTTCTTGATTTCAAATGGAGACGATGAGAAATCATGACAACAATACTCGGTTTCCATTTACATCAACTCAATGGCAAGAGCTAGAACACCAAGCACTTGTTTATAAATACATGATCTCCGGCATGCCAATCCCTCCTGATCTACTTTTCTCCATCAAAAGAAGCTTGGATCCGTCAACAAATCTCATCCTGCACCATCAATCTCCTCATCAATCAAGTAATCTTCATGCTGAAATCTTGATATATGAATGTTGTTATGCTGATGTTTGTGTCTGTTCTTCAATGTGTTTGGTTTCTCGAACATGAATTTGTCATATGCATGCCAACTGTTTGACGTATTTCCTGTTAAAAGAAACTCTTTAATTTCACTAATTTCAGACAATTTTGATGAGAAATAACAAAAGGGTATTGATCAAATTGATGATTTGATGGATGTTGTATAAATTTTTTTGCAGTTGGCATATGCATGCCAACTGTTTGACGTATTTCCTGTTAAAAAAACTCTTTAATTCTACTAATTTCCGACATTTTTGATGAAAAATAACAAAAGGGTATTGATCAAATTGATGATTTGATGGATGTTTTATTAAAATTTTGCAGTTGGATGGAACTGTTTCCAAATGGGATTTGGGAGAAAAATTGATCCAGAACCAGGGAGGTGTAGAAGAACAGATGGTAAAAAATGGAGATGCGCTAAAGAAGCTTATCCTGATTCAAAATACTGTGAAAGGCACATGCACAGAGGCAGAAATCGTTCAAGAAAGCCTGTGGAAGTAATAAACTTATCAACACCACCACCACCACCATTATCAATCTGTAGCAAACCTTCATTGAATTATAACCCTTCATCTGGTACATCATTCATTTATCCTCAACTATCATCATCATCATCATCATCATGTAGCAGGCCGGCTGTTTTGTCATCTCATCAAGATCGGTTTGTGTTGGAATCTAGGGCCTATTACTCGCATTTATCAGAAAAAGATCATCACAGGTTTGTTTTGAGTCAAAACTTTTTTACATGCATTAATCTCTTCTTGTCATGATGATTGTACACATGCAGACATGCACATGCTAGTGTCCAGTCGCTTAAATGATTCTTTTTTTTTTTTCCTTTCTGAACACATCAACATATGCTTTGACAACTCCTACTTTTTACTTGCTAAACTTACCATTTCAGGATGTAAATATTTAAAATTCAGACTATCATTACCATGCTTTTGCTTGCACCATCTTTTAGTTCTTTCATTTCTTTGTACTTTCTTCACCAAAAATAAAAAAATATTTATTTATGAATTAATATTAATCAGTTTTTATGAATAAGCTAGTTAGGAGAGGTATTTTAGTCATTTTTAACCTTAAAGCTCAGGTAAACTAACATACTCTGTTTCTTAAACAACATTTCTATGAGAAATGAAGCTTTTAACTGCATATTTATTTATCTATCATCATTAACTTATAGGTGTGTTATTATGTTAAACTGGATAA
This sequence comes from Arctium lappa, assembly GCA_023525745.1. NCBI lineage: Eukaryota > Viridiplantae > Streptophyta > Magnoliopsida > Asterales > Asteraceae > Arctium > Arctium lappa. Next base: position 172,220,513 of record CM042047.1, read on the forward strand.
TGTGCAATAAGGCATGGGGGGTCATTTTCCTTAGAGGTTATCGGTGATTCGGTTCGAGTCCTGCAATACCACTGGGGATTTTCTAACTGTTCTCAAAGGCCCCTGGGATTAGTCGAGGTGCTCACAAGCTGGCCCAAACATCCACAGTTAACAAAAGAAAATGGATAATGCTTCCTAAATGTTACTTTCCACACATAAGACCCATAGGACCGGGTTTGGCCAACATGTAGACACAAGGGTGGTCCTAAGTGGGACCGTCCATGCCACCATTTGAAAAAAAATTATTTGGTCCGCCTCTGTGTAGACCTTTAAGCAAAGTGCAAAGACATGTGGATTATTGATCAAATTAAGGTCCGGTAAATTTACCTAATTTATATGATGTAACCTAAAAACTTAAAAAAATCAGTATCATTATCGTCATTAGTATTGACTATTTCATTTATATTTATAGGAAGAATCAATTTACGACTTAGTTTAAAGTTTTCAACATACAATTATGTGTGTGTATATGTATATATATATACCCGTTTCATATCAAGTATATAAATTTAAATTCAGGTGCCAATGGGTACCCACCGGCATGGACTACACATTTTCATGCAATCTAACTCTTCAGAATTACATCAAATCTTATTTATTCGTATATATGTACATGTGTGTGTATGAATAATTGAATATATAGATACATAAAATATTATTTGAGATATGTGACACAATAAATTGTCATTTCCTTCTCCATTGATGTTGAATCTATAGAAAAAATTAATGGGGTTGGCTCAAAAACAAAAACTTATTGCTGTTATATATGGGATTTTAGGCTGATTTTTGGTCATGATTTTTTGTTAGCTATGGGCTGAAAGATGATCAGGTAGATGAACATCCATTTTTCTCAGAAATTAGTTGTGGCACCATGTCTGCTTCAATGGCTGATTCTTGGCACTTGGAACCAATATTGGCTATCAACAACTCTTCTTCTTCTTCTTCTTCTTCAAAGCAGCAGACTTTCTCTGATTATAAAAATGGCTACTCATATGATCTGCAGCTTCAAAACACCCCAACACAACAACAACAACAAAAGCAGGATCAGTTGAGTCTAAAAATCGAAAGAAAAGACGAACCCCAGAAAGTAATGCACCATTTCTTTGATGAATCTCCACATAACAAAGATTCTTCATCAACTCAACTCTCAATCTCCATACCCAATTGTGCTCATGACTTCTTCCTGACCCATAATGGTAATTTACCCTTAATTTCCTTCTCTTTTAACACAATTTCCATTTCTAATAAGAATTTGCTCATTTACTTGTTTTTTGGTTGCAGATAAATGAGGTTTACAAGTGTTGCTTACCTTGAGACTGTATGAGGTAATGTTATTGATAGCCGTTGTTGTGTTTTGGTTTATTGTACGTGTAATTGTGGAAGGAAACCCGATTGATGCTCCTGCTCTACTATTGGCATGTGTTTGTTTAGACTTGTAGTGTAATGTTTCTTCTTTTAAAGGTGCATGTTTTCAAGGGATGGTTTTATAAAAGAAGTATAACAATTTTTTGTCACTAGATGTCATCGCTCGCATCATGTGTTGATGCATGATTCCGGTCTAGGCGATCCTTACGAACATATACATGGTTGGATAGAGACATAGAGTGACACATTTTCTTCGACCCAGTGTCAAGTGGGTTGATTAATTTTGCATCATTTTCTGCATTTAGACTATAAATATTTGTTGTTGGCTTGTTGCAATATAGATGATGATTTGGGTTGAGTCGTGGACTAGGTTGCTCCCTTTAGGGCGTTTGCGGCATTGCACGGATTGGTGCAAACAAACTATCAACCGATAAAAGAACCCATCAAAACTGTCTCGAGTCTCTTGTGCCCTCAAGAAAACTTGCTTGCTAATTTTCTCTGGCTATGCATGCAATAAACCACCAGCTAATTTTGCTAAATGCACCAATACTTACTAATTTTCTTACATACATCAACATTAAAACTTACTTTTTACATTTCCGGTGCATGAATTGAATTGTTTTGACATAAAATGGGGTGTACATAACATCACCAAGGATACTATGCCACCAAATCAAGAATAATTTGCATAGGAGTTATTTGGGTAGAAGAACACATCGCAAATAGTTCTCTTCGTATCGGAGTCTTCTGTTGACAACTTGTAGATGTGCTAGTCGAGGACCACATATATTATGACTTCTAGATGTCAACCTAAAACGAAATATTCTGAGTTGTTTTGGTTTATATATAATCGTGTAGGATGTGAGTTGTATATTTTGACTGTATTTTTTATACCATGAAAACAGTTTTACAAAGAAATTAAGGGGGCGTTTGGTTCGCAGAATGTTTTTGGATGAAATGAAATCTGTCAAAGGAATTTGACTTTGATGGAATTGGAATGGAATGTTGTTAGGTTTGACCACCTGTTTGGTTGACAGAATTGGAATGGAATCTGTTAAATGGATTGGAATTTTTCTGTTTGGTTCACAGATTGTAGCTTCGGAATTGGAATGGAATTTTGATAAATGACCAAAATACCCTTTTTGATTATTTTAATTTTTTAAACAAAAATTACTTTAATAAAATAGTCATTAAACAGTTTAATTTTTAACAAAAATTGTTTTTATTATTTTAGCACATGAATGATACCGAGAGAGGGAGGAGAGAGAGGAGAGAGAGAGAGGAGAGAGAGAGAGGAGAGAGAGGAGGAGAGAGAGGAGAGATAGAGGATAGAGGGAGAGAGAGGAGAGAGTGGAGGACATAGAAGAGAGAGAGATAGAGAGAGGAGAGAGAGGGAAGAGAGAGAGGAGAGAGAGTGGAGGAGAGAGAGGAGAGATAAATAGAGGGAAGAGAGGAAAGAGAAAGAGAGAGGGAGAGAGAGAGGAGAGAGAGGGAAAGAGAGAGGAGAGAGAAAAGAGGAGAGAGAGGAGAGATAGAGGATAGAGGGAGAGAGAGAGGAGAGAGAGATAGAGAGAGGAGAGAGAGAGAGAGGGAGAGAGAGGAGAGATAAAGAGAGAGGGAAGAGGGAGGAGGAGAGAGAGGAGAGAGAGGAGAGGAGAGAGAGGAGAGAGGGAGAGAGATGGAAGAGAGAGGAGAGAGAGAGGAGAGATAAAGAGAGAGAGAGAGGAGAGAGAGGGAGAGGATGAGAGAGAGAGTAGAGAGTGGAGGAGAGAGAGGATAGAGAGAGAGAGAGGAGAGAGTGGAGGAGAGAGGGAGGAGAGAGAGAGAGAGTAGGGTTTATTTGGAGTGAAGGGTAATTTTGGAAATAAAGAAATACCACATTCCATTCCATTGAAATGCTTGGCATTTTGGATGGAATTATAAAATCCCTTATCTATGGAATTTAATGGAATTGGATGATTCCATTCTTTTGAAATGCTTGAACCAAACAAAGGAATGGAATCTGGTCAATGAAATTTAACATTCCAATTCCACCAGATTCCATTAAATTCTGCGAACCAAACGCCCCCTAAGAATTTATTTTGGAGGAATAGGAAACGTACAATAAGAAGCAGTTGTTGAATGGGCTTTTGAGCCCAAAGTAATTCCGAACAACGGGCTGCATCAACATCCCCCAATAAAAATCTCTTGTCCTAAAATCTTATGTATCATTCTTGTCCGACCAATGAAATTAAGACAAATCAGATTTTATATATTTTTTATTTTATTTAATTCAAGTTTATATTTTTTTTTTCCGATGACGTGTATTCATGTGATTGGTAGATATGAATGAGACATGATAATTTGTGAAATGAGTTCGTATATACGAACACTTCCTTAGAACTGATAGACTTGATACATCTTCGTAATATATGTTCGTATATACGAACATAATTCAAAAACTCATTAAAAAATCATAACTTCGTGAAATGGTTCGTGGAAAATACAAGGAGTTTAAAAAATTTACATTTTTGGCCCCTGTTCGTGAAATTCCAATATATTACGAATCTGGAAGTTACATTTTTGGCCCTTGATCGTGAAATGGTTTGTATTATACAAACCTGGAAGTTATATATTTTGGCCCCTAATCGTGATATCCCAATTACGAACACATTTTATTCAAAAAATAAGCAAGTTACAAGTATGACCCCTCATCTTTGGAACATAATTCAAAGATATTTACATTTTTGGCACTAGTTCGTGGCATATGTTCGTGATTTACGAAGTTATTTTAAAAAAAAATGAAATAGTTACAATTTTGACCCCTCATATTTGGAACACAATTTAAAGATATTTACATTTTTGGCACTAGTTCGTGGCAAGATATTTTTTGAAAAATGAAATAGTTACAATTTTGACCCCTCATCTTCGCATAATAAATTAAAATGTTACAGTTTTGACCCCACTTGGTGATATGTGTTCGTGAAACATTTAAAAATAATTACAGTTTAGGCTCAAGTTCGTGAAACATTTAAAAATAATTACGAACACATATTTCACAAGTTATGTTCGTATATACGAACACATATTACAAACTTGGATCAAGTTTTTGACTTTAAAGGAGGTGTTTGTATTTACGATCTCCTTTCACAAACCTAATGACTATTTTGATAAAATAAGGGAGAGAATGACTAAGAGGTAAACTCGATTTTCTGAAATGACTACTTTAATTAATTTCCCCCATTTTTCTTCCACCAAAGATGCTTTATTTTCTTCGACCATTTATCCATTTTTGTCGTCTATAGTATTAATTTCTTTCAAAATAAAATATTGTTGCTTATATTTTAAAAATATGTATTCATTTTGTTTTGTAAAAAATATAATTCTTGATTTTGCCGTGTAATTTGATAAATTTATTATCTATCAATTGCTCAAAATGTCTTCTAATAATAATAAAGTTGATAAAAGTTATGAACTAAAATCAAAAGACAAATATGTAAATTTCAAGACTATTACATAAACGGCGGAACATTAAGGTGTCGTTTGTTTTTTAAGAGGTTTAAAGTTTGAAGTCTTATTTTAGTTATGATTAATAAGAGGTGGTGTGTAAAAGGGTCTGAACGATTCAGACTTAAGAGCCATTAAGAGGTTTTTAAAACAAACAAACAAACAACCCCTTAATAAATTTATGAAAATGAATTTAATAATTAAATTAAATTATTTTTTATTTAAAAGATAATTTTCATCGGAAATAATATCAACATTTTTTAAATTATAAAAATTCCGCCGGAAATTAAAATTAATTATAATAAATTGTTTTTAATATTAAATTAAAAAATCCGCCTGAAACTCGGACTATTTTCTTAAAGAAATTTTAGAAAAACAATTCCGGCGGAAATCAACGCCGTTTGACAATTTTTGATAACCGTTGGAAAAATTTCCAGTAGAAAATCCGTCTGAAAAATCTACCAGATTTGGCCTTGTGTTTAATAGTGATGGTGTCACCGTAGGCCACAAATGTTTTTTCAGTTCAAATGTACGTGTAGCAGCAATAGCTCATACATGGACGGACCTATAAGGGTGCCAACGGTGGCACGTGCCACCGTATTGTTTCCTCGCCGTAAGGTAAAAAAAATTAGGTTTGTAAAATGTGCAACTGTATCGTTTTAGGTGCAACCATATTATTTTAGAAGTGCAATTGTATTTCATAATCAACCAAAAAACAAGAAAACTATTGAAATCAACAAAAAAAAAAACCCCTTGAAATCAACCAAAAAAACCGAAAAAGTATCGAAATCGATAAAAAAACCTAAAAATCCTTGAAATCAAGCAAAAAAAACTTTAAAATTCACGGGAAACGGTGGGGTTAGGCTAAAAACACATTGGGCGACATAAAACGTTGGTAGAAAGATGAAAACACATCGATAAAAACCGTATGAAAAAAATATGGTGTCACCGTTGAAAAAAAATTCCTGGGGCTGCCCCTGAGCTCATAGTATAATATGACGACCAACATAGAGCTAGGAAATATAGAAGCTTATATAGAAGCTTATAGACACGATTTCTTTTTTTAATTACTAAACATAGAGCTAGGAAATTAAAGTCGTCGCAGTAGGATTATTGCGTCTATATATATACCGCGATAACTTCTGTCGTTTATAGGGTATACATACATGATTGCATCTCTACATACGGTTCAACATTTTAGCCATGTCCGATTTGTACTAGTAGATACCAAGCAACTAGTTTTTCTTTTATAATTTAAAATATGAATGTTATGATTTAATATAACTCTTATACTATTGAAATATAAAATAGTGCTTGTCAACAAAGAGTTTGCATAGAACATCTCCAAGTGATAAATGATGATCATGTGAAACTTTACTTGTCGATTTTCTTTTAATACACTATATATAATCAACATTATAACTTAATTAGTTTTTAACATTTTCATGTATGATTCGATTTAATCTTGACATAAAACAACTTTATATATATATATATATATATATATATATAGTGTTACCCTTCTCAAGATATATATATATATATATATATATATATATATATATATATTTGTATGATGGATTTCGACTTTGTAATCTGAGTTGCACATTAGATTTTGTCAAGCCTTTTACTACCTTTATATAGGGTTTGCATTTATGAAAAAGAAATTAAATTTGTTTTTTTACTTAAATTTATTAACTGATTACTCTTTATTTAACTTCTTACTTGTGATGCAAGTTCTCCAACGGTTAAGTTGGCCATAAGTTTAATTTTGTTTGATGGTTTTATCATAAAAAGTAAGCTTTAAAAAGTTATAGGACATGAAAGAAAACCTCCCTAAGGGGGTGGACAAATGTTGGGGGTCAAGTAGAGAGTGATACAGGGTGGTCGTTTCTGATCGATAAAAATCTTATGTCTTAAATTCTCACTGCCAATCACATAAGTACATGTGTAGAGAGAAAATGTGAATTTGAATTAAATAAATTTAAAAATATAATATATTTTAATTTTATTGATAAGATAGAAATAAGACTTGGGATTTTAAGATAACAAATTTTTATTCAATCTCGACGAATGATGTGGCTGGTGATGGCTACAGGGTTTGTTTTTGTGTTTTGATATATGTTATTCAAAGTGTACAATAAATGTTATATTAAAAATTAATTTTGATTTTCTTCAAACAAAAGGCCTTCAAAATTTATTAGGGGAAATTATTCCAATGGACCCAACCGTTTTGAGAACTTGCATCGCAAGTAATTAACAAGTAAATAAGAGAGTAATCGATTAATAATGAAGTAAAAAAAAAAAGACAAATTTAATTTCTTACAAAGTTTCCATATATAAAAAAGATTACGTCAACTCGGATTTCAAAGTCAAAATCCATCCATACAAATATATATCTTGAAAGTAATTAATAGTTATACTCCAAAATTGATCATTCACTACTACAAAAATAGCTTTTTTAAATGTATTTTTTTAAACGGTTTTTAAAAAAATTCGAAAAAATCGTTTAAAAAGGTGGCCGCGTTTTTTTAAGACTTTTTTTAAACGATTTTACGATTGTGGTACCGTTTAAAAAAGTCATATTATCTTTTTAAACGGTTTTTTAAAAATACCGTGTAAAATGTATACAATTTTAAACGGTTATTTTAGCATTACCATGTAAAATAATACATATTTTACACGGGTTTTTTACAAAACCGTTTAAAAAGGTATACAATTTTAAACGGTTTAAAAACCGTTTAAAAAAGTCATATTACCTTTTTAAACGGTTTTTTAAAAATACCGTGTAAAATGTATACAATTTTAAACGGTTATTTTAGCATTACCATGTAAAATAATACATATTTTACACGGGTTTTTTACAAAACCGTTTAAAAAGGTATACAATTTTAAACGGTTTAAAAACCGTTTAAAAAAGCACCGACTTTTTCAAACGGTGCCCTTTCAAACGGTTGTAAAACCGTTTAAAAATGTCCAAAACAACCGTTTGAAATACCTATTTCTGTAGTAGTGATTATCAGTGATGGGTGGAGCCATCGTTAACTCGTCGTTGATAGTTAATCGGTCAAAAAAGTATGAGTAATATTATTAACGACGGATAAGCATCAGCGAAAGATTAGCAACGGATTATCGATGGATCAAGAATTTTCCTTTTTCAAAAACAAATCTTAATATAATGAGAAAAGTGTGTTTAAAATTTTACTTTGTAAAATAATGGATGAAAGATTGAAGAAGTTCGTTGGTATAATGTTGAACAACAAAGGAAAATTAACTCTATTATATATATATATATATATATATATATATATATTGCCAATTGAAAAAACTAAAATTCAACATTTAAATTTACAACGTCATTCAAAAGAACTTGTAAATGAATATATGTACGATTGATTGTTTTTACGTACTCAAACAATTAAATGTCTAACATAAGCCTAACATCGACCTCTAAAATCTACGGGTTCAAAATCCGATCGAAAACTAAATATAGAATTAGAAAGCACATAATCACTCAATCTAATCTTACTAATTATAATACTACCTTTCTTAAACTTGTAAAATACGAGTGTATCATAATCAACAACAACACTCGTCTCTGAATCGTAGAACGAGTTGAGATGCATCAGAGACATCTCTTCTTGTTTCTCCTCGAAAGCATACTTTTTCTCCCACCATTCTTCTTCATTCATCCTCGTACCAGTTATTACCCAAATCTCCCAACCACCATTTCTTGCCTTACAACCCAATGCCAACTTCTCTTCGTATTTTACCATCTTCACATCATCAAATGGAATATGGTCTCCATCACTCGCAACGGAAACATCCTCCACCACAACTTCTCCGAATATATATCAAATTTCAAGACGTTATTGTCCGTCAACGACACGTAGATCGAGCCCCCGATGTTGATCGGTTGTGAACAACTAGTCAAGAAGACGTCGTACGGAAGCATTATATCATCCAACATCTTCCATGCAAATGTCGCTGAATCAAATATTTCACAACAATACGTGCTGTATAGCTTATCCCCCTTTGCATAACACTGAAAAAAAGATCAAATTAATCGATTGTTGATCGTAATTTATGATCGGTTAAATTTTTTAAAAAAAATCAAGAAATTAAATCATTCAATGTACTTACGATTTGTTAGGCCGTCGAGATAATTGAAGAATCTTGTAACGAAATGGGTTCGAACCCACCACCGCGATCGCAACCTTTTCGGTTAAATAACGGGTTTTGGGATTAGGCAATGCGACAACTTGGTTAGTTGCGGGTTTACAGACATGGTACAAGGCCAGCCTACGGGACTTACAATGAGGACTCTCGAACACCATGATCCCTTGCTCCGAAGTTGCAAGGATTCGAGCATCGCGTGGTAGAAAACCAAGATCGAGATCGGCTGATTGTTGTGACGGTGCAAACTCGTGGGAATAGCTCAGACCGCGGTCGGAATGTTGTACGAGAAAACCAGATACGATGTTGTTTCTTTGTTTGTAGAGATGAAGAAAATAGGGATCGTATGTGAGCTTATTGAAGTCTTTGTTGGTGGAAACAATGGTATGGAAGGTTTTTAAGGATGTTCGTGAAAGAATCTCGAGGGTCATGTCGTGATGAAACTTGGAATTCATGAGAGAAAATTAATTAATTAGGGTTTGAAATATTATGGAAGGGATGAAGTGTTTATTATTTGTTGGCAAGTGATGAATGAAAGGGTTATCTCATGTTATATATTTATAGGGATGGGTTTAATTGGAGTTTGGAAACTGAAATATACTACTGTAATCTGATTTGAGATTTCGATTTTCTCAAATCTTTTATTTATTTTTTTTACATTTGAATTTATGGAAACTTATAAGAAATTAGATTTATTTCCTTTTTTTAGTTTTTTTATAATTATAATAATTTTACTTAACTTCTTACTTGCAATGCAAGTTTTCGAAAAACGTTGTAATTGGAATAATTTTCTGCTAATGGATTTTGAAGGTATTTTTTCAAAATAATTAATATTAAATTTTGAATTCAAAAGAAAATAAATACAAATAAAAAACAACTAATATCTCTAACCGTAGTCAAGTGAGTCAATAGTTGTTTGCGTTATGGTTTGCGTTATATTTCAGTGACCTTAATCCTATCGAGAATGGATAGAAGTGTGATGATTCAAAATACCATATTTTATTCATTTCTGACCAATAAAATTAAAATATGTTAAATTTATATATATTCTTAAGTTATTTGATATATTATTGATCACTTTCTTTTTCTAAAATAAAAATTGATTTGTCTAGTGAAATGAAAAATACACGAAAAATATTCATGTGTTGAAACAAATAAATGTAAAACTATCATATTATGAAACAAGTATATGTGAAACAATATATTAAATTCAAGCATTTGGTGAAAATATATTATGTGAAAAAAAATATTTTTATATCGGTTATCACATGTTTGTAACATATTTGTGGTTCTCATTTGATTATATATATATGGTAATCAGGGATTTCGGGTCAACTTACATGTCCCTACTAATTCCTTGACGAACATGAATGACTTGAAATCATTACAGGTGAACCTCAATAGTTCAACCCACAAGAGCTTTCGTAGAGCCTGAATTCAAACCCGAGGATAAGATTTCCACTATATTACGTGAACGTTACCAATACACTACTACCCAAGTGGTTAATTTTGTTATATATTTGATGACCGTTATACATATTTGTATAAATATACTTATAATATCGTTGTGTGTACACGTGTGTTATATCTGTAACCAAATTTATTTAAACAACTTGGAACATCTATTGAATTATTTTTTTTATCTATTATTTAAAATTTTAGTCCTCATATTTGTTACTTCTTTCCTTATTTGGAAAAAAAACAACATATATAAGAGTGAAATTACAAAAATTGTCCCTATGCATCACCAGAATTTTGATTTTTGCCGTTCAACTTTAATAGCCGTATTGTGGTTTGCATTTCGCTTTTGTTAGGGTCCCTGAGTTTAACGGTGGTAGTAATAGGGTTCAACACTTATATTTGTATTTGAACATATTTATAAGTTGGTTATCAGTATGTAACACCCCAAAAATTGGGACAAATAAAATTTTTCGAAAATGGAAATGTGGTATATAAATGATGTCAAAGCACAAGCTTTCCCCCAAAAAAGAATAATATACGCCAGTTATAATTACAAATTTGTAATAATAAAGCAATGAGAGATAACAACCTTTTAATCTAATTTATATCAAGAAAAGAGATTACAATAAGTTGTCATCTAAATTTTCCAAAATAAACATCTTCTAATGGCGTCCCAAAATGCTCCCCAAGCTATCATCTAAGGCTTTCTAAACCTTCTTAGCAGTCACGCCGTTAGAACCTGAGATACACATCAAATCAAATAAGTGCTAGGTCAAAAGAGCCTAGTGAGTTTGAACACTAATATAACATAATCATGTAAGAGGTTAATAACCATAAAGGTCCATAGAGGAATCATTGGGGGAGACCCAACACACCAACGAGTTTCACCTCAAGAGTCGGTGTACCTTGGTGTTCACTCACACGAGCAACATCCCGAAGTCCCAGAACATTTGAAGACTACCTCCAAGGCATTACTCAAAACGGCGGATATCTAGGCACATACCGTTAAGGTGGCACCCCAAAATTACATCCTCCTAGTGCCTACTTGTGGTTCATCTAATATACAATCCATCATCATACACATTTCACATTGAGTAAAATACATGCATGTGATCCCAAAGAATTCCAATCTCAAATTTAGGTCAAAACCCTAAATCACATAATTTCCACATATGACATTCATCAACCAAGGATATCACATGATTATAACTCAACATTTATCAACAACATAATCTCATCAAGTTTCTCATGAAAGATTAGCATTCAAGATTTCAACATTTCCCAATATAACAAGTTTAGGTCTATTTTATCAAATGATTCACAAAATGAAAGGAAACGTGAAATAATGATAAAAAGCGTATAACGACATGTATTTCATTTTAAAATGGTTAGAAAAACTCACAATCTAGGTTTTATAGAAAACCATAGAAACTTGGAAACCCTAGAAGATGAGATGGAGGAATGCTTGAGGTTCTTGAAGACTTAAACTCTTGTCAGTTCTCTAACATAAATGCTATGAAACGACCCTTGATTCTTCAATAAATGCTCACACGCAAATACACTATTAAAATAAATGAAGAGGGTGGAATGAATGCCGAAAATCGCCCTTCTCTCTCAAGAACGACCTAGAATTTGATTTTGAGGAGAAGTGGCAATAAAATCGGCTAAAGGGGTGTTTTATAACCCCGGACCCCGCGCGCGACAGTGCCAAGGGCATTGTCGCTTGGGCACAATCACAGGACTTGGCCCGCCCTCGGTACCATTTCGGCGACTGTAACAGGCGATAGTGCTCTTGTCACAGTCGCGTGCCACAATCACTCCATCTGTACCGTAACCCCATTGCCCCGGACGATGTTGACATGCGACTGTGACACTTGTCACAGTCGCGGGAATACTCGCCCCATGCCCCTTGAGCCTCGATTTGTTTTTTCGTTTTGACGTTTGGCATGCTCGGGTTGGTAACTATTTATCCACGGTGAGTCTAATTGTTTTAATTTGGAGGAAGGCACATCGATAATGGAATTGTAATGAGTATGTTTCCAAAGTAAATTACCAAAGTTTTCCGGGTGTTATAATCCTCCCCACCTAACAAAGGATTTCGTCCCCGAAATCACGGGAAATCAAAACAAATGGGGGTATCTCTTTTTCATGTCCTCCTCCGATTCCCCCGTCACATTGGCACCATGGTGGTGCTTCCATTGAACCTTGACCATTGCCACTTTCTTATGTCGAAGCCTTTTCGTTTTTGACTCCAATATGGTTTCCGACTCTTCCACATATTGATTTCCATTATACACCCGAATCTCCGTCAAAGGGATAATGCTTTCCTCTTTGGCTAAGCACTTGCGAAGGTAACTGTTGCGGTATTTTTCGTGTTTACACCTTTTTAAAATGCAAGAAAATAGATTTCGACGCAAGTATACATCTTAATCTACTACCATCTGTAACAAGTAATAATGATACAAAATACCGAATATCGATACCACAGGGAAGCATGGAAAAGTTCTTCTTAAAAGTCGGGTGTAACATCCCAAGCCAACCGTACCAGATATTGTTCGCTTTGTCCACACATCAGGACTCACGGTTTTAAAACGCGTCTGGTAGAGGAGGTATCTTAGTCCCTTATAAGGCAACTTTTGTTCCCCTCCCCAACCAATGTGGGATCTTACATCGGGTCCGTAAAAGCAAGTCTCAGATGGCGAATTCGAAAACAATATTTTGGTTGGGGCTTTGATTAACACTACTGAACAGTTAATTAAAAGTAAGCACAAGGTACAATGCTCCTATGGGATAAGATTAATAATTGGATAAAAAGATGAGATCGCATTCCTTCGTTATCTTAAATTTGATATTTTATGTAACTCAAATAAGTCGTCATACAATGAATCAGTTGTCAATTGATTAATGGCAGTCCACCATAAAATATAACTTTAAATAACTTCGGACAATCATGCGATACGATACACCATTTTAACTTTTTATCAGTCCCGGTTCCGACTTAACTTTGTACAAATTCTAAATATAACAGAAAAAGAAATGTAATGTTTAACTAAAAGAGATGGTTGGTGTTTTCAAACAATCAACGATAGAAATCGTAGGAGTGTTGTGCCAGTAACCTCTCTTTGGACAAAGAAATAAAATTTGCTTGAAATAAAAGACTGAAAGTAAATGACGTAAAATAAATTACAGAATTTAACTGACATAAAGCAATAAACAAAAAATAAAAGTACAGAAAATAAATTGCAGAATGTAAATTGCGGGAATTAAAGTGCTTAAAATAAATAACAGTAAAGTAAAACGAGAATTATAAAACTAAGACGTAATTAGAAATGGTGATGGAAAATCTTGTTTCAAATGTGGAATTCGGACTTGATTTACTTGAAGGTTTCACGGTATTTCAAAGACGTAACTTATCGGAATGACGAAAAGGAAAACTAACCAACGTACAATTGATTTTTATAAAAATGGAAACATAAAACGGATTTAATAAATTACAACAAACCGTGAACCAACAAAAGTTGGGAATCCGAAATGATTATTCGGACTTCCGGTTTGTAATAAAATTAAAGCCGTAATGAGACCAAAATAAAAACCACGAGTCACTTAAGAAAGTTGAGATATTGAACGAGACTATGCGAGAATAACGTAAAACTAATTACGAGATATGTTTACTTGAAACGAAACGTGACATATCACATATATTAATATAATCAAACCCGGTTTGAATCGTGAGCCAAAGCTTTGAACCGTTAGCTAATGACTCATCTCTTCAAACCATTTTACAAAAGATAAGAACCATGGATGGGTAATTCCTAAGGATGGTGATGAGGTCAATTGTCTAGATTCAATGAACCTAGACTTTAACAAAAGAGAGGGAGCTGTGGGAGAGGATGAGGATGAGCAAAAATGTAGGTGAAAATGTTGTGTTGTAAATAAGTTTCTCATCCCAAGGCCTCCTATAAATAACCAAAAACAAGGTTTATGGGCCTCCAAGTGAAATGGGCTTAGTCAACAACAAAGCCTAACAAAAATTACACAATTGGCCCATTTGATATCATCACCATTCCACAAACATTTCGGCCCATATAAAGTTCGGTCCATCAAAAAAATCGGTCCATTAAAAAGTCGTAGCATCGGCCCAAAAATAGAAGTCTGTCTTCGTTTCCACGTCATAGGTACATTTAGACTCCTCACGGCCTCCTAACCGATCCTGAAATGAACACATATAAAAATAAGATTTTCGTGACGTTTTCTTTAAAATTAGACAACCAAAAACGTTAAAATACATTAAACATTTATTTTACTAGAAAATGCTAAAAATACATAAAAAGAACTCAATGAGAAATAAAAATTTCTCAAAATTATAAAAAGTGGGTAAAAAAATAGGGTACATAAAATTACCCTATCAGTAACATACGTGAAACATAGGGTGAATCCCGTCCATCTCCGGTGGTATGTCCAATCTATAGGCTTGAAGTCCAATATTCTCCAATATCGTGAAGGGTCTAAGGAAACGGGGACTAAGCTTTCCGCGCTTCCCGAAACGGATAATCCCCTTCCATGGCGATACCTTCAACATAACCCGCTCACCTAATTGGAACACGGCCGGTCTCCTCTTTTTGTCCGCATAACGTTTTTTTCGGTCTTGGGCCGTCTTCAAACGTTCCCGGATTCCTTTCACTTTGTCCTCCATTTCTTGTACAATCTCCGATGTTCTACATTTCCTGCCTCGAGCCAACATACTGGTGTACTACATTTCCGCCCGTATAAGGCTTCGAACGGTGTCATCCCAATGCTCGAGTGGTAGCTATTGTTGTAGGTGAACTCCACCAAGGGTAGGTGCGAGTCCCAATTTCCCCTGAAATCTATAATATGTACACGATCGGAGCATATCTTCGAGAGTCTTGATCATTCTCTCGCTCTGTCCATCCGTCTGAGGATGGTAAGTCGTGCTCAACTTGACTCTCGTGCCCAATTCCTTTTGTAGACCGCCACAAAACTTGGAAGTGAACCGGCTATCCCGATCCAAAACTATAGATAGTGGAACACCATGACGCGATACCACTTCATCAATACAGAGTTTGGCTAATTTGTCCATCAACAACATCTCTCGTATAGCCAAAAAGTGTGTGCTCTTTGTGAGTCGATCTACCACCACCCAAATGGTATCATGACCCCTCAAGGTTCTGGGTAGCTTGGTGACGAAATCCATCGTGATATGCTCCCACTTCCATTCCGGAATGGCCAATGGATGCAAACTCCCGTAGGGCTTTTGATGCTCCGCTTTGACTTGAATGCAAGTAACACACTAATTTTCCACGTAATTAGCCACATCGAGCTTCATTATCGACCACTGGTAGTGCAACTTTAAATCTCTATACATCTTGGTGCTACCGAGATGTATAGAGTACTTGGACTTTTGAGTTTCCGCTAAAAGCAACTCATGGATCCCTCTAATCTTCGGTACCCAAAATTTTCCTTGAAATAGTTTAAGGTCGCGACTATCTTCCGTTAGTAACTCTCGTTGCTTCACCATGATTTCGGCTTTGAGATTCTTTTCACGAAGTGCTTCGATTTGACTTGATTTGAATTTATGGAAACTTATAAGAAATTAGATTTGTTTCCTTTTTTTTAGTTTTTTAATTATTATTCTTTTATTTAACTTGAGAACGGTTGTGATTGGAATAATTTTATGCTAATAGATTTTTTTTTCAAAATAAGTAAAATTAAATTTTGAATTCAAAAGAAAAAAATACGAATAAAAGATAAAAACAAACCCTAACGTAATCGACTATTGACTTACTCGACTATGACTAGAGATATCTAGGTATATAAGCTTAAATGATATTTTAATTGAGTGATCTTAATCATATCAAGAATGGATAGGTGTGTGATGTTTCTAAATCCCATGTTTCATTCCTTTATGACCAATGAAATTAAAATGCGTCAAATTTGTTTATTTTTAAGTTATTTTCAGTTAACTTATCAGTTAGTTTACCAAATATAGCCTAAATGTACATAATGAAAATGATACATATATATAGTTTAAATAACTAAATTAAAAAATTAACTAGATTACACCTTTTACCTTTGATAATACACAAAGGAACTTTCTCTATGCACATTTGTTTTAATACAAACTAAAATAGATATGTAAATAATTAATTTGGAGGAGAAAGATATATGAATAATTTGTGTTTGCCACATTTAAGAGCATCCTTAGGTTTTTCATGCCACATGATATTTAATACAATAGTTTTAAAACCTCTAACATTTTCAATGCGGTTTTTTATATCTTTTAAAAAATTTCAAGGTCCTAATAACTTAGGAAAATTGATGTAAATATATAGCATTTTGACCGTTCAAATTTACCTTCAAACCAACTCTTTCCCTCACGATTTTATCAATACTTTCACAAGTGGCTTTGCCACAACTTGCGAAAGGGCCATTTCTTAAAAAAAAAAATGCAAATTGTTGAGATATACGTTCGATCACCTACGTAAGTGTTACTGGCAGAATGTCATTTGCGAAAATGTTATTGGAGGTGGTATTTGCAAGGGTGTTACCAAAAAATTACAAGACGATGCAGGAGCATGACAGATGCTAGATTTTTTTTTCTTTCTAAAAATGGCCTCTTCGCAAGTTATGGCAAACCCATTTGCAGAGGTGTTGATAAACGGTGAAAATAAAAGAAGGTGTTAGGAGCTAGATTTAGGGGTTGTTTGTTTACCTCTTAATGGTTCCATTAAGAGGCAATCTCTGAATCACTAAGAGGTAAATCTTGTTTGGCAAAAAAAAGGGTTGCCTCTTAATGATTTTGTATCCTGACCCTTCCTTAACCATTAAGAACCCTGATTTCATTATGAACAATTAGCAAACAACCATATTTCATTTTACACTATATAATTAAAACATCTTAATCATTCAGACCACTTAATCATTCTGCACTAAACCATTCAGCAACTGCCAAACAACCCCTTAATTGTTCAAAATAATTATTTATGTCAAATTTCTCAATATTTTAACTTTATGTCATTTATATATTATTTATAGAAATCAATATATTAAAATTTCTACAAATAATTTTTTTTTATATTGAGAAAATGACGTGTTTATTTTACATAATTTTTTATTTATGTATATTAATACAGAGAAAATTTTTATTTATGTCAATTCTGTCAGTGTACGAGTTTTTCACCAAGTTTTTTCATAGTTTTTTTCTTATACATTATTGCCACATCAACAACTTAAAAACTTTTATATACCTCCACTATGTGAAAAACCTCACCCAAACTTTTTAATTAATTTTTTAAACTATTCAGGGTCACACTCTTTTAACTTTATATCATTTTTATTCTTATTTATAAAAATAAATACATTAAAATTCATACAAATTAATAAAAATTAGGTTATTAAGAAATATATAAAAGTTGTATAAAAAGTTTGTAAAATAAAAATTAAAAAATGTTAAATTTAAAAGTATGTATAACCGAAAATAAAAAGTGGGTCATTAAGAAATCTGTTAAAATTATATAAATATATCAAATTTGAGATATTATTTTAAAAATATAAAATATAATTACTTTCATTACGTATTTATTTATATTATTTATTTAATAATTGTATTTAAATAGGATTATTTTAAATATATTAATAAATAAAACTGATTAAATACAAAACTTTTATAAAATTCTATAAAGTTAAAACTGATTAAATACGAAAAAGCTATGAAAAAACAGGTCGTGCAGTTACGAGCTATGACGAAAAACCTCAAGTGAAAAAGCTCTTCACTATGTGAAAAAACTCAAAAAGAGGTTTTTGTTTTTTAAAAAACTCCAAAAAAAGCTTTGAAAAAGCACATTATGGATGCTCTAAGCCCCACTAATTAGGGCCGTAATGTAATAAGAAAAAGTACAAATAATCAGGTTTTTAAAAGTCATTTTGATTAGTTTGGAAAGAAAGAAAACATGAGTACACGTTTTCTTTTTTGTAATTTTAATTTCGAATTCAAAATTAATATTTTAATTTCTTTTGCAAATGGAAACTATTTTAATCCACACAAAACCGATGGGTAACTTGCATCGCAAGTATCAAAATTTCAAGTACTCCATATCAGAAAACAAATTTACTTCCCTTTTCTAATTCCCAACAAATATAAATAAAATAATAAAAAAAACGAATTCCAATCAGATTACAACTCAATCACCTTTAATTCTCCACATATTGTTGGGTATAAATAATATCTTCAAAATCCTCACACTTGCCAACCAATTTAACTCTCTTCTTCATTGATCATCCCTTCCACTCAAAACCCTAATAATTTTCTCAAATGAATTCGAAGCTTCCAGAAGAAATAAACATCGACATTCTTTCACGAACATCCTTAAAAACATTTGATGCCATGTGTTGCACCAGCAAAGAAATCAGCAAGCTCAAATACGATCCATATTTTCTCCATCTCTACAAGCAAAGAAACAACATCGTATCCGGTTTTCTCGTACAACACATCAACGGTTTTCACGAGTTTGCACCGTCACATGATTCGACACCTCTCGATCTCGGTTTCCTATCACCTGATGATCGCATTCTTGCAGCTTCTGAGAAAGGAATCATCGTGTTCGAGAGTCCTCATTGGCAGAAGTTGTACCATGTATGTAAACCTGCGACTAACCAGGTTTTCGAATTGCCGAATCCCAATCGAACCGAGAATCTAACCGAAAAAGTTGCGATCATGGTCGTGGGTTCGAACCCGTTTCGTTACAAGATTCTCAGATTATCTCAACCTAATCCCTCGTAAGAATTAATCTAACCCAAAAAAAATGTGCTATTTTTATTCAAGGGTTTTTTGTTTTCTTGAAACGTAAAAGCATCTCCTACAAGTTTTCAATAATTAATTTTCTAAAATAGAGAAACAAAAGTTAAATTCTATAAAAAAAAAAACTTTCATTCAATTCTAACAGATTTTCTATTTTAGAAATTTTATGACAAATTATATTATTATAATATTCCTTAATTTATTATCCCAATGTGCTTTTAAAAAAACTTTATATAAATTGATTATTTCTCACTCCCTGGTCCTTTCATTAAGTTTTAGAGAATTCTATAAACAAGATAGAAGGGTTGTTAGAGAAGTTTTCACAACAAAAACTCTTTTTTTTTTTTCCTATTTTAAAAAAGATGTTGGAGATGCTTTAATGAGTAATTAATGACATTAATTGTTTTTTTTTTCAGGTTTTCGCAACAGTGGGACGGGCGATACACCACATATTGCTGTGAAATCTTTGATTCCGCGACGTTGTCATGGAGATTGTTAGAAGATACAAAGCTGCCTTACGATGTCTTCGTGACGATATCCTCACAACCGATCACCGTTGGAGGGTCGATCTACTTGTTATTGACGAACAACGACGTCTTAAACTTTGATTTCTACTCAGAAAAATGGACGGTCATTCGGTTGCAAATTCCGACTCGGTTCGACATTTTAAAGCTCGTGAAGTATGAAGGCAACTTGGCGTTGGTTTGTAAGCCACCAAATGGTGGTTGGGAGATTTGGGTAATTAATGGTACGATGAATCATTCTTCATCATGGAAGAAAACTTTTGTTTTCAACAAGAAAGAAAGGATGTTTCTCAATTCGTTCTATGATTCGGACACGAGTGTTCTTGTGGATTTTAACACACTTGTATTTTACAAGTTTAAAAAAGGTGATGATAGCATGAGTAATAAGGTTGTATTGAGTGATATGATTGCTACAACATTCGCTTTTCGATCAGATTTTGAACCAATTGATTTAACAAGTTGATATATTTGATTATTATTTACAAATTCATTTGAAGAATATTATGTTAAGATTAATGTAAATCTAAATCTTGAGTTTTAGTTTTCAATTGGTTGCATGTATTAATATTGTATATATAGTTTAATTTCCTTTGCTCTTCAACAATAAGCAAGCAGTATTTATATATATATATATATATATATATATATATATATATATATATATATATATATATATATAATTAAGGTTTGATTTAATTAATTATAATGAATCCACGAATAATTTTTTTTAATATATATAATAACTTATTTGATAGTTTTTAAAACAATTTATCAAATGTGAAGTATCATAATTAATGTAAATATTAAAAAAATCAAGATTTTAAATTACTGTATTATATGAATAAATTCTTGAAACTCTATTTTGTAAACATATATTCGTTCATCAGTATATATTTTTAAAAATCTATTTTGACATGTACTCATGTCAAAATGACATTTTTTTTCTTTGGAAACTAATCAAAATGACTTAAAAATCTGATTATTTGTAATTTTTCTTATTACATTAGGCATATACCCGTGCGATGCAGCGGAATGTGAGTAAAGAACGAGCAATTAATGCTACTTCCTTATAGACATGTCATCAACAATCAACCATGACCTACGAATCACAACTTATGAAACACTAAACCCTAAACCCATAAAGATATTCAATAATTAGTTTATATTACAATTATTGACGAATAAAATTATAATGATATAATTTATAATAAGAATGAAATGTATTTTACGATTATATATTTTTAATGTGCTAACGGTGGAAAAAATAAAACGTATGGACATAAAACAAATTAATTCGTAGATATTCATGATATTTAATAGTACGGTTAAATTAAAAAACATTCAATATTGGGCTCGTTTTGAAGGTATTGACGAGACGATTATTATGGTATAATTTGTAGAAAAATAAACGTATTTTTCATTGCGATTATTTGTGTTAACATGATAAAGGTGTAAAATGAAAAAACAAGGGATATAAAGTAAATTAAATAATTAATTATAAGGGTGATAAATGTAACATTTAATTTTAACGGATTTCCAATTCCCTCTCATGATTCCTTTATTTTATTTTTAATTCAAAGTTACAGTTTTTCTCCCTGAACTTTTTTGATAGATTTACTTTATATCTTTTAGTTTTACATTTTATATTTTACATTTTCATTATATTAACACATATAAGCATATATTAACTAAAATACATTAAAAAATAATTTTTGATTTTAACAAGTTACACCATTATAATCGTCTCGTCGATACCTTCGAAATGAGCCCAATATTGAATATTTTTTTGATTTAATTATGTTATTATATGTCATATATTATACATTGGTTAATCGATTTTTTTTAAAAATAGAAAATGCATTACATCAAACGTAAGTTTTAACATCAAGATAATAAACATAATAAATATATTGCGTATTTTTTTATTTCAACAGATTCCAGCTTTGATTATTCATTTAAATCAACATATTCATGAGTACGAGTACACTCTATATATTATTCATTCACATCTAATCTACGTTTGTATAGGATAATCCACAACATTGCATCTGGAAGTGCATGATGTGTCCAATGGTGTATGAGTGTGGGCATTGGGTAATCTCCTTTTAATACCCAGTTCATCCATTAACTCAACGCGGATAGTGTCCCATGCATCTTCATGACCACCGAAACAAGTAGATATGGCTTGAAATTCACAAATTTCATCGCCTAATACATATTGTACTTGTGCGATGTATGGATGAAATAAACTCGGGATTTGATCAAGATATGGAGTTGGAGGGGGGAGGGGGGGGGGGGTTGTCGTTGGAAGTAGGAGTTATGCCTCGCTGGTTCTTTATGACCAAAATCTTCGGAGTTGATAAATGTTGGCGCGTTAGAATAACTGCGTCTACGAGGGTCTTCAATAATATTTTTCTTTATTTCAAATAAATTACTTTACTTTATTTCAAATAATATATATATATATATATATATATATATATATATATATATATATATATATATATCAAATGATTATGTTTTCATTGATCAACAATCAACATGTGATATCCCAAAATATTCGAAATTTGTGATATCCACAATTAATCACATATGATATTCACAATTAATCGACATTTGTGTTATCCACAATTAATCACATGTGATATCCACAAAATACAACGTAATTATGTATGTTAATGTGTATGTTAAAACGTATTTTTTAACATATTTTTAACATATAATTAAATAATTAAATAAAAAAATATTCAATATTTGACTCATTTCGAAGGTATCGAAGAGACGATTATAATGGTGTAACTTGTTAAAATTAAAAATTATTTTTTTAACGTATTTTAGTTAATATATGCTTATATGTGTTAATATAATGAAAATGTAAAATGTAAAATTAAAACTTAAAGGTATAAAATAAATTTATCAAAAGAGTTCAGGGACCAAAACTGTAACTACATGTATCAATAACTACTTTCAAGAACTACTTTCAAGAACCGTTTAAGCTCTTTAATATATAGTATAGATTAACCCCCAAGTGCGGCTCAACAGAATATACGTAAACAATTTTATATATATATATTAATATACATTAATAAAAGAAATTATATAAAATTAAATAAACACATTTATTAGCAGAAAATTATTCCAATCACAACCGTTGTGAAACTTGCATTGCAAGTAATAAGTTAAATAAAAGAATAATAATTAAAAAACGAAAAAAAGGAAACAAATTAAAAAACTAAAAAAAGGAAATAAATCTAATTTCTTATAAGTTTCCAGAAATTCAAATGTAAAAAAAATAAATAAAAGATTTGAGAAAATCGAAATCTCAAATCAGATTACAGTAGTATATTTCAGTTTCCAAACTCCAATTAAACCCATCCCTATAAATATATAACATGAGATAACCCTTTCATTCATCACTTGCCAACAAATAATAAACACTTCATCCCTTCCATAATATTTCAAACCCTAATTAATTAATTTTCTCTCATGGATTCCAAGCTTCATCACGACATGACCCTCGAGATTCTTTCACGAACATCCTTAAAAACCTTCCATACCATTGTTTCCACCAACAAAGACTTCAATAAGCTCACATACGATCCCTATTTTCTTCATCTCTACAAACAAAGAAACAACATCGTATCTGGTTTTCTCGTACAACATTCCGACCGCGGTCTGAGCTATTCCCACGAGTTTGCACCGTCACAACAATCAGCCGATCTCGATCTTGGTTTTCTACCACGCGATGCTCGAATCCTTGCAACTTCGGAGCAAGGGATCATGGTGTTCGAGAGTCCTCATCGTAAGTCCCGTAGGCTGGCCTTGTACCATGTCTGTAAACCCGCAACTAACCAAGTTGTCGCATTGCCTAATCCCAAAACCCGTTATTTAACCGAAAAGGTTGCGATCGCGGTGGTGGGTTCGAACCCATTTCGTTACAAGATTCTTCGATTATCTCGACGGCCTAACAAATCGTAAGTACATTGAATGATTTAATTTCTTGATTTTTTAAAAAAAAATTTAACCGATCATAAATTACGATCAACAATCGATTAATTTGATCTTTTTTTCAGTGTTATGCAAAGGGGGGATAAGCTATACAGCACGTATTGTTGTGAAATATTTGATTCAGCGACATTTGCATGGAAGATGTTGGATGATATAATGCTGCCATACGACATCTTCTTGACTAGTTGTTCACAACCGATCAACATCGGGGGCTCGATCTACGTGTCGTTGACGGACAATAACGTCTTGAAATTTGATATATATTCGGAGAAGTTGTGGTGGAGGATGTTTCCGTTGCGAGTGATGGAGACCATATTCCATTTGATGATGTGAAGATGGTAAAATACGAAGGGAAGTTGTCATTGGGTTGTAAGGCAAGAAATGGTGGTTGGGAGATTTGGGTAATAACTGGTACGAGGATGAATGAAGAAGAATGGTGGGAGAAAAAATATGCTTTCGAGGAGAAACAAGAAGAGATGTCTCTGATGCGTCTCAACTCGTTCTACGATTCAGAGACGAGTGTTGTTGTTGATTATGATACACTCGTATTTTACAAGTTCAAAAAAGGTAGTATTATAATTAGTAAGATTAGATTGAGTGATTATGTGCTTTCTAATTTTATATTTAGTTTTCGATCGGATTTTGAACCCGTAGATTTTAGAGGTCGATGTTAGGCTTATGTTAGATATTTTGTTTGTGTACATATATTCGTTTATAAATTCTTTTGAATGGCATTGTAAATTTAAATGTTGAATTTTAGTTTTTTCAATTGGCAATATACACACACACACATATATATATATATATATATATATATATATATAGGGTGAGGTTCACGTGAGATCAAGCTGTTTTCGTGAGACCGCGTGAGACCAAGCCTTATAACATGAAACTTCACACCGAAACACTGTGAAGGTAAAAAACATTCGAACCTTCATAATGTAATCACACTATGAAGGTAAAAAAACTAAACCAAGTTAAAAAAAATCAAACCTTCATAGATAAAAGACTGTGAAGGTATATCCGAACCTTCACAGTGAAGACGCTGTGAAGGTAAAAAAAACCGAACATTCACAGCGAAAAAAACCGTGAACGTAACATTTACGGTGTTTTCCCTATGAAAAGTTCGATTTTTTTTACCTTCACAGTTTTTTGGTGTGAAGTTGCATACTTTAAAGTTCGGTCTCACCGGTGTCACGGAAACTGTTTGGTCTCACGTGAACTTAAGTCTCTCTCTCTCTATATATATATAGGGTGCGTTTCTTTTGCAAACCAAACAATTTGTACAAACTATGTAAACCACTATTTTAGGAAACAATAGATATATTTATGGATAATGATTATGATTCATTAATAATGATTGTGATATATATGGAAAATGTTAAGTTTATTCATTATAATCATGATTTTAAATTAGGAAATGTTAAGTTTATTCATTATAATCATGATTTTAAATTAGGAAACATAATAAAATCATATATTCATTAGACTTGATGAACGGCTAAGATTGGTTCACAAAGTTTGCACAATCTGACTGGTTTGCAAAAGATACGTGTGTGTGTATATATATATATATATATATATATATATATATATATATATATATATGGGTTGTTTCTGTTAGGACTGGAAGTCCTGAGTGTTGAAAGTGGAATAAAGTATTTATAAGAGTTTGATTTGTAATTATTTGAAAGTTATTTTATTAAGATGGGTCCAAGCCCATAAGCCCAATTGCTTGTAAAGCCTAAGTATATAAAGGCTTATTTAGTTCATAATTAGGGTTGAACAGTTTAGAAAGGTAAGAAATTCATTATTCAGTTTACTAGTCATTAGGTTTACATACCCTAATCAGAAATTCTCTCTGTAAACCTTAATCCTTTGAAGTTATATCAATCATATGACTAGTTGCTGTGGCCTATAATCTGTTCATCATTATTCATAATTACTTGTGATTGCACTGCACTGGGATCTACAATTGGTATCAGAGCAGATAGGCAAAAAAGGTTTGATCCAGTAAAAAGGTTTGTCTGAAACCCTAAGATAAATTTCTTGTGTTAATTGCTTTACATGCATTAATTGATTATTTGGTTGTTAGCTTTCTGTTAGTTTAGTCGATCGATTTTTTTTAAAACAGTAAGTTTTCCATAGTTCGGTCGAATAAGTTTTTTTTTCTGGAAATCCTATGTCCGGTCGATTGTTATTAGGGTAATTTTCTGTTCGGTCGATTATTGATTTCTGTTGATTGTTAATCTGTTGAATCGTTTTTTGGTGGATATTGTGTGTTTCTTTCGATCGAAGGAGAAGATCTGGGTTTGGCTTCGGTCGAATCCCAGATATTCTTCGGGTTCTTCGGTCGAACTCTTCGAGTTCTTCGGTCTTTATTGGTTAATCGATATTATCCATATTTGTGGTTATCATAATTAAAATTCTTTCGACCTAAGTATTCGACCGGACACTTGTGCTCCGGTCTTGTCCTTTCGACCGAATAAGAGTTCTCCGGTCTTGTCCTTTCGACCGAATAAGAGTTCTCCGGTCTTACACCTTCGACCGAATAAGAGTATTCCCCGGTCTTACCCATTCGACCGAACACTTGTACTCCGGTCTTGCACATTCGACCGGGTAGTTGTAATCTCCGGTCAAACCCTTCGATCGGACCTTATCTTTCCCGGTCTTTCCTTCGACCGGACCTTAGCATATCCGGTCTTACCCTTCGACCGGGTTCTTGCTACTCCGGTCTTACCTTCGACCGGGTGCTTTAAAAAAAAAAAGAGTACAAAAGGGTCAAATTTTTTGTCTCACGATCTTTTTGCAGTGCATTTATTTTAGCCCCCGTACTTTAAAGATTCAGCGTGTCATTTTTGACCCTAAACTTTCAAGTTTCACATTTTGTCACTTTTGGTCCCTGCACTTTCAAGTTTCATTTTTCTTCTAAGCCGGATCGAATACAGTCTATTCAATTCGTACAAAATGGTGAACCCACCAAGGCTGCGGTCCAAAGGAGAATATGAAAGGTGGAAAGCTGATTTTCTGTATTTTGTTGACGAACATGAGGTGGGTCCCTACATCAGATTGTCATTGACTGAAGGAGAGAAGCAATCCCAAATTCCGCCAGAAGCTTCTCCTGTGGAAAAGGAACAAAGAGAGAGGGCCAATAATAATGCTCGAAATTATATGAAACATAGTATTTCGTGTGAATTTATTAGTGACATATTTAATGAACTTATTGGTCAAATAAATACCTACAAAATGACAGGAAAAGAGTTGTGGGATTGTACTGAATGGTTGGTGTTAGGGCCAAATGAGATTTTAAAAGGAAGATAATTGGAAGCTGAGAACTCTGAGCTAAAAGGAAGGATTTATATTTTGGAAGCTAAACCTCAGCAACCAGTCTCCGCTGAAAGCTATGAGGAAAAGATCTCTGATCTAAAAGATGTAAATGCAGAACTTCAAAAGCGTTTATCTGATTTGGAGCAACTGCTTGCTAAACACAAATCTGATTTTGAGACTAAAGAGAAATCTTTCGCAAAGAAGTTCTCAGAATTCTCGAGAAAATGTGCTGATGAGAAGAAGGAAGTGGAGCTGAAATGCATAAAACTTTCTCAACAAGTTTCTGCTTTCGAGAAAGTAATCATTCTTGAAAGAGAAAAGTTTGCAAAAGAAAAGAAAGCCATTGAACAGAAGAATGTTGGATTCTTCAAGGAAATATCCGGCCAAAGAAATGACGCTGAGAAGGGATTTGAAGAAGAGAGAAGCATGTTTGAGACGGAGATCAAAAAGCTTACTAAGAAGCTATCTGAACTATCTGAGAAGGTACTAAAAGAGCAGAAAACGAAGTCTGAGTTCACGAAGAAGATTGACCTGCTTGTTAAAGAAAGAGACAACTTTGCTTCGACGATTAAAGTGCTTGACAAGTCTGTATCAAGTTCAAATCAGAAACCTGTCTCTTCACAAAGGTCAGTTAAATCTTTTGATCAGATTCGTAAGACTAACCTTTTCTATGATAGCAATATAGATGGTTCAAGTACACATCAAAGAAGAAGGAGATACAAAGATGAGGAACTGGTCTGGAAGAAGAAACCAATTGAAGATGAGCTGAAAGAAAGAGAATCGTGTGTACATGCGTCTAATGCCAAGAAGAACAAAGCGAGTAAAAGTAAACCTGATCATATCTACTCGAGAGATCAATTACTCAGGTTGTCAGGTAAGAAATACCACTGTTCTTATTGTAGTACACATGATCACATTCACAAATCCAGGGATCATTTCTAGTATGGATCTTATTCTATTTCCCCCACAAGAACTGCAACTAACATTCATGGACCCAAATACCAGTGGGTACCAAAGCCGAAAACTGATTCTTTGTTGCAGGCACCTACTGTCAAGGGGGAGTAGAAGAACAAAGGCTTCTAAGTAAAACAACTTAGAACCCATACTTCAACGAAGTATGGCTTCTGATCACATGACAGATCAGGACCCGTTCTTCAACGTTTAGACCCGGATATTTTGCAAATATCCAGGGGGAGCTTAATAGATCTATATCGTTCTATCATGATTTGAAGGGGAACTTAAAGGTAAATTTCTTTTGATCTAGATCTCTGATTGTTTGAAAGAAGAACAACTTTCAAGCATGAAAAACAGTTTCTGAAATGTTCAAACCACTTCTGATTCTCAAAAGGTTTCATGAATCTAGAAGTGTGAATTTAAATGTTTTTCAATTCTTGAGCTTTAATGTTTAACTGACTGTGTGTTTCTAAAGATCAATACTTGTGTATTATCTTATCCTTATACCGTAACGTATTCACACACACATGTTCAGTGTAACACCCTAGAAACTGCGGAAATAAAATTTCGAAGAAACAATTCGGCAATAGACTAACTTGCGGAATAAGGCGTGACAATTTCATTACACAAACAACCCAACGGGTATAGAGTAGCCAATATTTAGGTAGATAACTGAAGTATAAAACGACATCCTATTAATCTACAAAATATCTAGATTAGGGACGGGTGTCGCTATACTTCCAAAATGAATCTTCAAAAGAATCTCTCACGATCCCAAGGTCGCTCCCTCAGTCCCGACGAGCCCCACTGCTAAGATAACCTGCCAACATGACAACCAAGAGCAAGCGTTAGGCTAACGCCTAGTGAGAACAAGCTAAATAAAAGAGAGTACTAAACCCAATTGGTGCCACGCGGTAGTATAGCCATGAGCTAAGTCAAGAAATCCAATAAACCATTAGTGATTAAACATGGTATAAGTAATACCCACAATTCACATAACGAGCTCAACCCCTCTAGATCTGTTGCTCAAAACATTCAAGTCAACCCCTCTGGATCTATCCTTGAGAGTTCCCAAAACAGGGGGAACTCAAGCACATAATGGGATTACACCTTACTGCACCATGAGACGCTGCCCGACCGTATAGGCCCACACCTTACTTATCATGGCAACCTGATGCCTATCCCGTGCTAAACGTGAACCAAATGCCCAAAACAGGGGACACAGGAACACCGTGCCTATGGATCCATTGCACTAAGACTCAAAGCCAAAGCATGTCATTTCAGAGCATACTCACATTAAATCAGCTATACAAGCAATTCATATGAACAACAGTTCAATTCTATAAATCGTGATTCTTGAAAATGTGAGATCTTTAGAAGGTGTTTCCCAACGACAATAAGTCACTTTGAAACCAGGTTTTCCACATTTCAAATAATACATTTATCACATAGCATTCGTAATACAGACCGATTTAGCTTAAAGGACTCACCTCAAATTTCTTCCTGAATAAAACTGCTTCTGACGATTGCTACCTATGACAACACCGATAATCGGTAAGCCAAAATAAAGACAACTTAATGACTTAAAACCCAGGAATAAGAACACAACATACTGCCAAAACACTGATCCGGTCGAGTACCAAAACCGGTCGAACACCACCCCGGTCGAACAACAGCACCGGTCGAACAGGCAACACCGGTCGAACCGACATCCGGTCGAACCGATGTCCGGTCTTAGGTCACACCGGTCGAACGAACAATCGGTCGAACGACCATTCGGTCAAAGGACCCCTCGGTCGAAAGGCCATCGTCTTGTTCATCAAGAACAGATCGACAGAACCCAGATCTAAAAATGAGAAATACTTAGATCTCACAATGGAACGGTTTAAAACCTTCACAACGAGATTCTACACGGCTAGAAGCATTCAGATCAAAGCATTAAGCTAGATTCGTACCTCGATTTGGAGAAAACCCGAACGACTCTTTCTCCTGCTTCCTTCTCTTTCTCTCTCTGATTTCTCAAGAAATCAGATTGTGATATTTTAGAAAATATCTGAAATCTGATTTATATTTATATAACCCAAGTTACATTTTACCCCCTTTAACTTTGGGTAAAAGTCAACTTTTCACCCAACCCCAAAATAGCGGGTGTTACAATCCTCCCCAACTTGGAGAAGATTTCGTCCTCGAAATCTCGGCTATGGGAAGAGGTGAGGGTATCTCCGCCTCAAATCCTCTTCCGCTTCCCAAGTTACATTAGCACCTCGATGGTGCTTCCACTGAACTCTGACCATTGTGACTTCCCGGTGACGAAGCTTCTTCGTCTTCCTTTCCAAAATCGCCTCAGGTTCTTCAACGCAACGATTCCCTTCATCCACTCTGATCTCGGAGAGTGGAATAACACTCTCCTCCTTTGCTAGACACTTCCGTAGATAGCACACGTGAAACGTGTTATGAATGCCCCTCATCTCCGGAGGAAGTTCCAGCTGATAAGCTTGAAGTCCTACCCGCTTAGTCACAGTGAACGGTCCAAGGAAACGGGGGCTTAACTTCCCACGCTTCCCAAATCTAATAATTCCCTTCCAAGGGGACACCTTCAACATAACCCGGTCTCCTACTTGGAATTCCATTGGCCGTCTTTTCTTATCGGCGTAACTTTTCTGTCGATCTTGGGCCGCCTTCAAACGTTCGCGGATGCCCTTGACCTTGTCCGCCGTTTCTTGTACAACTTATGGTCCGGCGAACTGCTTTTCCCCCGCCTCGAGCCAACATACGGGAGTTCGACACTTGCGACCGTATAATGCTTCAAACGGTGCCATCCCTATACTTGAGTGGTAGCTATTATTGTACGCGAACTCTACCAAAGGCAGGTGCGTATCCCAACTACCCCCAAAGTCGATTACGCACGATCTTAACATATCTTCTAGCGTCTGGATTGTCCTCTCGCTTTGTCCGTCGGTTTGAGGATGGTAGGATGTGCTCAACTTCACACGTGTACCCAATTCCTTTTGTAAGCCATCCCAAAAATGCGACGTGAACCGACTATCCCGATCAGAGACTATAGATAGCGGCACGCCGTGCCGGGAAATTACTTCATCGATGTACAACTTCGCCAATTTATCCATTGGCAAGGTCTCCCGCATGGCCAAGAAGTGAGCGCTTTTGGTCAAGCGGTCAACTATAACCCAAATGGCGTCGTGACCTTTCAAGGTCTTTGGTAGCTTTGTCACGAAATCCATCGTGATGTGTTCCCATTTCCATTCCGGAATTTCCAAGGATTGCAAACTTCCGTAGGGTCTTTGGTGCTCAGCCTTCACTTGCAAACAAGTCACACACTGTTCCACATAGTGCGCCACATCGAGCTTCATGATTGGCCACCAATAATGCAATTTCAAATCTCTGTACATTTTCGTGCTTCCCGGGTGAACGGAGTATTTTGACTTGTGGGCATCTTCGAGAAGAAGTTCTCTATTACCCCCAATCTTAGGCACCCAGACTCGCCCCATTGAAAATCTTCATCCCTCGACTATCTTCAGTCAACAAAAGATGTTGTTTCGCCATGACTTCTCCTTTGAGGTTTTCCTCTAGCAAGGCTTCGACTTGCGATTCCTTGATTCTGTCAATAAGCGTTGAAGTTATTTCAATCCGTGCAAAGGTAGCACGAGAATTTCCTCCGCAGACTTTCCGACTCAAGGCGTCGGCAACCACGTTTGCCTTACCCGGATGGTAGAGAAACTCGCAGTCATAATCCTTCAACAACTCCAACCATCTTCGCTGCCTCATGTTTAGTTCTTTCTGATCAAAGATATGCTTCAGACTCTTGTGATCAGTATAAAGAGTGCACTTCGTACCGTAAAGGTAGTGCCGCCACAACTTCAGTGCAAACACCACTGCTGCCAATTCCAAGTCATGAGTAGGGTAGTTGACTTCGTGCACTTTAAGTTGCCTAGATGCGTACGCGATCACCTTCCCTCTTTGCATCAGGACACAACCCAAACCCAACTTCGACGCATCGCTGTACACCACAAAATCTTCCGTCCCGTCTGGTAAGGATAGGATAGGAGCTTCACAAAGCTTCTTCTGTAAGGTGCGGAACGCCTCTTCTTGCCTCTCAGTCCACACAAATTTCACGTTCTTCCGGGTCAAGATTGTCAATGACGAGGCTATCGTTGAGAAATCTTGAATGAATCTCCGATAGTACCCTGCCAAACCTAGGAAACTTCGGACTTCAGACGGGTTCTTGGGAGGTTCCCAATTCGTCATTGCCTCTATCTTCGCGGGATCCACTTTTACTCCTTCCTTTGAAACTATATGCCCCAAAAATTGAACCTCTGGAAGCCAAAAGTCGCACTTTGAAAACTTTGCGTAGAGTCTTTCTCGCCTTAACACATCCAAAACTTCACGGAGATGTTGCTCGTGCTCTTCTTCGTTCTTGGAGTAGACTAGGATGTCGTCGATGAACACGATTACTGATCTGTCGAGGAACGGTCGACACACTCGGTTCATCAAGTCCATAAATATCGCTGGTGCGTTGGTTAGGCCGAATGGCATCACCAGAAACTCGTAGTGCCCATAGCGAGTTCTAAATGCCGTCTTCGGAATGTCGCTCTTTGCTACCTTCACTTGGTGATACCCCGATCGAAGATCAATCTTTGAGAAGCAACCCGCTCCTTAAAGCTGATCGAACAGGTCGTCGATTCTTGGAAGTGGATACCTGTTCTTCACCGTCACTTTGTTCAGTTCTCTGTAGTCGATACACATTCTCAATGCACCGTCCTTTTTCTTGACAAATAGTACCGGGGCTCCCCAGGGCGACGAGCTCGGTCGGATGAAACCTTTCTCGAGAAGGTCTTGAAGTTGAACCACCATCTCTTGCATTTCGGTAGGAGCCAAACGATAAGGAGCTCGAGCAATCGGAGCCGCTCCAAGAATGAGGTCAATACGAAAGTCCACAACACGATCGGGCGGCAACCCGGGCAAGTCTTCCGGAAACACATCGGGAAACTCACGCACCACCCTAACATCTTCCAATTTCTATTGGTCGAGTTTGGTATCGATGGCATACGCTAAGAAAGATACGTATCCTTTCGCCAAACACTTCCTAGCTTTGATTACTGAAATAATCGCCACATCGCTTTTCCTTCCTTCGCCGTAGATTATAGTCGCTTCTCCGTTTGCCACAGGTAAACGGATCATTTTCTTGGAACATACAATTTCGGCCTGGTTCTTAGATAACCAGTCCATACCTACCACCACGTCGAATCCGCCAATTTGCACTGGTAATAGGTTAATGGGAAATTTCTTCCCCTTAAGCTCTAAGATGCAATCCTTAAGGATATTATGAATTAGAACTTGACCTCCATTTGCTATTTCTACCACAACAACAAACTCTAGCATACTCTTAGACATAGCAAGCCTTTGACAGAACAAATCAGATATGAACGAGTAGCTAGCACCAGAATCAAATAACACACGCGTAGGTACGGAATTTAGAAGAAACGTACCCGACACCACATCGGTCGATGCTTTAGCTTCCTCTGACGACATCTGGAAAGCCCTTCCAGTCGACCGCGGAGGTTCCATCTTCTTCCCGCTAAATCCCCCAGTCTTGAGCTTCGGGCATTCCGCCCTTACGTGCCCTGGTTCCTTACACTCAAAACACATTTGCCCCTTGTGAGGGCAATCTCGGAACGTGTGACCCGTCTTCCTGCATTTGTAGCACGTCCCGGGAACAAAGTTGCAAGGGCCAAAATGCTTGCTTCGACACTTGGAACACCACCTAGCTTCACGTCTAGGATCAGCTCCTCGCTGAGTGCTACTGTTGGCATAAAAGGGTTTCTTCGAGGGCATTGAACTTCCCTCCCATTTCCGCTTCTCGACTTGGCGAACACCTTGCTCCCGTCCGAGACTGTAAGCATCTTCCATAAGTTGAGCTTCTTCCATTGCCTCCCGAAGGGTGGAGGTCTTTGTCACACGAACCATCGACATCATGTCCTATGGGAGACCTTTGATGTAAGCCTTGATCTTATCTTTCTCTGTCGGGACCAGATGTCCCACAAAGCCCAGCTTGTCCATGAAGAGACGGTTGTACTCCCTCACAGACATACCTCCCTTCTTCAAGTTCTGGAATTCATCCTTGATTCGGTCCAACGACCTCTCGTTACAGTATTCCTCTATCAGTTTCTCCTTGAAGGTAGACCAAGACAATTGGTCTAGAACAGTCGGCTCCATCGAAGCAGAGTACACATCCCACCAGGTAAGAGCTATTCCCCGCAGCATTCGGGAACCAAATATCACCCTCTGTTCCTCCCCACATTCGCTTGAGCGAAAAGCTTGCTCCATCTCTCGGACCCAGGCCATACAATCTAAGGGATTGTCCGAGCCTTTAAATTCTGGTGGTCGGCAACCCAGAAAAGCCTTGAACGTGCAAGTCCGTGTCGTTCGATTGACGCCTAGGGTTGCAGTTACCACAGGGGAAATTACAGGTTCGGTACCCCCGGATCCAGCAACAATCACATTCTCGCCAACCGTTTCGGGCCTACGGTTGTTAGTGTCTCGGTCCTCGAGGAGTTTCAAGAACACTTCCTGTTGTTGCGCCATGGCCCTATTCATGGCCAACATCATATGATCCATCATTCTCGTTTCGGCCGTCACTTTTTCTATAATAGGCTCATTAGCCTCCAAATTTCGTCGAGGAATATGCTCGGGTCCTCCACCCAGCACATTACTCACACGCACTGTTTCCCCCACTACGGTCGCCAGCGGATGATCGGCCGTAGGTATGTCGGCCTCCTGGCCTTCCGGACGATTCCTGGTATTAACCATGGTTCTGCTGAACGCAATCATGCAAAAGAACGGGATAAGGATAACGTAAAACACAGAGAACGTACTATTACACTCATCAATCATTATAACAACAGTAATTTAAGTATGCTTACGTAAGACATTTTCATAATAACTTTAGCTAAGTGAAATTATGAACGTATAATACGCAAGAGTGCTTATTACCATCGTTACAACTTTCAACCTGTGCAAGTTTCCGTTGACCCTAAGACCATCCTATCTTATAAGATCTACCCCATCTCACGAGTCGTAACTTAATAGTCTCAGCTTAAGTCTAGGCATCTTACAGTCATACCTAGTTCACTTAAACCAAGGCTCTGATACCAACTTGTAACACCCTAGAAACTGCGGAAATAAAATTTCGAAGAAACAATTCGGCAATAGACTAACTTGCGGAATAAGGC
The DNA here is from genome assembly GCA_023525745.1 of Arctium lappa. Taxonomy (NCBI): domain Eukaryota; kingdom Viridiplantae; phylum Streptophyta; class Magnoliopsida; order Asterales; family Asteraceae; genus Arctium; species Arctium lappa. The sequence goes on from CM042047.1 coordinate 172,255,915, forward strand.
GTGACAATTTCATTACACAAACAACCCAACGGGTATAGAGTAGCCAATATTTAGGTAGATAACTGAAGTATAAAACGACATCCTATTAATCTACAAAATATCTAGATTAGGGACGGGTGTCGCTATACTTCCAAAATGAATCTTCAAAAGAATCTCTCACGATCCCAAGGTCGCTCCCTCAGTCCCGACGAGCCCCACTGCTAAAATAACCTGCCAACATGACAACCAAGAGCAAGCGTTAGGCTAACGCCTAGTGAGAAAAAGCTAAATAAAAGAGAGTACTAAACCCAATTGGTGCCACGCGGTAGTATAGCCATGAGCTAAGTCAAGAAATCCAATAAACCATTAGTGATTAAACATGGTATAAGTAATACCCACAATTCACATAACGAACTCAACCCCTCTAGATCTGTTGCTCAAAACATTCAAGTCAACCCCTCTGGATCTATCCTTGAGAGTTCCCAAAACAGGGGGAACTCAAGCACATAATGGGATTACACCTTACTGCACCATGAGACGCTGCCCGACCGTATAGGCCCACACCTTACTTATCATGGCAACCCGATGCCTATCCCGTGCTAAACGTGAACCAAATGCCCAAAACAGGGGACACAGGAACACCGTGCCTATGGATCCATTGCACTAAGACTCAAAGCCAAAGCATGTCATTTCAGAGCATACTCACATTAAATCAGCTATACAAGCAATTCATATGAACAACAGTTCAATTCTATAAATCGTGATTCTTGAAAATGTGAGATCTTTAGAAGGTGTTTCCCAACGACAATAAGTCACTTTGAAACCAGGTTTTCCACATTTCAAATAATACATTTATCACATAGCATTCGTAATACAGACCGATTTAGCTTAAAGGACTCACCTCAAATTTCTTCCTGAATAAAACTGCTTCTGACGATTGCTACCTATGACAACACCGATAATCGGTAAGCCAAAATAAAGACAACTTAATGACTTAAAACTCAGGAATAAGAACACAACATACTGCCAAAACACTGATCCGGTGGAGTACCAAAACCGGTCGAACACCACCCCGGTCGAACAACAGCACCGGTCGAACAGGCAACACCGGTCGAACCGACATCCGGTCGAACCGATGTCCAGTCGAACCGATATCCGGTCTTAGGTCACACCGGTCGAACGACCATTCGGTCAAAGGACCCCTCGGTCGAAGGACCCCTCGGTCGAAAGGCCATCGTCTTGTTCATCAAGAACAGATCGACAGAACCCAGATCCAAAAATGAGAAATACTTAGATCTCACAATGGAACGGTTTAAAACCTTCACAACAAGATTCTACACGGCTAGAAGCATTCAGATCAAAGCATTAAGCTAGCTTCGTACCTCGATTTGGAGAAAACCCGAACGACTCTTTCTCCTGCTTCCTTCTCTTTCTCTCTCTGATTTCTCAAGAAATCAGATTGTGATATTTTAGAAAATATCTGAAATCTGATTTATATTTATATAACCCAAGTTACATTTTACCCCCTTGAACTTTGGGTAAAAGTCAACTTTTCACCCAACCCCAAAATAGCGGGTGTTACATTCAGTACTTCATTTGTATTTGTTATTACCATGTCTCAATAGCGAAACAATTTTTTCGATGGTAATACCCCCGCTTGAAATTCAATGTTGTTGAGCATCTATCATTATTTCTAAATTTGTGCTTTCATTGCTAAATTATTTATATTTGTTCATATAAACAAAATATCCAATTCTTTGATACCCTATCCATTTTATGTGATCTGATTGATACACTGTCAGATTCTCAAAACAATGCTCTTGATTTCATTTCATTCATTCAATATATCTGTTTTGATAAATCTTCAAATTTCAATTGCTCAAATCTTATGAGCATACATTTTGACAGTGTTATCATACATTCTGTGCTTAAATGTTCAAGTTAAACTGTTGAGTAACTATTTTTTAGGACTTACATGGGATTTGTGTGAGAACTTAAACATTACTTCCATGGATTCACGTTAACCAGTGTTTCCTACCCCGGAAGTTATCCTAGAGTGATTTGAGGGGTGAGGGGTCATAAATCAAAGAGTGGGGGAGATAACTCATCGGGTTGAGTTTTTCTCATTGTGTGGAGCGGGAAAATGGAAAAGAGAGTTTGGTTAGAAGTGAGCTTCAATGATAAAAAGAAAGAGGGTGTGAGAACTGAGTTAAAAGAATATGAAAACTCTACACCAACCACTTTTTGAGCCGGGCAGCCACATATTCTGATTGGTTCACATTCTTTGGTGACCATTATTGAAAAAGGCACCTAGCCCATGCCAACTCTTGCTATTACCCCACCAACCACTCGTTTCTTTCTTAACAAAGAAATGTTTCATTTTCTTTGGGGACGCAGCATATCTGCTATCTAGTCTTCACTCGGAAGATTTAGATATTGAAAAAAAGAAGGAAAGTTGCCCCACCTTCGCACCTCTTTCATGCACATTGAGTCCGTGTAATATCTGTTGCTGTCTCAACAGTTTACATAATTTAAGCCTGATCAAGCTAAGTAGCTTCAATCATTTCTACACTTGCACGAGCACACAAGGAATAAGTTTTCTTGTCATAACATTCATAGAAAAATCCTTTGTGGTTTTTCAATGATTGAATGGAAGCCCTGGAGGAGTGAACATCACAAAAGCTCCTTTCCAAAGTACAAAGTGGCTCCGTGCTACTTACAGGCATACTAACTGTATCATTTGTTGATTCAGGTTTACCATTCCTAATATATCTGAATTTGAAAAGATTCGGATATATATATTTCACGAATTGACGGATACTCAGATCACAGGTGGGAGAATGCTAAATTATCATAAAGGGTAGATCAAAGAAAGTACTGAAATTGAAGAAGTTTTGATGATCTTGATGCTCACAATCATCAAAAAGGGGGAGAAAAAGTTCAATTTCAAAGTTTTAAAGAAAGAAAGTTATTTCTGAAGACAGTCTATCAAAGAGATGAAGATGATGTTTCATTTTTCAAAGATGAAGATTTCAAAGATTGTATTGATTCTTTCCCGTATCATGTGGTGTCTGCTACAAGTTTTTTGTTTTTCATTCCTCCTACGCGCTGATTGAAACAAGTTCTTGAGATGAAAGCTTGTTCAACTCGTGGTTCGAAGACAGATTCTTTGTTTTAAACTGAAGAAGCACCGTGGAATGTCAAGTAACTCTCACATTATTTTTCTTGTGCGCTGATCCGATGTGATTGAGTTTCTACAGTTAAATGCTGCTTGATAGTGCATTCAGTCGAGGCTACTGTACATTGAATCTGGTTACAAAGTTGATACTATGAAGAACAAGAGCTTTATTCAAGGGGGAGCGTGGAAAGTCATGAAGACATGCAACACCAAAGTTCTTCAAAGATTCAAGAGGGAAAGAAGATCAAGGCCTGAAGCTTATCAAGTTGTTAAATGTTTTATTCAACTTTAGGGGGAGATTGTTAGGACTGAAAGTCCTGAGTGTTGAAAGTGGAATAAAGTATTTATAAGGGTTTGATTTGTAATTATTTGAAAGTTATTTTATTAAGATGGGCCCAAGCCCATAAGCCCAATTGCTTGTAAAGCCTAAGTATATAAAGGCTTATTTAGTTCATAATTAGGGTTGAACAGTTTAGAAAGGTAAGAAATTCATTATTCAGTTTACTAGTCATTAGGTTTACATACCCTAATCAGAAATTCTCTCTGTAAACCTTAATCTTTTGAAGTTATATCAATCATATGACTAGTTGTTGTGGCCTATAATCTGTTCATCATTATTCATAATTACTTGTGATTGCACTGCACTGAGATCTACAGTTTCATTTGCAACCCTTAAAAAGGTTGCAAACCTTGCAACCCACATCTTAACCGTCGGATTCATGATCGGCGGTTATAAAAGATATGTGGCCCAATATTTTTAATTATAAAAAGAGAAAAATAAAAATAAAATAACCGTCGATCATGAATCCCACGGTTAAGATGTGGGTTGCAAAATATCCTTCCACTATATATGTATGTATGTATAAAAGAGTTAATTTTCCTTTGTTGTTCAACATTATACCAACGAACTTCTTCATATCTTTCATCAACCATAAAAGACACATATTTAACAAAGTAATAATTTAACACAGTTTGAAATGAGGAATTTAAATTAGGAATTTGACATATTGAGATATATATATATATAGGTCAAGGATAATTTACAACACATGTAAATCTTACAATCCATGCAACCCACATCTTAATCGTTGGATTCATGACAAACGGTTATTTTTATATTTTTAATTGAAAATATTGGACCCACATGTATTGTAACCGTCGATCATTAATCCAACGGTTAAGAAGTGGGTTGCATGAGTTGTAAGATTTTCATGGGTTGTAAATTATCCTTGTCCTATATATATATATATTGGCTTGAAGTTTTCGGATTTGGAGAAATATATATATATTTTTTTGAACAGCAAGGGTATAGCTTTTATTACCAAACCAAATCTTATAGTACAAGAGCCACAAAACACAGCAATTACATCAAAACGAAAACAGCAGAACCCATCCAACAATCAAAACTAGATAACAAAGAAGAAAAGACAAGAGAGGAGGAACAACCTGCTTGCAAGCAGCAAACAAAATGTTCCAGCCGTAGATTACCCGAGACAAACTTATGCTTACCCCACGATTTCCGAAACTCATCTCGCTCGGACCCCATCCTTACCCCGCCTGCTTCATCCGCCCGACATCCCCCATCTCCCATCGATCTTTTTCCAGTCGCTCGTCTAGCTTATTAAACGTTCGGGCACGACACCCATGACGCCCAATCCAATGCTAACTCGGTGTCCCGCCTTGTTACCCATTCAAAGGATTTTATTTGAAATTCATAGATAGAGTCGATTTCAGAGTTGCTACCTTTGCCGAATACAACTTTGTTCCTATTGGTCCAAATGAGATAAAGAACACAATACAACACCGCTGTCCATCGCTTCAAACTTCGTGTACTAAATCCCATTTGACTTCCAATCCCGAGTAGGTCACTCAAAGTTCTCACCGAATCCACATTGACATTCCACCATCTCCCCATGAGCTTCCAAATCTTTTTCACCTCTTCACAACTAACTAGAGCATGATCTAACGTTTCGATCTCCCTACGACATCTCGGACAAAGGATGGTATCCAAATCGATACCCATCTTGTCTAACACCGATCTAGTTGGAATTCTACCAAGTTTTGCTCTCCATAGAAAAATGCTAATCTTCTTCGGAATTGCTTTTATCCAAGTAGTTTCCTCTTCGGTTCCGACTCCAATGGACTGATTTTCTTCAATCAAACTCCTTAATTTTTTTTACCGTGAATCCTCCTTGTATATCTAAACTCCACGAAGCCCGATCCACAAGCCCTTCCTTTGATGAATGCACCGAGACCACATTTTGCAACTCCTCCAACTCGCCATTTTCTCGTCCCCTCGATTCCCTTCTCCACCCCCATTTCCATTCCCAATTTTCGCCATTTTGCTCCCCTCTCTCCCTAACCGTCGCTTTTTTATCCGTTTCTAGTTGAAAAAGTCGATTAAACCTCTCCTTGAGACTACCGTTTGTTGCCCATCTATCTTCCCAAAATCGAATATAAGCACCATCCCCCACTTTCTTACCAAACGACTCCGAAAATAACAATCCTTCCTTGTCGATCTTCTTCCCTACCTTAACTATATTAGCCCAAGTCGTGTCCCCCCCCGGACCTCTTTGCACTCCCTCAATTAAACCCCCTCCCCAACCGTACACGCTCTTTATTACCTTGACCCACAAAGCTTCATTCTCATTGTGAAATCTCCACCACCATTTGCCAAGAAGACCCCAATTAGCCTCCTTGAGGCCTCCTATATTTAACCCACCCCTACCAAATGCTCCCAACACCCTATCCCAATTTACCCACGCTCGACCCTCCTTTTTTCCAATCGCACCACTCCTCCCCCCTCCCCGACCCCAAAAGAATTGACACCGCAAACTCTCCAATATTTTTAACACTCCTATCGGGGTACGAAATAACGAAAAAAAGTATAATGAAACACTACCAAGTACCGATCTTACCAACGTCCATCTTCCTCCAAACGATATTGCTTTTGCTTTCCACGATGCTAATTTATTCTTCACTTTTTCTATCACCGGATTCCAATGAGAGATTTTTCTCATTGACGCACCCACCGGAAGACCGAGATACATGAAAGGAATGACGCCACTTCCACAACCCACTTCCTTTGCCCACTCTTGAATTTCTTCATCCGGGACCCCCACACCAAAGAGTTTACTTTTGCTCAAATTTATTTTTAGACCCGAGATCACGTGGAAGCACTTCAATAACTTTAAGAGATTTTTTAAATTCAAAGCTTTCCACTCCCCGAAAAATATAACATCATCCGCATATTGAAGATATGAAATCGATATCTCTTCCTTGCCCACTTTAATGCCTTCGAATAACCCTTTTGAAACGGCTTCCTCCATCAAGAGATGAAGACTTTCAGCAATTATCAAAAATAGGAAAGGAGCAAGAGGATCCCCTTGCCTTAAGCCCCTCTCCATTGGAAATTCGCCGGTTGGAGAACCATTTACTAAAACAGAAATCTTTGACGTCTTTAAACATACCTTTATCCAATTCCTCCACTTTACCCCAAACCCCAGATCTTTCAACCCATCCATAAGAAAGGACCACTCTACCGTATCAAATGCCTTCTCAAAATCTATTTTGAACAAAAAGCCTTTTTTCTTGGTTTTTCTTAAATATGCTATTGTCTCATTCGCAATCAGGACTCCATCGAGGATGGACCTACCTCTTAAGAACGCACTTTGCTCCTTGCTAATTAATTTCCCCATGACCGTCTTCATTCGATCCGCTAAGATTTTTGCCATCACTTTGTATAACACCCCAATAAGGCTAATTGGCCTATATTCATTTAACCCAATCGGATTTGGGTTTTTCGAGATTAACGTTAAAAATGATGCATTACATCCGTCGCTTAACTCTTCCTTTTCCCAAAACCATTCTACCACCTTCATTAAGTCACTTTTTATGATCCCCCAAAACCTTTTTAGAAACCCCATCGTAAATCCATCCGGCCCCGGCGATTTATTACTACCACATTCCTTTACCGCATTCCACACTTCTTCTTCCGAGATCCTTCATTCTAACCCGTTAGCTTCCTCCTGCGTTAGTTTCCTCGATCGGTCCACCCTTAACTTTGGGGAAAGGTGTCTTTGCCTCGCGTACTTGTCCTTGAAAAAATTATACACATATTCTTTAATTTTCTTCGGCTCTTCCGTCCAAGTCGCGTCTATATTCAAACCCCGAATCATATTTTTCTCTCTCTATTTTTTATAATTGAGTGAAAAAATTTGGTGTTTTCATCACCATCCTTGATCCACTTAATTTTTGCTTTTTGTTTGGCCATTGCCAAACTTTTTTCCTCCAACTATAGCCACTTTCTCCGAGAATCTAACCAACGACATCTATCATCTTCTCCCAACTTTTTTGACTCGACCTCTACCTCCCATTTTTTCACTTCTTCCTTCTTAGACATCAACTTACTATCCACCTCACCCCAATTCTTTTTGCACCAATTTTTCAAAGTTATTTTGACATTTTTGAGTTTATCACGAAACCTACAATCCGGTTTACTCGACAATACCTCCATTTCCTACGCTTCTTGAACCACTCCTTCTAAGCTAGCATCTTGCAACCACGCGTCGAAAAACTTAAAAGGTTTTGGTCCAAAGTCAACTTTCATGTCACAAAGCATAATCGGGACGTGATCCGACCATTTCCTCTCCAACACTTTAGCTCCCAAATTTTTCCATGTAGACCCAAAATTATTAGTGAACAAGAATCTATCAAGTTTGCTAAATTTTTTACCATCATCACTCACCCTTGTGAACTTGTGACCCCCCAATCGAGCTTCCATCAAGTTGTTTCGCCTAATGAACTCATTGAATTCCTCCATGCCTTTGCGGTTTACTTCCGAATTTACCCTTTCGTGAGCTCCCTTAACTTCATTGAAATCTCCGAACATTACCCATTTTACCTCTTCCTTATCACAAAATTGGTCCAATTTTCCCCACACTTCCACTCTTTCTTTTTGATCTCGTGGTCCATAGACATTTACACACCCCACAAGACCCTCTATCTTTTCCCATTTCCCTATCACGACCACAAAATTATCATCTTCTACCACGAATTCACAACGAAAAGTGTTTTTATTCCAAATTAATAATAGCCCACCCGATCTACCCGAGGCTACAATCTGCACAAAATCTCCATCATTTTTACCCCATATATTTGCCACAAATCTGCTCGATATTTTTTGGATTTTTGTTTCCTGAATCCCTATCATACAGGGATTCTCTTTTTTACAAATTTCTTTTACCCACTCTCGTTTGTTATCCGACCCTAGTCCTCTCACGTTTATCGACACTATCTTCATCAAGAAACCATTTTTACCGAGTCTAACTGAGAAGACGTACCTGATTACGTTGTTTGGAGCTCCCCTCCTCCTCTTTCACCCGTTTCAGCTCTTGCTTTCCATTGAATCCCAATTTTTTTTCCGAATTCCTCAATACTCTCCGCTTCCTTCAATTCTTCAAGGCCCTTCAGTTCTTGCGATACTACTACTTGGTTTGTCATCGATCCTTCGCCAACGAACGAATTCATGTGATCTTGTTTAGAAAACTCCCCGACTTTCGTTAACCTCTTCTGCCCACCTTTACCCTGACTATTGTTCCTTGCCTTTTGTTTAATGAAGTGAAAGCTTACTCTTCCCCTCCCAAAAGCACATCGATCCAATTTTCTAATTTTAATTTTATCTCCACAGTTGCTTTGGCTTTTTTGTTTCTGTCCTCTATACTTTCCAGTAGTTGTGATCGAGTCTCACACTTCTGTTCCTACACTCTTATCAGCTTTCTTCCCTTTTCTTTCTAATTTATTTGATTTATTTGATAAGGGGAGGGCTATTTACACTTTTTTTTTTGCTATTTACACCAAAAAGGTGATTGATTATGATTGTGTTTTTTTTGTTTTTTTGTTTTTTAGTTGTCTTTTTTGTTTTTTTGTTTTTATTATATATTTCTTTTTATTTATATTATATAATTTTAAAAGATTTTTTTTACTTTTTGTTTTGATTTGAAAAGAAATAAATATTTATAAATATAAATATTACTAATTTTTTTAATTATATAATTATAAAAATAAAACATAAATATTGTGATTTAACATATAAATAGAACATAAAATAGTTTATATTACATTCGATCATTCTAAAATAACATTATCCGTAGTACAATTAACACGTAAAAGCTGCATGTACTTCTTTATTCGCTCTAAATACGGGGTAACCCATCCAGCAGCGCACAAATAACTGTAATGGAAAAAATGTCCTACAATTTCTGGAAACAGATATCCTTCTAACTTCATATCTAATTTCACATAATGGTTACCATTAACGTACCCAATTGTAAAAACAACATGCTCATACCACACTGGCGGAGTGGACCTAAGTGGCAAGTACGTCCCACTGTCGGTCATACTTATAACATGTAATATCACATTATATTTTGAAGCAATCAAGACAACTATTTCAGGCATTGTCATCCAGTGTTCAAATAGTGCACCTTGATCTGATCGAAAGAAGTTTAAAGTGTTGTAAGTAATATCCCAATGTTCAGCTCAAAAAGCGTTGATGTACTTTGTCTTGTAAGTATCTAACTCTTCCATCAAGTTATACCGAATTGTGGGTCATGCATCTTAATGAAGACCCATGTCATTAAAACGTATTTTTTTAACTTGTTAAAATTAAAACGTATTTTTTTTAACGTATTTTAGTTAATATACGATTTTATGTGTTAATATGATAAAAATGAAAAATGAAAAATAGAAAAATAGAAAAGTAAAAGATATAAAGTAAACTAACTAAATAATTATAGGGGTATAAAATGTAAATATATATTTAAAATCATTATCACCTGCCTACTCCCCTACGTCTTCTTCCCCACAAAAATTTACAGTGCCACGAATTTAATTTCTTACCCATCTCCGGTGAGCCTTGGTTCACCAGTGAATCCCTCTTCATTGTTACAAATTTATAGAATAAAATCAAAAGTTACAAATTTATGTAATAAAATAAAATCAAAAGTTACAAATTTTATAAATTTAAAAAATCAAAACACACACACACACACACACATATATATATATATATATATATAAAGATAATAATAATAATAATAATAATAATAATAATAATAATAATAATAATAATAATAATAATAATAATAATAATAATAATAATAATAATGAGGAGTGGACCTAAGCGGCAAGTACGTCTCACTGCCAAGTTAAAAAACACTATGAAGGTAAAAAAAGCTAAACCAAATTTAAAAAAATCAAACATTCACAGATAAAAGACTGTGAAGGTATATCCGAACCTTCACAGTGAAGACGCTGTGAAGGTAAAAAAATCAAAAGTTATAAATTTATAAAATAAAATAAAATCAAAAGTTACAAATTTATAGACGCGTTCGAACTGCTACGTCTAATGGGTCTTTCACTTGTAAAAGACGGGTCAACATGAGTCAAAAATGAGGGATCAACATGAGTTTTTCTGAAAAGCTTATCCTTCAACGAGGGCCGTCCATGAGTAGTCTTGTTAACAACAAGTTCACGATTTGGTAAATTACAGATTTGGTCATATATCTAGAGAGTAAATTACAAATTTGGTAAATTACAGATTTGGTCATATATCTAGAAAGTAAATCTAGAGAGCAATCTTGAGAGAGAGAGAGAGAGAGAGAGAGAGAGAGAGAGATATGATGAAGATGTGAACGATAACATGTCATATATATAGAGAGTAAATTACAGATTTGGTCCCTAACGTTTGGCGTTTGTTACGGAATTGGTCCCTAAAAGAAAAATACATTTTACAAAGTTATAATAAAATCAAAAGTTACAAATTTATAAAATAAAATAAAATCAAAAATTACAAATTTTATAAATTTATAAAATCAACATATATATATATATATATACATATCATATATATATATATAAAGATACCCCTGATAATAATAATAATAATAATAATAATAATAATAATAATAATAATAATAATAATATATAATAAATAAAATGACATTTCAATGATTGGATCAGAAAACTTACATTCACTGTTTGCACCTTTTTGGTGCAAATAGCACCCCCATTTGATAAACCTTGGCCCACCCTTAAAGGCTTGCTTGAAAGGCAATCAAGTCCCTTGTTGCTGGGCCCATTCTCCTTTTCTTTTGATTTATTAGAACAGCCATCCTCCATCTCCACAGATCCATTCTTTCTGCCCACATCCATCTCTCCCACCATTTTTTCACACCTCCTCTCATCCATATCCTCTTCTGGAAACTGATGCAGAGAATGGGAATTCACGCCTCTTTCGGGAAATGGATACATGATTGTGTCCCCTTTCCCCTTTGACCCCTCGGCTTCCCCACCGGATTTTGGAAACTCCGGCTTGTTCCCCGTCGGCACCTCTTCCGACTTAGTTTGGATCTTCATATGTGTTTCCTTCACCATACCGCCATCGTCCCCCGCTACTGTCCCACCCACCTTCTCCCATGCGTCCACGCCCACTTCTGTGTTTTCTTCTTTTTCGACCTCTTGGTCTCCTACTTGATTGTTATGAGGTTTGTTTTCGAAAATATTGTCCTCCACCCCCCATTCTTCATCGCTATCACAGATATCTTCCGTCCATTGAGATGGTATGGACGATACTACATCCTCTTCGTCGTTTTCTACTGAGCCACTTATATCAACTTCTCCTATTTGTCTTTCCAAAAAGCCATTATCTTCCTCTTCAATTTTAATGACGAAGAACAGATTATCTATTTTGATGCTCGAGATTTAGCTAATTTTAGAGACCGTTCCCGTACTAATAAGCGCTTTTCCCCACATTAATTTCGAATTTTCCTCTAACCTGCAGTTCTTGAGTTTTAGCACCTCGCCCCATTTGCTAGCAATGTTCGCAAATATTTCTTCCTTCCACCCATGTAATGGTACACCTTCGATCCTCACCCATACTAATCTATTGTTCGGTCGGAATCCTACCGACCATCTTCTCAACTCCTTCACCCAATGGTGAATTCCATGCACCTTATTTTTTAGAATAACTTCCAACATCTCTTTTGATTCGAAGTTGATTAAAATGTTCCTTCCTCCAAGAATTTTGATCCCTCCTCCTGATATTGATCCTGCTTTGAATAGGGCCTGAATTGCGTCGACGCTTTTCATTGAGCCGATATTCCCGACTGCGCTCCTTTGAAGGTATTCTAATGCTGTCTTGTCTGCTTCCCATCTCCCCAGGACCACCGACACACTCTCCCCTTTTTCTTTGTCCTCCTTCGATCCTCGTCTAACTATATCCGCAAACGTAACTCCTTCCTGGTATCTTTTTCCAGTGGTAGCTGCATCTTTTTTAGATTCCTGCCTCTCTTTCCCCGACAATCTTCTTCCTCCCTCCAAGTCTCTTTTTTTGTTCGCTAGATAGACTCTTAGCTTTTACGACCCTATCCATACTCCTTTCAACTTTCTTTCCATCTCGGATTCGTTATTCACAAACTTAAATCGTACAAAACCAAACTTATCTCCATTCCTCAGTCTTTTATTTGCCATGTAAATGTCAGAAACAAAACCATATCTCTTAAACAGCCTCCATAGATGAGCCACTTCCCAGTTCACCAGAAAATTGTAGAAGAGAAAAGAAACTTCGTTTGAAGGCTTACTTTCGAAGGTCCATCGTTTCAGCGGTGTTGCATTATACCTAGACGAATTCCGATACCCCGACTCTGGCCTAACTACTCTACCCTCTCTCCCGACCCCGACCACTCTCTCTCTCTCTCCCACTCTCTCTCTCATCTCTCTCTCCATGATTTGGAGAAATATATTTGCTTATGGAATTTGATTGATGGATAAAATTACGTTGAATAATAATCACTAAAAAGAGATTACAATCAAATACTTTCCAAATACGAGAGTAGAGATGAGGCTTTCAAATGAGGAGATCGTTTATGACTTTTTAATATGTTTAAAAATATAATGGTCATAAATTTCTTTAGAGCATCTCTTATCTCCAAAATTTCTTTAAAATGGAGAATCAAAAAGAAAAATCTCAAAAAAATAAAAAAAATACATCCATCTTTAACAATTTATATATTTTAAAGATAAATCATTGATTACAATATTAAAATATTTTATATATTTAATAAAATATTATTTCTCTTACCTAATTAAATCTTTCATTTCAAAGTTTCTTATTGGTGGGATATAATAAAAAATAGTTTCTCTTTTGGTAATCATTTTTAGGGATATCTTTATATAAATTTGGAGAAAATGATACCCTCTCTCCTATTTTCTTTATTTTGGAGAAGCTGTTGGAAGAAAAATTTGCTCAAAATCTCTATTTTTTCCATTTTGGAGAAGCTGTTGGAGATGCTCTTAGATTCAATAATAAACAACTTGATTTTAATATATACTTCCTCTCGTAAAATAAATATTTACGTTTTTATTTATATTTATCTTAAAATATGTGTTCATTTTGAAAAATAAAAACTAAATTTTCAAATCTACCTTAATTAATACATAAATATTTAAGAATTTTAAATAATATAAAATAATTGAATTTAAAATTGTTATTTAGTTAAAAAAAATGTAGAAACTTGCATCCCAAATAACAAGTTTAAAGAAAAAAAATAGTAAACATAATTTAAAAAAATTAATGAAAAATGAAACAAAAATTTAATTTCTTTCATGCAAATAAAAATAATAAAAGATTTGATGAAATCTAATCATATTACAAGTCGATCGGCTTTAATTTTCCATATATCGATGGGTATAAATATCTTCAAAATCCTCATAGTACTTGTGAAGTTGTGACCAAACCAACAAAGCAGTAAGGTACTGTTTGGCCGTTATCGGATGATTTAGTACAACATGATTAAGTGGCTAGAATAGTTGAGAGAGTCTGTATGATTTAGTGTCAGATAAAAAATGATCGTTTGAAAACTGCTCTGAATGAACAGTCTGAATGACATAAAATTATCATTTTACCCCCAGTTTTGTGTTTAATGAAAAATAACGTTTAACAAAAGTTCTGACTGAAATTTCTAAATGAAAACTAGAAAATAATTAATGGTCCAAGCCAATACATGATTCTTATCAATCTAAACAAATACAACAATGCATGTTCAAGTTTTGGCATAATAAAAAAATACATGCAATGCAAGTTCAAACACAAAGATTTTACGTACAACATCTAATTTGAAGCATTTGACACCGATTGATTTGCAATATCATTTCGCAAATTAGCCATGTACCCATTGTCTTGGGAACCCCAAGGCGTTGAATCCATCTCTTCTTCCTCGCCTCCTTCAATTTGTTCTTGTGCTTCATTAATGAACATGGGGTTATTGTCGTAATCCATGAATAATTGATACAAGCCTAATAAGTTGGATCTCAATCATTACAAACAGATGGTTTCAATCGGTGGTTTTGACAAGAAAATGAGATGGTTAAAATTGATCAAACAGATGGTTTCAATCGGTGATTTCAACCAGAAAATAAGATGGTTAAAATTGATCAAACAGATGGTTTCAATTGGTGATTTCAACCAGAAAATAAGATGGTTAAAATCGATCAAACAGATGGTTTCAATTAGTGGTTTCGACTAGAAAATGAGATGGCTAAAATCGATGCAAACAGATAGTTTCAATCGGTGGTTTCAACCAGGAAATGAGATGGCTAAAACCGATCAGGCAGATGGTTGCAATCGGTGATTTCGACCAGAAAACGAGATGGTTAAAATTGATCAAATAGATGGTTTCAATCGGTGATTTTTCGACCAGAAAATGAGATAGGCAAAAATCTATCAAAGCTGATGGTTTCAATCGCTGTTATAGTCGATAGTTATGAATCGAAGATAAACAAATCGATTGAACAAAAACATATGGTTTTGAATCGACAAACAGATGGCTAATATGGATTATGCTAGTTCAAGTTAAAACATACTCAAAATCATCTTTGTTTAATTTTCATCCCATGAGGTTTATAGAACCATGAGACATGGATAAACATACAAAATCATCAGAAACCTAACCATCCTTGTTTAATTTTCAGTCGTGAGGTTTAAACCCAAAACAAAATCAACAGTGGGAATGATTCAAAAAGTACGTTTAAACCCAAAGCATATGTCTGGGAGATTACCAAGACCAAAAACATAGTCGAGAGATTACCTTTTGAATCGGATGTTGTGTATTTGCAACAGGTGCGGCAGTTTATTCTTCAACAGGTGCGGCAATTTGGTCTTCGACAAAATCAAGAGATTACCTTTTGGGTTCAATCTGAAGAGTGAGTGAAGGAGGAATCGAGAAGATAGAATCGATAAGGAGAGAAGAGGAGAGGCGTACTTGGAGAAATGAAGAGGTTGTATCATTCAGAGCCTTTCTAAAAGTCATGCCAAACAAAATATTGTCCGACCGATTCAGACCCTTTCCTCTTAATGGCGTCATTAAGGTTGTGTTTGGTACGTGGACGAGACTGAGGTGACAGGACTGGACTGGACGAGCAAGAGTGAGATAGGCAGATGAAAGAATTGTGGAAGGTTTTAGGGTTTGAATTTGACATAGGTAGTTTAGTAATTCACCTATCTTGTCCCATCTTTTTTTTTTGTTACACCTATGTAACTACGTTGATGAGACAAAAAATGCATTTTTGTCCCAATAAGTCCTGTCCTAACCAGTCTAATGTTGCACCAAATACGCCAAACATCAGAAAAGTTTTTGTGCAGTCTTGTCCCATTTTGTACCGCTTACCAAACGCATCCTAAGAGGTAAACAAACAACCCCTAACTCTCCTATTCATTCATCGTATTGTGTTTAGTTTGAAGGTTTACTAGATTCAAAATCCCATAATATTATTGAAATATCGCTAGAGGTGATCATTTACGGGCTTGGGCGGGCCACGACCCAGGCCTAATATATTTTTCTTGTCCAACGGGACTAATATACCAAACCCAATCCCGTTTTTACGGGCTTGAAAACTTGTCCATACCCATCCTATAAACGGACCGAGCTTGCCAACGGGCTAACGGGCCTGGAAATTTATATTTAAAAAAACTTATATAAAATGGTAAGTTGTGTAAAATTATCCAAAATACATAATTTTTTTCCAACTAAAAAAACATAAATATACTAATGTAAACCATATAAGAAAAAAAATTCACAAAATATGGAGTATGAACTTTTTCTCTACAAAGATTATCACCCTTCGAAATTCGGATTCCTCAACAACAAAATATTTAACCACCTAATATTTCAAGGTCAAGATCCTAAATGTACTATATGATATATCACATATAATATATTTTTAGAAGGTGGTTGATACTCAGTAGAGGGAGGTGAACGGAAAACCAATTTTGAACTTTTTTAATGCAATATTAATTATATATATATATATATATATATAATAATTGATTATAATTATATAACGGGTCGGGCGGGTCTGTCCAATTTTATTTTTTCATTGCCCAAACCCGCCCGTTAACTTGAACGGTCGTGCCCAAGCCCGTCCATATTTTCTCAAATGGTTGTCCAAGCCCGCTCTTCTAACGGGCTAGACGGACCGAGTCTAGTGGTCCGTACCGCCCATGAAGAGCTCTAAATCTCGCAAACATAAGATTTTCAATACCACAAGAATAATTGGTATTTTACAAGATTTCACAGATTTATATGTAATAATGTTTTAAAATATATTAAAAACATTTGTTTTATAATAATCAATTAATGGAAATATAATTTAATTATTTTTATAATTATTTATAGTTTGTTTTTATAAATTATTTATAAATAATGAAATTCAATATCATTCCAAATCCTGTAAACCAAACTGTAACACCCTAAATTTTAGAGAAATAAAAATCGAAAGTTCCGCATTAAGACAGCTATAAAATTGATAATCCTGGGTTTACAAAACCTGACATAAGCAATCCCAAACACTACAAAATTTTCGACTTTTTCCGACGGCCAAATCCACCGGAAATCCGCCGGAAATCGGCGTTTTCGGCGGCATTTTCGGCGGATTTGGTCGACCGAAAACAGGGGCGCCGCAAATCAATTTTTCGGCGGCATTTTCGGCGATAAATCCGCCGAAAACCGGCCCAAATTTTTAATAATTTTAATGATTTGATTAATTAAGAAAATGAATTTTAATAATTCGCGACGGATTTTCGACGGATTGTTCCGCCGAAAATATTTGTTTCGGTAAAATGTTCCGGCGGAAATTATTTGCGGCGGATTATTCCGCCGAAAATATTTGTTTCGGTAAAATGTTCGATAAAATATTTGTTTCAATAAAATGTTCCGGCAGATTTTCGGCGGAAATTCCGCCGAAAATATTTATTTATTTATTTTCTGAAAATAAAATTAAAAATATTTTCTGAAAATAAAATTAATAAATTATTTCCGGCGGATATTTCGATACAAATACACATTTTTATATTAATAATACTTATTGAATAAAAATAAATATTTTTTTACAATTACATTCAAGTCAATAATAATGTACATTAACAAGATTTGCATATCTACATATTTTTACAAATAATAATATATATCTTCAAGTTTGTAGATCCAACTTTCTCACACACATGCCTAATCTGCAACAAAAATAACAAGATAAAAATTAAATCACCACATTTATATAATCCATGTCATTAATCATATAACCACATCCATAAACGCCCATATAAGTATATAACCCATATAACCATATAACTACATTCATAATAATATTCAAGAATATGAAAAGTAAAGATTAAGATTAAATCACCCATATAACCCATGTAACCACATTCATATATATAGGGTGCGTTTCTTTTGCAAACCAACCAATTTATACAAACTATGCAAACCAATCTTAGACGTTCATCAAGTCTAATTAATATATTATTTTATTATGTTTCCTAATTTAAAATCATGATTATAATGAATAAACTTAACATTTTCTAATTTAAAATCATGATTATAATGAATAAACTTAACATTTTCCATATATATCACAATCATTATTAATGAATCATAATCATTATCCATAAATATATCTATTGTTTCATAATATAGTGGTTTGCATAGTTTGAACAAATTGGTTGGTTTGCAAAAGAAACGCACCCCATATATATATATATATATATATATATATATATATATAGACTTAAGTTCGCGTGAGACCAAACAGTTTCCGTGAGACCGGTGAGACCAAACTTTAAAGTATGAAATTTCACACCAAAAAACTGTAAATGTAAAAAAAATCGAACTTTTCATAGGGAAAACACTGTAAATGTTACGTTCACGGTGTTTTTCGCTGTGAATGTTCGTTTTTTTTTTTACCTTCACAGCGTCTTCACTGTGAAGGTTCGGATATACCTTCACAGTCTTTTAGTTGTGAAGGTTTGATTTTTTTTTAACTTGGTTTAGGGTTTTTTACCTTCATAGTGTGATTACATTATGAAGGTTCGAATGTTTTTTTACCTTCACAGTGTTTCGGTGTGAAGTTTCATGTTTTAAGGTTTGGTCTCACGCGGTCTCACGGAAACAGCTTGGTCTCACGTGAACCCGACCCTATATATATATATATATATATATATATATACATATATCACCCATATGACCACATTCATAATAATCAAAAATATGAAATAAGCAATCGTATATCTCTATAATCGATGGTGGTGGTAGCGATGTTGACCCGTGGTGGTGGCTGGTGGTGGTAGTCGACAGCGGCAGTGGTGGTGGGGAGGGCTCTTGACAGCGATAGGGGTAGGGAGGGATCTTGACGATGGTGGTGGTGGTGGTGGTAGAGAAAACAACGGTGGAGTGCTCCCGACGGTGGTGATTGTTGCTGGTACTCGACAGCGGCATGGGTGGTGGGGAGGGCTCTCGACGATGGTGGTGGTGGTGGTGGTAGAGACAACCAACTGTGGAGTGCTCCCGTGGCGACAGCTGTTGGTAGACAGCGGTGGTGGAGCTCTGGCGGCTATGGCGATGTGTTGAGTTTGGGAAGAAGATGTTAATTATAAAAACTTTTGACCTAGCTATATTATATCAACTAAAAAAATTGGGTGGGAAAAATTAGGGGGGAAGTAAAAATTGGGTGGGAAATAAATTTTGTGAAAAATTAAACAATTTGGGGAGGGAGGTGGCGGGAGAATTGAAAAAATAAATATATTGTTTTAAATTAATAATTTCTTAATTAATATACTATGTATAATATATCTTGTTTTAAATTAATAAAGAAAATTACTTTAACTTAATAATAAAATAATTATCTTGTTCCTTAAAAAAGTAATTTTAAGGCTTCATAACAATCATTTTATATCTATTTAACTTAAATTAATACAACTTTTTACTTTAACTTAATTTCATATATATCATTTTAAGGCTCCATAAAAAATAAAATTTATATATGGGATTTTGCAAATATCTAATCTTATTGAAATATTAACTAAATAGAAAAGCACAAATAATTCAATGCATCACACATACTAACATTTTTTAATTTATAACTTATCTAAATATAAAGACAACTAAATATTACGAAATCTGCCTTCACATAAATAATTCAACGCATCACACATACCTAATCGGATCTATCAAAGCCCAAATGTGTACGTTAAATCCCAACTAGATCCGATAAAGCCCAACCGGGTACGTTAAAACCCAACCGGGTACGTAAAAGTCCAACTTGATTCATTAAAGCCCAACTGGGTACGTTTAAAACCCAACTTGATCCATTAAATCCCAAATGGGATCGTTAAAGCCATATTGGATCCATTAAAGGCCAACCGGATCCATTATAGCTCAACTGTGCACGTTAAAGCCCAAATGGGTTTATTAAATCCAACTGGATCCATAAAAGCCCCAAATGGAACCATTAAAGCTCAACTGGGCCCATTAAAGCTCATGTGGATTTATTAAAACCCAACCGGATTTATTAAAGCCCAACTGTGTACGTTAAATCCCAACTAAATCCCTTAAATCTCAATTGTATCCATTAAAGCCCCACTGGGTACGTTATAGCCCATTTAGATTCGTTAAAGCCCAATAGGATCCATTAAAGACCAACTAGGTATGTTAAAGCCCACTTGGGTATGATAAAGCCCAGTTGGGTACGTTAAAGCCATACTAGATCCGTTAAAGCCATATTAGATCCATTAAACCCAACTTGATCAATTAAAGGCCAACCGGATCCATTAAAGCCCAATTTGATCCGTAAAAACCCAATTGCGTCCATTAAAGGCCAACCGAATCCATTAAAGCCCAATTGGATCAGTAAAAACCCAACTGCATCCATTAAAGGCCAACCGGATCCATTAAAGCCCAACTGGATCCGTAAAAACTCTAAGCCAACCGGATCCGTTAAAGCCCAACTGTATACGTTAAAGCCCAACTAAATCGCTTAAATCTAAATTGTATCCATTAAAGCCTCATTGGGTACGCTATAGCCCATTTAGATCCGTTAAAGCCCAATAAGATCCATTAAAAACCAACTAGGTACGTTAAAGCCCAGTTGGGTATGTTAAAGCCCAGTTGGGTATGTTAAAGCCCGACTTAGTATGTTAAAGCCCAACTGGATACATTAAAGCCCAACTGGATCCATTAAATCCCAACTGGATCCATTAAATCCCAACTGGAAACATTAAAGCCCAACCGGATCCATTAAAGCCCAACTGGATACATTAAAGCCCAATCGGATCCATTAAAGCCCAACTGTGTACATTAAAGCCCAATCGGATCCATTAAAACCCAACTATGTATCCATTAAAGCCTAACTAGGTACGTTAAAGCGCAAATGGGTACGTTAAAGACCAACTAGGTGCGTTAAAGTCCAATTGGATTCGTTAAAGCCTAACTGGGTATGTTAAAGGCCAGCTGGGTACGTTAAAACCCAATTATGTATGTTAAAGTCCAACTGTGTACGTTAAAGCCCAACCGGGTACGTTAAAGCACCAACTAGATCCGTTAAAGCCCAATTGCATCCATTAAAGCCCAACTGGGTGCGTTAAAGCCTAACTGGGTACGTTAAAACCCAACTAGATCCCATAAAGCTAAACTGTATCCATTAAAGCCCCACCGGATACATTAAAGCCCAACCGGATCCATTAAAGATCAATTGGATCGGTTAAAACCCAACTGGGTACGTTAAATCCCAACTGGATCATTAAAACCTAACTAGGTACGTTAAAGCCCAAGTGGGTACGTTAAAGACCAACTAGACCTGTTAAAGCCCAATTGCATCCATTTAAGCCCAACCGAATCCATTAAAGCCCAACTAGATACGTTAAAACTCAACTGTGTATGTTAAAACCCAATTGTGTACGTTAAAGCCCAACCGACGGATTTTTATTTTTATTTTTATTTTTTTAATTCTTTTAAAAAAATAAATAATTAATTATTTTCGGCGGATCTTTTTTTTAATTTTTTTTAAAATACAAAATATCCGCCGAAAATCCACCGAAAGTTTTATAATTTTTTCAGCGGATTTTCGGCGGATCTTTTTTTTTAATTTTTTTAAAATACAAAACATCCTCCGAAAATCCGCCGGAAGTTTTATAAAATTTTCGGCGGATTTCCGACGGATTTTTATTTCTTATTTTTTTTAATTCTTTAAAAAAAAATTATTTATTTTCGATGTATTTTCGGCGGATTTTTTTTTAATTTTTTTAAAAACACAACATATCCGCCGGAAGTTTTATAATTTTTTCGGCGGATTTCCGATGGATTTTTATTTCTTATTTTTTTAATTCTTTTAAAAAAATAAATAATTAATAATTTTCGACGGATTTTCGGCAGATTTTAATTAATTAATTTAATTAATTAAAATCCACCGAAAATCCGCCGAAAATAATTATTTAATTATAATTAATAAGAAAAATATTAAAAAAACATTATATTCCGTCGGAAATCCGCCGAAAATAATTGATTTTTTAAAAAAAATAAAATAAAAATAAATTTACGACGGATTTCCGGCGAAAGTCAAAGTGGGTTGACCCGTTTGACTTCCGTCGGAAACCCGTTGGAAATCCGCTGGAAATTTCCGGCGGAAAAATCCGTCGGAAAATTCCACCGGAAAAAGTCTTTTATTTAGTAGTGAAAGTATCATCCCGAGAAACGGGGAACAAAGTTGTAGCATTTACAATTAATCAATGAGGAATATACTTAACAACCTAATAATCTAACTTAAATAAGAAATATTAGTATCGGGTGTTGCTATTCCTCCAAAAATGTGTCCGCTATCAAAAACGCTGGTCTAGACATCTCCCAAAAAGACCACTATTGACCCCAATGCCATCTACTCAATCCCGACGAATCCAACCGGAAACCTGACCTGTTATACATGTCATTTTAAGAAAAAGTGTTAGGCTAAAGCCTAGTGAGATCAAACATTTGCAATAAAAATAATCGGACGAAAAAGGTAAATTACAGAGCCCATTTGTAACACCCCGATTTTCGAAAGGTATCACATTTCAAGTTAATACAGAAACCAATATATTAAAGAAAAATAAAATAGATATGATTTTAGACTTGAATCCTAGATTTTATAGTCTTGATGGATAAATGATTCAATTACGAGTCCAACGGTTCTTTCCGGAACGAAAACGGAGCTATAACGATGAAGTTATGACCAAAACAGTGTTCGAGCATATATTCATGGTCTGCAGGGCGCACGGGTCGTGCCATTTTCTTCACAAAAGTGGCACGGGTCTTGCCAAGACATAAAAACATTGGCACGGGTCTTGCCAATGTCTTCACAAAAGTGGCACGGGTCGTGCTTGGCATCAGAAGAAACAACACGGGTTAAAATCTGATTTTAGCCTCATTTTCATCCTCAAACTTCATTTCTTCATATTTTCTTCATCCCAACTCCGATTTCAGTTATTCAAGTTGCCATGGTTTCGTATTTGAGAGATTTTCAAGGTTAGATTGTTAGTTTTGGGAAGATCCAAGAGTATTTGGTGGTGGAGTGGGAGCAAGGATCAAGAGTTCATCATCATCACCTCCACCTTCAAGAATTTGGGGTTTTCTAGGTTTACATCAAAACCTAAGTGGTAAGTTTATCCCTTCCATTTATAAACTTATGTAAGAGTTGTAAATGCTTCATTGATGGTTTCCTAGTGTTTTATTTCTCCAATTTCGGTTTGGAGGATTTTGAGAAAAGTTAGGTCAAATTAGGGTTTTTGGCCAAAGTGGAGGTTTTTATGTAACATGTTCGGGGATCGATTCTATATGATTTTGGATGTATTATTTATGGTGGAATATGTATATTTATGGTTGGACCCGTGTGGATCTAGGTTTTGGAAGATTTGACTTGAAGGATCAAGTTTCTTCAAGGAAGCTCTAAGTGGGTAAAATCTAGATTTAGCCTAAATCTAGCAAGGTGAGTTCAAGTTGATTTGTGAAAACGGTGTACATGCCAAAATGTATATTTTAAAGTGTTTACATGTTTTATATGAACTTGTTAACTGCTAATCATCTGATAAGTTTTGGGTTATTTGGAAGTATTCAACTTTATAAACTTATAATACGCCCATATTTGGGATTTTGGTGCATTTTGATAAATAAATCATATGTTTTGGGTATCTAAATGATTTATTGCATGGAGTATATTTTTGAGTATAAATGCATTTTATTGGGTGTCATGAGATGATTTGAAAGGATAAAAGGTATAAACCCACTTGAAAAATGTTTTGTCCCAATTTAAATCATGTTGGAGTTATTTGTGTGAGTTGAAGCATGAGTTGCATTGTTCCGAGTCGTTTACGTTTGATTTCATTTTATGATTTTCAACGTCGCGTCTTTGGGTTTGTTGAGCTTATGGTTCGTTTGGATTTTGTTGGGTTTTGAAGACACTTGTCCGTTTTATTAGCTCATTGTAGAGCGTTTGGTTATGATTTGCATTTATTGCATCTTATTTGGGAATTACATGTTTTGAATGCTTTAGTTCATTCGTTTTGAGTCATGTAATGTTTCAGCCCCATCTGCTATGGATCCATTAGCACTTTTGTTGTATTTTGGACGATGTTGGGACGACTAGCCTCTCACATCGTGGCACGTTTGGCATCAGATTGGGTTGTAAGTCATTCGTGTGGCACGTTAGGCATAGGATTGGGATTATAAGTCCTTCGTGCAGTATCTATGGGTGTATGCTGAAAGATGCTGAGTTCGATACTTTTATTATTTGTCCAATGATGGAACGCTAGTTAACCCCCATTGCGGCGCAATTTGGCTTCTTCGGTATGGTGTAAGTCTTCCGTGCAAGTATCTATGGGTGTATTCTGAAAGATGTTGAGCCCAATACTTAATATCAGTTTAACGTAATGTGTGGCCTACTTTGTGCATGTCGCATTATGTGGAATCGGGTTTCCCCCGTCACCGAAAGGTGTCGTCTTTGGGCTGAGTCTTTTATATATTTGTTTTCGGTGACATTTTGCATACATGAGTTCCTTCCATGTTTTATGAGTTGTGTATTAATCCCTACCCGTGTTTTGGGGTGTTTTGGGATATGAAGTATTATTTACATTATCATAACTTGGGAGTCAATTTATAACCACGTTTTGAGTTTGAGTTATCTCTCTTATGCTATAATCTTAGAAACTTGAGTTTACTCATATGTTGGTCGTTTATTTTATAAAGCTTACTCGAATTTCATTATTTGAGCATTACCATTATTCTCGTTTTGAATAAGTGTTGGATTTCATTATTTCATGAAAGAACGTTTTGGTGTTGAGGCATCCACTTATAAAATGCATATTATTTGTAAACGAGTTGTTCTCTTATATTTTTGGTAAATCATTTTAAAGGATCATGATTATAGGTTATCATACTTTCATTTACGTTTTCCTTTATAATCATGATATAAAACTCTTGAACTCACTAGGCGTTAGCCTAACCTTTTTATTTGTCGGCATGTGCATCAGGTTTATTCCGGGATTAGTTCTAGCGACACTGAGAAGTTGATGGCACTAATTATTTAGTGCCATTATGCTCTTTTTCTCTTTATTTTAGGATAACATTTTACCTTCTAATCCCAACCTTTGAGTCATTTTAGTTCATTATTTTATCTTTTCTTGTTTCTTGGAGCTAAAGATGTGAATGACTTGTTTTATTGCATTGGATAAGCTAATTGGTGTATTTTTGGGCAGAATTATAAGTGCAACAGGCTGCAGCATTCCTGCAGCAGCCAAATGTGGAGCTTAATGGATAAGCTAGAAGAGCTTAGCATGGAAAGACTTTTTGGGATTTTTATATCTGATTTTTGGGAACCTTCTAGAGTAATTTTGGCTGGTGTACTTTGGATAAAACACTTGTCCTTATTGTCTTTTGGATATTAACTTTTGGTTAATGTGTCTTTGTACTTTAAGTACTTTGTTAGTGTTAATTACTATTTTGTGCCACTCCCTTTTAGTATAAGAAGGGAGCTTGGGGTTGTAGTTAAGAGGATCCATTATCTATAATCTCATTTTATAATTGCAAAAATCTTTTGGTTACCTCATCTTGTTCTTTATTTTATGCTTTATTATTCTTAGCTTTCTTTAATTAATTCTTTACATTATTTGCAATTTACATTATCCTCATTTTAGTTCTTGTAATTTATATTTAGTCATTTAATTTATGTCATTTACATTTATGCATTTACTTTCCGTCATTTATCGCTTTATGTCTTTAAATATGAGTAGCTAATTTATTTAGCTCGGGTGTGAGATAAAAGGGTGAGATTTTAATCCAAATAAAGGTGGACATTGTTTCGCAATAACAATGTTCCATCATTTCATTTCAAGTTTTATAAAGTTCAATGACACTTCTTGACGAACTGATTACTTGCTAAAGTGTTAAAGTGCGGTTGACTTAGAGATAAGCTACCAAAAACACGTCAGTTTGAATGATATAAGAAGTAGACTTGAGAGAGTTGCTTATTATTTATAAACTGATTTATTCTCGACAAGTTGAACGCTAGTCATTAGTGTTAAAGTGTAGAGGACTTAGAGATAAGCCCCTTCAAACACGTCAACTTGAATGATATGGGAATCGGCTCGAGAGAGCGGTTTTAGATACAAAGAGATTTGACCGTCCATATATTTTGAGGACTTTATTCTACACTATAAATAGCTGGAGGCTGCACAGAGATGTGTTTAGTCGAATCTAAACAGTAGTGTGAATATTGAAGTCCGAGAGGAATACCCTCAAAATAGATGGTGGATCTAGTTATGGCCAACTCATGCTGCAGCATGTCTGTAGCATAAGTCTGCTAGAATTTGTGTTTAAATCTCATCTAATTGTCTTACACCCGTGCTTGCTTTAATATTTTGTTAATCTAATCAAGTGACAAACCAAACCAGATCAAGTCTTCAAAATCGCCATCTGAAGTCATTTCTTTCTCTTACTTTTTAATCTACTTTTACTCCAATCTCTGTGGGACGATACTTGGTTCTTACCATTTTATTACTTGAAAGACGATATTAGATCTCATTGTATACTTGCTTTGAGGTTTAATTAGCACACGTCTATAGGTTCCAAGCCTACAATTCAAACAAGATTTGCAACTACAACTTATTACACAACCGAGTAAAAAGGAAAACTATTACAAGGAGTCTTCTAGCTTCATGGAAAAGCTCACAACTTCTCTTTATCCTTACCAGAACATGCTATCTTGCGATAACCTGAAAAAGGTTATAGTTTTGAAAGAGCGAGGGTTAGACCGATGGTCTAGTGAGTCCCCTCCAAGCGCTACTGCAACAATTCAAATATTATTTAAAACATTTAAACAAAGCCTTACGCCTCACGAGCGTAACTTAAACATTTACCACATTTTACGCTTTGCAAGCGTAACTCACACTACTGACCAACACGGCCATACTTTACGCTTCGCAAGCGTAACTCAAACTATTGACCAACACTGCCGTCAAATTCGATATGTCTGTCTCGTACTGCCTTATTTTGGGGACACACGCACACCCCAATGACATAAACGGGCCACACTCCCCGGTACGAGCAGACGGGTCACACTTCCCGACTTAGGTCAAATCTCACGAATTAAATGTATGCATACATCTAATTAACAATATTATATAAAACGCGTTTATATAGCATAACATGAATATTCCAACATAAATAAATCAATCTTTTCAATAAACCTTCTCAACTTTTGATAATATAAACGTGCAGTTTAGAAAACTCACATTTATCAAATAATTGTCAAAATCGTAAAGGATTTAGTTTGAAAGACTCACCTCAGATCCTTCTCGCTTAAAGTCTGCTTTCTAACGTTCTCACCACCTATGACAACACCGATAAATCGGTAAGCCAAAACATAGACAACTCACTTACTCACTGACTAGAATATAAAATACTACACACTGAACGTAGAGATTTGACCTAAGTCGGGAAGTGTGACCCGCCTGCTCGTATCGGGGAGTGTGGCCCGTTTATGCCATTGGGGTGTGTCCCCAAAATAAGGCAGTACGAGACAGACATACCGTCTTTGACGGCAGTGTTGGTCAATAGTTTGAGTTACGCTTGCGAAGCGTAAAGTATGGTCGTGTTGGTCAGTAGGGTGAGTTACGCTTGCGAAGCGTAAAGTATGGCCGTGTTGGTCAGTAGGGTGAGTTACGCTTGCGAAGCGTAAAATGTGGTAAATGTTTAAGTTACGCTCGTGAGGCGTAAGACTTTGTTTAAATGTTTTAAATAATATTTGAACTGTTGCAGTAGCGCTTGGAGGGGACTCACTAGACCATCGGTCTAACCCTCGCTCTTTCAAAACTATAACCCTTTTTCAGGTTATCGCAAGATAGCATGTTCTGGTAAGGATAAAGAGAAGTTGTGAGCTTTTCCATGAAGCTAGAAGACTCCTTGTAATAGTTTTCCTTTTTACTCGGTTGTGTAATAAGTTGTAGTTGCAAATCTTGTTTGAATTGTAGGCTTGGGACCTATAGACGTGTGCTAATTAAACCTCAAAGCAAGTATACAATGAGATCTAATATCGTCTTTCAAGTAATAAAATGGTAAGAACCAAGTATCGTCCCACAGAGATTGGAGTAAAAGTAGATTAAAAAGTAAGAGAAAGAAATGACTTCAGATGGCGATTTTGAAGACTTGATCTGGTTTGGTTTGTCACTTGATTAGATTAAGAAAATATTAAAGCAAGCACGGGTGTAAGACAATTAGGTGAGATTTAAACACAAATTGCTCCAGACATGCTGCAACATGAGTTGGCCATAACTAGATCCACCATCTATTTTGAGGGTATTCCTCTCGGACTTCAATATTCACACTACTGTTTAGATTCGACTAAACACATCTTTGTGCAGCCTCCAGCTATTTATAGTGTAGAATAAAGTCCTCAAAATATATGGACGATCAAATCTCTTTGTATCTAAAACCACTCTCTCGAGCCGATTCCCATATCATTCAAGTTGACGTGTTTGAAGGGGCTTATCTCTAAGTCCTCTACACTTTAACACTAATGACTAGCGTTCAACTTGTCGAGAATAAATCAGTTTATAAATAATAAGCAACTCTCTCAAGTCTACTTCTTATATCATTCAAACTGACGTGCTTTTGGCAGCTTATCTCTAAGTCAACCGCATTTTAACACTTTAGCAAGTAATCAGTTCGTCAAGAAGTGTCATTGAACTTTATAAAACTTGAAATGAAATGATGGAACATTGTTATTGCGAAACAATGTCCACCTTTCTTTGGATTAAAATCTCACCCTTTTATCTCACACCCGAGCTAAATAAATTAGCTACTCATATTTAAAGACATAAAGCGATAAATGACGGAAAGTAAATGCATAAATGTAAATGACATAAATTAAATGACTAAATATAAATTACAAGAACTAAAATGACGATAATGTAAATTGCAAATAATGTAAAGAATTAATTAAAGAAAGCTAAGAATAATAAAGCATAAAATAAAGAACAAGATGAGGTAACCAAAAGATTTCTTGCAATTATAAAATGAGATGATAGGTAATGGATCCTCTTAACTACAACCCCAAGCTCCCTTCTTATACTAAAAGGGAGTGGCACAAAATAGTAATTAACACTAACAAAGTACTTAAAGTACAAAGACACATTAACCAAAAGTTAATATCCAAAAGACAATAAGGACAAGTGTTTTATCCAAAGTACACCAGCCAAAATTACTCTAGAAGGTTCCCAAAAATCAGATATAAAAATCCCAAAAAGTCTTTCCATGCTAAGATCCTTCTAGCTTATCCATTAAGCTCCATATTTGGCTGCTCCAGGAATGCTGCAGCCTGTTGCACTCATAATTCTGCCCAAAAAATACACCAATTAGCTTATCCAATGCAATAAAACAAGTCATTCACATCTTTAGCTCCAAGAAACAAGAAAAGATAAAATAATGAACTAAAATGACTCAAAGGTTAGGATTAGAAGGTAAAATACTATCCTAAAATAAAGAGAAAAAGAGCATAATGGCACTAAATAATTAGTGCCATCAGAAGTGATGAGTGCTAGTTGTGTGCTCGAAGAGGTGTTTAGCTTGATGAAGTCTTCCGCACTTATATCGGAGATAGCGATTGTTATTGGGATATAGTAACACTTGACTTTAGTTAATCTTTATGTAAGACTTTATTCATTTGTTGATGGTTCAACCTAGTTATGTATTTCAATTATGGACTAGTAGTGAGAGATTGTATTATCCTTTAAGGTATTGTTGAAAGTTTTCAAATTAGTCGCTCTTTCCAAATTTGAGGGTGTTACAAGTTGGTATCAGAGCTTAAGTTTGAGAGAATTAGGTGTTGATTTTGAATGACTAGACTCAAACTAGCGTAATTTTAAGTAATTGAGTGTAAGATTTCACAATTAGGCACTTTAAGATTTGATGATTCGAGGTGAGTGGAGCCACTAGGAACGGAAATCACGCCGAAAATGGCAAGGATGATCACGTACAGTACGTTCATAATAGCACCTGGCCAGTGTTATGGTGAACCTACGAGTTACGTGTGTATGCTTGAACTGCCTTGGGATGATAAGCGTTGGGGTAGTGAAACCGTTTCTATATGGGTAGCCATTAGAAGAAGATGGTGATTTTAGTATTCGTCACTTGGAGTGACGGTAAGCATGGTAATTGCATTAAATGAACCGTTTTGGGTCGGATTGATTGGTTGGATTAGAACCATAGACTTTTTGAACCGATGTATTTCGAGGAGAAATTGTGAGGTGAACCTATGAAGTTAGTGATCATTGTCCTATGATTGAGTATCTGGAGGACAATAGTGTGCCGGGAATTTGAGGATCTTTGGCCTAGAGAAATCGAGGAGCGTGGTTTCGAGATCTTGAATGCCGATCAAATTCATGCACGAAATTTATTTATGAAATAAAGTGCATCGATTATTTCTCATGTTTCCAAATCACCATATGTGGATCATACCACGAAATTTTGAAATGTTTAGCACACACAGGTTTTAGACCATGATCTTAAACATGCATAAAATTATTTTATTGCATGTGGTTACAAGCTTTGTCGAGACTTGATTTATTCTCATTGCTGCCTAACGCTATTTTCGAATATGGTAATGTTCGTATTTTGACGCTGCTTAGAGTCTTGGACAAGTAACTGCGGTTTATGACTTTAACATTGGATCTCCTCCACATATGTTAAGGTTTGGACGAAGAGTTACCTTTCATTATTTTGATGTCTGAGTTTTATTGATAATTTTATTTTACGGGGTTTTATTGATTTGACGTAGAAATTTTATTGGCGTCCAGTAGTGTTGTTTTTCCCTTTGTGTTTCGAGTGAGCAGTTTGGTCGCACATAGCATGTATGCATTTTTTTTACTAAGAATTTTCGTCGTGGTGTTTTAGTCAATATTTTTGAACGCTGAGAGCATATTTTTGTTTGGCTTTGAACTTGAAACCGACATAAATTATTTAATGTCTTAACCAAGTGCGTACGCATACCACCCTACCTGTTTTGTGAAATAAACGGTCGCATGCAAGCTTTGTTGTGAAATCTTATTTCGTGTTGCATTGGGGCTAAAAGAGAGAAATCTTTGAGAGTTCGATATCATGAACATGTTGTTTTGGGTTTTGCAAACATTTTATTTGTACAGCCTAAAGTTTGGAACCAAACTAAATTACTCTTACAATTGCTCAAATTGCATGCTTATGTCTTTACTAAATTTTGGGGAATAAAACGATGTATGCGATTCACGTCGGGAAGTTTTATTTCATGACATTTCATGTTTAAATGAAAAATTTTGGGATTCGATTTTGTGAATATTTTCCCTTCTGAAGTTTTGTACAAACGCTTCGTTATGCACTGTTTTAGTACGTAAAACTACTTCTCATTAGTGACACCAATTTATACGTGTTGAGAACATTGCAGTTCCTCTGAAAAAGATTGTTGAAATATCTTTCGTTGGTGTCAGTATTACCTTGATTATTGATCAATTATTTTCTGAAATGGTTTTATATGTGTGGCGGTTGTGACCACTTTATACACCTACCGAGATAAGGTAGTAGATTTTATTCGTACGATTAATCTCTATAAAGCCTTTACGTTTAGAGATTTTATAAAAGTTCAAATTGGCATAGTGGTGTGAAAAACCTTGAACTCATTAGAGATATAGGTGTAAGCCCCTCGTGTTAGAGGTCGAGATTAAGGACTAAAAGAGTCCTTGGAGTTTGAGGCGTTAGACCTGTGTTTTCTCCCAGTTAGTTAAGTAATGATCTTTGTGCTTCGTTAAACCCGCGGGTTAAAACCGTGTACGGTTGTTTGGGTATGGTTGGTTTTGAATTTGTGGATTAATGGTACGACGGCATGCTATGTATCTATGGTGTATCACCTTAATGGGTATCTATGAATGTTGATGATGTTATGTTGGCTAGTAAGGATGTTTGATTTGGATGATCATTTCCAAGAGTAGGTGTCAACCTCGAATCGACATTGCAACTCGGGAGCGAAATGTTTGGTGGTATACCCACGTTTGCAAAATGGCCATTCCGAGGATAGGTGTCGACACTCTATTTTGAGTATAATAACTGTTGATGTGCTTCGGTGTACTTCCGTTAGATCTGGTGTGTCTGTAGGACAAGCGGTAATCTTAAGGAAATTAGAAGTCGACAATTAAGAATCAATCATTGGTGTTTCGATAATTGTCAAGACTTTTGCTGATTTTGCAATCCATGTTGAGTGCATGGTGGGAGTTGTGTAACCTTGGAGTTTGGGATAAACGACTATTGTAGAGTGTGTTAGTATGTTTCTGGGGGGAAACATCAAACCAATGCTAGGATCTATGGAAGTTTTGGGAGCCCTTGCAGACATCGTGTCTGTGTCAGCTTTGAGGAACGGATTTAAGGTTGTGTCGGTTCAGACCAAACTAGTCGTTAGAAAATTTCGTCGAATGAAGATAACTCTTTGGTGGTAATGTTTATTGGTTACATTTGGTGAGAATGTCGAGGTGGACTATAAGTACAAATCGATTATCGAGGAGACCTTGATGCGTCGTATTTAGAGATATCTAAGGGAAATGTTTGCTTTGGGGTATCCTTGGTGCAAATGACTGAATAAGGTCATGAGTTACTCTTGAGGCAATATGAGCAACATAAGATTGGAAGGAAACCGATATTTAATGTTAAGAAAGTGACTAATCCAAGACTCAACGTTCATCCCGACTTGGGTGAGTTATGTGGAAAGTTTAGGTTGAGTTGCGATGGCTCGTTATAAGGAACGCAGCGATAACCTCAACCAGGATGTAATCGGGTCCGTATATAAGGTGAGGTTTCATGAAGGAATTCCTTTTGGATAGGAAATCAATCGATCTTTCCAAGTGTGATGTTGGGTGCTTGGTGGTTTCAGACTTCGAGGGCGAAATCTCTTTTAAGGTTGGGAGGATTGTAACACCCCGATTTTCGAAATGTATCATTTCAAGTTAATACAGAAACCGATATATTAAGGAAAAATAAGATATATGATTTTGGACTTGAATCCTAGATTTTATAGTCTTTATGTATAAAGGATTCAATTACGAGTCCAACGGTTCTTTCCGGAGCGAAAATGGAGCTATAACGAAGAAGTTATTACCAAAATAGTGTTAAGGCATATATTCATGGTCTGCAGGGTCGTGCCATTTTCTTCACAAAAGTGGCACGGGTTGTGCCAAGACACAAAAACATTGGCACGTGTCGTGCCAATGTCTTCACAAAAGTGGCACGGTTCGTGCTTGGCATCAGAAGAAACAACACGGGTTAAAATCTGATTTTAGCCTCATTTTCACCCTAAAACTTCATTTCTTCATATCTTCTTCATCCCAACTCCGATTTCAGTGATTCAAGTTTCCATGGTTTCGTATTTGAGAGATTTTCAAGTTTAGATTGTTAGTTTTGGGAATATCCAAGAGTACTTGGTGGTGGAGTGGGAGAAAGGATCAAGAGTTCATCATCATCACCTCCACCTTCAAGAATTTGGGGTTTTCTAGGTTTACATCAAAACCTAAGTGGTAAGTTTATCCCTTCCATTTATAAACTTATGTAAGAGTTGTAAATGCTTCATTGATGGTTTCCTAGTGTTTTATTTCTCCAATTTCGGTTTGGAGGATTTTGAGAAAAGTTAGGTCAAATTGGGGTTTTTGGCCAAAGTGGAGGTTTTTATGTGACATGTTTGGGGATCGAGTATATATGGTTTTGGATGTATTATTTATGGTGGAATATGTATATTTATGGTTGGACCCGTGTGGATCTAGGTTTTGAAAGATTTGGCTTGAAGGATCAAGTTTCTTCAAGGAAGCTCTAAGTGGGTAAAATCTAGATTTAGCCTAAATCTAGCAAGGTGAGTTCAAGTTGATTTGTGAAAACGGTGTACATGCCAAAATGTCTATTTTAAAGTGTTTACATGTTTTATATGGACTTGTTAACTGCTAATCATCTGATAAGTTTTGGGTTATTTGGAAGTATTCAACTTTATAAACTTATAATACACCCATATTTGGGATTTTGGTGCATTTTGATAAATAAATCATATGTTTTGGGTATCTAAATGATTTATTGAATGGAGTATATTTTTGAGTATAAATGCATTTTATTGGGTGTCATGGGATGATTTGAAAGGATAAAATGTATAAAGCCACTTGGAAAATGTTTTGTTCCAATTTAAATCATGTTGGAGTTATTTGTGTGAGTTGAAGCATGAGTTGCATTGTTCCGGGTCATTTACGTATGATTTCATTTTATGATTTTCAACGTTGGGTCTTTAGTGTAACACCCTCAAATATGAAGATAGCAACTTATTAATTTTTTTTTTCTAAATACATCAATAAATACTTCAAACTACAAACACAAATTAAGAATTAACCTCAACACATATACACATTCTATACCACAATCTATGGTAAGGACAAGTGCTACTAAACTCAACATGATACTATCTCCAACCTGCGGAAGACTTCTCTCACTACATACACTTGCACAAGGCTAAGGCTCGACTTCTCGAAGCATTGCTAGAACCGAACCACCAACAGGAACCTGATGCACATGCCGACAAATAAAAAGGTTAGGCTTAACGCCTAGTGAGCTCAAGAGTTTTCAACATATATAATTAAATCATTTAGAAAGGAAGGATGCGAATAAAATCATAGTCTTTCAAAATGATATGCATCACTTATGAAAACGACCCGTTTATCAATAACTATGCATTTTGTACAAAAGAGACACCGAGTTAATTGTTAACCAGACCAAACTGTTTAAAAGGCGAGACCCTCAATTTTAGGTAATGCGGTTAACACACTATAACTAGAAATACCCAACTCGGGTGGAACATGATACCCAATCCATAAATTGTAGATGGAAATTTACACAATTAAATGTTGCCATAAACACGTCATTTGACCCAAAACTCACACGACCATGAAATGGACTAAAATAAAAACCGACACGTGGAAACGACACATTCCATTCAAACTTTAACATACTTGGGAAGAACCCCATATTAAAGCCATCATTTACTGTCGACCATTTAAAAACCCAATTTGGTCAAATACAACATTACCCTTTAAAAATACCACGAATCAACGATGAAGAGATCCGTATACACTGAGAATAGAGTAACACGCAAGTAGGCCGTTCACGTGACTTCCTTGCATGTCATCTAAACGTTTCCATCTTGGGTGGTGAGAACACGTGAATGGGGCCACCCACAATGTTATTGGATTTCACCACACATCCCGACATCCTAGTTCCCATGCCACCACCGACATCACAATCCTCGGACCGTTTAATGCCTCTGGACATACTCCGTCGAGTTCCACCTCAAGGACTTACAGTCGTGGGTGCCTATCCAATCTAGACGAGTTTCCCCCTCTGCAGCTCGTGCCATTCGTTATCCACTCGCTAGCAAACCCGAGCGGTCACTAAAAGTAACCCAAAACCTCAGGCCTTACATAACTGACAGACTTGCGTGCCTATGGATCCATTACGACACTATCTATCATTACATGACTCCAAAAGAATGACCAAAGCACCCAAAGCATGTACTCACCAATGATACGAAATTAATCGTCATCTTATTCAAAACCCCCACTGGTTATAAATCCGGACAAATGTCCACACGACTCATTTTAAGCCAACACCGAGCTAAGATGATCAAAATCCATTTGACCAATAATCATCGGTCCTCCAAATAAATGAAATGTATTTAAAATAATGTTTATGAAGACACACACTATAAGGACGTATTTAACCCAAAACTCAACACGTATTGGGACCAAAGATTTACCAAATGGTTTATGAATGCAAATGTACCCGAAATACGTATAACATGAAATAGACTTTATTTGACAAAATAGACTTCATTTGTACAAAACCACCAATTATGAGTCCCAAAAACGTCCGGGTGACCTTTACTTACCGAAAAATCACGGGTGTTACAATCCTCCCAACCTTGGATTGATTTCGTCCTCGAAATCTAGATTCCCATGAGACTTGCCCACGGAAGGATTTCCTCTATCCCTTCCTCCAGCACCACTATGATGTCCCTTATACTGATACTCACGTCAGCCGCCCCTCTGGGGCAGGTTACACTTATAACCGAGTGAACACTTAACTCATTAGAGTAACCTTTACCCACAAGGTTACGGTCGTCTCCCAACCTTGGATGACAAATACTACCTCCAGGTAGTTTGTGACCTCAACTTCTCACCGACCAATTCCCTTCGAATCTACGCGGTTCATAATTCAAAGTTAAAGATCGTAACCAAACTCTCATGAATCATCAAATTCCTACTGATCCACTCCTAATATTGATAAAGATGTCCTTCCAAGGCGCACCAAAGCGTCCTTTAGGTAACTGGTTAACCCAGATTCGACCATCACTCAACTCCGTTCCAATCCCAACCGCACAACCTTCCCATAACAAAATCTTTATCACCACGGGACGCTTATACCCATCGGTACTTAAACATCAACACTTAACCTTCTTTTAATTTTCCATCACCGAAAGGTCATTATTTCCCATGATCTAACTGGGATACTTCCAAACATTCCAAGATTCATTGACTTCGAGAAAACAAGTCGACGCTTAAGACTAAACGGTGACCTCGAAAACGTGGGTATCCCGCCCAAAATTTCATTCCAGACGGATGGTTGCACTAAGGTTGACACCTAACATAGTGCTAAAATTCCAAATCTTACATTTCTAACAAATGGACCACAAGAATTTCCTTTGATCGCAGACCCCACTAAGACGATACACCATCAACATATACCATGATGTCACACCGACGAGCAACCACCAAAACGAACCCCGAATTAAGCACAGATAATCACATGAGACCTTATCCCGCATGATTACCGAAGTATAAAATTATCTCTTAAATATTTAGGAAGACTTAAATCTACTATTTCCATTATACATGCGCAGAGATTAATAAACTGAAGTCCCAAAATCCAAGACTGACTGCAAGTCGAATCATTCGACGTTTCGAATCCCAAGGACGCCCTTAGTCCCTAATTACAACTCCTTTCACGATAGGGGGGTTTAAATCTATAGGCTTAATGAGTTCAAGGTTTTTCGACCAATATGCCAATTTAAACTTTTATAAACTTTCAAATACACAAGCTTCTTAACGGTTAAACGTGCGGCAAAATACACTACCGTTCATTCGATAGGTTTCAAAATTGATCATTAACACAGCGCATATGAAATCATTTCCAAAAATTCATTTGTTCAATACTTACGTTAATAAAGACAGTCATAAAACATGCGCAATAATTTACACTATATGTGAAAATAGGTTCCTGCATTACACACGTGCAATAAATGCTTGTGCAACTCCAAAAGAGAAATTTTGCAATTTTAACTTTAAAATTTCTGCCTTTTTAACCAAAAGACGTGGCGACAGAAAGATATCAACAACTCAAAGCTCAAAAGAATGATGGGAATGCAAATAAGACTTCAAATCGAGTTTAGGCTTTAAGCCAAAAATAAACACACCTGGCCCAACAGAAAATTTCACGACAAGAATGTCGCCAATTCAATAAATGTATTGCAGAAGTTTCTATCAGTAAAAGTGGATGATTGAATTACTATCAGAACAAAAGTCTTGTTTGAAATAACGAAGATCTTTTTCATGTTTACACACACCGACGTTATAATTAAATCCAAATGCAAAAAGCATGCAACGAATGACATTTGTATAAAATTCAACATTTAACGCACACAATGATGCATATGCACATGTTTTTAAAATTATTTACGCAACGCAAAATGACGTAAGACGAGACACCCTAAACCCAACTGGATTTTCGTAAGACTTACTAACGTGAAAACCAATTGGCGTCAAACTTTCATTACTCTACAAAAGTGTAAAACGACAATACGTTTAAAATATTAAACTTTTAGGAGTTTCCTCCTTTTACTGAAATGAAAGGTAAAATAGCGTTTTACAAAATTTACACTGGACATGACGCTAAATAACTCGCAAGCTTAAAAGAAGCAAAATTAAAACTCACGCATAATAGACATCACATAAAACAATACTCCATGAAATTTCAACAAAACTCATACAAACTGAATTCCTCAAGAAGTTCCGACTCAATGCGTGGGAATAACTTTTCCTTTAAAACCATTGACATATGTGGAGAAGATCCAATGCCTAGGTTAAAAT
Organism: Arctium lappa; assembly: GCA_023525745.1. Classification (NCBI taxonomy): domain Eukaryota; kingdom Viridiplantae; phylum Streptophyta; class Magnoliopsida; order Asterales; family Asteraceae; genus Arctium; species Arctium lappa. The sequence goes on from CM042047.1 coordinate 172,294,167, forward strand.
CTCATAGCTACTTGCCCAATACTCAAATGACATTAAAACATGGATATTACAATATCCGCAAATAGCGTTAAACAAGAGACGTGAATAAAGAGATTTTTGATAACAATTTGCAATTACGTGCAACAAAACATTTTCATGAATGTTTAAGCTCACAGTTTAAAATCTGGTGAATGCTACATGCTTTACCAAAACCTTATAATGCAAAACACCAACACTTTATGTTTTACGAACATAAGAAAAATTTATGCAAATTTTATTTCAGAAATAAATTTGGTGCATGAATTTGATCGGCACTTGGCATCATAGGACTACACTTCCCAATGACCCGACACACTATTGTCATCTGGAAGCATCAAACATCTTAAAGCCACACTCTCAATAATTTGATAAGCTTACGGATTCTCCTTGAAACTGAATCAGTCTAACAAACTCGCGAATTTAATCCAACCAAGATTTCCGACCCAAAAGGATCAACTTAGTGACCTCCTCGCACTTAGCTATCACTCCTAAGTGACCCTGATATACACATCAATCCTTCCTTAGATAACTCGCTTAGGAACTTCTCACTAACCCAACGGTCATCCTCCCGAGGTGGTTCAAGTGTACATATGTAGCATGTAGGTTCACCATGACATTGGCCAGGTGCCATTATGAACGCACAATACACAATCATCTTTGAGACCCTCGACAAGCTTCCCGTTTCTAACGACTTGGTCAACCTCAAAACATCTTATCTTAAGGTTCCTAATGTGCAACTTCACTTACCATCACTTATAAGAATGCTAGTTTGAGTCTAGGCATCCAAAAATCAATACCTAAATCTCTCAAACTTAAGCTCTGATACCAACTTGTAACACCCTCAAATATGAAGATAGCAACTTATTAATTTTTTTTCTAAATACATCAATAAATACTTCAAACTACAAACACAAATTAAGAATTAACCTCAACACATATACACATTCTATACCACAATCTATGGTAAGGACAAGTGCTACTAAACTCAACATGATACTATCTCCAACCTGCGGAAGACTTCTCTCACTACATACACTTGCACAAGGCTAAGGCTCGACTTCTCGAAGCATTGCTAGAACCGAACTCCCAACAGGAACCTGATGTACATGTCGACAAATAAAAAGGTTAGGCTTAACGCCTAGTGAGCTCAAGAGTTTTCAACATATATAATTAAATCATTTAAAAAGGAAGGATGCGAATAAAATCATAGTCTTTCAAAATGATATGCATCACTTATGAAAATGACCCGTTTATCAATAACTATGCATTTTGTACAAAAGAGACACTGAGTTGATTGTTAACCAGACCAAACTGTTTAAAAGGCGAGACCCTCAATTTTAGGTAATGCGGTTAACACACTATAACTAGAAATACCCAACACGGGTGGAACATGATACCCAATCCATATATTGTAGATAAAAATTTACACAATTAAATGTTGCCATAAACACGTCATTTGACCCAAAACTCACACGACAATGAAATGGACTAAAATAAAAACCGACACGTGGAAACGACACATTCCATTCAAACTTTAACATACTTGGGAAGAACCCCATATTAAAGCCATCATTTACTGTCGACCATTTAAAAACCCAATTTGGTCAAATACAACATTACCCTTTAAACATACCACGAATCAACGATGAAGAGATCCGTATACACTGAGAATAGAGTAACACGCAAGTAGGCCGTTCACGCGACTTCCTTGCATGTCATCTAAACGTTTCCATCTTGGGTGGCGAGAACACGTGAATGGGGCCACCCGCAATGTTATTGGATTTCACCACACATCCCGACATCCTAGTTCCCATGCCACCACCGACATCACAATCCTCGGACCGTTTAATGCCTCTGGACATACTCCGTCGAGTTCCACCTCAAGGACTTACAGCTGTGGGTGCCTATCTAATCTAGATGAGTTTCCCCCTCTGCAGCTCGTGCCACTCGTTATCCACTCGCTAGCAAACCCGAGCGGTCACTAAAAGTAACCTAAAACCTCAGGCCTTACATAACCGACAGACTTACGTGCCTATGGATCCATTACGACACTATCTATCATTACATGACTCCAAAAGAATGACCAAAGCACCCAAAGCATGTACTCACCAACGATACGAAATTAATCGTCATCTTATTCAAAACCCCCGCTGGTTATAAATCCGGACAAATGTCCACACGACTCATTTTAAGCCAACTATGAGCTAAGATGCTCAAAATCCATTTGACCAATAATTATCGGTCCTCCAAATAAATGAAATGTCTTTAAAATAACGTTTATGAAGACACACGCTATAAGGACATATTTAACCCAAAACTCAACACGTATTGGGACCAAAGATTTACCAAAGGGTTTATGAATGCAAATGTACCCGAAATACTTATAACATGAAATAGACTTCATTTGTACAAAATCACCATGAATGTGAAAACCATGCTATTTACTCGTTAGAACATTCAACTCAAATATTAGCATTTTATGAGGTTAACACAACCCAAGTTCACCAAATATGAAAACTTATCAAAATACTCACCCTTTGACAAATAACCAAGTAAAACATAATTTACTTCAAAATATTCCAAACTTATCAGCAGTTAACCATTTCGTATAAAATACTTTAAAATAACCATTTTGGCATGTACACCGTTTTCACAAATCAACTTGAACTCACCTTGCTAGATTTAGGCTAAATCTAGATTTCACCCCACTTTGAGCTTCCTTGAAGAAACTTGAATCCTCCAAGCCAAAACCTCCAAAGCCTAGATCCAACCATATAGAAACATTCCCCAAACATTTTACATAAAGATCTCAACTTAGGTCAAAACCCTAATTTCCATAAATGACGAAAAGGGAACATTACCTTGATTTCCACCTTGCATCTAACAATAATAAACTTCTAGGACACCAACACAAGCCACAAACTCCAAATCTTCAAAATGGAGGAAAATTGGATGAAACCCTAGAAAACTTGGGTGAAGAAGGTGAAGATGAAGAGATCTTAGTTATAGCTTCCAAACCTTGCTAGAAGATGAAGGAACACTTGGCTCGAGACAAAAACTGTAACACCCTAAAAATCAGAGTAAATTAAAACCTGGATAACCTGGAAATATGACATTCGTATTGATAATAAACTCCCAAGAAAGGGATCAGTCCTTAAGACTTTACAAAAACCTGTATCGATATAGAGTTTGTCAACAAACTAATCTAGACACCTATATCAAGATTACATCAATTGACAATCCATAATGTACCAAAAGAATGGGACTTAACAAATGCCCTGAAACAATACTAGTCATCTCAAAATGCCTCGAGACCAAACCGTCTCTCAAAACCCCGGCAACCCACCGCTAAGGGAAACCTGTTATACACATCATTTGAGAAAAAGTGTCAGACTTAAAGCCTGGTGAGAACATACAGTTTATAAAGCTCAAAAGATATAAACATCAGTAACATAAGGAAATCTTTTCATAAAGGTTTAGTTCATAAAGATAACATTTCGCCACAACCGGGCCTTTTCGGTCCAAAACTCGTTAAATGCTGACAAAAGGACCATTTTACCAAGGGTTGTGGTGTAACACAAAGTAGACCACAAATCCGTGTTATGAGCTAAACCATTTGGAATCCGCGGATACGAAACACAAAGTCCGTGCTTCAACGTGAGATCAAGCCCCAAGCGCAAAACCAAGGTATACTCCTTCGCTAGGATCACTATGAACCATGGCTAGTATCGTGCCTCACATAACCGTACTAAGTTGCCCCCGAGGAACATATGATCCATAGCTACAAAGTTGGGGAATATAACATCCCAACAAAACAGTCGACTCAAAACCTAGGGATCCACTAGTAATGGTACAGACTCGTCACAACAACATATGTGACCAACCATAAATAAACATATGGTATTAACACATTTTATAAATAAGATATCATTTCCAGTTCCACTTCTGGTAAGAATGAAAATCATTAAAATGAGTCCTTAAACATTCTTTTTACATATTCACATAATGTGCAAGTTAATCATCATTTTACTTTAATAAGGCGGAACCAGTCATTTTAGTCAAAGCTGATCGGGAACCCCAAAAATCACTAAAAACTTCATTTATATCAAAATGTAGAGAACATAAAATCATACCGTATAAATACTTCAGATTTCGCAAATAAGAGTTTTAACATGTATAAAGTTTGTAAAATGGTAGTAGGAACTCACCCAATAGGTTTATACGAAAACCCGAAGAACCAGATATCGACCCTCTTGACAAACCGAAGCTTTCTACACCGAAACCTCGGATCAAATACTTGATATTTACTACCAAACTCTAGAGAGAGAGAACGATTTTAGAGAGAGAGAAGAGAGATTAGAGATTGAGATATTTTGGAAATATCTACTAAATGAGATATTTTGAGAAAACTGAATATATGTCGGCCAGGCAACTACGCGGGTTATGCCGCGACTTCAACTCGCGGCATAACTCGCCCGTGTCCAAAACCCTAAATCATCCAGTGGGTTTCGCTGGTTGTGCCGCGACCTCTAGTCGCGGTGCAACTCGCGCAGTTCCAAAATCTTATATTAAACAGAGGGTTACGCGGGTTGTGCCGCGACCTCTAGTCGCGGTGTAACTCGCGTAGTTCACTGCTTGTCTCCCAAACTTCACAGAATCCAAAACGACAACCAACCAAACACGGAGCTAACGACAAAAGCTTAACACAAGAATAACAAGATTACACAACGGAAAATTCGGGGTGTTACAATCCTCCCCAACTTGGGAATGATTTCGTCCCCGAAATCCTAACTATACAAAAAGATGAGGATATCTTCGCTTCATATCCTCTTCAGATTCCCACGTCACATTTGCTCCTCGGTGATGCTTCCACTTCACCTTGACCAAAGTAACTTCTTTATGACGCAACTTCTTAGACTTTCTCTCTAAGATGGCGTCGGGTTCTTCCACACAACGGTTACCTTCGTCTACCCTTAACTCTGAAAGGGGAATGACGCTGTCTTCTACCGCCAAACATTTCTGGAGGTAGGAAACATGAAACGTGTTGTGTATTCTGCTCAACTCCGGTGGCAGTTCCAACTGGTAGGCCTGCAACCCTACTCGCTTAAGTACTTTGAAAGGTCCGAGGAAACGAGGACTCAGCTTCCCACGTTTTCCGAACCGTATAATGCCTTTCCACGGCGATACCTTAAGCATAACGCGGTCACCCACTTGGAATTCCATCGGTCGTTTCTTCTTATCTGCATAGCTTTTCTGTCGATCCTGAGCCGCTTTCATTCTTTCACGAATGCACTTGACTTTATCGGCAGTCTCTTGCACAATCTCAGGTCTAGCGAACTGCTTTTCTCCCGCTTCAAGCCAGCACACGGGAGTCCGACACTTTCGCCCATACAACGCCTCAAAAGGTGCCATTCCAATACTCGAGTGGTAGCTATTGTTATAAGCAAACTCCACCAAAGGCAGGTGAGAGTCCCAGCTACCCCCGAAATCGATGACACAAGACCTCAACATGTCTTCCAAGGTTTGGATCGTTCGCTCGCTCTGCCCGTCGGTTTGCGGATGGTAAGCCGTACTCAACTTCACTCGAGTACCAAGCTCTTTCTGAAACCCATCCCAGAAGTTCGAAGTGAATCGACTGTCGCGGTCCGACACGATCGACAAAGGTATCCCATGCCTCGAGACCACCTCATCGATATAAAGCTTTGCTAACTTATCCATCGGTAGAGTCTCGCGCATATCCAAGAAGTGAGCGCTCTTTGTCAATCTGTCAACTATCACCCAAATGGTATCGTGACCTCGAAGAGTTTTAGGCAACTTCGTCACGAAGTCCATGGTGATATGCTCCCACTTCCATTCAGGAATCTCTAAAGACTGAAGACTCCCATAAGGTCGTTGATGTTCGGCCTTAACTTGCGAACAAGTCACACAACGCTCAACGTAACGCGCCACATCAAGTTTCATTACCAGCCACCAATAGTGAAGCTTCAAGTCCCTGTACATCTTTGTACTTCCCGGATGAATGGAATACTTGGACTTATGAGCATCTTCTAACAACAGCTCACGGTTTCCCCCAATCTTGGGCACCCACACACGACCGCTGAACAATTTTACTCCACGGCTATATTCCGTTAAGAGTAAACGCTGCTTCGTCATGACTTCATCTTTTATATTCTCTTCTAACAGTGCTTCCATCTGTGATGTCTTGATCTTCTCAACAAGACTAGATACTAGTTCGATCCTCGAATGGGTAGCCCGAATACTCCCGCTATAGTCCTTCCGACTTAGCGCATCGGCCACCACGTTCGCCTTACCGGGATGGTAAAGCAATTCACAGTCATAATCTTTAAGCAACTCGAGCCACCGCCTTTGCCTCATATTCAGCTCTTTCTGATCAAAGACATACTTCAGGCTCTTGTGATCCGTGTAAAGAGTGCATTTAGTGCCGTAGAGGTAATGTCGCCAAAGCTTCAAGGCGAACACCACCGCTGCTAACTCCAGATCATAGGTTGGATAATTCTGCTCGTGTATCTTAAGTTGCCTCGAGGCATAAGCGATCACCTTGCCTCGTTGTATCAACACACAACCCAGTCCCATCTTTGAAGCGTCGCTATATACCACGAAATCTTCCGACCCTTCAGGTAACGTCAAGATCGGAGCTTCACACAACTTCTTTTGAAGGATTTGGAATGCCTTCTCTTGGGCTTTAGTCCATTCAAACTTCACATTCTTTCGAGTCAAAACTGTCAAGGAAGAAGCGATCTTTGAAAAATATTGGATAAATCTTCTGTAGTATCCCGCCAGACCCAAGAAACTTCGGATCTCGGATGGACTCTTAGGAGGCTCCCAATTCATCATATCTTCAATCTTGGAGGGGTCCACTTTCACTCCGTCCCGAGTGACTACGTGCCCCAGAAATTGTACTTCTTTAAGCCAGAAGTCGCACTTGGAAAACTTGGCGTACAATCTTTCCCTTCTCAACACTTCCAGAACCTCACGTAGATGTTGTTCGTGTTCTGACTCACTCTTGGAGTACACTAGTATGTCATCAATGAATACAATGACCGACTTGTCGAGGAACGGTCGGCATACTCTATTCATTAAATCCATAAACACAGCTGGTGCATTTGTTAGACCAAAAGGCATTACAAGAAATTCGTAATGGCCGTAACGCATTCTGAAAGCTGTCTTCGGAACATCTTCTTCTCTTACCTTCACTTGGTGATAACCTGAACGTAAGTCGATTTTGGAAAAACAACCCGCTCCTTGAAGTTGATCGAACAAGTCGTCTATTCTCGGAAGCGGATACCTGTTCTTCACTGTAGCCTTGTTCAACTCACGATAATCAATGCACATTCTCATTGTGTCATCCTTCTTCTTGACAAATAAGACCGGAGCTCCCCAAGGTGACGAACTCGGTCTTATAAAGCCTTTCTCCAATAGCTCTTGGAGTTGTGCTACCATCTCTTGCATCTCCGATGGCGCTAAACGATAAGGTGCATTAGCGATCGGTGCTGCGCCAGGCATAAGATCAATCCGAAACTCTACCTGAAGATCGGGTGGCAACCCGGGCAAGTCGTCCAGAAAGATATCTGGAAACTCACGCACGATCTTCACATCTTCCAGCTTTGATTTCTCTAACTTGGCATCGATCACATAGGCTAGGAAAGACGAACATCCTTTTACTAAACACTTGCGTGCTCTTGCTATTGTGATTATTGCCACTTCACCCTTTCTCTTCTCACCATAGATGACAACGATCTCACAAGAGGGGTTGGGAAGTCGAATCAACTTCTTGGAACATACGAACTCGGCATGATTGTTTGACAACCAATCCATGCTGACCACAACATCGAAACCCCCGATTAACATCGGCAAAAGATCGATTGAGAATTCTCTCCCTTCGATACTAAGAGTATACTGCCTCAGAACCTCGTGGATCAGAACTTGTCTACCATCAGCTATTTCTACTACTAACGCATCCTCAAGACTAGTAGTGGGCATAGAAATTTTCTGACGGAACAATTCAGATACGAAAGAGAAACTAGCACCCGTATCAAATAAGAGTCGAGCAGGTACAAAGTTTATAAGGAAAGTACCCGATACCACGTCAGCGGATGCTCTGGCCTCTTCGGCCGTCATCTGAAATGCTCGACCCGGAACCTTAGGAGGGTTCTCCTTCCTTGCTGGCACGCTACCCGACACAAGCTTCGGGCAATCTTTCTTCAAGTGCCCCGGTGCCTTGCACTCATAACAGATGAGTCCCCTGACCGGGCAATCTTTGACAGTGTGACCAGGCTTCCCACACTTATAGCAAGTTTGAGAATTGTTGTAACAGTTACCGTGATGCTTGGTTCGACACTTCGGGCACCACTTAGCTTCCTGATAACTGCTGAAGTTGCGGTTTCCAACAAAAGGTCGGGCCCGCTTGGGAGGTACGGAGCTGCTCTCCCACTTTCTCTTTTCAGGCATCAACACTGACTTCTCAGATTTGCTCTTTGCGAACATTTCCTCCATGAACTGAGCTTCCTCCACCATCTCTCGGAGGTTAGAAGCTTTGAAATTATGGACCATGGATTGCATGTCCGCTGGCAAGCCGTTGAGATAAGCTTTCATCTTGTCTTTCTCTGTTGGGGCAGCGTGCCCCACCAAACCAAGCTTCTCCATAAACTGACGGGTATACTCCCTCGCCGTCAGGCTTCCCTTTACCAAAGACCGGAATTCTTTCTCAATTTGGTCCATCGTTCTCTCGTTGCAGAATTCCTCTAGCAACTTCTTCTTGAACTCGACCCAAGACAACCGAGCCAACACTTCAGGAGATAGAGTGGATTGGATGATATTCCACCAGATGAGTGCAGTGTCCCTCAGTAGTTGGGTACCGAACCGCACCCTCTGATCATCACCGCATTCGGAAGAGCCAAAATCTTGCTCAACCACTCGGATCCACTTTACACACACTGCCGGGTCATCTGAACCGAAGAATTCTGGCGGTCCACAACCCAGAAAGGACTTATAGGAACAACTCTTCTTGTTCCCCGGAGCACCAGAAATCCCGCGCTCTACCGCCATGACCCTTATACCATCATCTCCCGAACCTGCTACGACGTTCTCTACCACCGTCTCACTTCTCCGATGATTTACGTCGCGGTCCTCCATCGCTTTCAACAAAAACTCCTGCTGCTTCGCCATCTCCTCCCTCATTGCCAACATCATGCTGGCCATCAACTCAGACGGGGAACTAGCATCCCTGATTACTAGGTGGGATGAAGACAGGTCCACACGCGGAATGACCTCTGGCCCCCCACCTAGTACTTGTTGAACTGGCGGACGCATGACAACCTCAACTCCTTCCGGCTGATCAGTGGTGGAGGTTGTCGCTTCCAGACCATCAACACGAGTACACGGTCTACCACGCGTATTCACCATACTGAACTGCTTCACAGAACAGAGAAAGAGATAAGAGAGAGTTAGGAAAATACGAAAGGAAAACGTACTACCACATTACCAATTGTCATAGCAATAGAAATTCAAGCACACTTACGTACGATATCTTCATAATAACATTAGCTAAGTGAGATTATGAACATATAACACATAAAAGTTCTTGTCACGATCACCACAACGCCTGATAAACGTACTTTCCGTTGACTCTAAGACTAGCCCATCTTAGAAACTCTACCCAAATCTCGCAGATCAATTCTTAACATAATCAGTCTAAGTCTAGACATCTTACATTCATGCCTAGTTCGCTTAAATTAGAGCTCTGATACCAACCTGTAACACCCTAAAAATCAGAGTAAATTAAAACCTGGATAACCTGGCAATATGACATTCGTATTGATAATAAACTCCCAAGAAGGGGATCAGTCCTTAAGACTTTACAAAAACCTGTATCGATATAGAGTTTGTCAACAAACTAATCTAGACACCTATATCAAGATTACATCAGTTGACAATCCATAATGTACCAAAAGAATGGGACTTAACAAATGCCCTGAAACAATACTAGTCATCTCAAAATGCCTCGAGACCAAACCCGTCTCTCAAAACCCCGACAACCCACCGCTAAGGGAAACCTGTTATACACATCATTTGAGAAAAAGTGTCAGACTTAAAGCATGGTGAGAACATACAGTTTATAAAGCTCAAAAGATATAAACATCAGTAACATAAGGAAATCTTTTCATAAAGTTTTAGTTCATAAAGATAACATTTCGCCACAACCGGGCCTTTTCGGTCCAAAACTCGTTAAATGCTGACAAAAGGACCATTTTACCAAGGATTGTGGTGTAACACAAAGTAGACCACAAATCCGTGTTATGAGCTAAACCATTTGGAATTCGCGGATACGAAACACAAAGTCCGTGCTTCAACGTGAGATCAAGCCCCAAACGCAAAACCAAGGTATACTCCTTCGCTAGAATCACTATGAACCTTGGCTAGTATCGTGCCTCACATAACCGTACTAAGTTGCCCCCCAGGAACATATGATCCATAGCTACAAAGTTGGGGAATATAACATCCCAACAAAACAGCCGACTCAAAACATAGGGATCCACTAGTAATGGTACAGACTCGTCACAACAACATATGTGACCAACCATAAATAAACATATGGTATTAACACATTTTATAAATAAGATATCATTTCTAGTTCCACTTCTGGTAAGAATGAAAATCATTAAAATGAGTCCTTAAACATTCTTTTTACATATTCACATAATGTGCAAGTGAATCATCATTTTACTTTAATAAGGCGGAACCAGTCATTTTAGTCAAAGCTGATCGGGAACCCCGAAAATCACCAAAAACTTCATTTATATCAAAATGTAGAGAACATAAAATCATACCGTAGAAATACTTCAGATTTCGCAAATAAGAGTTTTGACATGTATAAAGTTTGTAAAATGGTAGTAGGAACTCACCCAATAGGTTTATACGAAAACCCGAAGAACCAGATATCGACCCTCTTGACAAACCGAAGCTTTCTACACCGAAACCTCGGATCAAATACTTGATATTTACTACCAAACTCTAGAGAGAGAGATTAGAGATTAGAGATTGAGATATTTTGGAAATATCTACTAAATGAGATATTTTGAGAAAACTGAATATATGTCGTCCAGGCAAATAAGCGGGTTATGCCGCGACTTCAACTCACGGCATAACTCGCCCGTGTCCAAAACCCTAAATCATCCAGTGGGTTTCGCGGGTTGTGCCGCGACCTCTAGTCGCCGTGAAACTCGCGCAGTTCCAAAATCTTATATTAAACAGAGGGTTACGCGGGTTGTGCCGCGACCTCTAGTCGCGGTGTAACTCGCGTAGTTCACTGCTTGTCTCCCAAACTTCACAGAATCCAAAACGACAACCAACCAAACACGGAGCTAACGACAAAAGCTTAACACAAGAATAACAAGATTACACAACGGAAAATTCGGGGTGTTACAAAAACACTCAAAAATGAGTTAGGGTTCGTAACATATGGGAGGAAAAACGAGAGGAAACAATGGGAGAAAGTTGGATGAGAGTGGATAATGAGAAAGAGGCTGAAATGGACATTTTAAGGTCCTGGAAGCCGCTCGCGATAGTGCCCCGCGACCTTGACATGGTCACTGTCGGAGGGGCACGATCGCCCCACTTGTACCGTAAGGGGTGGAGTCCCCGCGACTATGCCACGCGATTGTGCCCTTTGGCACAGTCGCCGGGCACTGTCGCCCCACTCCTCCCGAACTCCGAAAATTCGACTTCTTCGATGCTTGAGTCCTCGATATTCTAAGGGACTTTAAACAAAGTTTTTTTCCCAACAAAACCCCACCAATTACGAGTCCCAAAAACGTCCGGGTGACCTTTACTTACCGAAAAATCACGGGTGTTACATTTAGATTTGTTGAGCTTATGGCTCGTTTGGATTTTGTTGGGTTTTGAGGACACTTGTCCGTTTTATTATCTCATTGTAGAGCGTTTGGTTATGATTTGCATTTATTGCATTGAATGCTTTAGTTCATTAGTTTTGAGTCATGTAATGTTTCATCCCCGTCTGCTATAGATCCATTAGCACTTTTGTTATTTTGGACGATGTTGGGATGACTAGCCTCTCACATCGTGGCACGTTTGGCGTCGGATTGGGTTGTAAGTCCTTCGTGCGACACGTTAGGCGTAGGATTGGGATTATAAGTCCTTCGTGCAGTATCTATGGGTGTATGCTGAAAGATGTTGAGCTCGATACTTTTATTATTTGTCCAATGGTGGAACGCTAGTTAACCCCCATTGCGGCGCGGTTTGGCTTCTTTGGTATGGTGTAAGTCCTCCGTGCAAGTATCTATGGGTGTATTCTGAAAGATGTTGAGCCCGATAATTAATACCAGTTTAACGTAATGTGTGTCTTACTTTGTGTACGTCGCATTATGCGGAATCAGGTTTCCCCCGTCACCGGGAGCATGATGTATGACTTCTAGACAAATTAGTCTAGGACTCGTACCTCAAAGAACATTGGTTTTTGAACAAAAAAGTTCAAAACCCGAACTTTAATGTAAAAGACTGTGGCTTCTGATCACATGACAGATCAGGACCCGTTCTTCAATGTTCAGATAAGGATATTTTGAAAATATCCAGGGGGACTTATCTGACCTAAATCATTCTATCATGATTTGAGGGGGAGCTTAAAGGTAAATATCTTCTAATCTAGATCTCTGATTGTTTGAAAGAAGAACAACTTTCAAACATGAAAAACGTTTTCTTAATTGTTCAAACCACTTCTCTATTCTCAAAAAGATTTCATGAATTAAGAAGTGTGATTTTAAATGTTTTTCATTATTGAGCTTTAATGTTTAACTGACCGTGTGTTTCCAAAGATCAATACTTGCATATTATCTTGTCTATATACTGTAAAGTATTCATACACACCGGTTCAGTACTTCATTTGATTTTGTTATTACCATGTCTCGTAACGAAACAACTTTTCGATGGTAATACTCTCGTTTGCTTTCAAAAATTGTTGAGCATTCATCATCATTTCCAAATTTGTGATTTCATTGTAAAATTGTTTATATTCATTCATATAAACAAAATATCCAGTTCTTTGATACCCTAACCATTTCATTTGATCTGATTGATACATATTGTCAGATTCTCAAAACAATTCTCTTGATTTCATTTCATTCATTCAATATATTTGTTTTGAGAAATCTTCAAAGTTCAATTGCTCAAACCTCATGAGCATACATTTTTTTGACAATGTTATCACATTTTTGTGCTTAACTGTTCAGTTAAACTGTTGAGTAACCATTCTTTTTAGAACTTACATAGGATTCGTGTGAGAGCTTAAACAGAACTTCCATGGATTCACGTAAACCAGTGTTTCCTACCTAGGAAGTTATCCTCGAGTGATTGAGGGGTGAGGGGTCATAAATCAAAGAGTGGGGGAGATAACTCATCCGATTGAGTTTATCTCATTGTGTGGAACGGAAAAATGTAAATGAGAGTTTGGTGAGAAGTGAGAAAAATGTTAAAAAGAAAGAGGGTGTGAGATCAGAGTTAAAAGAATATTAGAACTCTGCACCAACTACTTTCTGAGTCGGGCAGCCACATCTACTGATTGGTTCACATTCTTTGATGACTATCATTGAAATAGGCAGTGAGCCCATGCCAATTCTTGCAATTACCCCACCAACCACTCATTTCTTTCTTAACAAAGAAATGTTTTATTTTCTTTGGGGACGCAGCATATCTACTATCTAGTCTTCACTCGGAAGATTTAGATATTGAAAAAGAAGGAAAGTTTCTCCACCTTCGCACCTCTTTCATGCACATTGAGTCCGTGTAATATTTGTTGCTATCTCAACAGTTTACACAATTTGAGCCTGAAAAAGCTTAAGTAGCTTCAATCATTCTACACTTTCATGTACACACAAGGAATATGTTTTCTTGTCATAACATTACTAGAAAATTTCTTTGTGGTTTTTCGATGATTGAATGGAAGTCCTGGGGGAGTGAACATCACAAAAGCTCATTTCCAATGTACATCTGTTGTACAAAGTAGCTCCGTGCTACTTACAGACATTCTAACTGTTTCATCTGTTGAATAAGGGTTACCACATTCATTATATCTGAATTTGAAAAGATTTGGGTATATACAGTTCATGATTCAGCTATTCAGTTCAAAAGGGCGGAAAATGTTAAACTTACCATAAAAAGGGGAGATTGTTAGATTCTTACAAAGGGGAAGATCAAAAAAAGTGTTGAAATTGAAGAGTTTTGATGATCATGATGTTCACAATCATCAAAAAGGGGGAGAAGTCTACAAAGATCAATTTCAAAGACAAAAGGTGAAGATAATTCAGAATCTACAAAGTTCTACTTCAAAGATTGAAAGTTCAAATTCAATCAAGTTTGTTGAAAAAGAAAATTCAAAGATGATTCAAAAGATTCTGAAGAGAGTTAATTCAAAATTTTGAAAGATTCAAATATCAAAGCTGATTTAAAGAATAGAGACTTTCTAAAGATAATTATGAAAGTCCAAGCCAGATGAAATGTTGGGAACTGAAGAATTTACCAAGTATGGTTAATGCTGCTAGTTCAGAATTACTACTGCCAGAGGACTTCAATAGTTAATACTGCTGAGTATTACTACTGCTAGTAGAATTAATACTGCTAGTTAAAGTTAGTGCTGCTTGAACAAAGTTAGTACTGCTTAGCTAGTTAGTGCTGCTAGTGGTTAGTGCTGCTTAGTAGTTAATATTGCCAACCACTTAGTGCTGCTTATAAGATGAAGATTCGAATTAGTAGAATGACAGCTGGATATTCTAAAGATATTCATGGAAGATATACTGAATATATTCTATTTTTTGTAATTATCTTTTTGTTCAGTATATGTATAGATTTGACAGAATAGTTTATACATAGATTTAATTCTAAGTTTTTGTTTAAGAGAGAATCAACCTCAAGGCATAGATCCTAATTTCTAGAGAATTAGAATTCGTCTTGAAAGAGCTTGTTCTTCAAGATTGAGGTTGTGTGTGTAATCTTGTGATTTTAATACAAGTTTGCAAGTTATTAATCATATACTGTTTTGATTACTGTTACATTGAATATCAAAGTGTTATTCCGCAACTTATTTGATATTGTTTCTGAGACTTTATTCTTGTTAAGAAATCGATCCTGACAAGTGGTATCAGAGCATGTTCTCTCAGAAACATCTATTCATTCATCATGGAAAACTTTGCAGAATCAAACAGTACTCTGGTCTCAAAGGTTCCAATGCTCAGACCCAATGAATTCGATATGTGGAAGATCAGAATCAAGCAGTACATACTACTCACTAACTATTCTATGTGGGATATCATAGAGAATGGTCCTTCTGAAGCAGGAAAGATTGGTGCAGATGGAAAGAGAACTCCACCAAAAACTGATGCTGAAAGAAAGACTAGACAGACAGAGATGAAAGCCTTGAGCACTTTGCTCTTGGCTATCCCCAATGAATATCAACATCAGTTCTGCAACTGCACTGATGCAGAGATGCTCTGGAATGCTCTAGAGAAGAGATTCTCAGGTACCAAAAGTACCAAGAGAAATCAGAAAGCCATTATGAAGCAACAATATGAGAACTTTATGTCAACCAAGAATGAGTCTATGACTCAAACTTTTGACAGGTTCAACAAGCTTATTGGTGAACTTGCTACAGTGGGAGTACAAATTGATCAAGATGATCTGAACAGAAAGTTTCTAAGGTCCCTGAGTGATGAATGGACCATGTATACTGTGTCTTTCAGACAGAATGATCAACTGGAAGAAAAGGAACTTGATGATCTATATAATGATCTAAGAGTTTTTGAATCTGAGGTAGAGGCTAAGAAGAGGCCTTCTGGGTATGTTCACAATGCTGCACTCCTTTCAGCATCAACTAATTCTACTTCCAACCCTGAATCAGTTAGTGTTGCCAATGGAGCAAATCTAGAGAAAGGCAATGAAACTGTATTTGAAGCCTTTCTGGCAAGTCATGGAAACTCTTCTCTCATTAATGATGACTTGGAACAACTCCATCCAGATGATCTTGAAGAGATGGACATTAAATGGCAGATGGCCATGCTCTCTATGAGAGTCAAGAAGTTCATCAAAAGAACTGGAAGGAACAACTTCTCACAAAGAAGAGAAGATGGAGCAGGTTTTGACAAGTCAAAGGTGGAATGCTATAAATGCCATTAGAAGGGACACTTTGCTAGAGAATGCAGAAGTGGAATGCCTCAAAACAATAACCACCAACAAGCTCAATCTGGAAGCTTCAATAATAACAGAAACTCTGCACAAGCCCTTGTCTCTCAACAAGGCATGGGGTTTGATTGGAGTGATCAAGCTGAAGAGGCCATCCAGAACCAAGCTCTAATGGCAGAGGTGTCAGATCTCCCAACAGAGGTAACTTCCAATCTTTGTTCTCAAAATTGCATTAACACTGTTAAAAGGTACAAGGATCACAACCAGACCATGAGTGATGACCTGAAGAGATTAGAAAAGGACATAAAAGATTATGTTAGGATTGTTGAGAGATTTGAAGAGCAGATTAAGGGTTTTCAAGCCAATGAGCTTCAACACTCTTATGACACAAACTACTGGAAGTGGTAGAAGAATGACTTAGAACTTCAACTGACCAGATCCAAAGAAGAGAGTGAAAAGCTAAGAGGAGAGCTAGCTAAAGTGAAACTAGATGTAGAAAAGTTTTCCAATGCTTCCAAAGCAATGGATTCTTTGCTACAAACTCAGATTCATGATAAACTAAGAAGAGGAATAGGGTACAATAACACACCACCACCCTATAACAATAACTACATTCCTCCTAGTTCAGATTTGTTAGAAACAAAGGATAGGAAGGACCTACCTAAGGGAGCCACTGAGATAGATCCCTTAGATGAAGTAGTTGTTAAAGATAAAACTGAGAAAGAAGTTGTCAAGGATAAAGACATCACTGTGAGTGGTGAGATTCCTATAGAAAATCACATAATCACCAATGAGGGATGTGGAAAGCATTGGATCAAGTCCAATGAGATAGAGAAGACTGAGGGAAAGAACAAGAAGGTTCACTATAAGCAGACCACTGTTGTGAATCCTATCCCTTGCAAGCAGTGTGCATGCAATAAATCTAAGCCCCAAAAACATGATAAACCAAGGGGAAATCAGAGAAACTGGAATAACCAATGGGCACAAAAACAAGGCATTGATCTGAGTAAAATCAATAGACCAAAGCCTTGTTTCATATGTGGAAAGTTAAACCATTTGGCTAAGTACTGTTTCTTTAACCCTATTAACCAACAAATGAACTTTCAAAGATTTGTGCAAAAACCTGTTGGTTATAGGAAGGCTGGAAAGAAACATGTGATGAAGAAATCTGTTGAAACTAAAGGACCCATGAGGAAAAAGGTTTTAAAAGAAAGTTTTAAAATGTGGGTGCCTAGAAGCACTAAAACTGTTAGTACTGCTGACAGGGATAGTGCTGCTGGAAGCATTACTAATGCTACCAGTGTTAGTACTGCTGAAAATATTAATGCTGCTAATACTGTTAGTACCTCTTCAAAGGTTAATACTGCCAACACAGTTACTGCTGCTAACACAGTTACTACTTCTAACAAGGTTAGTACTGCTAAGCATGCAAGTGCTGCTAAGGCAGTTAGTACTTCTAAAACCAGTATTGCTTCTAGCAAAAATGTTTCCAAGCCAATCATTGTGACAAAGTACTCCAGAAATGAGGAGTCAAAGTTTAAAAATCTTGTCAAGACCACTTTGGCTTGGGTTCCTAATTCATACTAACTGATTTATCTTATGTGCAGGGCAACCAACAGCTTAAGGAGAAGAGCATATGGCATGTTGATAGTGGTTGCTCTAGGCACATGACAGGCAACATGTCATGCCTTCAGGGTTTCAAGCATATCAATGGAGGACATGTTGCTTTTGGAGATAATCTTACTGGTGGTAAAATAAGTGGAAAAGGTAATGTTACAAAAGGTAAGATGACATTTGAGGATGTCTACTATGTTGATCAGTTGAAGTACAACTTGTTAAGTGTATCACAGGTTTGTGACAAACAACATAGCATATTATTTACAAATACAGAGTGTATGATCCTTGCTCCAGGGTTCAAAGTAGTTGATGAAAGCATGATACTACTTAGAACTCCAAGAAATGACAATGTTTATTGTCTAGATATGGACAATGTTGAGAGTGATTCATCCCTGAACTGTCTTGTTTCAAAAGCTTCTGTGGATGAATCCTCTCTCTGACACAGAAGGATGTGTCACATGAACTTCAAGACTATGAACAAACTTGTTAAAAACAACCTTGTAAGAGGTTTACCATCAAAAGTCTTTTCATGTGATGATCATTGTGTTGCTTGTCTTAAAGGCAAACAACACAAAACTTCTCATAAGACCAAAGAGTTAAACACTATTTCTTCTTGTCTCCAATTACTGCATATGGATCTGTTTGGTCCTACAAATGTTATGAGTATAGGTAAGAAATCTTACTGCTTGGTTATTGTTGATGATTACTCCAGATTTACTTGGGTAGATTTTCTAAGGACTAAGGATGAGACAAGTGGACTGATCAAATCCTTTATCCTAAGAATTGAAAACCAAACTAATCAAAAAGTAAAAGTCATTAGATCAGATAATGGGACTGAATTTAAAAATCTTAATCTAAACACCTTTTGTGAAGAGAAAGGCATTGAGAGACAATATAGTGCCCCTAGGACTCCTCAACAGAATGGAGTTGCTGAGAGGAGAAATAGGACACTAATAGAGGCTGTTAGATCTCTGTTGGCTGATTCAAAACTGCCAATTACCTTCTGGGCTGAAGCAGTTAATACTGCCTGTTATGTCCAAAACAAAGTCCTAGTGGTCAAGCCAAAGAACAAGACCCCATATGAGCTTTAAAATAATAGAAAACCATTTATTGGATTTTTCAAACCTTTTGGGTGTCCTTGTACTATTCTCAATACCAAATCTCACTTAGGTAAGTTTGATAGCAAAGCATATGATGGATTTCTTGTTGGTTACTCATCTCAGAGTAAGGCTTACAGAGTCTTTAACTCTTCTTCTAGAATAATTGAAGAAAGTGACAATGTCAAATGCAATGAGAACACACCAAATCCTATTGGGTCTGGTCCTCAGTGGCTGTTTGACATTGATTCACTAACTAACTCTTTTGGTTTCAGTAGTGATGATTATGCAGGTTCAGGGAGTGGAGAATCAGGAACTACCCAAGTCCAATACAGTATGTCTAAATCTGTGATCTTTTCCATACCCACAGTGGATCCTGTTAAAGACTGTGAAAAGGAACCATCTACTGGACCAAGTCAGAGTGAAGAAGAAAGTAGAGATGAGGAGACTCAAGACAATAAAGAATCAGAAGTAGCTGCTGAAAACACCCCAGATGAGTTGAATGACTCCAATCTAGAGGTGGGACTTAATGAAGAACCTAATCATCACACCATAATTAAAAAGAATCATCCTCCACAGCTGGTAATAAGAGATATGTCCTCTCCTATGATGACTAGAAATCAAAGCAGGCTGCAAGAAATGCAAGACCAACAGCATACAGTGCTTTCTTGCTTTTTATCTCAGCTTGAGCCTAAGAAGGCACATGATGCTATGAAAGAGTCCAGTTGGATAGAAGCAATGCAAGAAAAGCTACTGCAATTCAAGCTGCAAGATGTTTGGGATCTGGTAGACCTTCCTACAGGCCAAAGAGCAATAGGAACAAAATGGGTCTTCAGGAATAAGAGAGATGAAAGAGGTATAGTGATAAGGAATAAAGCAAGGCTGGTGGCTCAAGGGTATACACAAGAAGAGGGAATAGACTATGATGAAGTATTTGCACCTGTGGCCAGGATAGAAGCAATTAGATTATTCCTGGCTTATGCTTCTTATATGAAATTCAAAGTCTATCAAATGGATGTGAAAAGTGCATTTCTTTATGGCTCAATTGAAGAAGAAGTATATGTCTGTCAACCACCAGGGTTTGAAAACCCAAGCTATCCAGACAGGGTCTACAAATTGAAGAAAACACTTTATGGACTGCATCAAGCTCCAAGAGCATGGTTTGACACTCTGTCATCCTATCTCTTGGAAAATGGCTTTGAAAGATGAGTCATTGATAAGACTTTATTCATCAAGAGAAAGAAGAAGGATATCTTGTTGGTCCAAATTTATGTTGATGATATCATCTTTGGATCTACAAGAGACAACATGTGCAAGGAGTTTGAGGAACTAATGCATCAAAGGTTCAAAATGAGTTCCATGGGGGAACTTACTTTTTTCCTTGGACTCCAAGTTCAACAGAAGTCAGATGGAATCTTTATCTGTCAGTCCAAGTATGTGCAGGACATTCTAACCAAGTTTGGTTTCTCAGATTCAAAACCTGTCAGCACACCTATGGAGACACACAAGCAGATAACAGCAGATCTTGAGGGGGAGGATATGGATGCTCATCACTATAGATCCATGATTGGCTCTCTCATGTATCTTACAGCATCTAGGCCAGATATAATGTTTCCAGTCTGTGTATGTGCAAGATTCCAAGTTAGGCCAAAGCAATCTCACTATCAAGTTGTTAAGAGGATATTCAGATATCTCAAAGGGCAACCCAGATTGGGACTTTGGTATCCTCATGACTCATCCTTTGACCTACTTGCATACTCAGATAGTGATCTAGGTGGAGAAAACTTGGACAGAAAATCTACTTCTGGAGGATGTCAGTTTTTGGGTGCAAGACTAGTGTCATGGCAGTGCAAGAAACAAACCACAGTGTCCACATCTACAATAGAGGCAGAGTACATAGCAGCTGCAAGTTGCTGTTCTCAAGTCTTATGGATTCAGAATCAAATGCTGGACTATGGGGTAACCTTTCTACACACTCCAATTTTTGTTGATAATAGCAGTGCCATTAGCATTGTGAATAATCCTGTCAAGCACTCAAAGACAAAGCACATTGAGATCAGGTATCACTTCATAAGAGACTGAAATGAAAAAAAACTTATTCAAGTTGTAAAGGTTCATACTGACAACCAGTTTGCTGATCTATTCACCAAAGCATTTGATGTGGGTAGATTCACTTTCTTGGTAACAAGTGTGGGAATGATCAACTCTGAATAAGCTCCTACTTAAAAAGTGGTTCAATACCTGTATATTGTTTATTCTTGGTGGTCCTAATCTTCTTTTTCAGGAAAAGTATAGCAGTACTCAGTCCTTCACAAAGCTTAAAAGTGTAAGTATGATTAATGTTGCTAGTGCAGTTTTAATACTGCCAGTGCATTGTTAATACTGCCAGTACATTGTTAATACTGCCAGTGCATTGTTAATACTGCCAGAGCATTGTTAATACTGCCAGTGCATTGTTAATACTGCCAGTGCACAGTTAATACTGCTTTCAGTTAATACTGCTCTCAGTTAATACTGCTCTCAGTTAATACTGCTCTCAGTTAATACTGCTTATCGTTAATACTGCTCTTGGTTAATACTGCTTAAGTCCCGAATACTATAAATATCCTTTGCCCGCCTAAAAGTTCATAACGACTCTTTGCATACTGTTCACTTGCGCTCTAAACCCTTTCTCTCTCAAGTTCAAAGTTTTCAGGCAAGAACCTTCAAGATCAATGGCATCAATGGCATTCAAAGACGAGCACAATGAAATCGCGATGCTACAGAAGCCCAAACAGGCCGCTGGTTTCCAACAGATTGTGGATTTCCTCAAGGCAAGCCATATTGCTCATGCTCTCACTATATCTCCTACCATCTTCATAGAGCATCAGAGGCAATTCTGGGAAAATGCCACCATTGTTACTGAGAATGGTGTGCAAATGATCAAGACAAGGGTGTGTGACAAACCCTTGACAGTTACTGAAGAGGTACTTCGCATCAGTCTACGTCTAGACGATGCCTCTGGTATAACTTCTATCTCTAATGATGAACTGTTTTCTACTCTTACAAGAATGGGGTATGGAGGCCCATTGGGTGTGTTCAAGTTCTCAAAAGCCAAATTTTCACCTCAATGGCGTTTCTTTGTTCATACCCTTATGCATTGTATCTCTAAAAAGACTACTGGATGGAGTGAGTTCAGTAGCACCATTGCTTATGCTTTGGTATGCTTAGCCACTGCCAGAAAGTATAATTTTTCCCAAATGATTTTTAATGATCTTGTCTCAAACCTAGGAAGTAAAAAGCGTTTTTATATGTACCCCAGGTTTGTCCAAGCAGTTATTACCCATGAATTGACGGATATACCTCATTTTGATGGGGTATATGTACCAAAAATTCCCAAAGGTAAGGTCTTTTCAAACATGAAAAGATCCCCTCTGGACTCGGAAGGAGTTGACACCCCATTGTTCTCTACAATGATGGTGGTGTCCCAAACTGATGAAGGTATGGTAGCAGGGTCAAGGCCCCCATTAGACCAACCCACTGCTAGCCAATCCTAACCTTCCCACCCTAAATCAATTCCCCAGTCTCTTCTTGATAAACCAACTTCACCAATCACCCAAACATACAAAAGGAAACAGGTAAAGAAGGCTCCTTCCCTTCTTGTACCAACAACCCCTAAGCCTTTAAGCCCTCTAAGGGAGGATTCTCCCTTAGAGAATATCTACAGGGAAACCACAAGGGTGTCTCCCAACCCAAAGGAGGTGCTCTCTGAGGAGGAGGTTGAACATATGGGTACTGAGGCTGCCACTACTTCTGCTAGCACAGAGGAGGACAATGGTAACATAAATAAGACCTCCCCCATGGCAACTTTTAATGAGCAATCATTCAAAGGTCCCCGGTGCCAAGAAACCAAGGGGTGGATAGTGTTTCTGCTAGGCAGAAGGCTTCCACTACAAAAAGATCCCATGATCCTTCAATAGAGGGTAACACTTCTGGAGAAGGTGAGGACAGATATAACTACTATGAATTGATGGAAACAATGGGCAACATCAACCAAGATGTTCTTAAACAAGGGAAAGAAATTGAAGAGATGAAGCTGGTAATCTTGTCCCAACAAGTGCAAATTACCAAACTCAAAAAGCTGGTGAAGAGGTTGGTACTTAAAAAGAAAAAGAAGCAATTTGTACTGAAGAAGAGGGCACATGTTAAAGATGCTTCCAACAAGGGGGAGAAAGAGGCTGAAACAGAGAAAGAAAGTACAGGTGAGAGGGCATTTGAGGTTGAGGGGGAGGAAGAGGCAGAAAAAGAACCAAAATTTGCTGAAGCAGTAGAAACTGTTAATGCTGCTAAAGCAGCAGAAACTGTTAATACTGCTGAAGCAGCAGTAACAGAAGCAATAGTAACAGGGCTTTCTGCTGAAGAAATGGAAATTGCTGAAACATTGGTCAAAGCAAAGAATGACACTCCTAAGGCTACTCAAAAGGCCAAGGGAGTAGTCATCAATGAAGGAGAAGTTCAACAAAAGGCAACAGATTGTTAAACTTACCATAAAAAGGGGAGATTGTTAGATTCTTACAAAGGGGAAGATCAAAGAAAGTGTTGAAATTGAAGAGTTTTGATGATCATGATGTTCACAATCATCAAAAAGGGGGAGAAGTCTACAAAGATCAATTTCAAAGACAAAAGGTGAAGATAATTCAGAATCTACAAAGTTCTACTTCAAAGATTGAAAGTTCAAATTCAATCAAGTTTGTTGAAAAAGAAAATTCAAAGATGATTCAAAAGATTCTGAAGAGAGTTAATTCAAAATTTTGAAAGATTCAAATTTCAAAGTTGATTTAAAGAATAGAGACTTTCTAAAGATAATTATGAAAGTCCAAGCCAGATGAAATGTTGGGAACTGAAGAATTTACCAAGTATGGTTAATGCTGCTAGTTCAGAATTACTACTGCCAGAGGACTTCAATAGTTAATACTGCTGAGTATTACTACTGCTAGTAGAATTAATACTGCTAGTTAAAGTTAGTGCTGCTTGAACAAAGTTAGTACTGCTTAGCTAGTTAGTGTTGCTAGTGGTTAGTGCTGCTTAGTAGTTAATACTGCCAACCACTTAGTGCTGCTTATAAGATGAAGATTCGAATTAGTAGAATGACAACTGGATATTCTGAAGATATTCATGGAAGATATATTGAATATATTCTATTTTTTGTAATTATCTTTTTGTTCAGTATATGTATAGATTTGACAGAATAGTTTATACATAGATTTAATTCTAAGTTTTTGTTTAAGAGAGAATCAACCTCAAGGCATAGATCCTAATTTCTAGAGAAGTAGAATTCGTCTTGAAAGAGCTTGTTCTTCAAGATTGAGGTTGTATGTGTAATCTTGTGATTTTAATACAAGTTTGCAAGTTATTAATCATATACTGTTTTGATTACTGTTACATTGAATATCAAAGTGTTATTCCGCAACTTCTTTGATATTGTTTCTGAGACTTTATTCTTGTTAAGAAATCGATCCTGACATAAAAGTTCTGAAGATTTGTGAAAGTTTGTTTTTCCGAAGACTGATCAGAGATTGCAGAGATGAAGATACATATTTGTCAAAGATCCCTCAAAGTTTCAAAAGAGTTTCAAAGTTTTATTCAAGACTTGTTGATTTCCAAAGATGCAAAGTGCAAAAGACTTTTCAAGATTCTTCATAGACTGAAAGACTGAAGATTCAATGTCAAAGATAAAAGTTGAAGAATCAAGGGTTGAAGACTGGTGTCAATTTTTTTTTAAATCTTGAATACAAAGGGGGAGAATGTTAGTGTATAAAATTGTATCCAAGATTTAATGAGAAAAGTCAAGTCTAGCAAAGTCAACAAAGTTAGAGTCTAGATAAGTCAATGTGAGATTATGTTGTTTAGACTTGTGAGAGTTTATTTACTTTGTGGTTAAGCTTTTGGTTTTAGTCCTCATGTATAAATAGGTTTTGCTTTGTAAATCATGTAACACTAAGAAGAGCTTACTTTGTAATATCAATATACTTGTGATAATACAGATTTACTTTCTCTCTCTACTCTCTCTCTAGAATTTCATATTGTCATATTCTTGTTTAATTGAGATTGCTTGATTGATTGGAAATACAATTTCAATTGGTATCAGTTGGTATCAGAGCCGAACGATGAAACTTTTCTCGTAACGATTATCGGATCTCGACATTTCATGTGTTTTTAGCCCGATCTACATGTAAGTGTCTCCAAATTCTAAATCCTCTTGAAGTATTGTTGGATCAAATAATTGTATTCAAGATTAAAGGGTTTAAACTGTATTTACTTGATAGTTAAAGTTAGAGGGTTTAAACTGTAATATGCTAATAGTTATTAAGCTATTGGGCCTCAAGCCCATAAGCCTATTAGGCCTTTTAGCCTAGGTATTTAAAGTTTTGTTTAGTTTAGATTTAGGGTTAGGGTTAGAACCTTTCATTATACAATTATCATATTTGAGAGGCAATCCTATTTTCTCTGTATTCAAGGGTATCAAGAACACTCAAGGGTTTCATTGTTTATTCAAGGGATTGGTATGTTACTCTGATTTATATATCTCTTGATTATTATTGTGTTGCTTGTTTACTTGATTGATTATTTACCAACTAGATTAATCTGGGATAACAATTGGTATCAGAGCCTAAAGAATCAAGTTTTTAGGATTAAATCTGTGTTTTGTGATTTTACTATTCATCGATTCACTATTCATCAATTTTACTATTCATCGATTCACTATTCATCCGGTCACTATTCATCCGGTCGTCACTATTCATCCGGTCACTATTCATCCGGTCGTCACTATTCATCCGGTCACTATTCATCCGGTCGACCAATAGTTTCAAGACCCCGAAAAAAAAATTAAAATTTTTTAGTGTAGTTTTTATCTTTATTCTTGATTTTAACGATCTCATCTAGTTGGTTATCTTGGTACAGATTAGTTTCATTACTAACCATACAGCTAGGATGTTGAATCAGCTAATGATGTCTGAAGGTTACAGCCATGATTTTAACAACATGACTCTTTCTGAAGTAAAAGCAAAGACTAAACAATTTGTTGGACGGTTATCAATATCTTCTCGCATGGTTGATGAGTATGACATAGAGGAAAAATGTTCAAATCCGAGATATCATCTCTTAAAGCTGAGAACAAGGCTTTACAGATTCAGAACTCATCTCTTCTTATTCAGGTCAATGCTTTAAAAGAAAATTCAAAAGATTCTGATTCTATAATTGACTTTGAAGGAATAATTGAGTCTAAAGAAAAAGAGATCTTGGATCTTCAAGCAAAGTTGAAAAGATCTGAATCCAGCTCTACATGGTCAAAGAAGGATGCAATGCAAAGAGAGCTTGAGGAGCTTAGAAGGAGTACAAGTGTTGCAAAGGATACTAGAATAGGACTAAGACAGATAAATTCTCAACTCTGTGCATACAGAGATAAGTTTAAAGATAAAGTTCTCAGTCTTGAGGTTGAGATTAAAATGCTGAAAGAAAAGGCAACCCGAGACAGAGACAATACAATAGCTCAAGATGAAATGCTGAAGATAGAGAAAGAAAAAAAAGACTTTGCCAAGAAATTCTTTGATTTCTCCAGAAAAGCCTTTGAAAAGAAGAAAGCATTAGAGCTTAGATGTGTTAAGCTTTCTCAACAAGTTTCAGACTTTGAGAAGGTTATCATTCTAGAGAGAGAAAATGTTGAGAATGAGAAGAAGAAAGTTGAGCTGAAGGATACAAATATAGACTTTTCTGAAGAAAAGAAGATATTTGAGACCGAGATAGCTAAACTGACAAGAAAGCTATCTGAATTGTCAACAAACATCATGAAGGAGAAGAATGCAAAATCTAAGTTGCATAAGAAGTTTGATTTGATTGAAAAGGAAAAAAACAATTTGTCTTCAAAGATAAAAGAACTTGAAGAGATAGTATTCAAAGTGAAGCTGACTGAGCACAAGACGCCAGAGTCAATAGCTCAATCACCAAGAGATGATCTAGTTGATTCAGATAGTTCATTAAAAACAGCTTCAAGTTCACATTTCTCAAATGTTTTCTATAATCCTTTCTATGATTCAGTTGATAGTCTTACTTCTAAATCTACTGATCAGATTCGTCCTTCTAACCTTTTCTATGACAAAAATGTAGATGGTTCAGGTAACTTCAAGAAGACTAAGTCTCAAAAGAAAAGCTTCTGGAGAAGGCATGATGAGAAAGAAAGAGGAAACTGGATCTGGAGAGTTAAAGGATCCTCGGAGGAGAAGAAGAAAGAAGAATCATTTGTGCATACATCAAATGCTAAATGGAACTATATTACAAAAGGTAAAACTTTTGGCAAACCTGATCTGGTTTACATAATCCATCAATTGATCAGGTTAGCACAAAAGAAAATTAGTTGTTCCTACTGTGGCTCAAATGATTTTGTAAGAAAAGATTATGTGAATAACTGGTATGGTTCTTACTTCATATCTCCCACTAGAACTGCAACTAACCCATTAGGACCCAAATACCAGTGGGTACCAAAAGCTAAATCAGTGTTGCAGGCACCCAATGTTTAAGGGGAAGGAAGAACTATGGCTTTTGAACAAAACAGTTCAAAACCCGGACTTAATTGTCAAAAAGGAAGGCTTCTAAGTAAATTAGCTTAGAACCCGTACCTCAACGGAGTATGGCTTCTAATCACATCAGATTAGGACCCACACTTCAGTGCTTTATTTTTCCTGCTTGTTCTTTAAAAAAATTATATTTACATTAAGTTAAGGGGGAGAATATCTGTGATGCTAACAGATTTTTGGATACTTAAATGCTTATCTGACCGTGTGTTCTTAAAGATAAATACTTGTGTTTTATCTTGTCAATATACTTTGTCAAGTATTCATACACATAATGGTTCAGAACATTCTATTTGACTTTGTTATTACCATGTATCAAAAGTAAAATCTTTCTATGGTAATACTCACGTTCTTTGTAATCACTGTTGATTGAATCAAACGTCATTTCATGTGCTTTCATTGAAAATATGTTTATATATTGTTCATATAAACAACATTCGTTTTTGATTCTCCGGCATATTATTCTTCATGACAAAATGATATGAGCTTCATTGTAAAACTCTTTTAGGTTGAGGGGGAGAATTGCATCATCAAACACAACTGTTTTGACTTCTCCAAAATTTTTATTCTTCATGTAACAAGTGGTATTTGTGCTTACATGTACAAAAAGCTTGTTGAACACTATGTTCTTTTAGGAAAATACATGGGATTCAGTGTGAGAACTTATCAGAACTTCCATGGATTCACGATAACCAGTGTTTCCTACCCAAGAAGTATTCCCTGAGTGATTGAGGGGAGAGGGGTCAAAAAGATTTGAGTGTTGGTGTGTGAAGAGGTAAAATGGAAAAGAGAGATTGGTTAGAAGTGAGCATTAAAAGAAAGAGGGTGAGAGATCAGAGTAAAAGAATATTAAACTCTGCACCAACCTTCTTTCTGATCCGGGCAGCCACATAATCTGATTGGTTCACATTTATTGGTGACCATCATTGAACTAGGCAACTAGCCCATGCCATCTCTTGCATACAACCCCACCAGCTACTCATTCTTTTCTCAAAAAGATAATGTTTCACATTTTCTGGGGAAGCAGCACATACGCTATTGGTTCTTCATTTGGAAGATACTAATATTGAAAAAGAAGGAAAGTTGCCCCACCTTCGAACCCTTTCTCATGCACATTGAGTCTTTGTATAATTTGTTGTTGTCTCAACAAGATTACATATTTTGAGCCTATATTAAAAAGCAATCATCTATGCTTAATTATTTCATACACATGCACGAGCACACAAAAATTTGTTTTCTGTCAGAACGTTCATAGATAACCATGTGTTATTCGATTATTGAATGGAAGACCTGGGGAGTTTATATCAAACCAGCTCCTTATATAGTAACTTTGTGTTACTCAGTAACTTTGTGTTACTGACAGGCATTCTAACTGAGTCATTTGTTGATTCAGGGTTACAACTCTTAAACCGTTTGAATTTGCAAAGATTTAAACGGTTACAATTGACTATTTTTATCTGAAAAGATTGAAATAATCACTCTTTTCGTCTGGGAAGACTGCTCTTATTTCCAGGGCTCGATACATGAAGATTGTGCTTACGTGATCATACACAATGGGGGAGATTGTCTTGAAAAGGGGGAGATTGTTTTGCAAAGTTTTGATAATGATGATTCTCACCACTCATCAAAAAGGGGGAGAAGATACAAAAAGGGAGAATACAATCTGAAGATCTGAAGATTTTCAAAGATATCAAAGTTTTGAAGATTTGAAGATTATTTAAAGATATCAAGTTTTGAAGCTATCAACGTCATATCTAAAGTTTTTCAAGAAAAGACAAGTGAAGACCTGAAGATTATTGTCAAAAAAAATTTAATCTTGAATCCAAAGGGGGAGACTGTTGGATCAAATAATTGTATTCAAGATTAAAGGGTTTAAACTGTATTTACTTGATAGTTAAAGTTAGAGGGTTTAAACTGTAATATGCTAATAGTTATTAAGCTATTGGGCCTCAAGCCCATAAGCCTATTAGGCTTTTTAGCCTAGGTATTTAAAGTTTTGTTTAGTTTAGATTTAGGGTTAGAACCTTTCATTATACAATTATCATATTTGAGAGGCAATCCTATTTTCTCTGTATTCAACGGTATCAAGAACACTCAAGGGTTTCATTGTTTATTCAAGGGATTGGTATGTTACTCTGATTTAAATATCTCTTGATTATTATTGTGTTGCTTGTTTACTTGATTGATTATTTACCAACTAGATTAATATGGGATAATAAGTATTGTTTCTAATCACATTCCATATCTATTACAATTCGTAGAATTTCATTTCGACATTTTTTGAAATTTTCGAAATTTTCGGTATTCTCTTCGCGTCAAATTTGTTTGATCCGAAAATTCATTGCATGAATCGATTTGAATTGTCAAGATCTATTCTTTATTGAATTTCGAGCGATCTACAAGTTTTGGATCTGAATTTCGTCGAAAATTGAGCGAGTTATGAGCATTTTAAGTCGTTTCGCCGGAATTTTTAGATCTCGCCGGAATCTGACCGGAATTTGAGGTTTTGAGCATTGATGTTGTCACATCTCTTCCAGATCTGTTCTATAATGTTTCTCTAAGGTTTTTGATCAATTTTGAGCAACAAATCAAGAAATATGATGTGTTGAATTCTCCTCGCCGGAAAAACGTTTTTGTCGGAAAAATCACTGTTCACTCGCCGAAAAAACGTGGATTTACTATGATTTTGTCAAATTCTTCGTCCAGATCTGGGTGTGTGTTAATATCGATCATATTTTCAAGAAAATTACACATTTTGTAACAATAAACTCGAGTTTTTGAGTTGATTATCACAGCCTCGCCGGAAAAACGACCGGTGGCCAGAAAGTTTCTGTTTTCGCCGGAAAATTGTTGTAAACTCGTCCAGATCTGCTTATTTCATTATGATGATTATTTGGCACGTAAATGACAAAGATCTCCAGCATGTAATCGATGTTTAGCTTCTATTTTGGTTGTTGAAAGATCTTACCGGAAAATTCTGTTACAATCGCCGGAAAGAAACTGTTACATCGCCGGATATCTGATTCACGATGCATGAGGATATAGTTTGCATTTCATGTCTAATGAAGCTATTATAGGCAACAAACAAGTGGTTTGATCTTGATTTGTTGTAGAAAAATGCAACAGGCCGTATGATTTTATGTGTGAAGATGATGATGAATAGTGAGTTAACGAACTTCCGTTAGTCCAGTTAGTTTTTCTAACATTTTTGGTCCAAAAGTCAGTTAATTTGGCCAAAATTGTTCCTCATACCCTACATTGTAGTGTGTGACCATTTGTTCCTTCTTCGAGCATCTCAGTTACGACTCTCAAGCCGAACTCCTATTCGACTCGCGGTTAACGACGGTTTCGTTGTTAAAAACTAAGGATGCACTCGGTTTGTCACGTCAAATTCACTCGCTATATTTCTTATGGGCTTATCGGAACGAGATGGGTTTCTACATTTCGAGATGTTTTATCGTGCACTTAGTCGAGCTTACGGTGTACATCGGATCCGGTTTTAAAGTCAAAACATCAAGAATGAGAGCAACTTTCAAGGGGGAACCGAGCCTACAATTGTCAATGCATGCACTAAAGTTTTTTCAAGCAAATCAAGGGGGATAGGAGATTAGAGCTTGAAGATGATTTACTTTCCAAAACTTTAGGGGGAGAATATTAGTGTAATATTTTATAGAAAGTGTTGGAAAGTAAATGTAATTGTAAAAGGCCTTGGGCCTATTGGGCTTTAGTGATTAAATGGGCTTGGGCTTAAATGTTGTAACAAGGGTAGTGGTAGTTGTGGACTATAAATAGGAGTATTGAGTTGTAATAATTCATATTATCATTTTATAATTCAAGATGTAGTCCTCTAATCTCATGTGCTCTCTCTAGATTAGATTTAGTTTCTCTCTCTAAATAATTAGTCCATTTCTATTCCAATCTTGTTACACAAACACTTGAGATGTGAGAGATCATGGACCTAACAACAATATAAGAGGTGATTTTCGCGAAAGCAATCCCCATTGTTTACCAAAAGATCATTAGTTGAAATATCAATGACTATTATCAGTCTCATCCCCAAAACATGATATATTCCAAAAAACAGACTTATCAGCAATTAACCACAAAATTATTATTTCCGAACCCATCAGTTGTATATGATTGAAACCATCATTTGACATACATTTCCCAAGTGAAAGTGAGCTAATAACAACATTTATCAAGGCTCATTAAACTCTATTCCATAAAATCATCATAAACCCTAAAATCCCCAAAAGTTAGACGTGGTACAAAATCCCAAAATCAAATATATGAAAAAGGAGATGTTTAAGCATTTAAAGTCTACATTTGACATATATAAAGTTTTATAAAAGTGTAAGAACTCACCTTGTAGGGTTGTATATGAAACCCTAGAACTCAAAAGCTTATGGAGAAGGAACTTTACAATGAGAGTTATACAAACCTAGGCAACACCAACAACAAGCTTAGGATTTCACTTAATGAGATTAAATAAAGAGAGAGATGAGGAGTACTCACCTAGGGCACCCAAAATCGCACCAAACTCACCTACTAGCTCCACACTTGAATTAAATGAGAAAAAGGGGGAAGAAACCCGTATTTGGGGCTAAGTGCAATTCTGCGGGTTATGTCGCGACCTTAAGTCGCGGCATAAGTCGCCCGTGTTCCTGAAGGGAAGATGGACAGTGGGTTACGCGGCTTGTGCCGCGGCTTGCAAGTCGCGAGGCAACTCGCGTGATTGTTGGGAACTGAAGAATTTCT
This sequence comes from Arctium lappa, assembly GCA_023525745.1. Classification (NCBI taxonomy): domain Eukaryota; kingdom Viridiplantae; phylum Streptophyta; class Magnoliopsida; order Asterales; family Asteraceae; genus Arctium; species Arctium lappa. The sequence continues at coordinate 172,326,469 of CM042047.1, forward strand.
AAGTATAGTTAATGCTGCTAGAAGAACAGGATTACTACTTCTGAGATTACTATTTCTAAGGTTAATAATGCCAGTTGAAGTTAATGCTGCTGAACAATATTAATGCTGCTCTTCGAGATTAATACTGTTGAGTATAGTTAGTACTGTTGAACTTAATATTGCTCAGAGTATTAATGTTGCTGAAGATTAATGTTGCTTATAAGATAAAGATGCATATGGCAAGGATGACAGCTGGATTGAAGATATTCATGGAAGCTTGGAGATAATGATGGAAGATTATACTGAAGATCTTTTATTATTTGTAATTATTGTTTATCTTCAGTATATATAGAATTAGTCAGAATAGTTTTGAAATTAACTTTAGAATTCTGAATTTTTGCTTTCATAGAAAGAATCAACCTCAAGATTTGTAATCCTAATTCTAGAGAAGTAGAATTCGTATTGGTGAGTCTGCTCATCAATATTGAGATTGTGTGTAAAAGCTTGTGACTTTCAATCATTCAATAAGAGTTTGCAAGTTATTCATCAGATTTACTGTTTGTTTACTGTTTCATTGAATATCAAAGTGTTATTCCGCAAACTTCTTTGATATTGTTTTCTGAGAGTTTATTCTTGTTTAGAATTAAGATCCTGACAAGTGGTATCAGAGCTTGTATTCTCAGAAATCTTATTCATCATGGAAAACGCAGTTGATTCAAACAGTACCCTGGTCTCAAAGGTCCCAATGCTTAGATCCAATGAATTCGACATGTGGAAGATTAGAATAAAGCAATACATTTTTCTCACTGATTACTCTATGTGGGACATCATTGAGAATGGCCCATCCGATGTAGGAAAGATTGGTGCAGATGGAAAGAGAACTCCACCAAAGACAGATGCAGAGAGAAAGACAAAGCAGACAGAGATGAAAGTCTTGAGCACTCTGCTCTTGGCCATTCCCAATGGATATCAACACCAATTCTGCAGTTGCACTGATGCACAGATGCTCTGGAATGCTCTAGAGAAGAGATTCTCAGGTACCAAAAGTACCAAGAGAAATCAGAAGGCTATATTGAAGCAACAATATGAGAACTTTATGTCAACCAAGAATGAGTCCATGACTCAAACTTTTGACAGGTTTAACAAGCTAGTTGGTGAACTAGCTACTGTGGGAGTACAAATTGATCAAGATGATCTAAACAGGAAGTTCTTAAGGTCCTTGGGTGATGAATGGACCATGTATACTGTGTCTTTCAGACAGAATGATCAACTGGAAGAAAAAGAGCTTGATGATCTATACAATGATCTAAGAGTTTTTGAATCTGAGGTAGAGGCTAAGAAGAAGCCTTCTGGGTATGTTCACAATGCTGCACTCCTATCAGCATCAATTGATTCTACTTCCAACCCTGAATCAGTTAGTGCTGCTAATGGAGCAAATCAAGAGAAAGGCACTGAATCTGTGTTTGAAGCTTTTCTGTCCAGTCATGGAAACTCTTCTCTAATTAATGATGACTTGGAACAACTCCATCCAGATGATCTTGAAGAGATGGACATTAAATGGCAGATGACCATGCTCTCTATGAGAGTAAAGAAGTTCATCAAGAGAACTGGGAGGAACAACTTCTCCCAAAGAAGAAAGATGGAGCAGGTTTTGACAAGTCAAAGGTGGAATGCTATAAATGTCACCAGAAGGGACACTTTGCTAGGGAATGCAGAAGTGGAGTGTCTCACAACAACAACCACCAACAAGCACAGTCTGGAAGCTTCAATAATAACAGAAACTCTGCACAAGCCCTAGTCTCTCAATAAGGTATGGGGTTTGATTGGAGTGATCAAGCAGAAGAGGCTATCCAAAACCAAGCTCTAATGGCAGAGGTGTCTGATCTCCCAACAGAGGTAACTTCTAATCTTTGTTCTCAAAATTGCATTAACACTGTTAAAAGGTACAGGGATCACAACCAGAACATGAGTGATGACCTTAAGAGATTAGAAAAGGACATAAAAGATTATGTGAGGATTGTTAAGAGGTTTGAAGATCAGATTGAGAGTTTTCAAGCCAATGAGCTTCAACATTCATATGACACAAACTACTGGAAGTGGGAGAAGAATGACCTAGAACTCCAACTGACCAAATCTAAAGAGGATAGTGATAAGTTAAGAGGAGAGTTAGCTAAAGTCAAGTTAGATGTAGAAAAGTTTTCCAATGCTTGGATCAATATTACCATATATAAAATACATTAAAATTAAATAATTAATATTATAATAATAATAACACTTACCATATATATTATGAAATTATGTAAAAGACTAAAATAACCTTATCAATTAAAAATAAAAATAAAAAAAGGAAATTCAATGATTGGTTAATTTCGGTTTCCAAAGTTTCTAATGTAATATTGGTTTTCAATTGATCACTCCCCTATATTATATATATATATATATATATATATGTATGTATATATATATATATGTATGTATATATATATATGTATGTATATATATATATATATATATGTATATATATAACCATAGGTTCATTGGAGAAGTGCTAAATGTGTGAGACGTATATAAGTGATCTTATCCCTTCCCTTAAAAAATTAATGCTCAAAATTTGAGGGCTATTTGTGCAACATTAGATAATTTGTCACATGGTAAACAATTATGCGATATTTCGTAACTTTTACAAATAGACGGTATATGTGCATATATGAACTCGTATGACTCACATAAAAACTATATGTGCATATGTAAACTCGTGTTACTCACTTATGAACTATATTTGCGTATGTGAACCTAGGTGATTCATGTATGAACTTTAACTGCTTTACATACGAATTATATGTTCATATGTAAACCTGTGTGATTCACATATGAACAATTTAACTGAATCACATATGAACTCGAATGATTCACATAAGAACTATTTTAATTGATTCACAGATTAATCTTAGATTCACATATAACATTATAGTTTTAGGATCACAATCAACGTTTTGGTCAATTTGGTATATGCAGCGTCTTTCTTTTATGCAGACCTTTCTATGTATCACTATTAATTAATATATTATATTACTATAATTTTGTTTTAATTATATTATTAAATATGTAATTGATTATTTTTTCTCGATGTCATTAAAATATATAAAATAATCATTGAATTCTAACAAAATACTTAATTTTTTTATATAAAAAACATTATATTATTAAGACTAAATTAAACAAATTTATAAAAAAACATTATCATTTTCTCAAAACCATCTAAAATCGTAATGTAAATCGACAAAAAAATAAAATGAAACATTAAAATTAGTACGCTTCTAATAAATAAATATATATATATATATATATATATATATATATAGTGGAAGGATATTTTGCAACCCTGAAAAAGGTTGCAACCCTTGCAACCCACATCTTAACCGTTGGATTCATGATCGACGGTTATTTTATTTTTATTTTTCTGTTTTTTAATTAAAAATATTGGGTCACATATCTATTGTAACCGCCGATCATGAATCCAACGGTTAAGATGTGGGTTGCAAGGGTTGCAACCTTTTACTAGGGTTGCAAAATATCCAACCCCTAAATATATATATTATTCAATGAATATTTGCATCATTATAATGTTTATTATAGTTTGCTTTTTGTTTTCTTCGGTTGCAATGACATAATAAAAATTAATCGTTTTCTTTTTGTGTTTTTTTCTTTATTTAGATTTTTGAGTAAATTATAATTTTCGTTAATGTGGTTATTTAAAGTTTTTAATTTTCATCCCTGTGATTTAGAAATTACAATTTTCGTCTCTATAATCTGTAATTTATTGTTATTTTTGTCCCTGAATTAATTTATACCTTGTTATTAAGGGACCAAAACAATAGAGAATTGTAAACCATAAGGACTGAAACAACAATAAATGTAAATCATAAGAACGAAAATAATAATGAATTACAAACTATAGGGACGAAAACCGCAATTTCTAAACCATAGGAAGAAAAATCGTGATTTTTAACAAATCACAGGGACTAAAAATGTAATTTACTCTAGATTTTTTGCAACGATGGGACGAGCAATACACCAAATATTGTTGTGAAATTTTTGTTTCGACGACATTGGCATGGAAATTGTTAGGGGTGGTTTGGGATTGCTTATTGAAATCATTTTTAGTGTTTTGGATGGGGAAAAGGTAAAAGTGCTTATAGCAGTGTCAAACTGCAGATAAACACTTTTTATTAAGTTATTTGGTTCTAACTTATCAACTTATTTGAAAAGTGCTTATGACTTTTTTTGCTTATTTTATATGTATAAGCAATCTCAAACACCCCTAAATAACAACTTATTAGCTTATTACGTTTTGGTACCACAATACGCTAATCCAAACACTTTTTAAAAAACTCCGATTTAACATCATATAAGTTGATAAACCCTTTTTAAAATAAGCATAAGTTGTTTTAAATAAGCAATCTCAAACACCCCCTTAGATGATATAACGTTGCCTAACAATATCTTCGTGATATCCTCACAACCAATCACCATTGGAGAGTTGATCTACTTGTTATTCTCGAATAATGATGTCTTAAAATTTGATTTTAATTTATTCAGAAAAGTGGACGGCTTTTCTGTTGCAAATTCCAACTCTGACCATCCATATGACACTTTGAAGCCTGTAAAGTACGAAGGCAAGTTGGCGTTGGCTTGTATGCTACCAAATGGTCGTTAGGATATTTTGGTTTGGTACGATCGGTGAACCATGGAAGAAAGGGTTTGATTTCACTGAGAAGATACTAAACGGATATCTCTCAACTTGTCCTACGATTCGGACATGAGGATTCTTGTCAATTTTAACACATTATGTATTTTACAATTTCAAAAAGGTATAGCATCAGTAATTAAGGTCATATCGAGTGATATGGCTTAACATATTTGCTTTTCAATCAGATTTTAAACCAGTAGATTTACAAGTCTATAATGGACTTGTATTAAACATTTTATTTGTCTTAAAACAATCTTGCATTTATTAATTCAGAATTTCTTTTAAATAATATCTAGAATTTTAGATATAAATACTTATAGTATTTATATATAGTTTTCCTTTGTTCTATAACAATATAGAGCATCAATAGTCTCTCTTTTGTCTTTCAAGTTCCATCCACCATAAAAGACATTCCTTAACAAAGTAATAACACAATCTCTCATTTAAGATTTGTAGTCAAAAATAGGAAAACTCTTCAACTCTAGGTTGAAATTGAGTTACATCATCTATATATAAAACAGCTGAAACACTTTTCAAAAAAGTAATTTAATTAATAGGGTTTCATGTATTCTTTTAACTCTTAAGCAACAACAATAATATAGTGGATCCTTTCTTGATCACAAGTATTGTTTATGGATCCTTGCTCGGTTCTCTTCCCACCACAATCTTGCATGCACCTCCCCGAATTTTTCTCGGCTGCAATCCAATTTTAACATTACACCGATCGTTTTTACTTAATTTACTATAGAGCATCCACAATGATAAGTTTTTTTATTTAGCTTTTCTTTTTTAGTAGTGAGACCTGCAAACTTAGGTCGCTAAGCTAAGAGCATCCACAATGTGCTCGTTGGGAGGTTTTTCGTGAGGTTTTTCAAAAAGCAAAAACCTCCTTTTGATGTTTTTCACACAGAGGAGAGGTTTTTCAATTGAGGTTTTTCGTCATAGCTCGTAACTGCACGACCTGCTTTTTCGTATTTAATCAATTTTAACTTTATCGAATTTTATAAAAGTTTCGTATTTAATAAAAGTTTCGTATTTAATCAGTTTTATTTATTAACAACTTTTATTTATTAATATATTTGGTCTCTTAGTGATCATGAATGAAAATTTTATTATTTCAAGTATTGTAATATATAGTATTGTTTAATTTCAAGTATTGTAATATAAAGTTTTGTTTAATTTAGTTTTATTTAAGTGGTTAAATGTTTTACAATAAAAAAATTATATATAATATATATTGTATTAAAATATTTAAAAAAATTATGTAAAATAAATACATAATTAAATTAATAATATTTTCTTGATTTAAATAAATATGTATTTGTATGAATTTTAATTTATTTATTTTTATAAATAAGAATAAAAATGATATAAAGTTAAAATAGTGGAACCCTAAATAGTTTAAAAAGGTAATGAAAAAGTTTGGTTGAGTTTTTTTATTTAGTGGAGGTTTTTAAGTTGTTGATGTGTCAATAATGTGTAAGAAAAAATGTATGAAAAAGCTCGGTGAAAAACACATACATTGTGGATGCTCTAAAACAAACAAAAAATGTACCTACAAGCTTAAACATAAAATGTTTTTTTTTAACCTTTGTCATAACTTATAAGAGCATCTCTAAAAGGAGTTATTTCCAATCTCCAACTTATTAATATAACACTTAAAAAATAGAGGTTACATTTATATCTCAATTGTTATTATTATACTATCAAAATATTTAATATATTAATTAATATCTTGTATTAAATCTATAACTTGTTTATTTTATGTATTTAAATTGTAAATTATATTCAAAAAGTTTAATTTTTTATTAAAAATGAAAAATAACATAAATGAAAATGTGAATAATTTGCTTATAATTTTAATCCATAAAACTTAAACATACATAAATAAATACGTATTATAATTATTGTGTTTTAATAAAATAGTACAATAATAAATGTCTTATATTTTTATTATAATTATAATATTAAAGATGTTATTACTTTTTACTGTGTTTGCGGTTAATATTTTGTATTGTTCAGTGTGTCCATTTTTAATGGTTGATCTTAGAGTCGGGCCTTCTAGGCCCGTTTTCAGTAAGCAAAATATCCCGGGCCTTTTCAGGGTTATGCCATGCTTTGAGAGTATAAAAAATAGGCCCAATCGGACTTTTTTCAGGATTATTGACCTGAGTCTTTTCGGGGCAACGATTTTTAGGCCGGGCTTGTCCGGGATATTTCAAAAAAAAAAAAAAGGTAGGTCCGATCGGGATTTAAGGTTTGGCCCGAGCTTGCTAAGCCCAGGCTTTTTCGGTCTCGGGTTTTTTTGTACATCTTAAATCTTTGGTGGCTAAGAAAAGTTTTGAAAAAGCTCAATTGTGGATACTCTAATCAGATGTCAATTGTAGTTAAAATCGAAAAAACTACGTCTACGAACCTGAATCTGACACGTCTGAGCTCCCGTAAGCCGCCCGGAAGAGCTTTTATGGTGATGTAGACTCCGGGTTCGTCCTGTTCCACCCATTCGTTCTCGACATCACTCACATTGCTGATGGATAGCTCTCCCGAGCGATCGGCTTCTCTTGACGAGCTCGTTCTTATAGAGGCGTCCACGGACGACGTTTCCGTTTTAGCCCCACTAATACTTGATAGTTTTGGTGTAGCACTGAGACCAGAGGAGTCACGGTTGGATCGAACCATCATCGAGCTCGGGTGATCAAGTGAATCAGAGGACGAGTATCCCATTCCCATCGGGCGGTATAAGGTACGAGGTAGCCTTTCTTTACTCAAAGGCGGTGTTATTGGACTGTCACCAATAGATTCGAATTTCAAACTACTCTGTTAATTAGACCAAGAAATTGATTAATTAACGTCGTCATTAATTCATTAACACGGAAACGATCAATTCGAAACAAATGTGATGATAAGCACGTATATAATTACGATATGTTTGGCACCTCGTCTTCGGATCTTGGAGGCGTTGGAAGCGGAAACGCTTGCCGGTTTAACCTTTGGACATTGTAAAGCTCCATTACTTTGTCGTAATTATCTTGCCACCATTTTTGAGCTTGCCACTTATTAAACATCTCTCGGCTAACAAAAAATTAACCAAAAACATTAGAATTAATGTAATATGTTACTTGTTAGTAAAAGAAAATAGGACTTTTGAAAAAGTTTCAATTATGGTAACTCTAGCCATTTGCAGCAACCCACACAAGCACTATTTCTCAAGTTTTGTGTACAAAACTAAACTGAACCAAATCAAATGATTCTCATATATCCTATTTGGTTGGGTTTGGGGGTTAAATGTATATATAACTGGCATCAACCTTACAAAGTAGATCGGTTGTTTTCGTCACGACCCAACTAGTGAAATGTGTGTGAAAAGGAGAAAAACATATATGCTGAAAAATGAAAAGCTAGTTAAGAGTGAACATTAACAATAAAACCAAAAAGAGAACAGACAAGTATGCTAAATAGTGACAATACACACACACACACACACATATATATATATATATATATATATATATATATATAGTGAGGTATAAATGAGAATAATGACCAAATAGTAGAATAAGAAAACGATCAAATCACATGTGAATTTACACTAAAATCACGTTTAAAATCACATGTGATTTTGCACATGATTTAGCCGTTTTAATGTTCTTTTATTTGGTTCCTATTCTCGTTTTGAACCTCCCCCCCCCCCTCTCTATATATATATGTGTGTGTGTGTGAATCTTCCTTTTTCTATAAGGGCTATTATTGAGAAAGATAAAAAAGAGTTCCAATCTTCACATTTTAATTATTTTTAGTAAAATATGGATAAAATTGACTTGTAAAGTCCTCTGTTTGTTGGGTACCACTACCAGTCTACCATAAAAGTGTTCGATCAGAGTAAAGCTAAATTAGGCCTCAGGTCACTAACTCTATGGATGGTATTAAAATCCAAAGGCATAATAGACTTGTAGTTGAGGCCATATTATATGTAGCTCATGTTAATCATGTATTCCACTCGAATAGAAAAATGAAAACCCAACCACTCTTATTGACCAAGAGGGGACAAGCCTCCCAAATTTTTTTTCCTTTTTCCCAAAATTAAAAACACATCGATTAGATCCAAAAAAACCAGACGAATTTAATAAATCCTATATGACGTAAGGTCTGAAAAGGATAGGACGTATATAGACATTACTTCTATTATATCTGAAATTGATTTGCATCTGAAAGGTGGCCACAGTTGATGGGACATTCCTCCTTTAATATTGGAAACATACTCCTGTATGCCTTATTGGATTGCATTTCACTATCTTGAAGGAATCCTATGAATATATGAGAAAATCTAATTTGTTGAAACAATCATAAAAATAAAACTGTTGAGGCATTTTCATGGGGTAATAATATTTTACAAAACAGCAATTAAAATTAGAGATAGATTGGTGGGAAAATCATACTGATAAAGTAATGCACAATCAATAGTGTTATAGAAAAAGCAAGAATTCCATCATTTCATGGTGAAAAAAGAAGGATTTGTTGGTCAAATGTCTACCCTTGACCCATGGGAATTCATTGACATAATAACACCAAGTGAAAAACCATCCTGCCAAAATGAACCATCTATCTCATCAATTACAAGATTTATAAATCAAGTGGAGATGGGACCCTCAAGCTTGATATCTAATTTATACCGTCCAAATTCAATGATTATCTTACATGTTGTTTCGATCCCTAATATTTTTTTCGTTATTTAATGGTGAAAACTATAAAATGACCCGTGTTTTTTTTTCTTTCTAAATTATATAATATTTATATACAACAAATAATCACACACAATCCTCACATCTGATGAGTTAGAACTCATGACCGACTAAGAGGTATGGCTTTTCACAATTCTGACATCTGATGAGTCAGAACTCATGACAGACTAAGAGGTATGGCTTTTCCGGTGACTTGGGTACCACTAGACCAACGAGCCTTTGGTGAAACGTACTATTTAGTGCTGAAAGAAGAGAAAGGTTTTGTTCCGTAACTTGAAGTTTGATGACAGTTTGGAAATGGCAAGACATGTTTTCATTGTTGTCATCTTACCATCACAAAATGACAAACCACAGAAATGTAAAAAAAATTGAGAGGAGACCAATGTCCGACAGCATTTTGGTAAAAAAGCATACCAAGAAAACAAAATATTTTAAACAGGGACCCACTAAAGAGGTAGTAATGAAGGATGAGTAACAATTTTTTGGAATTTTTCTCATAAAAGATTGGAGTGCTATTTTCTAGCGGGACCTTCCTCATGATGATGCTTTCACTACTATTGGGCCAGTTTTAAGGATCTTATCCCATTTTGCTTCCAAATCAAATCATTAAAACATGTTTTTGTTGGTTTTTCATTTAGTTTTATACGTATAAGACTTTTTAGATTAATTTATTATATAGATTTAAAAGGTTTTTATTTAAGAGAATTTTCCTAAAAGAGTATGTTCTTTTTAATGGGAGTGGTAGGATTCGAAAAAACTTCAGTTTATGCATAAAGCTCTATCTAGAAACTTACTGAATAAGTCATTTTTTATATTATTAAACCACTATCAAATAGTCATGTATAACTGATTGAATAAGGCATTGTTTGGCAAAAAAAACTAGCTTTTTTATTTGGTACATGTTTGAATGACCATAAACTAGCTAGCTTATTGAAAATCTACTCATAGTAGCGTTTTGAAAAAACTAGTTGATCCAAACATAGCCTAAGTTGTAAGTCTCATTAAACTGTTAACAAAAAGACCCTAAATTCCCATCAAAATTGCATATCAACATAATAGAAAGACTATGTTTTTAATAAACTTTCTACGTTTCGTAAAAATGTTTACCTACTCATCTGTAAAGCAAAGATTGCAAAATCTTAGTGACCAAGATCCATAATGCATACAGAGTTTGTATGAGGGTGGTTTATTAAACAAGTAATTTAAATTTAAAAATTATATAAAATAAAATATTGTAATTATTAGGAAGTAAACAAGATCAAGAAATCCATCTATTATAATAATGGGCACCACCCATTTGTAAAATCAACCAGGGGTTTCTTGGAATAGGAGCTAAAATAGACTTTGATGACTTCCTCATATAATTACAAAAGACTTTTTTTGCATGGTGTGGACAATTTCAAAGAAAATAATGATTTTGATGATTGTGTCACCTACCAATGCAACCATCACTTGTTATGTCAAATTACAATTCTAAACAAAAAGGAACAAAATTCAAATTCAAGGTTCATTGTCTTTTCAGCAAGCAATCCATTACATTTCTAAGAAAACAAAACCTTGGCCATGCCAAATAAAGTATAAAAATGCTTTCTTTCATAGAAGTATTCAAATATTTGTAACCCATTTATTTTTAATAATAATTCAAAATTCAATGAATAAAATTCAATTTAGGGGTCGTTTGTTTACCTCTTAATGGTTCCATTAAGAGGCAATATCTTAATCGTTAAGAGGTAAATCTTGTTTGGCAAAAAAAAAGATTTGTCTCTTAATGGTTCAAAAACCCTCTTAATGATTTCGTATCTTGACCCTGCTTTAACCATTCAAAACCCTGATTTCATTCTGAACAATTAGTAAACAACCATATTTCGTTTCGCACTATATCATAAGAGTTTCTTAATCATTCTGACCACTTAATCATTTTGCATCAAACCATTCAGCAACTGCCAAACAACCCCTAAATCTTGTTTATGATGAAAAAAATCACATCGCTTAGTGAGAACATGTGGAACCCGCCCCCCTTTCTTCCCGTATTACTTTCTGAAAATGTCTTTGATAAAAGAAAGGAGGTTCCAATATATATAGAAGAAATGGTCTAAATCTAGTAGATGTGGGACTCCAATGCTCTAAATAAATCTAAATGGGTTTAATTCTATCATTGGTTGTTGGTTCACAAAAATTGCACTCCATAACTTTTAATTTGGTAGGAACTCAAGTAGTCTTCCATCTACCTTATGACTCAATAGTTGCTTCTCATCATGAGGAACTATTACTATCAACAAACTTGAGTATCAACCTCTGTCTAATCACATCTAATTTGAAATAGTAACAATAACACCATTGATCCTGGGAATCTATCTATAATCAAGATCACTCATGTCGACATGTATGTCAGGTCTATTTTCAATTCTCGAAAATAAATAAAATCTTTAGTACTAAGATCATCTCGGATCAGAACACCAAAAAAAAAACACTAACTTGGTGGGCCCAATAACACCAAAAAAACAATCAATATCTAACCACGCCTCATTTGAACAAGAAAACGACATATATGCCGTTTATCTCCCATCTCCAACAAAATGCCATTCTTTTTGCCAGCCGGCAGGAGTTTTCAAAACCGGCAAAATGACGTTCTACCATAGGGTTGGACATGCCCTAACGGGTGAATTGGGCCTTTTCTAATAACACCAAAAATATATTCATCTCCAACCAAACGGTATATATGTTGTTTGAACAGGAAAACAACCTATATGCCGTTTTAATTGGTTTCTTCCTAAATAACGCCAACCAATATGTCTATGAAAACAGAATTCCAATCTACAGAAGAAAGTGAAATGTTTGAACATGTCTAACAAATATTGATGAAGAAAACGAAAAATTCGAATTCGGACAAAAAATTTCATAAATGGTTGGATTCATTTTGAAGATTCAAACATTCCTGTTTTTGAATTCCATTTGATGCATATAGGTTAGAAATTATTAAACATGTAATATAGATAGAACAATTTTCTCTGGCTTAAAAATAAATCAATAGTGTGAACAGAATCAAATAGAAGTGTAACAGAAGAAACTCATAATCAAAAAGAGGAGTAATTAGAAATTAGAATAATCAGAGGAAGAGTATGATGAATTACCTGAACCTGATTCGCTTAAGATCGTTACCGCCACGTGGCAGTGAGACAAAAGTGATGAGGACGCCAGGTTCCACCTGAGCAACCCACTCTTTCGGTTCATTCTCCTCCTCCAACACGATCGGGTCGGGTCTCCGACCACTTGCTGAAGCGGACAACGTCCCCACCGACACGTCTCCTCCTCCGCCACTCCCCATCGATATCCCTTTCAACCTCGCCTCCATTTCCTTCCCCCAAACCCTTCCGGAACTCGAATTTTTGCTCCCGTTCCGACGGTACGACCACCGGAATCGCTCCGACACAGACGTCGACGAATCCGATTCCACATCGTTGCTCTTTTGCAACTGCTGTTGTGGAGTCATCATCATCGCCGCTCCTGTACAAGGATTGCAACTCCGGTACGCTGATCCAGACGCTTTAAGCGCCATATCCTTGATCTATGAACACAAATTCAATCAACAATCGAGCATTTTCATAATCATTTGATTAAGTAAAAAAATCTATAACACAAATTCAATCAACAACTGAGCATTTTTCATATTTGATTAAGTAAACAAATCTATAACCAATCAATGCAACATATGAAAATTGTTCGACGAAATTCAAACACGCACGAATTGAATCCAATTGCAAGTACTTACCTGAGAAGTGAGTGTTTTGATGGCTTGTTTGTTGGCAGGAGTACTGCCACCGCCATTGATTTTGTTTGATTCATCAGTTTCATCAGGTTGTTTGGAACGAGCAATGCATGTTAGCATTTTGTGAAGTAAAATTGCGATGGATGGATTGAAGATTGATTATGAATTCAATGAATTGGATTGATGAAGAGAGAAGAGAAGAGAAGAGAAGAGAAGGGTAAATAATCATGTGTTGGTTGTGTTGGTGCTCAGGGTCTTTTATTACGTTCCCCTATTTCTGCCATTGAAGAGATTCCTTGTCCATTTCAGTTTATTTTTAAATAGAAAAATATTTAATTCAATAATTTATTACAAAATACTTATTTTGTTTTAAATTTTAATTTGTTCATGGGAGTTGTGAGAATTACCCAAAAAAAAAATCAAATTTATTGTCATACTTTTTAGAGTGAATTATGGATTTGATTTTTGTGTTTTGAACTTTTGATGTTTTATTTATTAGGATCTCTATGGTATGTTTGTTATGGTTTTAGTTTTTGTGGTATCAATTTATCTTGGTCAATGTCTCTCTAATTAATAATGTTTAAATAAATTTGTTAACTCAGTTGAATCAGAAACCATTTTATTCTTTTTGCCCTTTTTTCCTATTAAAAAACTAAAAACAATATATATGGGGTTGGGTTTCGGTGAAAATTTAGGTTAATATGAGAGGCGTGAAAAGTGGTTATCAACCGTTGGATGATGAGAAATGCATGGATGCATATTAGGATGAGATGCACCGATATGCATCGGATCAATTCATTTTTAAACGGTAACTAATGGGAGGATATTTGATTAAAAGTGATAAATGGTTCAAATTCAATCTCATTCTTCTCGCGTTAACCTCAACTTCTCATACGATCTTTCGTATGTGGTTTACATAAATTAACAAATAAGATCCCTGAAAATAAATTTTAATGAGAAACGTCCCTATAATTTGATTTTTATAACGGATGTGGTCGCTCCTTCTAACACCATCAATTAATTTCCGTTACCGACTCTTCTCCCTCAACTATCATTTTTATCAACAGATTTAGTCCTCTAAGTACTTTTCAATTTATAACAGATTTGGTCCCTCAAAATACTTTTCATTTTTATAACAGATTTGATCTCTCCCTCAACTTCTATTTTTAGGATTTTATCTCTCCCTTTAATCAATAAAATTTGAGGCACAAACACATATATTCTAAATATAATGAACAAAATAACTATATAAAATTTAAGTTTAGATTTTGTCACTATAATATTTTATTTTCCATAACTTTATTTTCATGAAATCATTTAACTCAAATAAAATATAATTTTGATAAATTTATTGTCTTAATTAGTTGAAAATAAAAAATAAAAAAACTGCTAAAAATAAATATTTGATAACAAAAGTAGAAGTCCAAATAATTTAAAAATAAATATTTGATAACAAAAGTAGAAGTCCAAATAATTTACTAAAACTAGTTGATATACAAAAAAAATATTATAGTTAAATTAGATATAAAAATATAAATTTAACTAATTTACTTAAACTAATTAATATATACTACAAGTGGTTATAGTTAAATTATAACTAATAACTATATGCCAACTATATAAAAAAAAATTATAATTTAACACTAAATGGTTGAAGACTAGTAGTGTTATTATAATGAATAATGTTATAATTTAACACTACTCAAAATTTCATTATTTTTATCATAATAAACTAATAATAATTGACCGGTTAATGCTAAATTATAACATTTTTATATATTTGATATATAATTATTAATTTATCAATTAACTATAATCATTTTTAGTATATATTAATTAGTTTAAGTAAACTAGTTAAATTTTTATTTTTGTAGAGTAAATTGCAACTTTGGTCCTTATGGTTTATCGTTTTTCTCACTTATGATCTCTACAAAATTTTTATTGCAAAAAAAAACCCTGTGGTATGCAAAAGTGTTAGGTTTTGTTTCTCATACTAACTCCTCATATACCTTGCACACCGTATTTTGGTAATTTTGTCTTTTTTTTTTCAGTTTTCACTAAAAACCACAAATGACAGGGACCAAAATTGCAATTTACTAATATATATACAAACATACAGACCAAAACGGACAAACTCCTCCCTCTAACAACCTCATCATCGGGAACCTCATTGCCACTCTTCCCTTCCCATCACCAACCCTCTCACGACCTCCCTTCTCCAAACCGGAGACTCATCATCTCTGTCTTCTCATCGTCTTCTCCATCTTTTCCGGCCACACCTCCGGATCAAACTCATCATCTTAGTCTTCTCATCATCCCTGAGGATTAAACAAGAAGAGTGTCAAATTAAGAGTACAAGAAAACGAACAAATCATATGTGATTTTACATGCGATTACGAACACGGTCAACACAAAGGTGAGCGAACAACATCTATATATTACTATGTTATTAGTTAATAATATTTATTAAGTTAATTCATGTATGACGAATTAATTGTATTCAAATTTGATTCACTAATCTAACTTCAATTTTGGACTCGTGGATTTTATTTAAGCAAATATAAATTTAGTTGGTTCAAGATGCATCATAGATTTATAGTCATATATTTATTTTATGGGTCAATAATTTAATTGAACAAAGTGAATTTTATTAGGATACCTTTTGATTAAAATGGATTGAATTATCCAATGTCTAAGTATAATGCCTTGGGCTATATTGTATTAAATTATTTTAGTGGATTTGTTGAGCATATTAAATCCAAATTTAGTCCCGTAAAATTAATTTAGGGGAATAATTCAATCTGATTTAAGTTATTTGGGTCAACTATCGTTTAATATCTTTTGTTACTGATGTAATTCAAATTTGAACAATAATATAATTTGGATAACTTTTAGAGCCCATATAAGCTTAATTTTGGTTTAATTAATTTTAAGTTATTTGTTTACTTAAAATTATTTTTAAGATTGTGAAATTGAAAATTTTCCATTTTCCTTTCTTTTCATAAAATTGAAGTTTAAGTGTAATATTTGAGTAAACTTTATCTTATTAAAGATCTTGGGATTCACATCTCAAAATTATGATTTATATACCTTAACTTGAGCAATGTTGATTAAAAGCTTAATTCAAAATATTACGCTTAAACAAGTTTTATAGTTCTACATTGTTCTAAACTTGGTTTTGTCTGATTATTGGCTAAAGTATGTTTGTAAGATCAAGATTTATCGGATCAAAAAAAATATATTTAACTTTTAAAGCAATATGGTTATCAATATATTGTATGTGGTTTATAGATCATTCAATATATGTTTATAAAATCATAAAATTCAATATTGAATGACTATTGACACCTAATTGATAAACAACATTTTGTGAATTTTTAAACAACCCTAATATCTCCCAACCTATATGAAAATTGGATTGTTTATCTTCATCAATTCACAAACTACATGATCTTGACTGGAAATTTTCTAAACCATAAGATCATGTTGCCATAGCAATTGATTCTTTCAGAGAAAATTTATACATACTAAATCAGTCAAAACTTGTGTATCTCAAATCACATTTACTTGAATTATATTCTTCCATAGAAGAGACATTCTGAGTAATTTTGGTTTAAGAACAACATCACATATAAACACACATGTCTATCTTGATACTTTGAAACTCTTCTTATCCATAGATTTGATTGTTTTCATTGGATAACTGATATGTGTAGTCTGTAGTGTGGTGATACAGAATTTTTAAATATTGAGTTTTATACTACCATAAGTATTACTTGATATTTGTATTCAGTTGTGGGGTTAAGATAATGAGTAATTACGGATTATAACTTATATATTCTTTTTATTGTTTTGTTTTTAGGCTTTGTCAATTTTAACTTAATTATTATCTTGACATGTTCCAACTATAAGCAATAGAGAGCATAGATAGAATTTACCTTCAGCTTAATTAAGAGTTTTTTTGTTATTTGAATGTTGTTTAAAATACAACACTATAGTAGACACAAAAGAACCATCCTTAGAGAAATTTCTACAAATCTTTGGCACATGAGGTTAGGACATATATCTATAAAGATAGACTAAAACATTAGTTAAAAACAACATTGCTAGACTTAGATTTTTTCTGATTTACAAGATTTCATTGAGTGGTATAAAGGCAATAGGTTCAAAATTGGTTTTTAAGACTAAAAGAGCTTCAAATGGCAAAACTGAAAGACATAAAGCTAGACTTGTTGCTAAAGGTTTCACACAAAAAGAATGTATTGACTATACGGAAACATTCTCTCCAGTGTCTACAAAGGACTCGTTCAGAATCACAATGGCTCTAGTAGCTCATTATAATATGGAGTTACATCAAATGGATGTTAAAATGGATTTTCTAAATGGAGAGCTAGAAGAAGTCATATACATGAAGCATCCTGAAGGCTTTGTGGAACAAGGAAAGGAAGATCATGTATGCAAACTTCAGAATCCATATATGGGATTAAGCAAGCTTCAAGACAGTGGTATAAAAAAAATCGATTCAGTTATATCAAGTTTTGGCTTTACAAAAAACATTGTGGATGAATGTGTATACATTAAGTCAGTTGGGAAAATTTTCATTTTCCTCATTCTGTATGTAGATGACATCCTTTTAGCTAGCAACAATATTAAATTGTTTAAAGACACTAAAGAATTTTTGTTAGCTAATTTTGAAATGAAAGACTTAGGAGAAGCTTCCTATGTTAGTATACAAATTCAAAGAGACATATCACAAAGTTTATTAGGAGTATCACAAAGAAACTATATCAAACGGTTTTGAAGAGATTTAACATGCAGACTTGTGCTAAGGAGACTCACTTATGTCAAAAGGTGATAAAATGTCCAAGATTTCTAAAAAATGGGGGGAAGATTTAGCTAATGAAATAGATTATAAGTCTTATACTAGACCAGACTTGGCATATGTTAGGAATTTTGTTCAGATTTCAACATAACCCAACTAAAGATCATTGGATTGCATGTAAGAAAGTACTTGGGTACTTGCAAAAATACTAAAGTTCACATGCTAGTCTATAGACAAGTTAAAAACTTGGAAGTGGGTTACACATATTCAAATTTTGCATGTAAATATCCAAACTCAAATAGATCTACCTTTGGCTATATTTTATGCTTACAGGAGGATTTATAGCATTAAAAAATCCCTTATTGCAACTTCAGCAGCTATGGATGCTAAATTTATAGCCATTTATGAAAGGGTTTGTGAGGGAATTTGGATCAATAACTTCATGATTCAAATGAATGTCTTAAGGTCTATAGTTTCAATTCATCTAAAGAGTTTTTGTGATAATAAAGTTGCAATCTTTTTTAGTGGATATAGCAAAAGATCAAACAATTCAACGCACATTTGTCTTAAATATTTCAGTGTGAGACAATAACTAAGGGAAAAGAGGTTATTGTTGAACATATTGGTACAAGTTCTCAACTCGCATATTCATTCACTAAACCCTTCTCAATAGTAAGTTTCTAAAAAACATGCTAGGGATATGAAAATCTTACCTGAACTCGATACTTAAGATTAGTGAGAGTCGAGATCAGTTTAGCTAGTTATGATCTCAATGCTTGAGTTTAGTGGGAGTCGAGATTAAGCAAGTTATTTTGTGAATTTCTATTTTATGTTTTTTCTTGTAATTTTCTTTTAGTACATTTTAATAAAATGAGGAATTCAAATATGTAAGTCATGGTATTTGTTTTACAAATTAAAATAAAATAAACTTTATGTCATTATCTATATCAAACAAGTGAATCACCGTACTTAAGCAAAATTGCGGACTACATAAGCAAATTTTGGTTCACTAGTGTTAAAAACTATTGCTTGTAAGTTTTAGAAACGTTTTCTAAAACATTCGGTGGATTTTGAGCTACATTTTTATGCTAATTTAGGTAGATATAATAACTTGCATAAAAACTCAAATTTAGACACTTATGAACTTATGTGAAATATGATATTGTGTGTTAGTGGTTCTTAATCAAACTAGTTTGTCAAACTGGTGTAGATTCTGAGTCCTGCATATGACGTCTATTCTGACCAAGTTTGAATGAATTCACAACTGTTACAATTTCTCAGCGCACACTTCATTTGATATGTATAATGTTTATGGTTCTCTTGTCCTTACAGATTATGTTAATTATCCTTTAATATTTAATACAGATAATGTCCAATTTATTTTCAACACCATGACCTCAGGTCTGGCCAAAATCTCATTAAAATCACATATGATTCAACCATTTTCGTGTTCTATTATTGAATTAGTGTTAAACTCCACTCTTTTCTACTAATAAATATGATTTCAACAAAAATCAAAATTATTAGTAATATTGTACGCGTCATTATTAAAGAAAAGATAATTGAAATTTGACGAATTTATGTAACCAAAATTTTGATAAGGTGCAGGGAAAGGACCCTTTTAAGCTGATGTCAATCAAACACTTTCCTTTTCAGGAGATGTACAACTTCTGCTTCTTTTTAAGTTTCCTTTTCAGGTAAAAGTACATCATTTGTCGCCACGGTTTTTCCTTTTCTAAAAAAACTATATCTTTTAAAATATTAGTATTTTATTGTAGTGAGAAATTGACTCAAATACTTATTTTATTTAGGGGTGTTTAAAAAACCGTGAAACCGAGTTGAACCGTTTGATTAGAAACCGGATATTCACAGGTCGGTTTCGGTTTTAACGTTGTGTTCTCGAGTTTTGGAAGAAAAGAAAAGAAAGGGAAGGGAAAGAAATAAATATTTGTATTTGTGTTTTTGAGATTGAATAAAAGAGAAAGGAAAGAAAAGAAAATAATTTTTCATGTTCTCGAGTAGGAGGGAAAAGAAAGGAAATATGTTAGTTTTACCAATATACTCTTATTTATTTCGTAATGAAATATAATTAATGGGTATATGAGTAATTTAATAAATATTTTTAATTCTTTTTAAATTCATTTCTCTTCTTTCCTTCTGTTTCCTCCCACATTTGGGAGGAAAATCAACAATATTTTCCTTCCCCTTCCTTTCCTTTCCCTCCTTAAAAAAACTCAAGAACACAACATTTTTTCTTTTCCTCATTCTTTCCTTCCTTTTCCCTTCCTTTCCTTCGTAAAAAAAACTCGAGAACACAACGTAAATTATAGATATTTACGGGTAATCGATCCGATCCGATATATATATATATATAGGGTGCGTTTCTTTTGCAAACCAAACAATTTGTACAAACTATGCAAACCACTATATTAAGAAACAATAGATATATTTATGGATAATGATTATGATTCATTAATAATAATTGTGATATATATGGAAAATGTTAAGTTTATTCATTATAATCATGATTTTAAATTAGGAAATGTTAAGTTTATTCATTATAATCATGATTTTAAATTAGGAAACATAATAAAATAATATATTCATTAGACTTGATGAACGGCTAAGATTGGTTTGCATAGTTTGTACAAATTGTTTGGTTTGCAAAAGATACTCCCTATATATATATATATATATATATATATATATATATATATATATATATATATATATATATATATATATATATATAGTGGAAGAATATTTTGCAACCATGAAAAAGGTTGCAACCCTTGCAACCCACATCTTAACCGTTGGATTCATGATCGACGGTTATTTTATTTTTATTTTTCTGTTTTTTTAATTAAAAATATTGAACCTCATATCAATTGTAACCACCGATCATGAATCCGATGGTTAAGATATGAGTTGCAAGGTTTGCAACCTTTTTAAGAATTACAAATAAAACAACCTCTCTCTCTCTATATATATATATATGAGTAAATTACACTTTTGGTCCCTGTGGTTGTCACTCATTATCAACTTTAGTCCCTCTTTTAAACTAATTACACTTTTGGTCACTGTTGTTGCCATTTTGTTTCACTTTTGGTCCCTCTGACTAACTTTAATTAAAATTGTTAGTTGACCTAAGGGTATTTTAGTCCATTTATCTTTTCTTTGTTTTATTTTTATTTTTTTGTTTTAATATAATATATAGTAAATTACAATTTTAGTCCTTATGGTTTGTCTTTTTTATTTTTTGTCTTTCCTACATTTTTCATTTTATACCCTTATTATATTAATTAATTAATTATAAATTTAATAACAATACATTAAAAATACATATTTCATTTTGTAAATTACACCATTAGAAAAGTAGTGTTGACTTCCTACGACCTTCCTACTTCTCAGTTGTGTTTCTACTCTCCCAGTTTAAGTCTAGGCCCATCCGGTCACCTAGATCCCTTAAACTATGGCTCTGATACAAACTGTAACAACCCAAACATTTGAGATACAACAAAATATAATATTCCAATACAAAAGCGGCCCCAAGCCTACAATTCCAATCAAGGTTTGAAACTACAACCTATTACACAACTGAGTCAAAAAGGAAACTACTACAAGGAGTCTTCTAGCTCCTGGAAATAGCTCACATCTTCTCCTTACCCTTACCTGCTACCTTGCGATAACCTGAAAAGGGTTATTTTTTGAAAGAGCGAGGGTTAGACCGATGGTATAGTGAGTCCCCTCCAAGCGATAATACAACAGTTCAAACATTATTTAAAACATTTAAACAAAACTTTACGCCTCACGAGCGTAACTGACACTACTGACCAACACTGCCGTCAAAGACGGTATGTCTGTCTCGTACTGCCTTATTGTGGGGACACACCCCAATGGCATAAACGGGCCACACTCCCCGGTACGATCAGGCGGGCCACACTCCCCGACTTAGGTCAAAACTTCCAAATTATATGCATGCACACACTTAATTCCCAAATAATATATAAAGCGCGTTTATATAAACATAACATGAACATGCCAACATAATTAAATCAACGTTTGATTAAACCTTCAAAGACTTTTGATAATAAAGTGTGCAGTTCTGAAAACTCGCAAATATTAATAGCTTTCGAAATCATAAACATATTTAGTTTGAAAGACTCATCTCAGATCCTTCCTGCTTAAAGTCCGCTTTCTAACGATTTGCTACCTACGACAACACCGATAAATCGGTAAGCCAAAACGCAGATAACTCTCTCTCTCACTCTCTGCCTAAAACTTAAAGGCAACAGAACCCCAAGAAAAATAACCCGGTCACCCGGATTAACAAACCCCCCCGGTCGCCCGACTCTCCACCCGGGGTCTCCCCCTGGTCGCCTGGCTCCACCCGGTGCCTCCCCTGGTCGCCCGACTCCCCACCCGGGTCTCCCCCGGGTCCGGTCGATTTTTCCAAGAACTCGCCCGGAGGCGATTCCAAAACTCGATCGAAACCCACAGATTCTCCAAATCTCAAAATTAAACGGTTAAAAAAACTTTAACAGCGAGATCCTATACCGCCTATAACACCTAGAAGGTAAAATAGACGAGAATCGTACCTTGAATGAAGAAAAACGATGACCCTTAGATCTCTGCCAATCGTTCTCACTGCTCCCTACTTCCTTCAGCCGCCCACAACAATGATAATGAGAAATATCATTTAGGTTAAAAACTATATATATAACCCAAGTTTCATTTAACCCCCTGAACTATGGGTAACGATTAACTTTTTACCCAACTCCAAAATTAATTAAAATTTTCGAACCCGGATATTACATTGTTTACGCAATTTATCCGATATATATTTGCAAATTCGTCTATACTAATCTTTAAAAAAAATCTATTTTAAGTTTTGTTAAAAAAATTATCATTTTTTCTTATTTATGTAAGAAAAAAATTGAAATTTATCTATGTTTCCA
This sequence comes from Arctium lappa, assembly GCA_023525745.1. Taxonomy (NCBI): domain Eukaryota; kingdom Viridiplantae; phylum Streptophyta; class Magnoliopsida; order Asterales; family Asteraceae; genus Arctium; species Arctium lappa. Next base: position 172,349,483 of record CM042047.1, read on the forward strand.
TATATTTCATTTAATTAAATGTTTTTTAAATATGTATTAAAAAAAAAATTTATAATATAATTTTTATTTTTTTTCAAAATATAAACTTAAATTTGTCGTAAGAAAAATAAATAATCAACTAACAACAAAATATTTTCATTCTTATTCATTTTCATGAATCAATATATCAAAAAATAATGATTTAAAAGTTAAAATATGCATGCTTCATAATCCTGCATTTTAGATCCAACTAAGCAATAATGTGGCGTTTGGTACGCATACATAATTGGACTGGATTGAACAAGACAGAACTGGACGGAGCAGGAGTAGACAGGACAAATGTCTGGCTTGTTAATTGGTTATTTATTTTTCATTATGATAAATTTAAGTTTATAGTTTGAAAAAAAAACAAATAATAATTATATTATAATGTTTTTTTTATTTGATACACATTTAGTTAAATAAAATATACGAACATGATGCATTTTTTATAATAGACATAGATATATTTCGTTTTTTTTTCTTATATGAATAAGAAAAAGGATATATTTTTTAAACACAACTTAAATAGAAAAGTTTTTTTTAGATTAGTGTAGACGAATTTGCAGATATATATTGAATACATTTCGTAAATTTTTTAAAATATTCAATAATTAACTTTTATAAAGATATCGACAAGACTTTTTCTAAAGGATATGTATTTCTAATATATTGTTAAAAATTATCATTAGTTAATTAATATAATAAGGGTATAAAATGAGAAAGGTAGGAAAAACAAACCACAAGGACTAAAATTGTAATTTAATATATATATATATATATATATATATATTGCAATATAACAAAAAAATGAAAAAAGAAAAGAAAAAGGTAAATGGACTAAAATACCCTGAATTTAACTAACTATTTTAATTAGAGTTAGTTATAGGGACCAAAAGTGAAATAAAATAGCAACCACAATGACCAAAAGTGTAATTAGTGGCAACCAAAAGGACCAAAAATGTAATTTACTCTCTCTCTCTATATATAAAACAATTAATAATATTATATTTAATATTAACTATTTAATTTTTAAATAGTCATCAACTAAATAGTGGGTATTTTAAGCAATAAAATTTATTTTAATTTCTTTTTTTTTTTAAGATTATTTCTATGTATTTGTTATGTAATTGGTTTAAACTTTCTAATTTGGTATTATTTTTACATTGCAAATAATATTTTCCTATAAATTCGGGTAACCGTGAACTGAACCGTAGATAACCGACTAACTTCGATTCGGTTTATCGTGCAGTTCGGTTTCGGTTCGAGTAACCAGGTATCTGCCTCATGCAGTTCGGTTCACATTTTTCTTACTAACTTAGCCGAACCAAACCGTTGATTCCCCTAATTTTACCCAAGCAAATTGGTCTCTTAACCATTCCTTTCCCATTTTTTACCAAAATGTTACTAAATCCGCAATATACGAGTCTGTAATTGCGGACCTAACTCAATAACACAAAAGAATATGAATCTAATCCATTTTTCTTAAAAAAAATGCAAACCTAGGTCGTTTTTTTTTATTTTAAGAAAAATCGATCAGATTCATATTTTTTTTTTGACGTAAGTCCGCAATTACGGACATGTATACCACGGAAGTAGTGACATTTGTGTAAAAAACCGGGAGAGGAATTAAGAAACCAAGTTTGTTGTGTAGAATGACTATATTTGAGTCAATTTCCCTAATTTATAACATGATCGATTTTTAATAACATAGCTATATATATATATATATATATATATATATATATATATATATATATATATATATATATATTTAAACGAATGTTTATATTATGACCAAATACAACTATTTTTCCATACAACGACAAAAAAAAAACTTTAAATCTGAACTTTTTTTGGTTAAATTTCCTAATACGGAAATGATTTTGGTAGACTTGGGTGTTTGGGCTTGATCTCATCGCCCAGAAGATAACAACCAAGATAATCTCAGTATTTTTTTAGTAACCGTGGATGTCTGACTCATTGCGTTTGGTTTGCAGACTGGGTGTGACGGGACGGGACGGGACAGAAACTTATTGTCCCACGTTTGGTGTGACATGGGACAAAACAAAAATTCACTGTCCCACGTTTGGTGCGACATGAGACAGGGACAAAGACTGGACAGAGTGGGACAAGATGGGACAAAAAAAGTATTTTCTTGTTCCACCAAAATAGGTGGAACAACATGGGACAAAAGTGAGACAGAAACTAAAAATCACTAATCTAACGTCATTTGATATATAATCCTAATATGATATTAGTCTTAAGGTTCACCACTACCCATCACCGCCACTATCAACATCGACGGCCACCAGTAGCCACCGCCAACCACCGTTAACCACCTCTATCTATTTCACCACCATAACAACCTCCTCCTCCACCTCTACAACCATCGCCACCTCCGCTACCATCATCGACCACGTCTACTAACACCGATCACCACCACCTATGGCCGTCACCACCATCGATGGCCACCGGTAGCCACCACAAACCATCGTCGACCACTTCCACCTCTTCCTCCACTACTACAACAACTTCCTCCACCGATCACCACCACCCATTGTTGCCGCCACCACCGACGCTCACAGCCAACCACCGTCGCTCGTCGTCAACCACCGTTGGTGACCTCCGCCTCTTCCTCCACTACAATAACCTTTATTACCACTGTCCACCGCCACCACCACTATCATTGTCGACCACCTATACTTCTACGACATCAACCACAAGTACAACAACCTCTTGCACCACCACTATCCACTATTTTTCACGTTCTTCACAACTACCGTCTTTCACCTACCACCCATCGTCTTTATCTTTACGTGTCGCTTCAACTATGCATCAGCCAATTCATTAAGATATTCCAAATTGAACCAAAATATTATATTTTATTTATATAAATCGGATTTTTTCGAACTACTATCAATTATTTCAGATTCTTTATTCAAATTTTCTACCATTGTTTTTGTAAGTATTTATATGTATGAAAATTGTGTAAAAAAAATAAAAATGTTTTTTAATTAAATTATTTAAAAATATACTTTATTTGTGTTATTTATAATTATTATATGACATACAAAATCATCAAACAACTTTTAGGGAAACTTGTCCAGTTCTGTCCTAGTCGTACCAAACACAAGATAGAAAATTGTCTTGTCCAGTCCTGTCCTGTTCAATCCAGTCCTAGCCTCTTGTCCTGTCTTGTCCAGTTTTGTCCTGTCCAGTCCCGTCCAATCATGTCTGCATACCAAACGCTACAAAACAACAACAGATCATTCCTTGCCAAGGAAGCGTTTTCTTCGACAACATGGAACTCCGTTACTAAACGGGAATACCTACAAAAAGGGCAGAAAAAGGTTGTCGTAGGCTTATCCGAATTGATCGTGGTAGAGACCAAGCAACTGTCGTGGAATACGAATGGGCAGGCATGGGAACTGCAAACCAACAACGGATCACCACCACCTTTCTCACATTTCATGCAAAGATTTGCATCTTTCCAGTACGTCATCGAAGAAGAACCGTTTCCCCTACACTCGCGTACGTAATTCAAAAAATATTGTTTTTTGGTGGCAATATAACTCCTCTCTTTCTGACAGGGTCGTGCTTGGGGGAGGGCGGGCCGGACGTACGCCCAGGGCCCACAAGAAATAGGGGCCCAATTTTTTAATATATACTATATAGTATATATACTATATAGTAGGAGTTAAAAAAATTAGTAAATAAAAGAGACAAAATTTTAAAATATTTAATAGGTCATCAAAAAGAATTTAACATTATATTAAGGGCTTAAACAACATGTATTAGTTAATTATATTAAAGAATAAAATAGGTAAAAAGTTCATTGATCATTCATTTTATAGTATTGTTTATTTCATTATTTTTTCTCTAAGTTTTTTTTATTCAGTACTAAAATATAAAACTAATTTGTCCATAAAACCTTGATATATTTTCCATCATTCATCTTTTATCAACTCTTTTGATTATTCAATCAGCACAGTGACAGATCCACGATCTTTTGCATAGTGGGGGCACCTTTAAGGTAGATTAAAGACCCGCAAAATCGTCCGATGTGTCTTCAACCTAATTCCACGATTTCGAGGGATTTTTAAGTTTGTTTTTTGTTGATTTCGAGAGACTTTTTTGGTTGATTTCTAGAGACTTTTTTTAGTTTTTTGATTGATTTCGAGAGACTTTTTTGGATTTTAGTTTGGTGGAGGCACAGACGGAAAATTACCTGAAGGAACTATGATAAGAAGTTAAAAAGATAATTTTTAACCTAGGTAAAAATCTATTTTTAAATGGGGGCTCATCCCCCACCTTTTACATGCTACATCCACCCTTGCATCTGCATTAATTCAATTTTTGTATTAGAATATAGTATATTTTTTGTTATTAACTAAGAAAACTCATACATTTTGAAATTTTTTTACCAATAAAATAAGACGATCCAACTTATATCTATATTTAGGAATACAAAACTACCCTTGTTTTTCATACAATATTGACTAATGACTCAAATCTCTAAAACAAGAATAAAATCTCAAATTATTATTAACATGGACTTTAGATTGACGCTTAATAAAAAGTTTGTTTTAACCCTAAACTAAATTTTAAAATGGTGATGAAAACATTAACATGAGGTGACATGGATTCGAAGTTCGTAGTTACTTCGACTGGATGAATCGCTTATCGCTTATCGAGGGCTTATTTTCACATGTCGCCCAGGGCCTATAAAATGTGAACGGGTCTGCTTTCTGATACTCATCAGTAGCAGCATGATAAAAGGATTGGTCCTTTTTGCCCCTCAACATCATCTTTGGTTCCTGATTTATCCTCTACCAGGTGGGGTACTTCTGGAAAAAGTTCCGCCTTCTTATATGGATTTGAATATGGATACGTATGACAACGATAGATTGTAGTTTGAGCATTGGTGTTGCAATCGCAATCATTCCTGTGAATACTGGTTTCTAATTTACCGGAAATTATAAGTCCACTCCTCTGCTTCAAGAATGCTAGACTTGGATGTTTGTCTTCACGAATTGCATCCTTGAGCTGTTTATCGAACAACAAAGCCAAATTAAAGATTCAATCACAGAATCCCATTATTTATCTCCTGACCCAGAGAATATGTGGAACCCCCAGATTAATCTCCAAAAGAGCCCTTGACGAGAGAAGGGAGGTATATATATATACAGAGAGAGAGAGAGAGAGAGACGAAAGAACGTGTGAGAAGAAATTAAGGTGAGAAGGCAAGAAGGATCTGGACCTTTGATCACTTTTAATCTCAAACACACCCATGAATCGCGGCGCTTGATACAGGGATTGATCCGGTGCATCTCATCCTAATGTGCATCCAAGGGTGGAGATCCCTTCTTATCCTTCTCACCATAACTTTCATTCTTACCGGAACTCAACACTATAATGGTTCAAGCCTAGCCGATGTCGGACTCCAACACGCCCCCTCCAATAGAGGCTACACAGATACATATTGTCCCAAAGTTTTGAGAGGAGGCTAAACAAGTACAGATTGCCCCAGAGTGTCGAGTCTATACAGCGGTAGACTTAGGCTCTGATACCATATTTGAATACGTGGAACCCCGTCAAATTACTTTTCAAAAAAGCTCTTGAAAAGAGAAAGGAGGTTCCAACATATATAGAGAATAAAATAGTCCACATCTAGCCGATATGGGACTCCAACACTAATCAATGAATTTTATGCATGGAAACGGATGTGTCGTTTACCTTCTGCAAAGCACATTTTGGCAAGCGGGATCTTTTATGCATTATAATGGATTGAACATTCCACTTCAACTCCTCTAATTCATCCTGTAAATTTGCTCCGTGCATCTGGTATCATATGGACACACATTCGTAAAATACACTAGGATTTTAATTGTAGTCATGCTCAATGAAAGAATCTTGAATAAGGGTATTCTCCAGACTCCTAGCAAAATTAAAACGACACATTTTAAGCAAAGATGATACTACCTTTTTGCCTATTTGAAGAACATCCTCACAACGGGTAGGTAATCTGAAACCACCTTTAGGATTTGAAGCCAGAAAACTTGGTTCCGTGAATGTTGTTTCCAGATCAAACAATTTCTCTAATATTCGAAACGATATTGCTTCCCTTGCATTTTCCCCAATGTCATTGGAGATCATTGGACTCTGTAGGAATAAATCTAGATGCAGAACAACAATGACCAATAAGCAATCCTAAAATCTTAACACAAATGGTCAAAGAAAATACAGTGAAAATATTTAATCATGATTAAATACCCTTTATTGTAGTTGCATCTACTTCCCTGAAATTTGCCATGGTCTCCAAGGCCCAGGCCCAAGCTATGGCAGATGCAGAAGAAGGTTGGGTAGCCATGAAGATCCAAAGATAGATAGAACCTGCAAAAGATATCCATAAAGAGAATAACATTTTATAAAAACACACATCTAAGTGCTTACCATTGCTCAAATTTGATGCCATTCGAAGCAACATATTTTCTTGTCATCATTAATAGTTATAGAGAAATTAGCCCCTTCATTCCAAACAGAGTCCACTTTGCAAAATTCAAGAATGCCGATTGAATTTGTTGGTTCCCATTATTAGTTTTTTAGTTCCAAAACTACTATATTGGAATATAGATGGAGATTCGTTTAGAAACCTTAAATATTTTAGGAACTGAGGAATTACCTTTTTTTTAAGTATTCATGATGAGCAACATGATAAAATATTAATAATGAATGTCATGACAAATATTAATGATGAATAGCATGAAAAATCACAAAATAGATGGTCCCTGGGTTCCTAGAACATTTAAGGTTCCTAAATGAACCTGCCCCTTGTAATAGTATTAAGTAAAGTTTAACATAGTTGCAAAAATTCAAGCATCACCATTGCAGATTTTTGATGCTTTTTGCAATTTTAATAGCACAAAGCAAGCAACAGATTTGAATGTCAATAGTGGAACGAAGATGTCATTTTAATATTTTCATGCCTCCTACTTAAATAGTATAAAGCAAAATTTTACGAACTGCACCTTTTACATTACGTTCAGGAACTACGTCCCTACCAAATCATCATTTCACTGATGCATACAGCATTCAATTCCTACAAATTTTGAAGAGATCAAAATAAACCTTGATTAGCATATAGTTATGATCACTCTTCGATTGCTAATGCTCCATTATCGAGCTAAATAGACAAATTGATGACGATAAATCCTAGAATTAACTAAAAACAGCAAAATCGTAGATAACAATTACCGTATTGAAATGGTGGACGAACGAACTTGAATCCACAAATACCCCTTGTTGGAATCTGCGAATTATCCCCAAAATTCGGTTTTAGGGTTTAGGAAATTAAAGGGTAGGAAGAGGGAAACGAAAGAAAGTAGTGAGCACGTGCAATGCACATGTTATATCTTGTTCCCGCTTTTTTTTCGTTTAAGTAAATTACAAAAATTGCCCCTTAAACTATTCTCTAATTGATCTTTCTAGTCCCTTGACTTTTAACTTTACATGTTTAATTCAAAACACTCGAATTCGGACTTTATTGTAATCGAGTGCTATTATGAACCATGCCCAATAAAATAAAGATATTTTTCTGGTTTAAATTTATACTTTTGTAGTATAAAGAAATTTGTTATCTGTGAATTTAATTGGTTAAATATCAGATGTTATGACTATAAAAATAATATTAAAGATCAATACAAAATAGTAAAATAGACAAAAATGCCCTTACGATAGGAATAAAATGACAAATTTTCCCATTTATCATTTATCATATGAATAGTTTGTCACCTTTTTAACAAAGTTTCATTAATGTTAATGGAAGAAAAAAAATGATATAAAAAATGATTATCTTGCAAAAACCATCAACTTTCTTACTAAGTGCTCGTTTACCAAACGTTAGCAGGTAAACACTTATAAGGTGTCACTTACCTTCTAGACTAGTATGGTAAGAATCAAGATTATTGTTGCAGCAAGTGAATGAAAAGACTCATTCCCAGTTAACACTTATCGAGTAACAGACGTTTACCAAAAATCCATTTTGATGGTCGATAATGTTAACCAATAAGGTAAGTGATTGTTGTCGATAAGTACTTATTTGGTAAGCGTTTAGTAAACAACCTTTAAAACGGTTAATAAACTTTCTTATTTTGGTTTAAAGTCCACTCCTGTTAATTTCATGGTCCCATAAAATCATATCGACACGGAAAAGAGACTGGTGGTTTGTTAAAAATTGTGACTCTCATTCTTGTGATTCTAAAACTGTGATTTTCGTCCCTGTTGGTTGCAATTTGTTGTTATTCTCGTCCATGATACTAACTCTTATCTTTAAGTATAAGGTACGAATAAAAAATAATTAATTATAAATGATAAAGACGAAAACAACAACAAATTATAAATCATAATTACGAAAACAAAAATGAATGAAAATCATAACCAAAAGTATAAGGAAAAAAATAGCAATTTTTAACAAACCAAAGGGACTAAAAACGTAATTCTACTCTATTATTAAAGAAGCTCGATTCAGTAATCGGTCAACGGTCAAAATGTACGGATGTAATGAAGTTCGTTATGAAATCACGCTTAACGACAATCATACACCACACCCCCAACGGAATTTAGGGTTCAAATTCACACACAAATTTCTGAAATCTACAGATTCTGAAATCGAGGTTAATCTCAGCCCCTGTTCTCTCTGTTTACGTAATCATTTCATATTATCAGGTGGCGATTTCGTTTTGATTTGTGTATTGATAGGCATTATAGATTAGGGCTTGTAGATTATAGATTTGTGAATCTGTGATGATGAGAAGATGTCGAGCACTGAAGACACAGATGATAATTCTTATGCTGGACATCGGTTTCAAAGGGTGAAACAGAGGTTTAAAGATCGATCTAAGGTATCCAATTTTGTTTATTGTTTTACATTATTTGGCGTTGTGTTGTGTCGATTTTATACGTTTTATTGGTTGATTTTTGTAGAGAGTGCAACAAACGAAAGAAAAAACAAAGGAGATATTGTCTAAACATGCGGTGAAGATCGCTAAACATGCGGAAGAACACGAAAGCTTCATCACCAAGGTTCATATATGTATATGTGTATATATATATATATATATATATTACATTTGACATATAGAGTCAGTTTCAAACGATAACAATAACCAAATAAGAGAATAAGAAAATTGTTGAATCATGAGCAGCCGAGATATTGAAGAACGAACATTTGCTTGCATTCCTTGCCTCACCCTGAGATAAGGGACATGTGATTTTACACTAAAATCACGTGTAAAATCATATATGATTCACGCGACTTTGACCGTGACCTGAGGTCGCTGGCCATGTCGCCTGCACACCCTGTGTTGACCTGCGTTGACCGTTAGTATAAAATCACATGTGATTTTCCACGTGATTTCGCTGTTTTCTTATTCTCTTATTTTGTTACTGTTTCCGTTTGTACCTCATTCTTGATATATAATTGTTATTGTTGTGTAATACTTATGTGATATATGTATTATATAATATAGCCTCTGTCCGAAAACTGTTTTCGGGTTTTGTAGGTAACTCATTTTTTAGGTGTCTTCGCATACGGGGGATTTTGTTTTATATTGGGTGCAAGTGAGTATATTGTTATCGGGAAATTATGTTTTATTTTTCCGACTGGTGTCTAGAAATCGGAATAAATGATTTGTAGTTAAAGTGTTTGTTAATCTCTTGTTATTCTCAGGGCCACAAGATGTTCGATATATATACTGTTTGTTCTATATCACCTTTGTACCACTTCGATGGATTTATTATCGCTATAAGAAATGGCATTATTACCTTTTGGTACGTTCATCTCTATCACTTATTTTCGGTTTGTAGGTCCTTATTAAATGGTATTAGAAACGACCATTATAGCGTGATAGTAGATTGCTTCTAGGATCATAAGTTTGCTACAAAACATCATTTGTTTCTTGTGTGATGCAGGATTTCTGCTACTATGCCAATACCATCTTCTTGATCATGCTTTTGTTCTTTCCTAGAAATCAAAAGCTTTTCATGGTTACTTTCTCATTTGCAGAGGCAAGTGATCATCTTATATATGATAGACTCACTTTAAGGAAAACCACAAAAAAAAATGAAAAATCAAGGAACACCCTAATAACCATTCATCTGTACGGTATATTTACATCTGCATAAAAGTAATTGAAAATATTTCCTGGTTTTATGTACTTGTGCCTACCGGACAAATTACTTTTATGTAGGGTGTTCCTATCAGTTTTCCACCTTTTATGGTTTTCCTGTGAACTTGACCTATGTATATATGTATTTAAAAGAAGTTACTTTCTCCCATATTTTCATTGTGCATAAAGCAACAAGAATCATACTTAAAAGACTTACTAGTGGACTCACAATTCATGGTTGATACTTTTGAAGGGACCTCTAGCCTGGGCGTTGATCGTTTGGCGTTGTAGCTTGGTTTTTAGTTCAGTCGATAAACTTGTAAGCGTCCTTATACATCTTTTACCAGGTGAGTTGGATCAAGGTTTTTTAATCGTTCGTCTATCATACTTATGAATTATTATCAAATGGTGCAGTATTCATAGACTTTGACTCTGAGTCTCTGATACCATGTGAGAATATCTAGAACCCTAACAAATTACTCTCCAAAAGATCTCTCAAGTGAAAGGAGGTTATCAGGTTATGAAGGAGAAATGGTCAAAGTCTAACCGATGTGGGATTCTAATAAATTCTATGACATGCTTAAGCAAGATTTCCCTCAAGCAACCCATTATTCTCTTCCTGTTTTTGGGTTATATGCAGGAGTGGTGTTCTTTACGATTTGCTGGTGGGATCCGGCCTACTTTAAAGCGATGCATCCCGAAGGAACTGAACAAGAAGTTTCCTGGCGTCAAGTAGAAAGCAAATCTTTCCTATGTACATGGCTATTCACGGTTCCTTTAATCGCTTACGTCCTCTGGCAGGTTCTTTATTTTCTGATTGTAAACGTCCTTCGTCGACAGCGGTTGTTAAAGGATCCTGAAGTCATGACCTCCTACAGGTTATCTTTTCTACTTTCCACAATTTCTTCTACACCCAAAAGAGTTGCATTCTCAAATCATTATTGATATATAGGGACTTACGACAACTTCTACTTAGCTCTAAACCAAATTGACTCAGGAAATCCCACCGGAAAGTAGGGTATGTGATAAGATGTACGTAGACCTGACCTCTTGAGTAGAGCGGTTGTTTCCTGAAGACCTACGACTTATGCAAAAGTGTGAGCAAATATGTATAAGGAACAATAATTTTTTCCTAGCTCTGTAATGCACATATATGTGACCTTGCCTTGAAAACTTGTTAGTCCCCCAAAGGGAATTTGTGCATGAAGTTACAATGAACTAGAAATGGTAGGTCTCAAGATCCTAACCTGTGACCCATTTGCCTATGATTGACAAACTAGCCGATAAGTTAGTTGTTCGTTGATAAGCTATTGCTAGCTGAAAAGCTAGTTGTTTGGCTAATATGATAGATGTTTACCGATAAACTAGATATGTTTGATAAAAACTAGTTGATAGTCTAGATGACAAAGTAATTAGAAAAGTATAAAGGGCAATAATTGGAAAAAAAAAAAAAAAGGTGAAAGAACCCAAGGAGCTTATTGAAGCACTCATAGATAGACAGGGAGTTTTCAATAAGCTAGCTTATGGTTACCATTTCTCACGTGTTGCATCTTTGTTTGTCTGTTTTCTTGTTTCTGACATTAAGAATGTTGTTGATGACCGTATAGGGGACTGTCGAAAAAGGCACAAAAGGCAAACAACATATGGTGGCAGTTAAGTGGCATTCTTGGAGATCAGAATCGGCCGTTTATGTACATTCTGCTACAAGCCATTTTCACTGTAGCGACAATGGCGCTGACGGTCCCAATATTCTTGTCGTATGAATTACACCTTACTTTCCAGATACTCAAAGTTTCTGCAGCTGTTTGGAACGGAGGAAATTTCTTGCTAGAAGTTATGCCACGCCAAGTGGTGCTCAAGGAGAGGAAAAAACTAGAGGTGGCGCCAACACCTGTTGAAGATCGGAGTCAAGAAAACCAGCCCGTCTCAGGTGAATAACCCTTTTAGCTACGCAAGTCGTAAGTTGGGTGTATAGCTTCTTACTGATGGCTCGGTTTAGCATAGATTTGTTAACCATTTGGTGCGGTTCATAGTGGTCATGACATCTACCACTGGGCAAGCCCATTAAGCCGTAAACAAACATCCCCTTAATATGTTAAAAGCACTTGTTACGTGCTTAATTTGTTGCACGTACGAGTGTTGTTTTGGCTCCAAAAGTGCGTTAAATTTTAACAAGTCCTTATAAACTATGAAATTTTGTCATTTTTTATATGTGAATGTATATTATTCATTTTTTTTTATTGGTATGTTTAAGAACATTTATGATTTCTTTTCACTATTAACCAATCATATGCATCACAATCACATTAATGATTAATTGCATCTTTTTAGTTTAATTGAAGCATAGTATTACTCGATAGTTAATGGTTTGTGTATCTATTTTTGTTTATAAGCAATCTCTCATTAGATTCCTACACTTTTGAGTTTAATTTGGAAGACAACTGAATGAAATAATGCAGTTTATAAAAATATAATTACAAAAGGGAGGGGCTCTTATATAAAAGGGGAGAGAAGGATCTGGAAAACATATTTGTTTGGACTTGGTGCCGTCCATTGCACATGGGAGGGGCGTCTGTCTTAGGGGGAGTAAATGAGACGAGACAACTCGTGAGCTACTCGAGATTGACTCAGTCAACTTGACATACTAACGAGTCGAGTCGAGTTTGAAATCAAAATACTAACGAGTTTTCGAGTCGAATTCGAGTATATTGATACTCCAGCTCAAATTGCATCATTTACACCCCCAGACTTACTCTGTCCTTAATCAAGAATATCATGTGACTGGCGAATCAAGTACACTACGGCCTGCTAAGTGCCTAAAGTACCTTCGAGAAGCTCAATCCCTAAAAAAATTATGACTGCAGCTGCCAGACCGAAACCCTCAAAGGCTACAACTTAATTGATTGGTTTGTTAGAATAAAATAACACAATATAATAATCACTTACGTGTATATTTTTCCAATATCATCAAGAAGCAAAACTCAAACATACTGAGTTTTCATTCTGCAGGTTTCATTTACACTTTACAGTAACTATACAACCACCTTTCTTAGATACATTTTCCCTTCACCCCACAAGGTTGCAACTATACAATCACACTATAACTATGATAACTAAAGAATAAATCCCCTTTATAAGGCTTAAAGGGAACAAAATGAATTGACCCAAAAAAAGAAGGAAAATAAACTGACTGGGATAAGTATAATACATACCTTGCTAAATGGACCAAACAGCAACTGTATTCACAGGTTTCAACATGATGAATATGCAGACTTGCCATCAAAAGGGTTGCAAGTCATCACACATCTTCATCACTCTGTCCGTTGATGCAAGAATATAAACCCCGAGTTTTCACGTATCAATGGTGGAGGTTCAATATCCGCTATTTCAAGTCGTGGCATTGACTTGGAGATATCATCCACAGAGAATGGGATGCTGCATATATATCAAAGTCCAACCATTTAATAAGAAATATCAAGTTTCTGCAACAGGGCCTCTAAACTTGAAAGACTTGTTAGATTCTCTAACAGCAAAGCTGGGTTTTGTGGGGTTGGGTTTTTTTTTTTTTTTTTTTTTTTTTGGGGGGGGGGGGGGTGTTCAATTGAGACCGAGTGTTTTGGGTGGTCAAGAGTTAGCAAAGGATGATAAAGTAGAGCCTTAATAGTTCCAAAAATAACATGGGCTTTGGTTTAGGATGTGTGATTCTTACTGTGACAAGTGACACATTATTTCAGCCATTGATTTTATGATATATTGAAGTTCTGAAAAAGTACCTGGAATCGTCATCTAGCAAAAATGAACTGCTAACAGCATTTTTCGTGTCCTCTGTCATCATAACTCTCATTTTTGAAATGACCTAAACAGAGAGAACTCTTAGAAGGATGTTGGATGAGAAATCAGCTTCAAAATGAATAGAAGTTAAGATGCAATTGAAGCAAGCCTGTTTAAAGTGGGTTACAATATATAGCATGACCAAAACACATTATATATATACACATATATTGTTGAATGTAACTTACATCTGAAGATACACTGTGTGTACCATATTTGTCATCCCAATACATCGTACTAATTCTGTATAGCTGCTGTATACTGAGCACCTGCATGAGCCAAACACGGTTTCAAAATAAGATAGTAAAGGAAAAAGGTTTCCTGGCTATTCGGAAATTTGGAAGTTGGAGATTTTCTCACAGGACAAAGTTCATTGGTTATTTCTTTCAACGTTTTCCTGGGCTTCTGATGTATAACCTTAACAAGGAAACAAAAGAGAAAATGTGGTTAGAAGCAACCAAGAAATACGTGGAGCCATAAAGGCAAAACTCACCAAGAATCCGACTGCCTGTCTGATATGCTTTAACTCATCCCAAGCTGAGCCTGCATACTGTAAATCAAAATGATATGTTTTAGGAGAATACCGTGGGAAATTCCAGCAACTACAAGTTTCATTCAGTCATAGTGCTTAATCTCATACAAATATTTAATACTTTAAAAAGAAAAAAAGTTTTCATTCAATCATAGTGCTTACTTCCTCTGTTGCATAAAAACACCATTGTTCTAATTCAGCTAATCCCGACTTCACATATTCCCCATTGCTGAATGAGCAGCATTCACGGCGCAATAGAAGGCTGCCATAATAGGGCAATAAATAGTTGTGATTAGGTAAAACATTCGATATTTAATTAATGTTTTAACATTTCTTAGCACGCATGATCAAGTTGACTGCTTTCACAAAACGGTATAAATACAAGGTAGTTTACCTGTTGAATAGCTGAACATTGATAAATGAGAATATCTGTGTGAATATACTGCGCACCAAGAAAGAGGGCACCTGTAAAGCAAGAAAACAAGAGATGAGAATCGTGCTACCATAGAAGAAGAATCACAAATGCGGCTGTACAAGGGTCTTCAATCTCACATAGTTTGCTTTCATTATCTTCAAGCAACCATCTAAGTTTTTCACAATGCTTTGCCAATGAGCATTCACTGCTTGCTGAGCCACACCTTTAGCTTGGGATCGCCCTTTCACCAAACTTCCACGTGATGTCCTAGGAACCTGCATATATTGCAAACTTTAAATCCAAAATATTAAACAATTTTTGTCCATCTTGATAATCTTCTAGTGGGTACAACGGTTGCCTGTTCTGCTTTGCGGAGTCGTGACTCCTTAAAGGAGGGAAGAGTATCATATCTTTGAACTAAAACTAGCCAATAATGCAGTGTTCAAGAAGGACGAGCTCAAATTTAGTAGTTCTACATTCTCCCCAAAATAACTGAGATTTGCCCTCTGGAAATTGGAACACTAGATCTAGAATCCATTCTTCAAGGCATGTTCTAGTTTTTTTTAGAAAAAAGATCATATTTCTCCATAAATTATTTGAAAAACTATGTTCATGAAGTGAGGCTCTGCCATACATTTATCATGTCAAATTACACACCAATAAGGCAATAATACACCACAATGACCCTTATAGTGTTCGCCTCCAATGACCACCCTTCATTATAATCTCAACCAGTGTGGCGACCAAGATCTTGTCTTTCCTCGCCGTCATCTTATATTATATGTACTCTTTTATATATAACAGCCAAACACCACCACAGGATAAGATAGAATTTACCTGGATGCATGATCCTATTAATGGAGATATTTCTTTCTTTAGATTATCCCGTATCATTCCATATATCTTTTCAAGAAATGCTGTAAGTTGCTGCTTGAACAACAAAGCAGGATATTTGGCCTCCACCTGTCGTAAATCATCCAGTCTACCAAGAATTTGGCCACTAAGAAATGGAAGCCCACCACTCTGAGGAGATGCTCGTAATCCCTAAATAAATATTTAAAGCTCAAAGTTTATGAAAAGAGAGTATAACCTACCAGGTAAAAGTTATAATTAACCATTAAAAAAATGGTGCTACATATGTTGGTCATACCTGGGAGGACATCCTTCCAAAAAGAGATGCTGATGACCTCCGCCGTTGTGGAGTTGCACTAGCTGCTCCACTTGCTTTAAGGGTGTGTTGAAGCAGCGTCAACAACGTGGATGTATTGCATAACCAGTAGCCTAAAACATCATTATTGTCCTGGACCTTCATCACATGAACATTAAAGTCAAATCCAACTTGCAAACTCCTGGACTTGCTCAAATCGATCCATCAAACAAAAACTGTAATTTGCTGTTGACGGCATCGGCATGGATGCATGGTAGATCTCAAAACATTGATAAGAATTAAAAAGCATTCACCTCTATGGCGGATGCAATGGTTTCAATTATGCGATCAAATACAGTTGTTCGGTCAACTTCAAATGACCTCCAGTGCAGAAGGCACTTGTATATAACACAAGCAGCAACAGGTTTGCCACCGGATAATCCTAGATCTTGTGCAATACACTTGATAAGTAGATCCTGGTTCTCCTGAAGAAGAACATTAGGTAGCAGCAAATAAGTTCCGAGATGATCAGGAGATATCATGAGTTTCGGTTTTAAGAGAATAAATCAATATCCTTTTGGTAAACACGTAACAGTTATTTTAGTTCATTTAATTTCAAAGTTTTTCATTTATTTTCACTTTAGCAAACACTACATATAGATGGTGATGATACAGTTATGTGTCACTCAGATCAGTCACTTTCACTTACTTGTTGCTTTTCATTAAGAGACTTTTGTGGCTTCTCCTCAAATTCTGGTTCCCTTGTATTTGATAGAACAATTGACAGTTCCTGAGCCACATAATAAAACATATGCGATATAAACTTTTTACCTTGAGCTTCTTAACCTATTTTTTACACGAGATAACTTATATTCAAGGATATGAAGTATAATTACAGGTGTAGGCCTTGCTTCGCCATTTTGGATGTTCCTACTCTCCGGTGTTCTCTGTAGATTCATCCATATAGACTGAGAATGCTTATCCATGAGCAAGAAGAATAACTGAAATCCAGTTTCCTTTTGTACAGTACCTGAAGAAAAGTTGTCCTTGGCCGTGGAGGTATGGATTTTGCGGTAGGTGACATGATCAGTGCTTGCTGACGTAGTACTTGATTCTCTGACTCTATATTGGAGAGCTTCTCTTCAAGCCTAGACAAATCAAAAGAAGACATAAAAATGCTTCCGGTACTCACAAACAAATAAAACCAAGCATGTGCAAACACGAGAGGTTGGTTATCAGTAGTGCCTGATATAAAGGCACGTAATAAATGGAACCTTTACCTCTTCATTTATACAAGAGTATTACTGAAAGGTTAGAAGATGAACAAATTTATCTTTCATAATTGAGTGACAAACCTTCGTGTGGATTCCTGAAGCTGATTGGCACTTTTTTCTGCATCTTCAAGTTTTCTTATTAGCTCTGCATTCCTAGCATCAGCTTCTATGTAAGACTTTCTAGCCTCTTCAGCAGTCTGTTTTTCGTTTAGCAGCAAAGCCTAGGCAAATTTTATAATTTCAGTAAGCCATCATATCCCTCCAGGTCTATTTAAGTTTTCCTTATAGTCCACCATCAATTTTGTAAATCAAGCAAGCATAAATTAAATGATAGTTGCAAAGGAAACTCTTTAGGAAGCAACCATTTTGTTAGATACTTGCATCACATGCGTACGCAAATGCATTGTAGATCAAAGTTTGAACCAAAAATATCTATTCATTCACATTCGACAAAATATATAAAAAGCATGCAATGATTAGACATTTGTTACTCTAAGAAAAACTTAGGCATTCTCAATAGCTTCCGAAGGTAAAAGTGATAAATTTCAACAAGAAATGTTTTACAACATGAAACAAAAAGAACCATTATTTAATTGAGGTGCCTACCTTTAAACTTTCGATCTCTGCCGTCAAGGTGTCAACCTTTTCTGTATCCTGAACTATAACAGGTGTTTGCTTAACCAGTGGAGGAGCATCTTCGATAGCTTTCCGTGCTGCCTCACGCTCTTCAATTACTTTAGCATTTGCTTCATCTATTTGGATTTGCATCATACGTAATGCATCCTGGAACTTTGCACTTTCCTGGATTTTCGTCTGTTCCAATTCAATCTGTTGGCACGTAAAATAATAATCGTGGTGAGAAAAAGCAGCAAATTTGAAGCAGAGGACACAAAGATAAAATTACCCTTAGTCTCTTTTCCAGCTGCAAACGCCATGTAAGTTCTTCCACACGCTTTTCTAGTTTGTCTTTTGCCTCTTTGAGGGCCCCTGTCTCCCTTGCAGCCTGAATAGTTGTACATAATTGTTACCAACTTGAAATATATTTCTAGTACCAAGAAACATAAGGTCCTAGTAAGATGGGAATACCATTTTGAGCATCCGAAGCTCTTTCCTGGCAACTCTTTGCCTCCAACCACATTGAGTAACTATTGCAGCCTTCCGGAGACTCGTGTAATAAGAATATGCGCTATAGCAACGAAAGTGAGCCTGCATGACATCAGTAAATTCATTTGATTTAAGTCGACTCATTGGGATTAATCATCTACATTGAGGTGCTTTAAACACACACTATGTGTAGAAACCTGTATGATAGTCGCAGCCTTGGTTTGTTTTCGGTATCTAAACTCATCACGGGCAGTCATTGCTCTCGAGCCTGTCTGCAATGTGATTACAGATATCCTAAGTGTTAGATACGATTTGCTAGCAACAAAACACCGGAAATCCTTCTGAATCTTGACCGCAGCAGCTTCTCGTCGCAGTTGTTCAAGTTGCTTGCTAGCTGATAGGCCTGATTAGACAATAGATGGAGGGGTCAAACTCTAATAGGATGAATTTTCAATAAGAGTGTTCCCATGTGCAGGGCAATAGAACAGGGTAGGCCAAAACTACACGGGGGAGGTCAACTATAAGGCAGTCACATCATGGCTCAAGGGAGCAATTCTAACCAATACCAGAATTATCACACACTGTTACGTTAACACAACATTATCTACAGAGTTTGTGGATAAAATATAAAAACAATTTCAAAGTTTTCATAAATGTCAGATGCATAGGCTGAATAAAAACAAGAAACAAAGAGAGTAACATAAAATAAAAATGAAAAAGAGCAGCCAACTGATACCTCTCCAACACGACTGCAACTGGATAGCAGCTTTGCGTATCAAGATATACTCCTTGCGGGCAATATAGGTGCGAATTTGCCTTTGAATAACCTTAGCTGCATCCCCAAGAACAACTGTTCTCCTTGTATCGAGTTCAGCCATTTGACCTGCTCGTAGAAACACCTTTGTTTTACCAATCTGCAAGTAGTTACAATGATCTGTTTTAGCATCTCAAAGCTTAAATTTCATTATAGCATGTTGATTATGATGATATGTTTGGATATTAACCTGAAAAAAATATGCTAGTAGCAATGACTCGCAAATGGGATTTCAAAATAGATGACGAGATTACCTGGTAACCTTTCAATCCCATTTTATCCAGAATCATCTGGCATGCTTTCTTCTCATCATAGCTACATTAGAAGATATAATTGGAAAACTGTGATGGATAATTGACACAAGGGAATCAAAAGCATTCACAATAATGAGAACAAGATCATTTAAACCATACTTTCCATCCAAAACATCAGGAGCTAGAACACCAAAACGAAGAAGAAATTCGTCAAATGTTCGCCTGGTAGGATAACCAGCACAACTTATCCTGATCGCCTCCAGAACACCCTATATTATAAGTTAGAACATGAGCAACATAGGGCAGAAGGATGCTACATTAAATTTGCCAAGGTACTTTCATCTTGAGTTCCATTAGAACTAGGGTTTTTTTTAATTTACTTACACCACAGCGCAATTGTTGGATGATGTTTCGGTTCTCAAAGATAGCAGGCTTGAGAACATTGTTTGGCTTCACACATCTAATGTAGTGAGGTTCAGTTGAACTCAAGGTTTCCATTAGAGAATGAAGTTGTAGCTGCAAGTAGTAGACACATTCATCTCTCATCAGAATACTCTTAGCAATTAAAAGTTCTATTTACATTATATAGCTGCAAGCATGCAAACTCCTAGCTGCAAAGTGGAAGTCAGATTAATCACTACCACATGCCAAACTCCTAGTTTAAAAAAGAAAAAAAAAAGAAAAAAACTGGCATCCTAGCTGAAAATGGAAATTAGCCACATTTAGAGCAAATGAAATTCTAGATGGCGGTAAACAAACAGCAATTAAATCTTAAAAGAAAAAAAAAAGAACAGAAGAGAAGAGAAAAGTCCACCAGAAACTAATGTATTTCAGTTAAAACCTCATTCTCCATTATGGGTCTAACAAAATTGAAACCAGGGATCTTAATCCAACGTATTGTTCTGTAATACCCCCTCCTTCAACATTTTTGGAAGAATGGTTTGATTCTCCCTCACCCCACCCCTAAAAAATAGAAAAAAAAACTTGCATTCTGCATTCCTCATGGGTCTCATAAAATTGAGCAGCATGCTTTTTTGGGGGGGGGGAAGAGTGTCCTAGGCTATGCCTAGACTAATCCCGCAAATTATGACCACAAGAAATCAGCCCTGATAAACTCAGTGGCCACAATTGTTGTGTACGCCTGGATTCGAACCCTGGGCAGATGGGATATTCCATCACATCCCCCAGAGCCTTAACCACTACGCCACAACGTAATCTAATATACAAACTGCACAGATAGATGTTGCTCCATCCTCCACCTTATAGCAAATTTATGGGGTGTCATTGAGAAGGAATTAGTGATAAACTGATATTCAATTTTTTTTAAGAAAAAAAGAAAGACGATAAGGAAAAACAAAAGAAAAAGAACATAGCCAAGTGAGAGACAGAAAGACTGAGGTGACCATACATTAAAGAGGGATGGACAAGGATTCCTAAAGAGGGATTTAGTAGCATGTTAGTACTTATGATCTTTCTACAAATTATCAAAAATGGTGGGAAAATGGCCATATAATTGACTAGTGGATATGAGGATTTAATTCACCTTGTGCTTTTCTTCAAAGTACATGTAACTTTAATGGCTTCAGCAATATTTAGTGTACTTCTTTTGGAACGCCAGTAACTGCTTTTGTAACCTCTTTTCAACGGATAACATCCTGGTGAAGATTCAGTCAAGCACATACTATTTTTGGCTAGGATAGTGAAGTGTAGAGCACATAATATATTTGGTTGGAAATTGGGATAATGAATTCAAGAAAGTTGCAGAAGATACGATTAATGGTGAAGATGGAAACATTATGTAAAAAAGAGTTGGATTCTCCAAACTTGTCATATACTAGCAAGACAACAGAGATCTCTACCGACTTTGGCATAACATGTGCTCCACACTGTGACCACACTTGGCCTACAGCCTTATTCAAGCATAGAAATTGCATCAGCAATAGCTTATGAATGACCCCATGAGATCTCAGTTTGGTAATCCCATGCTCTGCATTAATAAGTTGCTTGGCCAATAATGTTTTCATATTAAATTATCAAGTTCAAAGTACGGCAATTGAGCTTTATGGATTGTTTCATAGACCACTTAGCAGAATGCAAGAATATCTGTATTTATTAGATTGCCTTCATAACTTGCTTTACATTCCATCAAAGAAATCAATTTACTATTGAGCAACTTATGTAATATGCATACAGGAGGAAGGCCAGGAGCAAAAGAAATACCTTAAACCGTGTACCAATGGAGGAAAATTTGGATGATTTGGACGATGCTTCAGGAAGTGGAGGAAATAGACCAACAACAAATGGGTACTTTGAGGCAGTTAACAAGCTTTGATGTTCTGCCACCACATAATCCTTGTTTTTGTCTAGAAACTGATCAGCTAAATAATTCACCTGCAGTACTAGGATATTAGAGGAAGTGAAAAAACCTGCCATATATGGAAATATAAGCAAATATGCACCTCCCCAGCATAATGAGATATGGTAAAACTAGTGCGAGAAAGCTTGGGTTTGATGAAGCGCTTGTTCTTTGCAAATGTCTGGTACAGCTTTTGAGCAAAAGTTTCATGAGTAGACTTGGGGAACATGCTGCATAAGGTAGATTAGTGAACAAAAATCACATTCCGATATAGAAATCAAAGGGAGGGTTGGGAAATTACAAATATAGACAAGCATATGCTATTTATGATGAAAAACTAAAATGATATATACAACCCTGGTTAGACAAAAACAGAAACAAAAATGTAGAATAATATAGGATTACTATCAAGAGCATTTGAAATAGGCTCACACCAGGCTTCATCTAGAAGAGAAATGATCCCTCCAGGTTTCTGCAAATATTTCCATTACAAGTATATTTAAACAAGGAATACAATTTGACAATAATAAACTTTGAGAAAAGATCAAAAGCGAAATACTACATACTGGATAAACAACAATGTATCACACATTTAGTTCAGCACCTTTTCTATAAGATCCAAAACATCTTGGTTATCAACAAACTCTATGTAGCTCCAATTTATTGCTTCCTTTGTGTACTCTTCTTGTTCCATTTTAAACACATGCTGCAACAACAAATTGCAAACAAATGAATATGGCAATTTTGCACATGTGATTCCTCATCTGATGGATAATTCACACAAATAATCAAACCTGGTTAAAGTGTTGTTGTAGCTTTTCATTTGTAAAATTGATGCAGAACTGCTCAAAACTATATATAGCAAACCTTTCGTCAGCATAACAGCATTCAGGTTCATGTCTTGTTCTGGAACATAACTTTCATAAAAACTACCTGTTGTGCTTAAAACTCTCAAACCCGTAAATATCAAGAACGCCAATTAATGATTTTGAGTTTGGATCTTGTCCGATTGAGCTGTTTAGTTTCTCCACAATCCTAAAAGATGTAGATGGTGTAACTGGATTTTGAACAGATAGATAAGAAATACATGTATCATTGTCCATTAATATTAAACCAGTATTAAATTTTTTCACCAGTCAAACAAGCGGGAGTAGATTGTTTTAGCCAAAGCATCCCTACTACCCAGTGCAGCGTCAGGATCAAGAATCATTGTAATAACTTCTTCAGGTGTCACCATTACACGCTTGATCAATGCATCCTCTAAGTTCTTAGCATCACACCTATTACGTGATGATGGTTAATTGATACTTACCACCAATCACAAAGTAAGCATAAAATGCAAATCTGTGAATGGAAAAGGACAATATAAGCCTACATAAGCAATTCAGCTGTTATATTCAGATGGAACCTAGACTTCTCATCTTTAAGGACCGAAGAGTCAATTTCCTTTCCCTTTGCAAACTCGATGTTACCAAGATGAAGAATTGCAGCCACTACCCTGAAAATTGCCTCCTGAAAAGATCTCTGTAATATAAGAAAATCCAAGATACTACAAGAAAAGACATATGGCAGGGTCAAGAAGGCTGACCTGTTCTTCTTCACTGATTCCGAGAATATCCATCGCCCTTCTTGTAGCAATATATTCATGAGCATCATTTACTCCCTCAAGCTCATATGATTTTGACTGATTCAAGTAATGATATGACTGAGGGCTTTCCAGTTTAAACTTCTCTCTGTCCTGCAAATAAGTGAGAAAATCCTCTTGTGATTGTCAAGTCTATGACTAGTATCAGACATCAGTCTGTCGCACTCAATGAGGTAAGGAATAACCTATAGATCCAGAAAAATAACGGAGCTTAAATACCTCAGGTGGTGCCGCACAAAGAAGATAAAAGCAATGGTAGTTTCTTTCAGGATCTGATATCTGACAAACACGAGATCTCTCAAGAAGATAAGTTCTGATGGCTGCCCCTGATATCCTCCCACTCTTATCAAACTGTATCTCAACAAACTTCCCAAAACGACTATGTTCGCATGCCACACAATCAACACAGTTATAGCTAGTCAGCGACATAATGATGAGACTTAAGTATAACCAATCCTGATAAGCCAAATATATAGCTCAACAATTTCTACTTTAATAAAATGGCAAGTTTCACCTTGAATTGTTGTTCCTTACAGTTTTCGCGTTGCCAAATGCTTCGAGTACTGGATTCGACTGCAAAAGTTATCACCAGAAGCAAAAAACTATAAAAAGAACTTTTAGCAAGTCTGTGGACTGTGGTATTCATGGAAACAACCTCTCTATTCCTTTGAGGAAAGGTCTGTTTACATCTTACCCTCCCGAGTCCCGACCCTATTTCATGTGAGATTTACTGGGTTCGTATGGTTTGGTTTGTTTTTTAGGATTTAGGAAGAAGGAAAAAGAGTTATAAATAAACTTGTCTTACTTCCAGGACTTGTTGTTCAACTGTCCGTCCTTCCACTCCGGTTCGACCACCTAAATGTGCAAGATATCTCATGAGCATCTTTGTTGTTTCAGTCTTACCAGCACCACTTTCTCCACTGACCAAAATTGAGTTGCTTTTTCCTTCCTTGATCATCTCCCTGTTTACAAAGTAAATCAAGTTATCTGAGCAAACTTAATAGAAAACATAAAGAGGGTAAACTAAACTAACATTAAAAGCATCCTATAAGATACCCTCACTTAATAGAACGTTTGTTAGACTTAGTTATTATTAAGGGTATTAAAGTGTAATTATTTAGGGTATTAAAGTGAAATTATTTTTCCTATATATAGGGCTTGTATTCTGCCTTTTATCAATATAATAAAAACTCATTCAACTCAATGTTTAATTTGGTATCAGAGCTGATTAAATCTCTACTTTTTCGGCTTCAATTCTTTGGCTGATCATATTCCAGCCTGTCGACGCAACCTCCGGCCAAAACCTCACTCCTTTACTACCATGGCTGCAATCTTAACTCTCACCAATCAAGAGAAGACGACCCATAATTCTCACAAGTTTGCTTTTACCCTAAAACCTACGAATTATGGTTATTGGCGATCAATGGTCGAGTCTTTTCTTACTTCTCACAATCTTTTTGGCTATGTTGATGGCACTATTCCGTGTCCAGAACCGAAGATTACAAATGGATCTGCTACTACAGACAATCCAAGCTACCAACCATGGGTCTCCAACGATGCTCACATCCGTATGCTCATCATCTCTACCGTGTCAGAAGAGTCTTTTCAACACATTCAGGGTAAAACCTCCCGAGAAGTATGGCTGTCTTTAGAACGAGCGTATGCTCCGGTTACTTCATCCCATGAATTTACTCTTAAAAATCAATTACTTCGAATCACCATGAAGGGTGATGAAAAACCTGCCGAATACCTCAGCAGAGCACAAGAATATGCAACTGCCCTAGCCAATATAGGCGAACCAATTAAAGACAAAGATCTGGTTATGCTAACTCTTGCAGGGCTTCGTGAAGAATACAATGGTCTCAAGGCAAATCTCTTGGCTCGTTCCCCTCCTGTTAACTTCAATGAATTGCATGGCTTATTAAGTGACCATGATTATATGATCACAAGGATCTTGGCAACCAATCCACAAGTTCCCCAGGCTTTTTTGGCGACTGCCTCTCCTGCTCAGCAGCCCCTTACGACTACCTCTACACCCCTACAGCAGCCCAATCTCGACTCCATTCAGCAAGCAGCTTCATAATCTTCAACTCATGGCCTCTCAATTGGGATATCAACTAAACCTTGCACCTTCACCACGACCACAGACTTATTTTGGATCCCGGTCTGTCAATAACAACCGTGGTGGTCGCGGTTCTCGTGGATCTTCACGTGGCAACTCACGGGCTGCTTTCAACTCTCGCAATCGTGATAGTAATGGCACACGTCAATTCTCTTGGGCTTCTACTCAAAACCTGGTGTATGGTCATTGTAACCGCTGTGGGATTGGTCACCTACCTTCTCAGTGTCCTAACCAGCCTAACCAATCTCGTGCAGTGCCACAGGCCAACTATGCTACTTACTCAGATGCTGGTTCGCAATCAAGATCCGCTTGGAAGCCCGACACTGGCGCAAATCATCATGCCACTCCAGATCTATCTAGCATTGACAACTCCGAGGCCTACTTCGGTAACGATTCTGGTACACCTCCTTTAAGATTTACGTATAAGAGAAGAGAGAAGTAATGGGTCCCAGTGGTTTAGCTGTCTTTGTTGGTTAAATAAGTCCAGGGGTATTTTTGGGTTTTACTTTTCAAATAAAGGAGGGTAGTCCTTTTAGTTTGGGTGGGAAGTGGTTGGTTGGAGATTCGGTTTTCCTTTTCTGAAATTGTAACTTGAGCTTTGCTCTGGGAGAGACCATGGCCTCTCGAATGCCATTGGATTGACCTTGTTTTTTTTCGATTACTTAATACAAAACCCCAAATTCAGCCCTAGTGTATACCAAATTGGTATCAGAGCAGTACGTTTCAGGGATGGCGACCAGAAGCTCGACAGCACGGATTGACGATTTAGAAAACAGTGTTGGTTCGATTGAGAAGGCGATGCAGGTAATAATGTTGCAAATGGAGAAAATCAGCAAACAAGAAGAGGAAGTAACCAGTAAGCTGAATGCGTCACTGTCGGGAACTGAGGGAGGAGAAGCGTCAGGTTCTGGAGGCAATGGGAGGTTCAACGGCAGCAATTCTGATTCCAATCGATTTTCTGCTGTAAAAGGTAGGAAACTCGAGATCCCGACGTTTGATGGCTCAGATCCGGATGGATGGATATTAAGAGCAGAAAGGTATTTTTCTCTAAATCGACTTAGTCCTGAAGAACAAATTGATGTGTCATTTATCGCTTTCGAAGGAGATGCTCTTAGATGGTTTCAATGGGAGAATAAGAGGACACCCTATCACGCGTTGGGAGGATTTGAAACGCATGATATTAAGGCAATTTAGATCGTTAGCTACTGGATCGTTGTGTGAGCAATTTTTAGCGATGAAGCAGGATGGAACGATTGATGACTATAGAAGGAGGTTCGTGGAATTGGCTGCGCCACTGGACGGGATCCCTGAGGAGGTATTCCTAAGCCAATTCATCAATGGCTTGGAGAGTACAGTTAAAGCAGAGGTCCATTTGCTGAATCCGGTCTCCCTTAGTGACGCGATGGAGATGGCATCAAAAATAGAGGTGAAGAACAGATTAATTATCCGGGACAGAATTTCGTATTCCAGTAAGAGGAATTCGAATACGTTATCGGAGGTGAAGAACAGTACGGTGCAATCTGTCGCGACTCCAGCAACGACTTCAAAGTCAAATACGGAGTTTAGACGGTTATCCGAGCAGGAAGTCCAGCAGAGGAGAGCTCTCGGATTATGTTACAGATGCGATGAGAAATACGCATCGGGGCACAAGTGTAAGAAGAAGGAGCTTAGTGTCATTTTGATCCAAGAGGGAGAAACAGAGGAAGGGAGATCTGAAGATGAGGAAAAGTCTTTGAACTCCGTTGATGTTATCGATTTAGGCAAGAAGGTTGAAGTCCACCTGAATTTCTGTTGTAGGCTTATCCAATCCGAAGACCATGAAAATGGAAGGTGTAGTTGGTGAGCAGAAAGTCGTGGTGCTAATAGATAGCGGTGCGACTCACAATTTTATTTCAAAGGATGTGGTCAGTAAATTGCACTTGGAGGTGGAGCAGACAAAAGAGTATACGATCACGATGGGAACGGGGAAAACGGTACAAGGGGAAGGAGTTTGCCGTCATGTTACGTTGTCGATTCAGGGATTAGATTTGGTGGAAGATTTTTTACCCATTCAATTGGGGAATAGTGATGTTATACTTGGGGTTCAATGGTTAGAAACGTTGGGGGCCACTTATACCAACTGGAAACAACAGGTTATGAAATTCACTATTGGGGGCAGATCTGTTTCTTTAAAAGGGGATCCATCTCTTGGAAGATCGAAAGTGTCACTTAAGGCGATGGGGAAGGTGATTCAACAAGAGGGACATGGCATACTTGTAGAATTTGGAGCAAGTGAAACTGAAAACGGAGCAGGGGAGGAAGGAAAATTGTGGTTGGACCCGTTGTTAGCAGGGTTTGGGAAGGTGTTTGATATGCCGCAGGGTCTACCTCCAGTTCGGGGAAGAGAGCATGGGATCGTGTTGAAGGAAGGAACTGAACCTGTGAATGTTGGGCCCTACAGGTACCCCCATTATCAGAAAGATGAAATAGAGAAGCTGGTTGGAGAAATGTTAGAGGCAGGGGTAATACGGCCTAGTTCGAGTCCTTTTTCGAGTCCGGTGTTGTTAGTAAAAAAAAAAGACGGGAGCTGGAGATTTTGTATTGATTATCGGGCTCTAAACAAGGCTACGGTGATTGATAAGTTCCCGATACCTGTCATAGATGAGCTGTTGGACGAACTTCATGATGCTCGAGTGTTTTCAAAATTGGATTTAAAGTCGAGGTATCATCAAATTAGAATGGAGGAGGGGGATATTCAAAAAACAGCTTTTCGTACTCACCAAGGACATTACGAGTTCCTCGTAATGCCCTTTGGGTTGGTCAATGCTCCAGCCACGTTCCAGGGGCTGATGAATAAGGTTTTTAAGGATGTCTTACGAAAATATGTTTTGGTATTCTTCGATGACATTCTTGTGTATAGCAAGACGATGGAAGAACATGTGGAGCATTTGAGAAGGGTATTGGAGATTCTTTCTCAGCACCAGCTATATGCAAATAGAAAAAAATGTGAGTTCGGACGTGAAAAACTTGGCTATTTAGGCCATGTGATTTCAGGCAATGGAGTGGAGGTTGATGACTATAAGATAAAAGCTATAGTGGATTGGAAAGTGCCTACAACGGTGACTGAGTTGAGGGGATTTCTTGGATTATCTGGATACTATAGAAAGTTTATAAGAGGGTACGATTCGGTGGCAGCCCCTCTTACGGAATTGCTCAAGAAAAACCAATTCAAGTGGACCAAAGAAGCTCAATTGTCGTTTGAGGAGTTGAAAGGGCTTTTGTCTAAGGCACCGGTGCTGAAGCTACCTGATTTCTCTATGGATTTTGTCATCGAGACAGATGCATCAGGCTTTGGTTTGGGAGTTGTTTTGATGCAGAACGAGCAACCTATCGCGTACTTCAGTCAAGCATTGGGAGTAAGGGCCAAACAGAAATCTGTTTATGAAAAGGAGTTGATGGCGATTGTTTTCGCCGTTCGAAAATGGAGGCCGTATTTGCTGGGTAGACACTTCGTGGTTCGTAGTGATCAGCGTAGTTTACGATTCTTACTGAAGCAAAGGGTGATCGAGCCCGAATACCAGCGATGGGTGAGCAAACTTCTCGGTTATGATTTCTCAATCATTTATAAACCAGGGAGCGCTAATAAAGCGGCCGACGCATTATCTCGAAAAAAAGAGGAGATCGAGTGCTCAACCATGGGAGGTCCACAGTGGCGCCAGTGGGATAGCTTAAAGAAGGAAATTGAGGAGGATGAATTATTGAAGAAAATTAAAACTGATTTGTTATCTGATGCTTCGGCGCATAAAGGCTTTGAATTGCGACATGACCTGTTATTGTACAAGAACCGTCTAGTCATACCCAGAAAATCCAAATCAATTCCTTTATTATTTGAGGAATTTCATAGTTCTCCGATTGGGGGTCATGCCGGAGAGGATCGAACGTATCAACGGGTTGCAACTGAGGTTTTCTGGGGTGGGAATGAGGAAAGACATCAACGATTTGGTTAAACGATGTGAAGTGTGCCAAAGAAACAAGAATTTGAGTGGTTCTCCTGCTGGACTGCTACAACCGTTAGCTCTACCGGTTGCGGTCTGGGAAGAGGTGTCAATGGATTTTATTGAAGGGTTACCGAGATCGAACGGTATGAGTTCAATTCTCGTAGTGGTTGATCGTTTTAGTAAATATGCGCATTTCGTTGGCCTCAAACACCTGTATGATGCTCAATCAGTCGCTGAAATGTTTGTTAAAGAGATAATTAGGCTGCACGGGGTACCACAGTCTATAGTGTCAGACCGGGATAAAATTTTCTTGAGCGCATTTTGGAAAGAACTCTTTCGATTGCAAGGATCTAAATTGAACTACAGCACCGCCTATCATCCTCAGTCAGATGGGCAGACCGAGGTAGTTAACAAATGTCTCGAACAATATTTAAGATGTTGGGTTTCGGACAGACCAAAGAATTGGAGTAAATGGCTAGCTTGGGCCGAACTGTCATATAACACTTCGTATCACTCTTCTCTCAAATGTTCTCCATTCCGGGTTCTATACGGAAGGGATCCTCCGCCATTGTTGCGATACAAGCCATCTTCTTCGAATTTCCAATCGGTCGACCAAGAATTGTTATCAAGGGATGAGATCTGGGATGAAGTTAGAATGCATCTATTAAAAGCTCAGTGTAGAATGAAACAGCAAAAAGATATGCACCGTAAGGAGGTGAATTTCGAGGCTGGTGATTTGGTGTTCCTGAAATTACGACCTTATCGACAAAAGTCGTTGATCAAGAATAACAATCCAAAGTTACTGGCACGGTTTTATGGTCCCTACAAAATTTTGGAAAAGATTGGGCAGGTAGCTTATCGATTGGAGTTGTCGGTGGGGTTTAAAATCCACCTGGTGTTTCATGTATCGCAGTTGAGACAGGCGATGGGTAGTTGCGCTTCGGCCAGGGACATTCCAACTCAACTGTCGGAAGACTTGGTGTTGCAAGCTGAACCGAAAGAGTTGTTAGATGTGCGTACAGTTGCTAACGGCGACCCTGGACAACTAGAGGTGTTGGTAAAATGGAAAGATCTCTCAGAATTTGAGTCCTCTTGGGAGCTGCTGGATCCTCTCTTACTCCAATTTCCTAATCAACACCTTGAGGACAAGGTGCTTTCGTTGGGGGGAAGCATTGGTACACCTCCTTTAAGATTTACGTATAAGAGAAGAGAGAAGTAATGGGTCCCAGTGGTTTAGCTGTCTTTGTTGGTTAAATAAGTCCAGGGGTATTTTTGGGTTTTACTTTTCAAATAAAGGAGGGTAGTCCTTTTAGTTTGGGTGGGAAGTGGTTTGTTGGAGATTCGGTTTTCCTTTTCTGAAATTGTAACTTGAGCTTTGCTCTGCGAGAGACCATGGCCTCTGAATGCCATTGGATTGACCTTGTTTTTTTTCGATTACTTAATACAAAACCCCCCAATTCAGCCCTAGTGTATACCAGATTCTTTACTTGTTGGTGACGGTAACTCTATACCCAATTTTCATATTGGTTCCTCAAAACTTTACTCCCCTAACAAAACCTTTCAATTATCCAATATACTTCATGTCCCTGAACTAAAACAAAACCTTTTATCCGTTCAAAAATTTTGTTTAGACAATGATGTTTTCTTTGAATTTCACTCATCTAATTTTGTTGTGAAGGACGAGTCTACACGCACTATCCTCCTAACGGCCCCAGTGAACAGGGGTTGTACTTCATCCGTCTTCCTAAGCTCAAGTCTTTACCCAAGGTTGCATTTACTGCTGTCAAAGTTTCCTCGAACATTTGGCATCAACGCTTGGGACATCCTCATGCTCAAGTTTTTCGTTCAATTATTTCTCATTGTTCTTTACCTGTTTCGGACAAATTATCAAATAACTTGTGTTCTTCTTGTCAACTAGGAAAGTCTTCAAAATTATCTTTATCCGATTCCAATTTTCGTAGCAATAATTTTTTGGATCTTGTTTATTGTGATGTTTGGGGCCATTCGCATACAACATCCTTCAATGGTTATCGTTTCTTTTTGTTGTGTGTTGATCACCACTCTAGATACATGTGGTTTTATCCTTTAGTTCAAAAATCTGATGTTTACACAGTCTTAACAAACTTTATTACAATGGTTGAACGCCAATTTAACACCAAGTTAAAGTGCATTCAATCTGATTGGGGGGGGGGGGGGGGGGGGGGAGTTTCGTCCTCTCACTACCTTCTGTCGCAACCTTGGCATAGTTCATCGACGTTCTTGCCCTCATACAAGCGAACAAAATGGCATTATAGAACGTCGTCATCGTCATGTTGTGGAAACTGGACTTACCCTCCTGGCCCAATCCAGTCTTCCTCAACGCTTCTGGCAATTTGCTTTTGAAACAGCCGTGTACTTAATCAATCGACTCCCCTCTCGTGTCTCCTCCAACAAATCTCCCTATGAACATGTTTTTAAACGCAAACCTGATTACTCTTTTCTTCGAGTCTTTGGATGTCAATGTTTTCCCTATCTTCGTCCGTATAACCGTCACAAGATTGACTTTCGGTCCACTCCGTGTGTCTTCCTTGGCTACAGTCCTGTCCACCATAGTTACCGGTGCTTTGATCCTTCCACCGAACGGATATACATAGCCAGACATGTTCGTTTCAATGAGCATGTTTTTCCCTATCATCCACCTACCCCTACCCAATCCCCATCACGGTCCGACTCTCCATACATATCTATTTTCCCTAACCCACCACCCGGTTTTCCAACCGAACCCAACTCACCACCACCACCACATTCCGTACCACCTCCACAACCCGAACCAACATCACCACCACCCTCACCCTCTACCCTATCCTTTTCTCCCTCCACTGCCACCTCAACCACCTCACCTACTCCTGAGTCCCAAACCCCTACTCCCGGGCCCTCACCAGACCCAAATTCCACCCCCACCCAAACACCTCCAGCCCCTCGGCCTCGGCCTCCTAATCTTCGCCCCAATCCTAAACAAACCACCCGATATGATCCCGCTGCCTACACTGCCACCACTAACCCCACCTTATCTGTTGAACCTACCTCTTTTACCGTTGCTAACAAGTCCCTAGAATGGCGCCAAGCAATGGCTGACGAGTTGATTGCGCTTCATAGGAATGGAACGTGGACGTTAGTTCCTCCTGTTCCTAATACTAACGTGGTTGATTGCAAATGGGTTTACAGGTTGAAAACGGATCAGTATGGAAAGATTAGCAGGTACAAGGCCCGGCTTGTTGCCAAGGGCTTCCATCAACAACATGGGGTTGACTATCATGAGACTTTCAGCCCGGTAATCAAACCTGCTACTATCAGAACTGTTTTATCACTGGCCGTCACAAATAAATGGTCTCTGCGTCAGTTAGATATCCAGACTGCCTTTTTACATGGTGATCTTCAGGAGACGGTTTACATGCGACAACCTCCTGGTTTTATTGATCCTGACAGGCCAGATTATGTGTGCTTACTGAACAAGTCTTTATATGGGCTCAAACAAGCTCTTCGTGCCTGGTTTACAAAATTGTCAATCGCTCTTCATCAACTGGGTTTTTATGGGTCCAAAACTGACCCATCACTATTCATTCTCAACTCATCTGGCACGCTTGTCTATCTCCTTGTGTATGTCGATGACTTTATCATCACCGGTAATAACCCAGGCGCTGTAACTACCATCATTGATCGTCTCAACTCTCTGTTTGCCCTTAAGGATTTGGGTCAACTACATTATTTTTTGGGCATTGAAGTGGTGCATCATGGTTCTGATTTGGTTCTGTCTCAACGGAAATATGTTCTTGATATTCTTCAACGGGCTGGTCTTGCGGATTGCAAACATGTTTCATCTCCTATGAGTACTTCTCAAGTGTTCTTACCTGATGACAGCCCCTTACTTGATGATCCCTCTCGGTATCGGCAGACAGTCGGTGCCCTTCAGTATGCCACTTTATCTCGTCCTGATATTGCCTTTGCGGTTAATAAGGTGTGTCAGTTCATGCATGCTCCTACTGAGAATCATTGGGCTGGTGTCAAACAAATCCTACGTTATCTGAAGGGCACGATCAACCTCGGCTTATTGTTTCGTCACTACACGGGGTCTCGGCTTCAAGCTTTTTCTGACTCTCACTTGGCTACTAATCTTAGAGCATTCTCAGATTCAGACTGGGTTGGTTGCCCTATCGATCGTCGATCCACGGGGGGATATGCTATCTATTTGGGTTCAAATCTTATTTCATGGTCCGCTCGCAAACAACGAACTGTCTCTCGATCTTCAACCGAGTCTGAATATAAGGCTATTGCTGACACTGTAGCAGAACGGATTTGGTTCCAGTCCCTTCTTCATGAACTCGGTTTGAATAGCAAGGCACCAACACTTTGGTGTGATAATCTTGGCGCAACCTATCTTTCTGCAAATCCATTCTTTCATGCCCACACAAAGCACGTTGAAGTTGATTACCACTTTGTTCGTGAACAAGTTACTCAAGGAAAACTGAATGTCAAGTTTATCTCCACTGATGACCAAATTGCTGATGTTTTTACGAAGCCCTTGTCTTCACAAAGATTTGAGTTTCTACGGTCCAAGTTGCAGGTCGTTCCCCGCCCTCAACTTGCGGGGGAATGTTAGACTAAGTTATTATTTAGGGTATTAAAGTGCAATTATTTAGGGTATTAAAGTGTAATTATTTAGGGTATTAAAGTGTAATTATTTTTCCTATATATAGGGCTTGTATTATGCCTTTTATCAATATAATAAAAACTCATTCAACTCAATGTTTAATTACGTTAATGTTACCTGTATGCAACATCTGCAACTGCAAAAACATGAGGGCTAAGTTCTCCAAATGCTGCCCCTTTATATTGCTCCATCATGTGAGTATCATAGAGATGAGGTAATCTTTGAAACGGATTTATCGCAATTAGAATGTTTCCGGTATATGTCTGCAGGAGGAATAAGAAAGAGTATGGTATCAGCAATCATTTAGTTCTGCTTCCAAGATCAACTTAGTTGAAGAAAAATAACTCAACAACATCTTACATAAATTTCATTAAGCTCATATCTGGTAGACAAGTTTTGCAGCACTCCTGGTTCATGTAAATAGGAAAGCCTTGTCATGTCATCCACACCCCCTGCAGGGGCTTCTGTATCTTTGGGAAAAACTTTTGAGAAGTTCCTAATAACCTGTAATCATATAAAATAACCTCAGTTGCACAATAAAAACAAGCATGAGAACCGTTAAATTGTCAAACGAGAATTCAGACCCAAATGATGCTTCAGGCCTTCTGCCAGCAGCTACCAGAATTGAGAGGCATAGACCATCAAAATATATAATTACCTTTTCAGAAATCATAATCCATAGAGGGGGAGCTTGAGTAAACGGTTCTGTTTGTTTTATGTATTTTAGATATTGGACAAAGTCTAGCATTATGCAATTAGCACCATGATGATATCTTCAAAAGCCGTATTAGAAACACATGAAAAATAATTTGTGGAGCTGCGTAACAAGTCAAAATAAAATTGTTTTGATGAAGTTTACCAAGCCGGGTTAGCCTTTCAAAAGCATAACATTATGATAAAGCCGTAAGGTTGCGCTCATCCTTACACCTTTGTTATAACTGGTGACAAAGTTGTGTTAAGTTGGTGATGAATTGGTGCAATGTTACACCTAGAATTATATTGGCGTAATGTTGCACCTTTTCTTAAAAGGGGCGTAATGCTACGCCTTTTAATAACCACAAAGTTGTGGCTTTGTAAAAAAAGATCAAAACCACAGCAGTATTATAAATATAATACAATTGTTTTGCACGGCATCTAAACTTTTAAAAGAAAAAAAATCTAGCATCAAAGTACTCACCGTCTTCCCATTTGTGGTATTAACATGAAGCTCCTGACCATTAATTCGGACTACTTCACCGTCAATCCATGCTAAAGCAGGATCCTCAACCCATACATGTGAGCCTACAATAATATTAACAGGTGCAGCCTGCAAGCACTTAATTGCATTAGAAGCAAAAGAATGAAATAAGAAAGTTGTACAAATTTCAGATAGCACGCACATGAAAACATATAATCATCACATAGAAGACAGGTGGGATCATGTTGTAATTCGTTCAATGCTTGTAATACCATTCAAAATGATAATGATGTCCTGAGATGCTAACTCACAAGACATGGGATTGGTTATAAAGTACTGCTTATTCAAGAATATAGTATTTTCTCAAATAAGAATCTGAGAGTATTATAGATAACCCTTATGTACCTAATGTCATACTATCAATCTATCATATGCATCCACAAAGCAGTATGGTATTAGTAATTGTATAATGTATTGGCATTCACCCATTATGTAACATTCTTGTTTCCCGTTGTTGGAACAAGTCTTGTGAGTTGTAGGAAAGGCTTATGATGGGAAGAGATAAATGGCAAATGAATCAGATACATGAACCACTAATTATGTACTTAAGAAGGAATATTACTATATACTCCTACCCAAGATCAGATGCCACCCTCAGAAGGCACACAATTTAATTTTAAAGAAATGAAATAAATACTAACATGCTTATCTTTAGAAAACTATTGTTACCTGGCATAGTTTTAGAGAAGCCAAATCAATATATGTCCATTTATGAGAATATTCTTGGCTGGAGAAAGTAGGAAGTAAAAATTTGATGAAAATTGTAGGGAGCATATCATAAGCAATAAGAATCCTGAGATTATTTCTTTGCTCTAAACAACCTTGGTCAGTTGTCATACAAGACCTTATCCTTCTTTTACATATTTGCATGAAATTGTATTTATGCACAATAAATCAATGTACTAGAGGCAAAAAAAATCACAGCAAATATAACTTTACAACAAGCTATAGCAGAACTTTTCCATTATATGTAGTAACCAATATGCACACTAATAGAACCAATTTATCATCAGCGCATGTACATTATGTAACATATTCCCAGTCATCCTCGTGAACCGTCTGTTCATTACTAAACACAATTCTATTCTATAGACTTCCTCAAAAGTTATGTTGATACTCTTTTTGGTATATTCTGCCTGTTAACCTGTTTCGTAAACTCGTAGTTGAGTTTTTCTCATCATCAATGTGCAGAAGTTAATGCCACATAGAACTATTATACATTACACGATGATAGGCAGATATTGTGCCGCTACAAGCCTAGAACTACATTAAAGCTTCCTAAACATAGGCACTACCACTTGATGTCAAGCAGTCATGTCGAATTAGTTCTTACTCAATGACAGAATCTTTCATCCTTTCAGAATTTCACAAGATTCTAGCATATCATACAATCATATGCAGTCGCTCTCTTAGAGCATCTCCAACAGCATTGCTAAATTTTTTCTAAAATAGATAATGAAAAGTCAAAATCTCTAAAAACATTTTCTTCTAACTCCAACAGCTTTTCTATTTTAGAGAATCAATCATTATTTATATTATTATAATATTTCATAATTTATCTTTCCAATACACTTTTTAAAAAAAACTTAAAATAAAATGTTAAAAATTGAATCTTATTGGTTGAATTGAATAAAATAATATTTTCTCTCTCCAATTTAGAGATTATAGAGAATTCTCTATATTTAGAGATTTTTTTTATCTTTCTCTATTTTAGCAAACCATATAGCAAAGCTGTTGGGGAGTAATAACAAAGAAAAAACTCAAATTTTCTATTTTAGCAATGCTGTTGGAGATGCTCTTATGTAACATCTCAATGTGATATACCTAAGATGATGTTCGAGCGTTGAAATTGGGATTTCAATTGGCAATGAAGTTCACTTAGTTCAGAAGTTACACACCCTCCATCTCAAACCAAGTAGTCTGATATTTAGCAAAAGATCTGCTTTAATTAACCCCACAAATCCCGATTTCCAAATACATTATACATCAACCACAAATCCTAATGATCAAAGCATTTGAATTCACATCTACACCCTTCTATCTTCCCTCTAGGTATGTTGGGAACTTGAGTAAATTGGTACACAATTTAACCGGAACATGGGCCACAATTCCAATTCCGAACTCCAAATTACATCATTTCAATCACCACACATTTATATAAAATAATTCCTAATACATGAAAACCAGTTACTCCTCTTCTCATAAATGCCATATATACAATATATTAACATACATGCCCACATTTACGTAGAAGCTTAACCAAACCCAAAACAAACATATAACAAATAAATAAACAACCCTGAGTTGATAAAAAAAAAATAGCATCAACACGTATAAGCCAGATACTACAATTCACAAAGTAAAATTAAAATACATGGACTCATTGAAAAGAATTTGACTTCTAAAACATTAAAAAATTAAGCAACAAAAGTAATCATTAAGCTACTTAGCATAAAAGCATACCATTGATGATGATTCCTTTGAACAAAATCGATCTCCTTCTCATGAAATAGAAGCAAAACGTGTCAACAACAAGTCAACAACATCAACTAAGCGAGTCAGATCGGTGATAAAAAGAAACAAAACAAAGCTTATTTGCAGATATGATTCAGCAAATAAGAGAAATTTTAGGAATTTCTCAAGAAACGAGGTAATAAGCAATTTGTGTGTGTTACTTGAGTATACTTGAATAATACACGCAGTAAAAACAACACAAAAGGTGCTTTTTGTGTGTGTTTCTCTCTCTTCAAACTTTCTCTCTCTAGATTTCTCTGTCGTCTGCAATTCTGGTCAGCATGAAGACAGCTCCTGATTCGAAATCGGACATTCGACCGCCGGTTTAGGAGCGGTTTGTAGATAAGGTCTCTTTGGCTCTATATTTACGGAAGTACCCTCTATATGTTTGTTTGTTTGTTTTTTTAAAGGGTGTCCTAAACTAATTCTTTGACAAATTATGAACGTAAGACATCAGCCCTGATTAAACCTCAGTGACCATGATAATTGTGTACGCATGGATTCGAAGTCTAGGCAAATGGAATATTCCACCACATCCCTCATGACTTTAACCAGTATGTCACAACCCTTGTGGTTACCTCTATATGTTATTCAATGCAAAAGGTGTAAATTTGAAGTTGTTGGTACCTTGGGTTATTCAATTCAAACGAAATTTAATATATTTAAGAGTGAGTGGATTTGGTCCATGTGGTATGTCAAAAATCATGATAGCATTTCTAAACTCTGAAAAATTATGGATATGGTCCTTGTGGTTGTCATTTGGGACGTAGCACAAGCTTTCCAGCAATAGGGGTTGGACCTAATATATTATATAATTTTCAAAATACAAAAAAATATCGTATCCAAAGTTCTAACATAGTAAAACTTTAAAACTAGATGTTAAATATGAAAATGTTAAACATCGCTCGTCAAAGTGGAACCCGTCGATCTTTCGCGACCTTAAAGTCATCTACAATTTCCTCAAAACTAATCTTTTCAGCAACTTCCCTTTCAATAAACAAAAGCAACGGGCCGTTTAGAAACTCATCGTCCATTTTATTCCGTATTCTTGTTTTCACAATAGAGAAAGCCTAGATAGGAGAGCTGTCCGATTTAACGATTTCAAGTCTGGTTTCAGACTTTCTTTCACCCTTTGGACTTGGACTTTTATCTGATTTGAGTTTGGACTTTATCACTTTAGCATCTAAACTTTATTGGACTGGACATGAAAGTGGAGGGTCCAAATCAATTATTTTTTTACTTGGAAGCCTTCATATTACTAGTACTGATTTGAAAAAATGCAGGGGCCTTGGCCCCTAATAGCCCTATAGGGTCTCCGCCACTGATTGTCATTTCTTATAGCTAAGGTCTCTCTCACTAACGGTTGTTAGACAATTTTATTAATCTGGTTGACTCGGGGATTAAAAGACCAAAATGCCCTTATCTTTAATTGGAAAAAGGTAATATGAACAAGCGTCAAAAGACCAAAATGACTCTTGAGTTAACTGGATTAACGAATTTGTTTAATGGTCGTTAATGAGAGGGACCTTATTCATAAGAAAGTGACAACTAGGGAGGACCATATCCATATTTTTTGAGTTTAAAGATGCTAGTCATTGTCTTCAACATACCACAAGGACCAAATCAGTAATTCACTCTATTTAAATTTTTGAATTTAGTTTCAAATTTGATTTAGTTTTTCAAGAATATATATATATATATATATATATATATATATATATATATATAAGGGATTATTATGCAACCCCTTTATACACCACACATTTTACTTTTAGTTTTTTTTTTAATTACATAAAATGTGTGGTGGATATAGGGGTTGCAAGGGTTGCACCATGATGGGTTGCATTTGAACATCCCTCTCTCTCTCTCTATATATATATATATATATATATATTTATTTATAGAGAGAGGGGGGTTCAACTGAGAACAATAACTAAATAAAGTAATATAAAAAATAAAAGTTATAAATCGTAAAAATCAACTTTTATATGTTATTTCATATATGAAAAAAATGCGTTTGAACATGGAGTGTTCATACAATACTGTTTTATAATTGAAACATCAAACAATATTTTGCATGTAAAAAAACACAAAAATACTTTTATACATGAAACATACACATACTTACGCACAAGAACAAAACATGTGATACAATATGAATGGTTTTAATTGATTCCAAGGGTTTAATTTTCATACATCTTATTTCACCAATAAAATAAATATATAAAATTAATTTTTCCAATTTATCTTTTAGCGTTTATATTTGATTTGTGAAAACATATTGTACCAAGAAGGAAAAGACGTAATGGCAAACATGTAAAATAATTCATGATTGAGGGGAATTTTTAAATGATGTTTGCAATGTATTGGAATCTGGCATTCTCCAATCAAATGTCTGCAATCCATTGTTACAACGCATCCTCGTAGTTAGAATGCACGCGCCATAATTTTTCATATTTCCCCCTTGTAATTTACACCATTACCTTAATTAACCCAATAGAGATGGACAAACGGAAGTGGGACCGAGGACTATGTCGACCATTCGAGACCCAAATGACAATTTAGCCTTCGTTTTCTGAAGAAAAACAAAAGTTCGATTATAACCGGTCTTTATATAGATCGAATAAAGCCTAGTCAAAAATCAAAATAAGTCTGATCAGATCATAATTTTATACATATTAGTAAATAATGTTATAAAATAAAAATGATTATTGTAGGCCAATGCTCGCCCAAATGCCTTAAGGACCAATTAAGACAGTTTTTAGCTTTAGGACTGGTTAAGGATCTTTTCTGTCTATCTAATTACCAGACGTTGCTCTTTGATAACTGATTGGACTTTTCAGGATCAGAGATAATGATTGATCATTGTGCATCTCTAATTGAGACTCCCTTAATAATCTTTGAAATTCACTAAAATCATGATAAAACTGCTCACTATTGTGAAACCAACATATAAAAGACTTTTAAAAAGCCAAATACTTTTAAAACGACAATCAACAGTCTATCACCAAAGACTTTTAAGAAGCCTCACGATTGCACAACCAACATATAAAAGATAAAACAACTCTTTGTGGGTCCATATGTCTTTAATACACATAAATAGCCATGTAGATTGGACATTATATGATAAAAAAAATAGAGAGAACAAAGTGAATAAGAAATCTTCACTTCAAATGCTTGATAGAGTTATGTAGGTCCACAGGATTTTATAATACAACATAAGATTGATCATTCAATATACTACTTATAGTATATTCTAAAACTGTTATAGCTTATATTTAATCAAACTATCTAAAAGGGAACGTTTGTAGCAATTAATCAGTCTCGTCATAATATAGTTCTATTACCTTTTTACCCTTTACACTGATGCTAACATTTCGGTTAAGTCCAATCCATCGATATAAGACTCGTAAGGATATGCAAACATAGAGTACCACAAAATGTAAATATTATAATGGGTATCAAATTCAAGAGTTTTTTACATATGATACAACTACAAAACAAGTACAAAAACAACAATATCACATATAAAAATGGAATTTTACATATTAAATAGCTTTATTTTGGGCTTGTTTATGGGCTTGGGCCCACTTTCTTTCGGTTCTCCATTTGTGTTTAAGTCTGGATATGAAACAATCAGCCTTGGCGTTCACGTCTGGGCTACGGAAAGATATTGGGCTGGGCCCAAATGAATCTCCACCGTCGATCGTCGACGGGAGATCATCACGATCTGGTGAACCAAAATCGGAACTACGTACACTCCGTAGCCTAACATAATGCCAACGGAGTTCGAAATTCCTCGCCGGCAACCGGAACGGCGGTGGAGGAGGAGGTGCGATTGGAATAGACGACGACGACGACTGTGATCCGGAAAGGAAATCGTCACGGTCGTGGTAATTGCTTGCTTTTGTAGGTAGAGGCGGTTTGTGTGTGCTCGGAGGACGGCGGCGGAGAGGTGACGATTTCGGTTGCGACGGTGGAGATGGAGGTTGAACGGTTGATTGCGGTGGTGGCGTGTTGTGTACCGACGGAGTGTACGGTTGTATATCTCTCGATTTCTGTCTGTAATTTCGGTTTCTCTTCCTCTGATTATCTAATGAAGCTATTGTCGGCGAGATTTTCTTCTCAGAGTCTATTGCTTCCTGATCAAGTTTGTTATCGTTAAGATGCAATCGGTGCTTCCTGTTCACTGATTTCGCCGGCGGAGGCGGTGGTGGAGGAAAGTGGAATCATTCACGTAACCTAATCATTTGGTTAGTAATTTGGACGGTTTCATCTAGCCGTACACTTCTGGAGGTTCTCCGCCTCCTTGACTCGACGGAAACCGGTAGATCCGGAGCCGGAGCTCGAGCTGGTGGTGGTGGTGGTGGTGGTGGAGGACGCAGTCGTTTCGGCGATCGACGTTGTACAATAATCTCCGGAACATTTCGAACGACTTCAATTCTTCCGTCTACACGAGAATACACTTTCCTTGGCTCACCGTGAGGCCGATGACGGTGGCGGATTTCACCGGAGACTGGTTCAGATCGGTAAATACTCTCCTTTCTCCTTTCTATCGGTCGTGAATGATTGTTAACCACTGAAGAATTCTGTTTAGCTACTGATCCAAAATTATCGTAAGATCGCCGATTATCGCCATTTTCCCGCGGTTTCTGCCTCAAATCGGGGTACGAGCTGCTACTGCTACTACGATAACTTTCCGGTGCACGACGGTTCACTTTAGTGGACCGTACGTCGTTTCTGTGAGCAAAAACACCTGAAAGAATGGAAAATAAGAAGAGGAAAACGATAAGGGAACCCCAGTTGGATTTGATAATGTTTGGAATATATGGTGAGGGTGGAGGGAGGAAGAAGAAGAGGAAAATCGAAAAAAGGAGTACGAAGAAGATAATGAGGATCGTCGGGCCACCGTCACTGGGTGGTTGACGACGGGGAGTGGTGGCGATTGGTGGCCGGAAGCGGTAGGTTGGTGGGGAGTGACCATTTTGGTTCATCGTATGAGTTGGGTTTGAAAGTTACAATCAACTGTAGTATTTTTTTTATACAAGAGTAAACTACAAATTTGGCCCCAACAGTTTCGAAATTATAAAATGACCATTGTAGTTTGTAAAAACAACTAGATTTGGTCCTTGTTTTTAACCGTTCGTTGAAAGATCCTGTTACATCTGAGATGTTTTAGTCTTTTATCCATTTTTAACTATTTTTCTTTAACAAATAAATATGTAAATTATAGGGACCAAAAATGTAACTTAATCTAATATACACACTGTAACTTGACTCCTTACCCAATTGTCTATAAGAGTTTAGGCTTGGAACTTCATAGTGTTGGTAATTTTCTTCATGTTCTCGATCTTTTCATTAACGTTTGGGTCCCTAATTCTCGAT
Source organism: Arctium lappa (assembly GCA_023525745.1). Taxonomy (NCBI): domain Eukaryota; kingdom Viridiplantae; phylum Streptophyta; class Magnoliopsida; order Asterales; family Asteraceae; genus Arctium; species Arctium lappa. The sequence continues at coordinate 172,392,964 of CM042047.1, forward strand.
CTTCATTCAAGATAACATCGATTATGGTTTTGGATTTGAGTTCTATTTCGATTTTGGTTTGAATTAAGTAACAAATATATTATACATGGATATTCTTGAAAAGACATAACCAACAAATATTCAATTGGTACTGCAAGATCACCAGGCAGGGATTTTCCTATTTGTTTTTTTACAGGGATCTTGAGATAAGTCGAGATACGCACAACTGGCTCGAATATGCACAATTAACAAAATTTTATTTACAAACATTCAATTTTGTAAAATTAAAAATCATATGTCCCAAATATCTTTCTCTCTTTCATATTCACCAATCACGTAAAGCCACATCATTATTTTTATTTAATATAAATTTATTTGCTTTATCTTTTTGTTCTCTTTTTCCGGTAAATGAATGATGTAAATCCATCTAATTAGTGGGCATGGAGGGAACAATGAAATTTTGGACATGTGATTTTTATTCTTTGCAAAGATGCACAAAAGCATTAAGGTGGTATTTGGTTAGAGTTATTAAGCAGTAATCAATGATAATGAAAATAAAAGCCAATTTTTGGTTTTATATAATATAATGAGTTCATTCCTCCACAAACCCAAATTTTCATTTTAGGTTAAAATGTGAGAATGAAAATTCATTCCCATTTTCACACACTGTTATTTCCATTTTCATTTCCTAGCGTGAACCAAACAGTCCTTAAGATAGTCATTGTGGAAAAATAAGAATTACTATATATGCTTAGATATATTTGACAAGTATAAGCACATTTTGCTTCTATAGATAACATAATTTATAAATTTGGTTTTAAACTAGAATATAGATACAAAGCATCATAACCCATAGATTTGAAGTGTAAAGACCTCTAAAAAAGTCAAAAGTCTAACATAACACAATATTAAAGTAATTGTATCTAATGACAATGATCAATACATGTTTCAAGACTTATGAAATGAGTAGGGCATACCCATATTTGTCACTACATTACATCTCTTAAATGAGTAGGGTATAACCACTCAAACTACTTGTCACTACACTTCCTTATATGAACTTACACAAACAAAAACACAAGCATTTAGAGCATTTGCAAATATAATAGAAATTTTGGTCATTTAAAGAAGATTTGTGCCCCATCAAAGATGTTATATGGTATAGTAAAATAGAAAAATAAGAGAGAATGTATAAAATTTTTAAATTTAGGTGGCGTTTGGTTCGCAGATTCTGGAAAGAATCTGATGAAATCGGAATGTTGAATTCAATTGACAAATTTCATTCCTTTATTTGGTTCATTCTTTTTTTCACAGAAAGAATCTCTAAATTTTATTAAATTCCACAAATGAGGAATTCAACATTCCTTAACAACTACAAGCTATTTGATTGTAATGAAATTTCTTTTTTTCTTCATAATACCACATATGTCATTAATCCAATATAACATAATCACATAAAACCTATTTGATTAAACCATGCCTTTATCGGTTCCTTCTCCAAACCACCACTGACCACCGTCGACCTGAACCACCACCAACCACTGCCGCGTTGAACCATCGCTGATCTGAACCACTACCGACCACCACCGACCACCACCGTCGACGACCACCGCCACCGCTGATCTGAACCACCCACCACCGTCGATCTGAATCACCGCCGATCTGAACCGTCGCCAACCATCACCGATCTTAGTCACCTCGGACCACATTCGATCTGAACCACCACTGACCATATACGATCTGAACCACCGTTTTGAACCCGACCACCACCAAGCTGAACCGCCGTTACAAATAAAGTATTTTTAATGGTTATTTTATTAAAACATTTTTTGTTTTAAAATCAAAATTATCAAAAAGGCTATTTTGATCATTTATCAACATTCCATTCAAATTCCAGAGCTACATTTTGTGAACCAAACAGTCAATTCATTTAACATATTTCATTCCAATTTTGTCAACCAAACAGGTGGTCAAACCTGACAACATTCCATTCCAATTCCAATTTTTTCAGAGTCACATTCCTTTTATAGATTACATTTCATCCAAAAACATTATACGAACCAAACACCACCTTAAAGAAAACTCTAAAAACTCTACATAGGAAAGAGAAATAGTATTTTATTTCTTTCCCACCAATAAGATGTATTGCAAATAAATGTTTAGGAGAAATAAATTATATTTTATTAGATGTATAGAATAGTTTAGTAATATAATTAGTGTTAGAGTTGTTATAATAGAGTAGTTATTGGGGTTTGATGTAATTTTTTTTTTCTAATTGTTTGTTATATATAATATAATGGGTTCATTCCTAAAGAAGCTCAAATCTTCATTCCAGGTGATTTTCATTTTTATTCCCCGTGATTTTCATTCCCCTACCTATACCAAACACCCTCTTAGTTCTTGATGTTGTAACCCATCACAACCATGGGAAAATTCATTTTAGAAGTGTAAAGTGCATGCTTGTAGGTTAAGAAGGGGTAGAAGTGGATATATCCTCAGAACAACAAAACATATATCGATGGATGTTGAATTTTGATAAAAATAAGTATTGTTTACCCTAACGAAAATACGAACAAAATTTTACATAAGTTTTTCCGTAGATCTATTTTTCAGTTAAACTTATTTAGTTACTTAGGACCTAGTGACATATACCTTTGACGAGTTGAAAATTTTATTAAATGTCCCATTTTTGTGTTAGGATTATTCATATCTAAAAATCATTGAACTTTTAAACGACTATTGGAATTAGTAGTATGATAACAATTTCATTTGAAGGTTACAAAATTGTTCACAAAGTTAATGAATACAATGGGTTCTTTTACATAAATTCTTTGGTTTGCTCTGTAAATATTTTTCTTTTCTTTTATGTTAACCATCAGATGCAAATAAATAAACCCACTTAACACGTTTTGTAATCCAAATAAATTACAAACTGTTTTTCTTTTTTCACTCATTACTTTCTTTTGTTTGGTATGGTTAGATAGACCATCGATTTTTTAATGTATCAAAAGTTTGTTTTTTCTATTAGGATCTGACTTGTTAATTTTGGTCCTATTTTTTTTCTTATTAGTAAAATGTAACTCAATATTCTTGAATATTACTATCTTTTCTCCCTTTTGAGTTTTTTATTTATACATGTAGAATTATTGAAGGATGTAACCTTTTTCATGAACATTGTGTATAAGGGGCTGTTTGTTTACCTCTTAATGGTTCCATTAAGAGGCAACCTCTGAATCGCTAAGAGGTGAATCTTGTTTGGCAAAAAAAAAGGTTTGCCTCTTAATGGTTCCAAAACCCTCTGAATGGTTTTGTATCTTGACCCTCCCTTAACCATTCAGAGCCTTGATTTCATTATGAATAATTAGAAAACAACCGTATTTCATTTTGTACTATACCATAAGAGTCTCTTAATCATTCTGCACTAAACCATTCAGCAACTGTCAAACAACCCCTAACTTTTTGATTAAATTGCTTTCACAAGGTTGGAAGTTGAGGACCGACAAATAATGTTCCTAACCCTTCTCATATTGCTCTCGGATTGACTGAAGATCTTGAAATGACTGATACACACGAACTATCCACTGCATTACAAGATTCTTTTTCTCGTTCTCAAACTCAAAAGAAGAAAAATGAACAGACAAATAACCAGGCAATTCAACAAAAGAAGAAGATTTTTCTAAGGTTATGAATCATAGTTCGGACAAACGAAGGATGGTATGGTATCATGGTTACTTGCATTAACAAGTTGGAGAAACTTGGGTGAGAAGCAAACCAATTATACGATGTAGCACTCTTTCTATTTGGTGAAAACGTGGATTATAGGAAACTTTCTCTTAAGGAACAAAATAATGCAACGTAAGCATAGGCTATTTTGAATTTTAATGTTATATTTGAAAAGAAAAGATTCAACAAGAATTAAAGGGATAAAATAAAACTATTTCTTGCAAGCCCATTAGAATTTTCCTAGATGTTCTCTAAGGTCCTTGATATTAATCGATGTATGCAAAAACTGGCTCGAATATTTACGGTTAACAAAAAAAAAATATAACTATTTAACATTGACTTAATTAGACATATGTAAAGTATTAGGTGAATCCAAGGTACATTGCCATGCATCTACATCATGATATATATCTTGTGTTATTAACACTAACCATTTTAAATAATAATAAAATGGAAATATAATGCATACAAAGAGGATTACTTTTTGGGAAAATGATGTTGATTTGACCGATAAACTACGTAGAAAAAAGACCCTCCTGACCACATTTTTAAATAGGTCGTAATGAAAACTTTCAAATTATAAAAATACATTTTAACGCTCCACTTGAACTCTCAATAAATGTTTTCATGTACTATGAGGAATGTTGGAATTTGCACGAAAAGTCATAGTGTCGACATCCATTCGTTAGAACAATATAATGCGTTTCGTTTTTATACTTTTTGAAACTAAACATATTTAAATTGTTCGTTTTATAATATGTGTACAAAGAAGGTATAGAAAAAAGAGGAAAATATAATGCTATCAATTTATTTAGGTTTTGTCTGCTTTGTAGGATTGGATATGATCTGAAATTCAATTTCATTTAAATCCTATATTTAGTCTGAATGATTGCTTGAATTTGCAAAATAAAATCCCACAAACATGGAATTTTGAGGTTGTTGATACAACAGGATTTTGTAGGATTTATGTGTAACAATATTTTAAAACATTTGTTTTATAATGATAAAAAGATAATTTTATTGTTTTTATTATTTTCTATAATTTATTTTTATAAGTTACTAATAAAAAAAATTCAATCATTTTAAATTCTATAAAATGACATGATTTCAAATCCTTATGAAAAGATAACACATGATTCTAGAATTTTTACAGAAACTATATTTGACCAAACTTTGTGATTGTGCTTCTTCCACTAAATATATATATCATTTTTGCATATAATTAAAGGAATTTTATTGTATATTTCTTTAATTTTATACATAATAACTCATTTATCGATTAAACCAACACCCAAAATTTTATGACTTCATACCATAATACGAGATATCGGTTTTCAATAACGTTGTGTCTTAAACAAAATATATATTTATGTTCATACATAACTTAAAATTCTCGATCTTAAATCAAATGGCTCATCATCAATTTTCAATATAAAAGGCCTAGTGATTAACTATTTCATAATTCGGTATTCAAAATCAATTATTTCTGAAGTTCGTTGCTAAAAAACAACATAAATAAATCGATAAAACATATTATGATTCTTAAGGCAATGAATAAAAGACGCATAGAGGGTGTCTTTAACCGTTCAAATCGCATATCTTAGAAAAACAAGTTTGAGCCACTTATGCTTTATACCAAAGAAAAAACATTTGATAAACTATTCTTTTTTGTAACCGAAGGCTTCCAGGTCAGCTTACATGCACCGACTTATCCCTTGAGCAACCACGAACCGCATGGAGTCATCACAGGTGAGAGCATCTCAAAGAGTTTCTCCAAAATGGAGAAAATGGGGATTTTGGGCATTTTTTTGCTCCAACAGATTCTCCAAAATGAAAAAAGTAGGAGAGATAGTGTAATTTTCTCTAAATTTGGAGAACTCTCAAAAAATGATTACCATGAGAGAGAAATTATTTTTTATTATATTCCACCAATAAGAAATCTTGAAATGAAATAGGTATGAGAGAAAAATAGTATTTTAATATATAAGTAATCATTTCATCTCCAAAATGGAGAATATGTTGGAGTTGAATACAATTTTTATTAGAAATTTTGGACTTTGGTTCACCATTTTAGAACTTTTTTGGAGAATCTGTTGTCCATGGCCACAAGAGCTCTGACAGCGCTCGAAACTAGGGAAGATAAGACTTCCACTATATCCACCTAACCCTTAACCAGTGCACAAAACCCGAATGGTTTTTTTTTAATTAAGCTTTTCTAACCACATCTAACAAAGGGTGTGTATAGATTTGGATATAGGCATTATAACTTGAAATGCTACAATTTTAGGGTTTTGTTCAACAAGATTAGTATCTACAAAGGGTTCAAATGTGCACCCTACCTAAAACAGTAGGATTGCTGCTGCTATGATCAACAACACAACAGAAAACCCCATTGCCTGCAATCAAAATCACATTGTGTTCAGTATACCATATATGCACCACTCACCTTGGTTAACTAGCCCAGTAAAAGGTTGTTCAAACTTAGCTCGAGAAAATAATATCATATTCGAGCTCAAATACATTATATATATATATATATATATATATATATATATATATTAAGACAATGCTCTATGTTTGAACTCAAGTTTGATGATGATTGAACAATTTTGAGTACTTAAAATTCAAGCTTTATAAGCTCGTTTATAGGCACAAACTGCAGATCAATAAACTCGTTTATTGACTTGTGCTAGATAATTTTTATATTTCGCTTATATGATTTATGAACTTATGAACATGTTCAGCTCAAAAAAGTGTACGCTTATATGACTCAGCTCAATTTGAAAATTTTATTCGAGCTTTTGAACGAGCTAGCTGAGTCAAACATTGATATTATGGATCTCGACTCGTAAAGATAAACAAGCTTTATTTTGTGTTCGAGTAGCTCGTTAAATGCTCAAATCATGTGGACTTTCTTGATTCAAAAAGTCTTTAGAGAGTGAGGACTTACAGCGATTGCAGAAGCAGCGAGACCTGCTCGTTCCCTAGGATCTCTTCGATAGTAGTTTCCGAAATAGAGAAATGTAGCATAGTACCACATCAATGGGACTGCAAATCCTAGTAGGAACCTAAAAAGAGACAATAACGAACCATGAAACGGGCGGTGGTCAAGGGTATTCGCTTGTTCAAAATACGAAAAACAAATGCTACTTACGAAAACCACCCGACTCCACAGCCAAAGCAAGGAAGAGGTTTGTCGTAAATCCCTTGTTGGAAGTCATCGGCATCCCTAATAAGGGTATACCTGTCTTTCTCGATGTCGTCATTATTTGATTTATTCCCTGCACCAACATTTGCTCGTTTTGATCATTTAACTTTTCTATCTTGTGGGTCCATAAGGACCCACAAAAAGGAGACTGACGATTCTGTAGTTGGCGGTCTCCATCAGTGCAAAGGAATGAGTAGGAAAACCAAGGTCGCTTTTTTACCTTTAAACATTGAGAAACAGCGTGACGAGGGTCTCAAAAGATCGAGGTGCTTATCCGACACTGATCTCACGAACTCAAGGCCATATTTCATAACCTTTCCCTCTTCCATAGCAACATCTGTGAAACCAGAAAGTCCCATTTTATCATCAATGGTAATTAGATTTACATGTTCCATAACACAACTATCTGATTATTACTCTCTCCGCCCCAAAATAAATGTCCACGTTGAAGATGGCACAAAGTTTTAGGAATGTGTAACTATTACACTTTTTAATTACCTAAATGACACTTTTACGCTTAGTAATAGAGAGAGAATTTTTCCAATAATTATGGGTAGAATGGAAATACATACTCTTTTGAAAATGGACATTTTTCTGGGACAAACTAAAATAGAACGTAAACAATTATTTTGAGATGGAGGGAGTAACAGATTGTCTTATATTTGCTATAATTAGAAGATTTTCAAGGGTCTTCATGGATACAGTCTCTCTACTCCTTGGAGTTGATGAAAGATCTTTGTACATCCTACCCTCAAACCCTACCTCTGTGTGATACTTATTGGGTTCGTTTGGTTTCTAACACATAATCCTCAAACAAGTAAGAGAAACATACATTTACAGCAAGTACTAAGCTCAGCCTAAAACTATGGCATGAAACTTGCTTCAAAAAACAAGAAAACCAAAACAATTTACAAGACAAATATTCATCGCAGACCTTCAACTTCTTTAAACATTAAAAAGAACCGCAAAGAATTCACATATGAAAACCATAAATAAAAAGTCCTTTTGTTTATGCAATTGATTCTTCATTTCGTGGATCTCATCTGTATTTCTCCATAAACATGATCATATTCGCATCTTCATTTGTTCAAATATAAATGAGATTCACAACATAGAAATGCCAACCGGCCAAAACAAATAAAGCCTAAGACACACCAAAAAGAAAAACACCAAATAGCATTGCATTTCTTGAAGGGGGGGATCTTTACAGAAACAACCTCTTTACTCCTTGGAGTAGAGGAATGGCTGTGTACAACCTACCCTCCCCGGATCCCACTTCTCATGGGATTTACTGGGTTCATTTGGTTTGGTTTCACTTTCACCACATAACAGTGCAGATAGTCATCCAACTTTGAGATAAATGATGCAAAAGCAAGTTAAACAAGTTCTTGAAAAGTTAAGAATGGTTACTCTGATCCATTCGCATTAGTTTGAAATCAAAATCCGGGCAAGCTAGTCAGGTCTCAAGTTGCTTGTCACCACTTCTCCACCACCTGCTTTGTATGATCAACAAACCTACCCAAATTCAGTCCAATATGATAAAAATTAAAGCCAATTCTCACAATGATTGTAAATGGATTGACTCAACGATAGGTCCATAGCAGAACAGACAATTTTATTAAAAGTTCATCGAAATAAATCATCAAGTAATAAAAAATCAGCCTAGATTATGAACATTAAGAACATGTATTTCTGTAATGTTACTGGTTACGAGTTTCGATCCTTCAAAACGGCACATGATTAATCCAAACTATCTGATAAAATTCTGAAAAAATTGTGTTTTCGATCCAAACTGCACAGCTCAAGTCGGCCAATCATCAAAGTTCAAAGTTCACGATTAACACAGATAAATTACAAATTCATCAAATATTCATAAAATAATGGGGGGAAATCATACGATTATCAGTAAACCAAGTCAGTAGGCCAATTCAAAATTCAAAAAACATTCAAATCGGTTCAGATGATCATAGATATGTTGAGTGAAGTCAACAAGAACAAAAATCAACTGAAAAGAACAAAGTAATACGCCAATTTTGAATCAAGAAACAAGCACTAACAATTTGATTTGAGGATGAAATCAACAGAAACGATGCTTACCTGATGATGATTGTTGATTGTTCTTCAGAAATTAGCCAAATTAGGAGTCAAGTAATTGAAGATAGAGAGAGAATTGAATGAGAGATCAACGTATCAAATGCTTCAATTCTCAGCATTTGTTTGATCATTGACTCTTTCTTCCTTCTTGGTGCCTTGTCCCTTTATCAAAAACAAAAACTTGTAAATTATTCCTGAACTAATTACAAAAAGTAAATTACAAAAGTTCTCCCTGAACTATTATTCAATGTGCATGTTTGGTCCAAAAGCTTTACTTTTTCAAATTTCAATCCCATTTAAAAAAGTCCAAAGTTATAATTATTTGATCCGTAACTTTAAATCTTGTTAAAAGCAAATTTGTTAGGTCTCATATTGTCCTTAGTGGTGGCGAGTGGTTGATCCACGATTTTTTTTTTCTTCTGGTAGGGCCACATTTAAGATAAAATAAAGGCCTGCAACGTCGTCTGATTTATTTTTAACCTAATTTCACCGTTTCGAACGATTTTTAAAGTATTCTTGACTAATTTTAAGAGATTTCTGAGTTTTTTTTTTGCTATTTTGAGGAACTTTTTCGATTTTTTTTTTATTGATTTCGAGACTTTTTTTGGTTGATTTTGAAATACTTTTTTAATAGGGTCCCATACGAAAAATCACTAAGGAACTATAGTATAAACTACACAAAAAAAAAAAAAAAAAAAAGTTGTTTTTAACCTTTAATTTTTTATTTTTTCTAATGCCAATTTTTTTTTGAATAAGCTAGTTTAGCAAACTAGCTTATAAACTAGTTGGTAGCTTATAAGCTTTTCAAAACGCTACTTTAAGTAACGTTTCAATAAGCTAGCTTATGGTCATCCAAACATATACCAGTAAAAAAAGTTAGTTTTTTTTGCCAAACATAGTCATAATCATGGTGAGATAAAATAGATTAAAAGCAAATTCAAGGACATAATAGTCTTTCCAAAAAGATTGGATCAAGTAAAATTAGTTTTCTACGAAAAAGAAATTTAAATTCCATTGTATATGGAACTGGATTTCGTAAAACTTTTTTGGACCAAACTTTTGAATCGGGTAATAATTGAAATAAAAAAATTCGAAATTTGCTCAAATACAAAAATGACACAAATTAACTCATTTTATTTATATTGTATTTAATATTCTTTCTAATTATACACTTTAAAAAACAAAAAAACCAATTACATATCTATAAGCACATACATAGATTGTCTTTTTGCCGAGATTTTTAGGTATATAACCTTAAATGAGATTTTAATTAAATCCATGACCTTCTCATGAGTATAAACTCATTTTTTCTTGAATAGGTCAGGAGGTCATGAATTTAATAAAAAACTCATTTAAGGTTATTTCCCTAAATGACTCTTTGGTTCATTTGATAAATGATAAATACATGAGAAATAGAGAAGTAATCATGGTCAAGAATCAATATCAGATTTGACTAGTCAAATATTTCGGCTTTGATTGATCAAAAGTTGCGGCTTTGACCGGTCAAAATTTGCGACTATTCCAAAAATAGAACATTTTCGTAATTTTTACAAAATACACGGGTTGTGTTCATATATAAACATGTATAATTCACATATAAACTATATTTTCATATATGAATCAATATAATTCACATTTGAACTCTTTTAACTGATTCATATATGAACTAATTAACTGATTCACATATGAACTAATTAACTGTAAGTTCATATATGAATCAGTTAAACTAATTAACAAATTCATATATGAACTAATTAACTAGTTCACATATAATTCATATGTGAATCATATAGGTTCATTTATGAACTCATCCTGCGTATTTTACGAAACTACCCCTCTACCTTTTATAGACCATGCAAGGAATTATCCGGTATTTTACGGTCAAAGCCGCAAATGTTGACCAAATGAATGACTAAGATTACTTCTCTATTTCTCATACATTTATCATTTCTCAAATAGATAAATATACAAGTATAAACACAAACTGGATTCGAATCCTACGCTTGTTGTCTGGATGAAAACTCTGATCACTAATTTCCAAAAACAATTGCCTAAAATTAGAAATATTTTTATCAAAAAAATCAACAGTTTTTTTAATCAGATACCATGATTATCCCAAAAATACATTACATTTAAATTAATGGGGCCAAAACCTTCATTTTCATCCAAATATCCAATGAACTGTAGAAAACATAGAATACATTGTTTTTTTCGTTTGGCAGTTTCCCATCAATCCTATTGTTTTTTTTAATTCTCTTGAATTCAATTATTCAGATCTCAGAAAGATTCAAAGGTAAACTTGAGTTCCATAAACCCGAACCTAATCGAACCACCAACAAAAACAAGGCTCCAAACGGAACCCATAAAGAGTCGATCTCAAATTCAGATCGACTCGACCACAACAATCAAGATTCTACCAGATTGACCAAAACATAGATACACAACCATCCCGTCTACCGCTTGATGCATTGCCATGTAAAAAATGAACACCACCACGGTAAACCAAACAAAACGACCGGGTATGCCCAACCTGTAGGTGTAAGATGTAGTCAGACTTGACCTCTATCCTGAACACCACAACAACGGATATCTAAAAAATCATTACCTTTAATATGAAATAGACGGATGATCTGGAAGCTGATGGTGAAATCACGATGATTTGACCTCCAATTGACTACATTAACCTATTAGTTACGTGTTGACTCGAAACCATCCGACGAACCGAAAGGGTCGGTCTTCCGTGCGTATGTACCTGTCCTGCACTTTTGCATTTTTCTGGAAAATGAAAAAGGAAGCAGAAGAGATTATGATGGAGTTATCATCATCGTATTAACCTAACATCATCCTGCTTATTTGGTTACATATGCAGCTTAGACCATCTTTGGCAAACCATAAGCTAACTAGTTTTTTGAGCTTATTGGAAAAAGTCCGTTTGTTTAGTCATAAACTAGCTTATAAGCTAGTTTTTTGGAAAACTACTTCATGCAACGTTTCAATAAGCTCCAAAAGCTTATTTCCACTTTTTTCCAAATATGCCCTTTATATTTTTCCAATTAATTTTTCAGCATTGTCTTTTTGGGATCATTTTACACTGTCAATTTGTCATCTCACTTATCAGTTAGTTTTTACCAAACATGACAAGATTATTAGCCAACAGACAACTTTTCAACCAACTACTTATCGGCTAGTTTGCCAAACATAACCTTAATACATCGTCCATTAAAACTTTTTATAGTGCACCGAACTGGGAATTTCACTAGAATCAACAAAACAATAAACATATTCACCTATCTTGTCCTATAGTTCAAGCGAAAAGAGTGCATACCATTGCACAAAAGGATGAAAGATGAAAGAAAAATGATTCTTTTTAGCTGCCGGATGAATAAAAAACGTGTATGCACTTACGCTACGTGGCTGCTGGGGGTTCACACTAGGAATCCGGGCTGACAAGTCGTCCACACGCGCAATTCCCCTCCTATCGGAGAGGAAATGTAGGTTTCTGCCTTCCACTTTCGAGAGCTAGACCAGACTTCCTAGAAGCGAACTTCCGGGCCGGGAAGGAGCCAAAAAAGGTGAGCCCCCTGCGCGCGAGCCTTATTGAAAACTAAAGCAAGAAGGGAGAAAGTTTACTTTGAGAAAGAAGGTGCTTGTTGCCACTTTATTAGTATGGTTGCAAGTTGGAGTTCCCCATTTGTCCCTACACAATACACAATACAAATAGATTTGAGCTTTGTTTGAGGTTAAAACCGAGAATAATGCAAGAACAAAACTCTAAAGAGAAAGATAATGAGGTGTAAAGATGATGAACAAAATCAATTCGAAAAGTTGGAGTTCCCCATTTGTCCCTACACAATACAAATAGATTTGAGCTTCGTTTGAGGTTAAAACCGAGAATAATGCAAGAACAAAACTCTAAAAGAGAAAGATAATGAGGTGTAAAGATGATGAATAAAATCAATTCGAAAAAATAATCAAACTTACTTATGAAGAACCATCAGCACAAGATGGTCAAGTGTTGGGAACCTTTTGTACATGGGTTTCATCAATTTGATCAGGGTTCAGGGTTCAGATGGCACTCGGCTTCCTAACTCATTTACTTTACTTTATGCCTACCATTTTCAGAGGGAAGAGCAAATGGAAAGAGGAGGCCTTTGCTCTATCTGCTTCTTAAATCTGCAAGAATGAAAGCAGTAGTTCCATGTGATCCTTATATTTTGTCATGATTGAGGGTATTTTAGGTATTTGACTAATAATAAAATACTTGAATTTGACTATGTCTCGGGTCAAACATAGCATTGACAAACTGATAAATAAAAAATATATGTACTCCTTGTCGTCCTCTACATCCAAATCCATAATTCATGGTCTTCCAGCTGCAAGAATTCAAACAATGCAAGGAATCCAGATTTGTGTAAGCTAGGTGCTACTTAAAAGACTTATTTTTCCTCAAAACTAAAAAAAGAAAAGGATAGCATAAATGTCGAAAAATCTCAGCTCAAAGAATCTTGATTGTCACAAGCTAAAACTCCATGATTGCTTACCTGCAATAACAGCAACATAGATTAACCGTTCAGGGAAAAAAGCTAAATACAATAAGACAAAAGCAATATACTTCCTGATAACCGTATTCATATATGAATTGGCAAAGGATCCATTGCGTTCCAAGAAAACGATTAGATACTTTTGGATATGGCTCTTCAAATTGCAGTGGCAACAGAGAGATCGTTCCCTTCCCCATAATTGCTGGTGTACCTGCTGATGAATGGACACAGACTCGAAGAAAGAGAAAAACATGAAAAAGATGATGCATATGTATATAGAGGAAGGATCATGCAAGAAGTTAAACATTTTGCAAGAAGGAGAGAAGTGTGATATCATATATGATTACATGGCCTGTGGGTGTGCCTAATCATATATGGTTAAAGTGTATATGTATTGCCAATGTAACATGTGTTTAATTATATATGATTAAGCTTGTGTATCATATATGATATCACATTTCTCACCTTCTCGCAAAATGTTTAGCTTCTCGTTTGAACCTTCCCCTACGTCTATATATACTCACAAACATATGCCCATATGAAACTGTGGAGTTGAGTATGATATGAATGAACTGATCTTATTGAGAACATAATTCGTATGTACAAGGGGCATTGTCCCCTGATTTTTAAATGCTACAAACGAGAAATCTGTGTTTCCTAAGATATAGTGAGCAGAATGAACTAGCTTATACTTGGAACAAAAAGATTTTTACAAACTAAGTCCCTATATTAAATAACAGCAAAATCCATACCATCCAAAGCTTTTCAGGGGTTCCGGAAAGAATCTGTAGCCCAATCATGGGCGGGAACGTCACTTGAACATATCCATCCATGTTCGATTTCTTGACACCAGCGGTTATGTTTCATCTGTAACAAGTATACTGAACATGTCTATACAACATAATCAACGTTAGACCATCATATTCAAATCTGACAGATCGTCCATCGGAATCTCGAGGCCCATAAAGTCTTCATCTTGTAATATTTCATCATCGATGTTCAACCACGAACCTATGTCTTGCCCTTGCTCACCAAGATCGTCACCAAGAACGTCCATTTCAGGAATTGGCAGGTGGGAAAAATCGAGTGGCTCCTCAGAGTTCTCCAGTAACTTGTAGTCGTCCTTCTCTTTGACGATGTTATTTTTCATCTCAACCGATTTCGGAACTGAAGGCATTGTTGGTCTATGTTGATCTGAAATCTTGCCGAAAGGGCCATTGAGAGAAGCAGATAACTGAGCTGTTTTCTGCTTCGGTTTCGTTTTAGTTTTTCTTTCACCCTTAACGTTTCCAGATGCCGGCCGCCCGATTTTAGGGGGTCCGTTTCTGGATAAGACCTCCCGGCCGTTCCCCTTGCCTTCTCTGTCCCTATCACTCCTCTTTCCTTTTGCACTATTCAAAATTGTGGTTCCGATGCCTGAGGGTGCTCCTGAAGAAGTACCAGCAACAACATCATCAAGATACAACTCTCTCGTTTTTACCCTGCTTGACCATATATCGTCTTTTCCGAAAGTCTGCTCAGATGAGTGGAATGCATCCAACGAATATATGTCATGGTTGTTTAACGAAGGGCTCAGCTGTGAACCTAATATAATCACCACGTGCACAAACAAAAGAACACCACATAAGAGATGTACTAAATACTATTGATAACGCCAGCCGATAAAAGAAAATACACAAGTTATCCAAACTCAAACTAAACTTGCATACCAAGCATTTCCATGTAATTACCTGAAACTCTTTCTATGGAGTTCCCATAGACTTTACCAAATTCACCATCGGTTGCGACATCTATTTGTGCGTCATTTAAGTGTGAAGATCCAGAGCGGAGCATTTCCCGATATAAGGGCTCGGAGAAGCAGCTTTTGCCCGTTGCTCCAAATTCCTGGCACCGATCCAGTGTCTGTCGCATAAAAGCTAAAGCAGCTTGCTTGGCCATTTTGCCACCAACACTTTTACCCCCGGGCGCATGAGGACCCCAGCAACTCTAATGAACATTAATTGAACGAAAAAAACACTATCAACATCACAATTTTGGTATTTCTATAACAATGTGAATGCAAAAATTGATTGAAGAGATGTTGGTGCTCCCTGTTGACTTTTTGAGGAACAAAGTTGGTAAACTAATTAGTGTTGACTGAAAATTAAGACAATAACATGCAGGAGGACCTTATGAAAAATTAGAAAAATCCATCGTTAAGATAACAACTTAAAAAGAAATGTAAGTTTATCGACTAACTACAGGATGTTGATTAAAGATGCCATAAAAAAAGGGAGCAGGAAAGTCGTAAGGACTAAGGACACACACAAGAAACACCGCATTTCTGTTACCCTTCATGGGTATATGCATCTAGAATTAAGCAGATGGTGAGGAGAAAATGGTAACTAAAAACCCTTACCATGTATTTTTGATAAGCCATTGCAGTGAGTTTGTCAAGGCAATGTTGTTCAAATTCCCTACAAACACACAAGTGGTCATATCAGATTCCTCATCCAGAAACAGCCGACCAAAAACCAAAAAAGCCAAGATTGGTGGGATTAAAAGAACTTCTTACTTCTCTTGAAGCTCTCTTGCTTCATTAGTGGACTTTAAAAGGTTGTCGAGCAGGCCTTTTTTCCTGGAAACCTGTTAATCAACTAGATGGTTAGAAAAACAGGGACAATAGTTGTTTATGTTTATAAAATAGAAAGTAACGTATATATAATCACTGTTAGTGGTCAACAATAACTTGCTAAAAGAGTAACCAATTTTACATTTGAGGTGGGAAAATTTTCAACCAAATAATAAACAAAAACTATAGAAGATGGACAAAGAAAACATTCCTAATCTTATTATAAAATTGTACATTGTTGATAAAGTGAGACCCGAAAGAAGCTGAGAACTTTTTCCAAATTTCGAGTTGCAAAAGATTCATACCTGTTCATGGTGCTTTTCTTCAAGTCTACTAATTTCTCCACCGATGTCTTCATTCCCATTACATGGTAAATCAGGCTGTGCAAAAAAGTCTTTGCTTTAAGTAGATTATTTAAAAGTTTCCCAACAAATAATAAGCTCATCAATCTTATAACAGTGCACGGAACTTGTAGCAAGCAGTATGTTTTGGGGCCTTAAATCCAAATACACATGTAACCAAATGGTCTTTAGCCCTACCCGAGTTACCAGAAGAGCCCAGCCTCCCAGGAGGTCAAGGATTCAATCCTCACCAAAAGTGAGGAGTGTGCGTGAATACTTTCCGTATATATATATATATATATATATATATTATACTTTAAAAAAACGTGTAAAGGGGGAAGAGAGCATACCACTAGTTCTGGATAGAGTCCAATACTCTGAATCTCTATGAGAAGTCTTTCATTTATTGACATGTTACCATACTGACCAGACATCGTTGCTGGATCTGAAAGTAGACCATTGTATGAATGATCAAAACTCGTAGCAACTGTCGAATCCGGCATGGACATAATATGATTATTTGATGGGCTATGCACCGACTCGTTACAAGATCTCAGTGCAGAATTTATCCTATGACCACCAAAAGTACCATGTCCACCAAGTTCAAAGTTCTTCAATGACCGATGATTGAAGGCATTGGACTCTACATCAGTCTCAAACTCGAATGCAGATCCATAAACATTAAACTTGTGGGCATCATTCCCACTGAAGGGAAGCTCGTCGTTTCCTTCTTCGGAAATTAGAGCAGCAAGGAGTCTCTGACAGAGGGGAATTTCCCCTGGACTTGCGGTTCCTGGTGCAAAATGTTCGGGACTTGGTTCAATACTTCTGCTGTCTGTTCCATTAGGAAGTACACCAGAACTATCTAAGCCTAGATGTACTGGGTTTTTGGTGGTAACAGTAGACTGAATGCTACCCTGTATAAGAGTCAAATAAATAAATTAAAATTTGCATTTTACATCATCTAATGTTATCTTTTGAGCGCCGGGTTTCAAGGATTTTATGACGCATTTTAACATCATTTCAAAAAATCTCGCATTTTGAAAAGGCAAACACACCAAGGGAGAAAATACATTTCAAAAAATATCGCAGGAGGAATATTCATCAACAGGTGGAGAAGATAATCATGTTATAATCTTGCACAAACCTAAAAGAAAGAACCGTCACCTGTTGCTTTAAATAGGACATGTCCACGTCAGATACGAACCTAAAAAGTGGTTCCATCTGCCTCCAGAATGAACTGGACAAAGCATGATCTGCAACCACCAATCCAGCAATTAGAATTACCAAATATTAGTGTTCAAGCAAGAAATTTACAAGAAGGCGACTTAGAAATGTACTGGGATTAATAACTGCATTAGCTGCAGCCAAAAGCTCTTCGTGTCCATCATCAGAAGCAACTAATAGAAATGAAGAACAACAAAGTTTAGAAATTATATGGGAATATAGCAAATTGAATATATATAAATATATATAGGACGTGTGAAATATGTACAAAATCTTCATTGGAATATTCAAAATATTATATACCAAGATACTCTGCTGCTGCATTGATTGTAGTATGCTTTTGACGCGTATAAGCTTTGCGGTCAGAGAGCTTCCTAGTGGGAGGCCGGCCTGATTTGCTGTGAAAATTCCATGCGAAACAAATTTCAATAACAAATAAATAAGCAACATATAGGAAACAGCTACTAGAAAAGAATTTTTCTTTTATCTAGAAATAGAGGATGTACAACCTTTCAGACTTGTCAAAACCAAGTCTGGCAGTTCTAAGTTGTTTTGCAGTTCCGGAATTGCGAATCTTGTCAACTGTCATCGGATTAACAGCCCGTGCAGAACCATAGCCCCGCCCAGTTCTGCCTTGTCTACGAACTCCATCTGTCATGTCTTCCCCATTCACCATCTTATTCTTTCTTGTTGGCAGGATGAGAGTTGACATCTTTTGAACATTTTGTTCAGCTTTCTCTACCACTTCATCAGACTTCTTGCCCTTATCTCTAGATCTGATTTCAGCAGCCCCCGACTCCTCGCTTTCCGATAATGTAGATGATGGGAAATGATCGCCTTTTGATTTGAATTGCTGAGGAGAATTGGCTGGAAACCGTTTACCAAACCCAGCCCCACTTTCACTACCGGTAACATCACTGGTATCCAAAGCAGGGACTTCATCGTTATTAGATAAAATAGGAACAAGATTGGTTCTCCTCGCTGTACGTGATATCTTCTGGGGCCTCCGATCAGCCCACTGTGCTACTGGTGGAGATGAAGACCGTGTTGAAGGAGTACGTTTACGATTACTAGAGCCGAAAGCTCCAGGGTTCTTGTTTGTTCCATGAGTCGGCTCCCAATCACTCGAAGCAGTTGCTCGTTGAACTACCGTTGATGCTTTAGGCACAATATTTGTCCCTGATCTTGGGCATCGAGCAGTAGCATGCATTTTCGTGCTAGAGGTAGGACTACCAGATATGAATTCTTCTCGGACATTGGATCTGGTTGTCATGATGGAAAGAACAAAAGAACTAGATAAAACATATCGAATAAAAACTTCAAATGTGAAAGAAGCATTGATAGCAGAACTGAGGATTCAAACATCATACAAACAGAAATAAAATCATGCATAAAATCAACGAAAAAGAAAAAAAAACACGAAATATGATCCGAGTACGACTTATAGTAGAAATGAGTGTCATACTTGTTAATAGATCTGAGATTTGTCCTTTCCTTCTCGGAACTAGTACTTCTATCTCTTTTATCATGGAGAAGGGATGTATTCTCCTGCTCTGGCCTTGGTATCGAAGAGCGTATTCCCACACTTGCCTGCTGAGAAGAACCATCAGCTTTTCCACCTCCAACTACTCCGTTAGCAGCTCCTGGCCTACATCAAGATATTCATGAGATTGCACTTTAGCAGATTAATTAATCCCACGTAAACACAAGAGCAGAAGTTCAGTTTACAGAGAAAAAAAAATGTATGCATAAAGAAAGAGAAATAGAGACACGTGCTTACGGTTTTATCACCGAGATTAAAAATAATAGTAACTGAAATGTTACCACCCCGATTCATCAAAATAGAAAGGGTAATTGTTTTTAAACTCGGAGTCATAAAACGCCAAAATAACGTCATCAAGAAATGATATACAGGCAACACCATCTCAGGTTCATTGCAACACTATCAAACGAAGAACCTAACAACTAAGACTAAACATTCCATCACTCAGAAGAGCATGCTGTGAAAATGCTGTCACCTTTTTGATATCTATAAGAATGCTTGGTTTCCTCTAAAACAAATTATCAAGACCCAGTAATTACACTAGAATTCTATAATATATGCCAATAAACCTCATGAAGAAACTACATGAGCAATATATAAGTTCCAAAACGTATTGCCAAAATAACAACATGAACTTCAATCCCACAAATATCTAGCCCATAAAGCAACTTCTAGAACTAATCAATTATGCTCTCATGAGTCATGTCTACAATATCTTTAGGCAAGGTTTCTATTGAAGGGGCTACTTAAAGCATAAAAGAATCAGTGGAGTGGGGTGGGTTCAGCTCTATGATGCATATTGCAATCTTAATTAGACCTTGATTTGTATCGAGGATGATGAGTAGCAGAAGTGTCTGAGCTGATGTGTATGTCATGTGTCAATTAGATTATGTAGAAACTAAAATCTATGGTAACACCTTAATAACCGGTGTCTGATTGGTTTTATGAGCCGTTACAGAAGTTGCATTTATCATGGCTCCAGATTCTATAGAAACTAAAATCTATGGTCAACTTGGTATATGATGAATCTCGGTAGAATGCTCTGTTGTTGCTGGATCAGAGAGACTGGTGTTAATACTTCATGTCTGTGTTTCTTGTTGCTGGAGGAGAACAGACTGCACATTTTCCTTGAGTTCTGCCTCTTGAAGATGCGCCACCAAAAAGGTAGCAAAAGATATAGCATTAAAAATCTTTTGTACATTTGTTGGTTTAGTGCACATAGTCCTAACTCCTTAAGCAGCTCAATCCATATCAACCCCATTTGTCAAGTTAGTGATTTTCACTTGAAAGATTTACATGTGATATACGTGAAGCAGATAATAACCTTTGCTACCACTAACAGAAGCAGCTAGTCGAACAAAAACAGACACAGGAACAGCTATAACAAAGGTGTCTAAAGCACTGCATAGATAGTAGCACACAAGTACTTGATAAAGACATACAAATACTCCACTTAGAAGCCATTGCAAAACTCCAAAAACAAAAACAAGCACAAAGACTGAAACAAAGTGATGTATGCCTGTAGGTATGAAAATTGATACCTGAACCCATGGGAATCGTTTAACCTTGACATGGCATCAGGAAGATGCCGTGGATGCATTCCTTGTTTGGGTTCCCTATACCCATCAATAGCTTTTGTTGACACTGAGCTTGGACTAGGAGCAGCATCAACCTTTATTCCAGTACGCTTTTTCTTCATCTTTGCCTTTTCCCAACCATCAGCTACAATGGGTAATGTGCGATCCTCGCCCTGAAGAGCATTACTACTCGGAAGTCTTAACACTTCTTTATCCCTGTCTACATTTCCAGCTGATCTAGCAGGAGTGTTAGGTCGAACCTCCGCCTATATTAGTCAAAATTCCAAACGAGATTTGCATCAAAACCAAAAATAAGAATAGAAAACCGAGTGAAATAGCAAGAAAGAACAGTTCGTTTGAGATACAAACCCTTTGATCCACCATTGAAGTTCTAGTTCGTTTGTTAGGAATGGCATTTTTACCCCTTTCTTCAACCTTTTGAGGCTCAAAGTCGAAAGCACTTGTGAGGGAATGACTTTGGGTACCCATCTTACCAACACCTGGCCCTGGTGCACGATTCAGGAGTAAGCCACTCGAACGATCACCAGGCAAAGCATCTGGCCGTGATCTCTTCCTTGAAGGAATACTTGGGAAACACTTGTTGATCACCGACAAGGTCTCGCTGAAGACCTTCACCCGTTCCCTAATGGATAATAGAAAAATTACGAACCATAATCTACAATCCCAGAAGTATAACAAAGGCAAACAAAAAAGGTACCTGGCTTTGATGGTGGATTCACGCAGACCAGCCTTTAACCGTTTCAGATCCTCCGGAGAGGAAGAAGGTAGTTTGCCTTTCGATGAACCAGACGGTGACGCATCTGGTGAACCAAGGACAGCACTTGCAAGTCGCTTAAAATCCCCATGTCGGTTGAACTTATGTTCGGCAGCCATTAACTTGGGATCGAATCGCAAGCATTGTAAAAAGTTAGTCACATCCACTTGAGTTACGGTTGAGGTACTTCTTGACATACTTGGAAGAGATGACAAGATCGGATTTTCCATGTTCTCACGGAAACTGGATGATCTATCCAGTGAAGCAGCTGTATAGGATCCACGCTGTGCAGAATTGTACAATGGCCTATCCGGGCTAACAGATGATAAGTCAAATTTACCAGATGATGCCATTGCATCAATTCATAAACAGTCTCTGTGTTACAAGACTTGTAAACACAGTTGTGCATGACAAGACTGTAGTGTCACAGCACATGGAAGTGAAGTCCAAATCTCCTGGCAGCCAAGAAGGATAAAACCTAAAAATCACATATATCGTACAGTCCATCAGATTTGCATCAATAGTTCAGATAAAATAGAAGATACATTGAAGTAATTCCCTTTTAGACCTGGTTCTTGCAATTGGCAAAAATCAAAGCTTTGAATCTAGGTGTGGAAGCAAAAAGTTTGTAAGAGCTGCTGATACAAGTTCCAAGCAGAAGTAACGTGTACCAACGACGAATGCTATCAGTGAATATATATATATATATATATATAAATATATACGTAAGTGCACTTATAATTAGAATCCTCTTGGTTATTAATGAAAAAAAGTAACTAAAACACAAGATTCTAACTATTCAAGTCAGCCACAAAACTATGGAAGACGATTGTTACCAATTTAAGAATTTTAAATTAGTGAACAAGCGGTACAAGTGTTCTTGGGATGAAAAAGTGAAATTCATAAGCTGGGAAGAAAATTGAAGAAAATGCCAACCCCGTATATATTTATGTCAACTAACATCAGAAAATCTTAGTAGTTCATTGCAAAGAATAGAAAGTTTGACGAACTGATGCGAAGCAGCTTGACGCAACTTACAAAGACCAAAAGCCCGTCTCATAAACATGATCTCTATCTCTTCTTGGTTCTTTGAACATTTGCGGCCTCTACATCTATCTGTGTCTTGTAATTTAGCAACGTTTCCTACGATTCACCTAGTAATGATTCAAGAATGCATCCCAAAAAGGATAAGCACGAATCAGTTGGGAGTTCATGGTGAGTGTAGTGCTAGCAAATCTGTACCTAAGGCATAGACTTTTTTAATTAGTCCAATCTTAAAACATAGAACCAGCACAAGGGTGAGCGAGAGAATCTATTAATCACCGGTCGACAATCACCAAAAGAATATGAAGACTCCTACTTAATGGGAGCATACTTCACCTTTAAAGACAGGTGTGAGTGGGATTATAATTACATTTTCTCACACCTAAAGTCCCGTAAACACCTTACCTCCAGTTGTCATTATTTATAACTATAGATCTAATTAAATGTTCGTCTCATATGCCGCTACTTGGTACGCCATAGCTTGTTAAGAGTTAAAAACAATCCAAACTTCAGAATGAGAAATTCCAATTATGTCGGTTCACTTCATTTACATGAAGTTTTACGTTATTAACTTCCCAGACCATAATTTTCCAGCATGCAACGCACAAATATACCTAAAACCCTCTGAAAAATTTAAATAGGAAACAACAGTAGATACCCTTTGGCATGTCAAAAAATCTGTTACATTTAACAGAGATTCATAAGCGCACACACATAAAATACATATGAATGTTTATATATCACAAGCACTGCTTAGAAGACCTGACTTATCTTGATAAATGATAACTAATTAAAAGGATCAGGCGATCTTGATGAATTTGCTAATGACAGTTGGAAAATGAACTCAATCAATGGCAAATCAAAAATAATAACTTTATATTCATAATTCATGCTTCATGTATCTATCATCTTAACTTAAGCTGATCAATAGATTTCCAGTAGATATTTCTCCAAAACCAAATCAAACTGGTATATTGCTCAAATACACAATAAAATATTAAATTACTTAATTAATCAAAAAAAAAAAAAAAAAGAGCTAGTCAGTACATCCAAGCAGAACACAATACAAACTTTTGATCTCGAATTTAGCTCAGCACTCAAAGATTAAATACATGCAAAATAATAAAACAGTTGCATACACCTAATCCCCACAAATCTCTGCCTATTGAAACCCTAGAACCCCAATCGACGCAAAAAAACACGACTTAAAAGCATCAATTAAGCAGAATCTTTGAAAACACACAAGCTAAATCATTAAAAACGATAATTAATTAATCAAAATAGAAGATCGAACACACAAATACCTTTAGCTGCGTAACTGCGAATCGCGCGTAAAATTCGTCCTGTGAGGGTTTATACGAAGCTGAATCGACTTTTTGGAGAAATTACGGTTAGGTTATTTTTGCAAAATTTGGGGATTTATTTTTCCTTTTTATTTTTCTCTTTCTTGAAAGATTCTAAAAATAATAATAATAAGATGTGTTCTTGAGTTTGGGTTTCAAGAAAATCGAAGGTTCATCCGAAGCCATGGCAGCGCCTCCCCGAGTGTTATGATCGGAGATGGGTTGGCTCTACACAAAATTACCGTTTTGCCCATGGTTTGCGTCGCACGATGGGGTGCAACATGGGTTTAGATGATGGGTGTTATTGGAATAATGAGGTTGAAGTCGGCTTCAACAGCTCGAGCCTGTCTTTTTTTTTTTTTTTTTTTTCCTATTTCTCATTTTTTTTCTTCTCTAGGTTTGTAAAAAAAATTATCTATATATTATATATAGAAAGGAAGGTTCAAACGAAAACGCTAATTATTTAAGAAAACAATAAATTATGTATAAAACCATATGTGATTTTACATTAACGGCAAAAAATGGATACAT